>CM039463.1:52955464-52997474 GCA_022414725.1 Microglena sp. YARC
TCTACTTGACACCGCGAGGGTGTATGAGACTCTGTGCTTTAAACAAAAGAAAAAAGCACCCACAAAGCAAAAAAACCCATTACATCAGGGGTGTGTCGAGTACAAGCAAACCAAACTCCCAACCACCGTTTTGGTGTGGTAGGTATTAAACCCCCTAGAGCAGGACCCAGATCTCAACCACCCAATGAAGCAAAGACTCGGCAGTTACAGTTAAGTGATTTGTTCGCGTTTACATTTTCCTGGTAATATTGTTTTTCCCTGCCAAAGACGTCGATTCGGCAAAGTCGGCGATTGCTGGCTGAAGCTATGTAACCAAGTTCAAGTAACAACTATCTGGTCTCGCTCCGGATTGCCCGGAACCCTATTTACCGTACACGTATCCCTACATGTTGATCATCTGGATGCGGAAAAATGGAGAAGAAACGAAAAGAAAATCAGTGTTTTGTTTGCATTTACATTTTCCTGGCGATTCATGTTTGCAACCGCTCAAGACGGCGAGGTGCCAAATTGCTGGCTGAAGCTATGCAACCAAGTCAAAGTTCAAGATGATCTATTCATGTCTTTAGCCTGTCTGATCCGTCTAGTCTGCTCCCTGGTTTCCAAGGGATACCATTCCCTGGTTTCCAAGGGGGATTTGAATTGGAAGACGGTGAGCTGGCTGAAAAACCATACAACAATCCAACCCACTCTAGATGAGGATCGACTCAAGCTTTCTCAGACATGTAGAGTTTTGATGAATCCCGTTCAACAAACGGCTCAACATCAGAGCTATTTGAACGGCAAAGGTGCCGGGATCGAATCCCCACGTGTGTGCCTCAGTGCTTGCGGTCACTGTCAACTGCCATGGTAGGTTTGTCCAGGTAAAGTAGCAGCCCGTTCCCTACCACCGCAAGACGGGGCTCCCTTTATACCACCAGGCGTTATCATTACTTTTAGAGTTTTGATTACCCGAACTTACATTAGTCCATCTATCAGTCACAACTAGTCACTACCACATATAAAATGGAGGTGTATACACAGATACTCACCCAAACATGACCACACGCACACGGCCACACACACACTCAAGGGGTCCTCCAGCAATTTAAATAACTGTGATGGCCATAACTACTCATACTAGTAATGTAAGTTGTGGTAGCCTCACAGCTTTTTGACTAGGTGCCCAACTACCCCAAGATCATGGCATGACCCATACTAGGACTAAGTTACTATGTACGTATGTAACAGTCCAGGGGTAAGCCACATAGACTAAAGGGACTTGCCCAATCGTAGTAGGAAGGGCTTCAAAAGAATAAAACACTTCTGAACTGAACCCCAAAAACCGACAGGGGCCTTGAGTTCGTGCTACTGTGATCATTACAAGTACTAACAATACCTACTAGCAATAACTTCCTAGCAATAACGCGATTATTAATCCACCTCTTGCGGGCTACGCATGACAGCTTCCTGCCAGCTCCAATAGCCAGCCACTGGGTCAAACCCAAAGCTTGCAGCAGCATTGGAGTGCCTTCCATGTCGACTTTCAGATGCACTTGCTAGCATCAGGTTTGGCCCAAGGACAGGGAAAGGGAGCTGCATAGAAGCTGCTACGCGTAGCTAAACAAATGAGCAACAGCCCTGTTCAGCTCACAACAAGCAGATCTGCTGCCATAGTTGCATATTGTGAGCTAGGGAGACATGCAACAGAAGTCCTAGGCAGCGTTGCAAGCGACACGGAAATTTGGCGGAGAGTGTTGGCTATCTGAGCGGCTGGTGGCAACGGAATGGAGTGCAGCGGACCAACGCCAATGAGTTACGAGACAGTAAATTTCCTTGGGTACCAAGTTGCCCATCGCGTGCTTAGCCTGGGCAGTATGGCCTTGCTTGCTTCCATCTTGGCCGCGGGCTGCCTGCCCCTTGCTCTGAGCAATCAGGTGGAATCAAGCAAGGCCAAACCGCCCAGGCTAAGCACGCGTTGGGGACTTTGGCACCCAGGGAAGGAACAGTTGGCTTCGAGTGGTCGCACGGTCGCACAAACGGACAACGGGGTGACCCTGGGAGCTCCTGACCCCCAGATCGTGGAGCTCCGCCAGAAATGCATGCCAGCCTCACTCACTACTCGATTACCATATGATCCAAAACCATGGCGCGACAAACAGGGCAAATGGATTTTTTTGCCAGCACCTCATCGCAGCAGCGGGAGCACATGATAACATGGCCGCAGGGCTGCATGAACACATCTCTCTCCATTTCTAAACACACAATACACATCAGCTCATCATCATCACTCCCACTTGGCTCCGCGCCACCCTTCCCACCTGCACCACCCTCTTATGCAGGTTGTTGCTGCATCAGATACTTCTCTGCATCCTTGACCACACCCTCAGACACCTGATCAACTGCGAGCTGCTCTTCTTCGCTCCTCTCCTTCTCCCTCTTCTTCTCTTTCTGCCGCTGCTTCTTACCCTTCTTGGATTTCACCTTGGTCTCCTTCAGAGCTTTCTCCCTCTCCTCCTCTTCCAACAATTCCTGGGGTGATAGTCAGTGAGAGAGAGAAGATTCGTTACATAAACTCAGCAAATCATTGTTAAGAAAGGCCAACAGAACAGCCTGCCGACCATCCAATTTACAACAGGAAACACGAGGGTTTTAAGGCACCCTCACAAACCTGGAAAACAAACTAGGTCAGTCCAAAAGGGGAAACAAAGTAGAGGCGGAAAGTAGAGCGGAAAAGGGCAAGTGAGGAACACATGTCTGGAGCACTTAATCCATATCCAGGTCCACAACCCCATGACAACCTCAACCACCACCATGATGTACTTAATCCATATCCAGGTCCACAACCCATGACAACCTCAACCACCACCATGATGTACTTAATCCATATCCAGGTCCACAACCCATGACAACCTCAACCACCATCATTGCGTCATCACCACCACCATGATGTACTTAATCCATATCCTGTTGTCATCACCCACCACCCTGCCCATCACCATTAGCCCTCCCACACCATCACCATTGCCCCGCCTGCCCTCATCACCATAAGCCCCTCCCACACCATCACCATTGCCCCGCCCGCCCTCATCACCAGTAGCCCCTCCCACACCATCACCACCACCCTGCCCATAAACCATCACCATTAGCCCCTCCCACACCATCTCCCACACCATCACCATCGCCACGCCTGCCCTCATCACCATTAGCCCCTCCCACACCATCACCATCACCATCGCCACGCCGCCCTCATCACCATTAGCCCCTCCCACACCATCACCATCACCATGCCCGCCCTCATCATCATAAGCCCCTCCCATACCATCACCCTCACCATCGCCCTGCCCGCCCTCATCACCATTAGCCCCTCCCACACCATCTCCCACACCATCACCATCGCCCCGCCCGCCCTCATCACCATTAGCCCCTCCACACCATCACCATCACCATGCCTGCCCTCTATCACCATTAGCCCCTCACACACCATCACCATCAGCATTCCCCCGCCCGCCATCATCACCACTAGCTCCTCACATACCATCACCATCACCCCGCCCGCCCTCATCACCATTAGCCCCTGCCACACCACCACACTGTCATCAAAATACCACGAGCTCTTACCTGCATAAGCTTGTCAGGGTCCACAGGATGCACAGCAGAGCTGGTGGCCCCAGCACGGTCAACCATGGATGTTGAACTACCCTCAATTGAAGTCTGTCCACTCATACGCTTCCCCTTGGATACGCAAGGCTGGCACGAGCACACGTCCCGCAATGAAGCATGAAGCTTGTCTAGCTTCTGCTGCTGCACCTGAGGTGGGGTGCTACTAGCAGCCCGGACTGCCAGTAGAGGAGGAATGATGCCAGCCACAGCCAGCTCTCTCTGGATGCTCAGACTAATAGAAGCGAGATGGCTTAGAACACTTGCAGTCCCAACCAATGCATGCTCTGGAGAATTGACTCGCAACATTGCCAGTAAGGAAAGAAAGGATGTTGCATACGTAAACATATCACGAACACGAGGGTCAGACAATAATGCCGTGACGATAGATGATGCGCTCAAAAAATACGGAAGCACGAGTGCAAGAATCAGTCATCAATCCCACCAAGGAGAGATGGCACCAGCATCAGCGAGCAGTTTCCTGTAGTGAGTATTGCAGGCTGCTATTTGCTTAAGAGATTCCACTACCTGCCCCAGCGTATCCCCAAGATCATCATTAAGACTAATGGACAACAACGCCACCAGGGGGGGAATGCCGCCAGCAGATGCCATCTTAACCTGGTTGTCGCGATTGTTGAAAACTAGATTTGCAAGAAGTAGGCCTGCACATTCCTGCACCCAATCTGGAGCGCTAGCGGACATCAGCTCAACCAAGGCGGGGATTGCACCGGCATCAGCAATTTTGCCCTGGTTCCTAGAACTGCCAACTGCTAGATTTGAGAGAGCAAATGCAGCCTTATCTTGCACAGCTGCTGGGGAGCTGGTGGACAGCAGTGCAACCAAGGGAGGGATGGCACCAGCAGATACCTCCTTGTCCTCGTTTCTAGCATCGTTGGCAACTAGATGTCCAAGAGCTTCAGCTGCCTCCTTCTGCACATCTGCTGGAGTGCTGGCAGACAACAGTGCGACCAAGGAAGGGATGGCACTGGCAGCTGCCACCTTGCCCCGGTTTGTTGGATTGCAGCAAACTACATATGAAAAAGCGTATTCCGCGCTCTTTTGCACACCTGCTGGAGTGCTGGAGGACAATAATGCAACCAAGGGAGGGATGGCACCAGCAGATGCTACCCTGCCTATCTTGCGAGCATCATTGCCAGCTAGAACTCCAAGAGCAGCTGCTGCCTCCTTCTGCACATCTGCTGGAGTGCTGGCAGACAACAGTCCAACCAAGAGAGGGATGGCACCCGCAGACGCCACCTTGCCTTCATTGTCAGGATAGTTTTCAACCAGCTTTCTAAGAGCATTTGCTGCTACCCCTGGCAAACCTGCTGAAGTACTGGCGGACAACAATGCAACTAAAGGAGGGATGGCACCAGCAGATGCTGCCTTACCTTGGTTGGCAGGGTTGCTGTCAACCAGCAATGCAAGAGCAGCTGCTACCTGGGATTGCAAACTTGGTTCCGTCCTGATTGACAACAATGCAACCAAGGGAGGGAGGGCACCAGCAGATGCCACCTTGACTTGGTTGCCAGGGTTTCCGTCAGCTATACTTGCAAGAGCAAATGCTGCCCGAATTTTCACAATTGCTTGGTTGCTGGCGGACAACAATGCAACAAGGGGAGGGATGACACCAGCGGATGCCACCTTGCGTTGGTTCCAAGGATTGTTGAGAACCATATTTGCAAGAGCAAATGCTGCCTCCTCTTGTACGCTTGCTGGATTACTGGCGGACAACAATGCAAACAAGGCAGGGATGGCACCAGCAGATTCCACCTTGCCTTGGTTACAAGTATTGTTGGCAACTATGTTTGCAAGGGCAAGCAGTGCCATCTCTTTGACATCCACTGGAGTGTTGGCTGACAACAATGCAACCAAGTGAGGGATAGCACCAGCAGATGCCACCCTACCTTGGTTGTCAGGGTTGTTGGCAACCAGTTTTGCAAGAGCAGATGTTACCTGAGATTGCACAAGAGCAGTTACTGCCCGGGATTGCACACGTGCTTGAGTGCTGTCAGACAACAATGCAACAAAGGGAGGGATGGCACCAGTAGATGCCACCTTGCCTTGGTTGTCAGGGTTGTTTTCAACTAGAAATGCAAGAACAGCTGCAGCCTGGGCTTGCAATCTTGGTAGAGTCCTGGCAGACAACAAGGCAACCAAGGGAGGGAGGGCACCAGCAGATGCCACCTTGCCTAGGTTCTCAGAGTTTTCCCGAACGTTACTTGCAAGAGCATGTGCTGCCTGATATTGCACATCTTCTGGAGTGTTGGCTGACAACAATGCAACCAAAGAAGGAATGGCACCGGCAGCTGCCACCCTCCCCTGGTTCAGAGGATAGTCCCTACCTAGATTTGCAAGAGCGGCTGCTGCGTACTCTTGCACACCTGCTGAATTGTTAGCCGACAACAATGCAGCCAAGGGAGGGATGGCACCAGCAGATGCCACCTTATCCTGGTTGTCAAGGCTGTGGAGGGCTAGAGAAGCAAGTGCCCATACTGCATCAAACTGCACGTTGTGTGGCATATCAGGCGACAACAAGGCCACCAGGTTGGGGATGGCATTGGCATAGCTAGCTACCTTGTTGCTATCTTCTGTTGCTAGAGCCCTCAATTCACGTACCCCAATGCTCTTGTCAGCGAGGTCGGATGTAGGACTAATTCTCAAGATGTTGCGGAGAATTTCAGTGTCTCTTAGATGGTTGTCCAAGTCCTCCTCGGCTGACATGGTAAAAAGCTAAGTCACAGCTTTTCTTTTCGGCTATGAGCAGTAGTTACTGAGCAGCTCCCCTGTCTGGCTATTGGGCCAACCACAACACAACCTTGGGCACTTTGAAGCTGACACAATCAGCTGTCCAGAACTGCTGGAATATGTGGGTGTAGCATAGTCGCTGGCTCAGGTAGCTGCCTAGAAACTGCTCAAAAAGGCCGCAATTACAACCTCAAAGGTAAGCCCTGGATGTCTGCAAGGATGAGACTCTACCAGCCCTGGACGGATGTTGAAAGACAGTCTGAGGCCTACCTTGTCCAACCCAGAGCTGCTGACCTGCGTGCAGAGATTGGGGGGAAGGTTGTGCATGAGGCATTGCCGTAGGTAAAGTAGGGATCCATGAGGACATGCGAGCAGTGGATAGGGTATGTGTTGAGTGTTGGCTGGTGTGGTTGTGGTGGGGTGGGGTTTGAGGGTGGGGTGGGGTAGGGTGGGGAGGTTGTCTGGTTGTGTGGCCTCTGCATTCGTGTCGCTGTGGCCCTGTCCTGACATTGACACCTGAGACAGCAGTGGAGAGAGTTTACAACTTACTGACTGAGGGAGCAGTGGATATGGTCAATTTGCACATGCCATCACTATATCAGAGCTTTTCTCGCCGGCTTTTGCAAGAAGCTTCTAGCTGGCAACATGGCGATAAGACAGTACATGCAACCAGTGTGATAGAGCGTGCCCCCGAGTCACCGCTTACCAGGCAACCAGGCGCTTTCGTGCCGTAGCTGACAAGGTTTCAGGGTGCTACCAACGCAGATCAGGCAAGGACCCCAAACAAAGAGAGGCAGAGAGATAAGACGCTTTTCCGGTTGGTAGAGTGCTGGCAGCTTTGCTCAACACGAACAAGAAGGGAGTTATCAACTGCGACCAGGGCGTGAGGCCGAGTCTTGCGCCAGATCATGTACTCGAAGAAATGCGTGCTCGCAACGTGCGTTCGGCCTTACCGGGTGTGTGGTGGACTAAGAGAGCAAGGGTACCCAATCCATGTACGACCAATCTTTTGTATTGGATGAGCTCCGGATGAGCTCGTGGTAAAAGTTGAAAGGTAACCGTGAAAGCAGTCGCGTGCAGTCGCTCCAAATCCCCAGGCGAGGCGTACTTACAGCTGTACTTCCTGGTGGTCCTGGTATCAGCAGTGAACAACGGGTAGCCTAAAAACCTGATATCAGTATGAATAGCGGTGCTCTCACTTGTTTTATGTCTTGGTGACTCCTTGTGTACTCCCTTAGAACTATCGGTCCTGACAGTACTGTGACAGCTTCCTGTTGGCTGCGTCACCGGTCTCTCACTGACACGCTCTGTATTGCTTGTGCCCGGCTTAAGATTCCTGGCTTAGGTTCTAGTCAGGTTACAGGCATCCGCCTCTCCCACCGCTGGTGTCCTTTGGCGTCCGCCTGTGCTTGTAACGTTATTCTCGTCTCCGTGTATAGATTGGCGCGTCTGTTCCGCTGCCTTCATCTCTGTCCACTCCACGGAGTGTATTAAAGCTGATAGGTTATCGGGCTCCTCATGGTACCACTGCTTTGCAATGCATCTTATGCGTCGTCCTCTACTTGGCTTCAACGAGCTTCATTCTGGGAAGTTCCGAAGTCCTGACATGACGACAAATTGGCTAGACGATTGCGCGCCAACGGCCTTTGCTGCCGGAGAGGAGGATCCTTCCGCCATCGTGGAAGTAACCCCCCCCAATCATTCCTCCATCTTCCCTTATTTTTCCTCCCCTGCCGTCTGTCGCCTCCTCCCGTCTGTCGTAGATGACTGTGACGTGCAGACTCAAGTCGGCGACTAGCCTGGACATCGGTGGAGGTTCCCCGTCTTCGTCTGCTCGCGTCCTTGACGTCGCTACCATTTCTCCGGTGTTTGCGGCTCTGCCTGCATACCGGAGGTTGCCAAGCCGACCAAGCTCCCTGCTGATGTCTACGTCGTCTGTGCCCCCTTTGCTCTGCCCTGCCGACGGTCGGCTACTGGCATGAGCTTGCGCTCTAGTGGCTCTGTGCTACCTTCTGGAGAATTTTTCGATCAAGCTGGCGGATCGCCGGCACTGCCGTAGGGTTCGCCAGAGGAGAACGACCTACGCGTCTGGACCTGGAGATTCTGGAGGTGGTAGGAAGCAGGGGGGTATGGTCAGCACCACTACGGGTGCTGCTCCCTCTACCCCCCAACCGGGTCTCGCAGCGCCGGACTTCGCCCATGCTACAGGCCGAAGTGGACGCCGTCCTGGCCCTAGTCCAGCGGCCGTGGAGGTTCTTTGGCATGATATCTTGGTGGATTTTTTTTTCTCTCTTAGGATCCTTGGGACCCCTGGGTGCGTTCCGTGGTTCGACAGAGGTCGCGTTCTTTGTCTTCCCGTGCCCCTGGTCCTTCCCCTGGGTGCCCTCCTTAGGTGTATGCCTTAGCTACATGGGTTTTGTGCTCAAGTGTTTTAGTTCTGATAGGAATTTTTAGTTAAGTGGTATCGAGTAATGGTTGAAATCGGTTGGTGCTGTGCATGAATTATTGATGGTATACACTGCTCAGCAGAACGCGACTGTGGAGAGGTACAATGGGGTCTTGCAGAACATAGCTAGGAGTATCCACTTGGAGTCTAGGCTAGCTAAGTCTTTCTGGCCCTATGCCTTCCTCAGTGCTTGTTACCTACGTAACCGGCTGCCCAATCAGGGTGACAAGACTCTATACGAGTTGTTCTTTGGGGTTCTACCTGATGTGTCGTTGTTACGAGTGTATAGTTGCCATTGCTCGTTTGAAGTAAATGGGATATTGCGTAACAAGCTAGTCGAAAGGGCGTTATTTGGTAGACTGGTTGGGTATTCCCTGGTGAGTAAGGTTTATTATATTTGGGTTTCCGATGTTGCGCCAGGTAGTAGAGAGTAGTGATGTACTCTCTATATCCAGTTAAGTCCTAGACTGTCTTCCTGGGCTCTCCCATTAGTATGGGTCCTCGTGCCCGCTTGCATCCCTCCTGTCATCAAACGGTGATATGTTACGTGTCGCCGGTAATTCCCTACGCCCTTTAGCAACCCCAATTGTTGATGGCTGTCCTGGGTGGGGTGTATCCAGATTGCATCCCAGGTCAGGGACTGATCATGCTGTATTGTGTGTGAAGTTTTAGGGCGGGTGGGAGTTGTACTTCCGAATTTTAATTTAGCCGAATCTCAGGGGGTCGCCAGGCCCTCCTCTGCGCCACATTCCGTCGGCGAAGCTCTAGGATTAGGACAGCCTCAGGTCATAGTGGTGCCTGATATAGGTCCACTGTCTAATAGTCGCCACCCCCGTCCACCTGTTCGGATGGCTTCAGGCGTTGTTGATCCCTTCGCCTCCTGTCGTCCCTGGTGGTTTATACCGGACAAGGCATTGCGATGATTCAGCCGTCACGTGGAGTGAGTGATGATCTTGAACACTAGTCTGGCTCTGATACTGCGTATGGCTGGGATGTTACAGTCAACCCAGGATTCATTGATTTAGAGGCAAAGAATGCCGACCCTGCAGGCAGTGCTCAGCCTGTCCTGGGGGTTGTACTACCTGCTAGCCCCCTTGGGGCTGTCAAATTGATGGTGCTGATGGTTCTCAGACGTAGGTTAACATGGCCCTATGTGTGGGTGCCTATTCCTCAGCACCTCCTAGACTGACTTATAGGGTAGTCTAGATTGGTGGAGCGTTACGACGCTTTGTTTAGGCAGCTTCCTTTCGGCTGTCTTTCTTGGTTTTGGTGGAAGGTGGTAATTAATTCAGACCACCGTTATAGCGTCTTGATGGTTTCTGACTCTTAGTTACATAGGCAGATGGTTCATTCGGTGGAGCTCATCATAGATTAGCTATTTCTTTTTACTCCACTCTGTTTTTAGATCACCAGCCCCTCAAGTGATTAGAACTTTTTGTGGAGTGTAGTAGTTATTTCCCTTTGGATTTTACTGTAATTTGGTGGGCTGGGTCATCTTGCAGTTGTACTTGCAGATGTACTTGCAGTTGTACTTGCAGATGTACCACCGCTCACCTCTTTCTTGTTCTTCCGAGTGTATTTCAAGCGCCCTTTCATTCCTTCCTTTGCAGTAAATTCTTTGAAGTCCTTTTTCTGCGTTTCCTATTTTTCAAGTGGACAATAAGTTGTATGTACTACGGTTGTACATCTTACCTTCTATTGATCATTGCACTGTGTTTCCTTTGTTGGTTACAAGTTTCTTGAATTTTAACTTCGCATCCTTTGGATTTTTCAGTTGCTGCAGGTTTGGTTTGCTTGTGGTTAGGCGCTTGGTTTGTCTTGAGTGCACGAGTTCTTTGCGGTGCGATACCCACCTCCTAGACTATTTTTGGTTTCCATAGGCAGATGGTTCATTCGGTGGAGCTCATCATAGATTAGCTATTTCTTTTTTACTCCACTCTGTTTTTAGATCACCAGCCCCTCAAGTGATTAGAACTTTTTGTGGAGTGTAGTAGTTATTTCCCTTTGGATTTTACTGTAATTTGGTGGGCTGGGTCATCTTGCAGTTGTACTTGCAGATGTACTTGCAGTTGTACTTGCAGATGTACCACCGCTCACCTCTTTCTTGTTCTTCCGAGTGTATTTCAAGCGCCCTTTCATTCCTTCCTTTGCAGTAAATTCTTTGAAGTCCTTTTTCTGCGTTTCCTATTTTTCAAGTGGACAATAAGTTGTATGTACTACGGTTGTACATCTTACCTTCTATTGATCATTGCACTGTGTTTCCTTTGTTGGTTACAAGTTTCTTGAATTTTAACTTCGCATCCTTTGGATTTTTTCAGTTGCTGCAGGTTTGGTTTGCTTGTGGTTAGGCGCTTGGTTTGTCTTGAGTGCACGAGTTCTTTGCGGTGCGATACCCACCTCCTAGACTATTTTTGGTTTCCATAGGCAGATGGTTCATTCGGTGGAGCTCATCATAGATTAGCTATTTCTTTTTACTCCACTCTGTTTTTAGATCACCAGCCCCTCAAGTGATTAGAACTTTTTGTGGAGTGTAGTAGTTATTTCCCTTTGGATTTTACTGTAATTTGGTGGGCTGGGTCATCTTGCAGTTGTACTTGCAGATGTACTTGCAGTTGTACTTGCAGATGTACCACCGCTCACCTCTTTCTTGTTCTTCCGAGTGTATTTCAAGCGCCCTTTCATTCCTTCCTTTGCAGTAAATTCTTTGAAGTCCTTTTTCTGCGTTTCCTATTTTTCAAGTGGACAATAAGTTGTATGTACTATGGTTGTACATCTTACCTTCTATTGATCATTGCACTGTGTTTCCTTTGTTGGTTACAAGTTTCTTGAATTTTAACTTCGCATCCTTTGGATTTTTTCAGTTGCTGCAGGTTTGGTTTGCTTGTGGTTAGGCGCTTGGTTTGTCTTGAGTGCACGAGTTCTTTGCGGTGCGATACCCACCTCCTAGACTGTTTTTGGTTAGTGCCGTAGCTGGGGATGTATGAAAATTAACTTTCATAATTTTTCTTACTTCCATCTTTGAGTAAGAAACCAGTTCATCATGGTTTTTTCATCCCAACCTAGTCATGAATTCTATGCTAAGAATAGTTTTTAAGGTAGTGGATTTTTCCATCGACTTTCTTTTTCCATAGTAGGCTTTAGTGTCCCCTTGTCTGCGTCCTCTTGTCTGCGTCCTTTAGGATTTGATTCTCTCGTATGCTAATCTCACACGATTTTTTCAGTCTTCTCTTTAGGTTAAGTTGTCGGTTCTTTCAGTCACCGTTGTTCCCCTTCCTTTGGTATTAGGATTAATTTCTGTTTGGCCTCCCTGTGATTTTCTGGTTTGGTGCCTACTATTCTGGATGAATAGTATTTTTGCGCTTACCATGGATAGTTACATTTCCATTTTTGGTCTCAGCTCAGCTCGGTATGACCCAAGTTTTTTGCTGCTACATTTTCGGAGTACTACAGTGGTTTTTGGTTCATCCTTTCTCATCCTTTTATTCTAGACAAGGCTTTCTTCTGGTTTCCTGTTTTTCCGCCGTTCCTTAATAATTTTTGTTTGCTACCAGTTTATGGTTCTATGTCCCCAGTGCCATAGGTGGAGTACTAGTATTGTATGTCACCTGCGTCATAGGTGGAGTATCAGCATGAATAGCGGTGCTCTCACTTGTTTTATGTCTTGGTGACTCCTTGTGTACTCCCTTAGAACTATCGGTCCTGACAGTACTGTGACAGCTTCCTGTTGGCTGCGTCACCGGTCTCTCACTGACACGCTCTGTATTGCTTGTGCCCGGCTTAAGATTCCTGGCTTAGGTTCTAGTCAGGTTACAGGCATCCGCCTCTCCCACCGCTGGTGTCCTTTGGCGTCCGCCTGTGCTTGTAACGTTATTCTCGTCTCCGTGTATAGATTGGCGCGTCTGTTCCGCTGCTTTCATCTCTGTCCACTCCACGGAGTGTATTAAAGCTGATACCTGAGGAGGGATGGCCCAGGGGGCTGACCCCCCCCCTCCCCCCTAAACAGAAATAAGATGCATGACTCAGGGGGGGGGGGGCAACTTCAAACCAAAAATACACCATCCCTCAACTTTGTAGTTATCATAGAGAGGATGAAGAATCAGGTTTGATTTCTTAATTTGGCCCAGTAGAAAAAAGTGTTGGTCCTCCAAAGTTTGGGGCCGCGGGGGGGGGGGGGGGGGAGGAAATAATCTGTCATTTTCAAAAAATTAGGTTCTTTTCAGCAGGGGGCCCTCAGGAAGTTTTTTTTCATATACCTATGCCGGAAGTTTTGTAATCAGCTCCCCCCCCCCCCCCCCCCCCCCCCCCCCCCCCCCCCCCCCCCCCACACACACACACACACACACACACACACACACAGCCCCTCATAGGCCCATATCTCCTTCAAAAATTATAATTAGGGGGTCAAAGTAGGGTCTACATTGATCCCCTCGACGAGCTCTATCCATTTGTGGTCTTACATTTGGATTTGATCAAAGGTTGACAACATGGTCAAGCAAACACCCTTTCCTAGTCCTGATTCTGAGCTGAGCTAGCTAGTGTTGGTGTTTGAGAATTTGAAGGTGGTGTTAAGCTTAAGTCGCATGCCCAAGTACCCTCCTTATACCCAAGAAGTTTGGGGAGGAAAGATAGAGTTTCTGGTTTGACCTTCACACTTGGTGTATTTAGAACCTCTGGAGGTCACTATTCAAGCACTACCACGACACATTTACTCATTCTCTAAAACATTCGCGGAGTCGGAATGCTCTCGTCGAACCAGTTTCGTGGGTATACTTATCTTCGTCAGATTCCGTCTGGTGAGGAAGTTACGAAGATATTTCCGAAACCGGCTCGACCCCTGAACGAGGATCTGCCAGCCTGGAAGGTGCCTCGACTTGGATCTAGACAGTATCTAGAGGATCAAGCCTCCATATTTACTCGGTGTCGGAAATAAGGGTGGATTCGGAAAGATCTCGCCGAGCTTGTTTCGTAGGTCTGCTTAATTTTAGCAGAGACCAAGTACTGAGGAAGTTTTTGCCTCTAACAGTCTTCACCAGAGGAAATTTCTGAAAGCCGTCGGACCCCCCCCCCCCCCCCCCCCCCTCTTTTTCAGGGGTCGATATCTACCCCACCCCGACACATTTCCGACTTTTTTCGATGGTTCCGGGGCTTACGACCCCTTCCGGCCCCGATTCCGGCATGCGGTACACGAACAACTTCCTAAGGGCCCCCCGCTTTTCACGCACTTTTTCTAGCCCTCAGAATGACGTGGGAGTGGAACTAGGGTGTTACTCTACTAAATACCAGTCCATATATGCTATTGGGGGAGAGATCCACCACACATTATGCCCAGGGCAGAGGGGGGGAGGAGGTGTGTGTGTGTGTGTGTGTGTGTAGGGGGGGGGGGGGGGGGGGGGGGGGGGGGGGGGGGGGTCCACCACATGCAGTCAGTGCACCCAGGCTAGCAACTCAGCGAGGACGACGTCAATCAATTCTCTCTGAAGGTGGCTGAGTTTGAGGGGTTGGTTGCCAAGGAGGTCAATGTCAGAGGGCGTGAGCAGTGTGTGCAAAGGGAGCGAGCTCAAGTGCGGCTTGAGGCATCCTTAGCAGACGCGCGGCATTGTTCTGGAGAATGGTGGTCGATGACGTCACCAACTAAGACCACATGTTGTAAAGGACTACATTGTGCCCTTCAGCCATACATGCATTAGTGATAATTGAAGACCTGATTATTTTATGCCCGATTGAAGCTTGGATTGAAGACCTGGTTATTGAATACCTGATAATTGTAGAGTATCGAAGGTGGGCACATCAGGGGCCAAGGGGCCCTGACCTCCAAGCCCAACCAAACAATGCAACATTGATGATGATGATGATGATGATGATGATGATGATGATGATGATGATGATGATGATGATGATGATGATGATGATGATGATGATGATGATGATGATGATGAGTTTCTATGCTTCAATCGTCCCCAATGGACTCGAGACCAACCTCATTGGATAGGCCTTCAAAAACCCTGTAATATGAGCATAATTAGGCACCATAACACTAAGTGGTGGCTGAAATACTGGCTGTGCAGTGGGTTCCGGAGCCGGGGGGGGGGGGGGGGGGGGGGGGTCTGCAGAAGGGTGCCTCAGCACTGTTTTGGGATGGGGTCTTTCACCTTTTTTTTTGCCCCCCCCTTGGCATTACTTGAAATTATATATGGATTCCAGGTATTTACCAGGGTACTTCCATTGGCCAAATTGACCAGGATTTTTAGCGCACATGCAAAATAAACTATGGACACATCAGCACACACAATGGCATCCTCAGAATTCTCAAAAAAGTAGTGTGTGAGTCAAATGCCCACCCATTTACTGATTCACCCACCCATCCATACCACCCATACTCATTCATGGACCTACCCACATAACCCACCCATTCGCCCACACCGGCCTTAAGTGGTGCCAACGAAGGCCCTTGTCTTCGGTACACAGTTCAAATGTGTGGGTTCCAAAAAACTGAGGATGAAATGCATATGTTTGAGTGCCCTTTTTATAATGATATTCGCCTCCGCTACCAGAATCTGTTTACAGATATTTATAGGCATGTCCATGAGGATACCGACTTAACCGTATGGAATGTGGAATTCTGCGATTCCACATTCAGAACCTTTATGAATGGAAATGGCACTAAGTCTTTTTGGAGCAACCTAGCCGACTATCTTTCTACTTGTAGAAGAGCAAGACAGGAAGCCCTGGACTGCTTAGTGGCACCGTAATTTATTATCCCTTTTTTTTTCTTCTTGAGACTTCTCATTTGTTAGCTTCTTACCTCCGCCACTGTAAGTGGTTGAGATCTGGGTCCTGCTCTAAGGGGTTTAATACCTACGCCACCAAAACGGTGGTTGGGAGTTTGGTTTGTTTGTCCTCGACACACCCCTGATGTAATGGGGTTTTTTGCTTTGTGGGTGCTTTTTCTTTTTGTTTAAAGCACAGAGTCTCATACACCCTCGCGGTGTCAAGTAGACTTTAACATGTAATGTATGTATGTAATGTATGTATGTATGTACAAACTCACTGGTGGTCTCATAATTTCCTTTGTGGGTCTAAGTAAAATGATAGGAAAAAAACCGAGGAATAACGATACCTACTGGTATTGAATAATATTGTTTATTACTGCCGAAGTCAGCAAGCAGCCAAATTGCTGGCTGCAGCCATGTCATGAAGTTCAGGCACTTATCTAGCGCCCAAGGCATTTCCTATGCTGTGCTGAAGTATTGAAGGCTAAGAAAACCTTCAAAAAGGAAAAATATAAAACTCTGGATTCGAGGATTCGAGAAAGAGAGCCCTATCCTACTCATACCGGTATATACCTACTTATATATCATATTGATCATCTGAATGAAAAAAGAAAAACGCGAAAAGAAAAAAGTGTTTTGTTCGCATTTACATTTTCCTGGCAATTACTGTATTTTACTGCCTAAGACGGCGAGCAGTCAAATTGCTGGCTGAAGCTATGTAACCAAGATCAAGTTCAAGATGATTCGGTCGAGCCTTTAAACTGTATCATCCGTCTATTCTGCTCCCTGGTTTCCAAGTAATAACACTCCCTGGTTTCCAAGGGCATTTGAATTGGAAGACGGTGAGCTGGCTGAAAACCCATACCGGTATAACAATCAAACCCAATCTAGATGAGGATCGGCATGTAGAGTTTTGATAAATCCCCGTTCGACAAATGGCTCAATATCCATGAACGACAAAGGTGCCGGGATCGAATCCCCACGGGTGCGCCTAAGTGTTTGCCAACCGCCATGGAAGCTTTGTCCAAGTAAAGTAGCAGCCCTTTCCCTGCCACCGCAAGACGGGGCTCCCTTAATACCACGCCCCACCAGGCATTGCCATAAAATTTAGAGTTTTGATTACCGGTACTAACAGAAGTCCATCTATCAGTCACAGCTCGTCACAACCACATATAAAGCGGAGGTGTACAGTTGTACACACACACACATGGCCGCACAAAATCTCAAGGGGTCCATCAGCAGTTGACATAATGGTGATGGCCATAACTTATCATACTAATAATGGAAGTTATGGTTGCCTCGCAGCTTTTTGCCTAGGTCCCTAACCACCCCAAGATCATTGCATGACCTACACTAGGACTATGTTACTATGTATGTATGTACGTTACAGTCCAGGGGTAAGCCAAATAGACTAAAGGGACTTGCCCAACCGTAGTAGGAGGGGCTTCAAAAGAAAAAGCACTGATGAACTGAACCCCCAAAAATCGTTTTACCGACAGGGGCCCTGAGTTCGTGCTACAGTGATCATTACTAGTACTAACAATACCTACTAGCAATAACTTCCTAGCAATAACGCGGATTATAATCCACCCTTTTGGGGGCTACGCATGACAGCTTCCTACCAGCTCCAACAGCCAGCCACTGGGTCAAACCCAAAGCTTGCAGCTGCATTGGAGTGCCTTCCATGTCGACTTTCAGATGCACTTGCTAGCATCAGGTTTGGCCCAAGGACAGGGAAAGAGAGCTGCATAGAAGCTGCTACGCGTAGCTAAACAAATGAGCAACAGCCCTGTTCAGCTCACAACAAGCAGATCTGCTGCCAAAGTTGCATATTGTGAGCTAGGGAGACATGCAACAGAAGTCCTAGGCAGCGTTGCAAGCGACTCGGAAATTTGGCGGAGAGTGTTGGCTATATGAGCGGCAGGTGGCAATTGAATGGAGTGCAGCGGACCAACGCCAATGAGTTACGAGACAGTAAATTTCCTTGGGTACCAAGTTGCCCATCGCGTGCTTAGCCTGGGCAGTATGGCCTTGCTTGCTTCCATCTTGGCCGCGGGCTGCCTGCCCCTTGCTCTGAGCAATCAGGTGGAATCAAGCAAGGCCAAACCGCCCAGGCTAAGCACGCGTTGGGCGACTTGGCACCCAGGGAAGGGACAGTTGGCTTCGAGTGGTCGCACGGTCGCACAAACGGACAACGGGGTGACCCTGGGAGCTCCTGACCCCCAGATCGTGGAGCTCCGCCAGAAATGCATGCCAGCCTCACTCACTACTCGATTACCATATGATCCAAAACCAGGGCGCGACAAACAGGGCAAATGGATTTTTTTGTCAGCACCTCATCGCAGCAGCGGGAGCACATGATAACATGGCCGCAGGGCTGCAAGAACACATCTCTCTCCCTTTCTAAACACACAATACACATCAGCTCATCATCATCACTCCCACTTGGCTCCGCGCCACCACTCCCACCTGCACCACCCTTCCATGCAGGTTGTTGCTGCATCAGATGCTTCTCTGCATCCTTGACCACACCCTCAGACACCTGATCAACTGCGAGCTGCTCTTCTTCGCTCCTCTCCTTCTCCCTCTTCTTCTCCTTCTGCCGCTGCTTCTTCCCCTTATTGGATTTCACCTTGGTCTCCTTCAGAGCTTTCTCCCTCTCCTCCTCTTCCAACAATTCCTGGGGTGATAGTCAGTGAGAGAGAGAAGATTCGTTACATAAACTCAGCAAATCATTGTTGAGACAGGACAGCAGAACAGCCTGCCGACCATCCAATTTATAACAGGAAACACGAGGGTTTTAAGGCACCCTCACAAACCTGAAAAACAAACTAGGTCAGTCCAAAAGGGGAAACAAAGTAGAGGCGGAAAGTAGAGCGGAAAGGGCAAGTGAGGGAACACATGTCTGGAGCACTTAATCCATATCCAGGTCCACAACCCATGACAACCTCAACCACCACCATGATGTACTTAATCCATATCCAGGTCCACAACCCATGACAACCTCAACCACCACCATGATGTACTTAATCCATATCCAGGTCCACAACCCATGACAACCTCAACCACCATCATTGCGTCATCACCACCACCATGATGTACTTAATCCATATCCTGTTGTCATCACCACCACCCTGCCCATCACCATTAGCCCCTCCCACACCATCACCATTGCCCCGCCTGCCCTCATCACCATAAGCCCCTCCCACACCATCACCATTGCCCCGCCCGCCCTCATCACCAGTAGCCCCTCCCACACCATCACCACCACCCTGCCCATAACCATCACCATTAGCCCCTCCCACACCATCTCCCACACCATCACCATCGCCACGCCTGCCCTCATCACCATTAGCCCCTCCCACACCATCACCATCACCATCGCCACGCCCGCCCTCATCACCATTAGCCCCTCCCACACCATCACCATCACCATGCCCGCCCTCATCATCATAAGCCCCTCCCATACCATCACCCTCACCATCGCCCTGCCCGCCCTCATCACCATTAGCCCCTCCCACACCATCTCCCACACCATCACCATCGCCCCGCCCGCCCTCATCACCATTAGCCCCTCCCACACCATCACCATCACCATGCCTGCCCTCATCACCATTAGCCCCTCACACACCATCACCATCAGCATTCCCCCGCCCGCCATCATCACCACTAGCTCCTCACATACCATCACCATCACCCCGCCCGCCCTCATCACCATTAGCCCCTGCCACACCACCACACTGTCATCAAAATACCACAAGCTCTTACCTGCATAAGCTTGTCAGGGTCCACAGGATGCACAGCAGAGCTGGTGGCCCCAGCATGGTCAACCATGGATGTTGAACTACCCTCAATTGAAGTCTGTCCACTCATACGCTTCCCCTTGGATACGCAAGGCTGGCACGAGCACACGTCCCGCAATGAAGCATGAAGCTTGTCTAGCTTCTGCTGCACCTGAGGTGGGGTGCTACTAGCAGCCCGGACTGCCAGTAGAGGAGGAATGATGCCAGCCACAGCCAGCTCTCTCTGGATGCTCAGACTAATAGAAGCGAGATGGCTTAGAACACTTGCAGTCCCAACCAATGCATGCTCTGGAGAATTGACTCGCAACATTGCCAGTAAGGAAAGAAAGGATGTTGCATACGTAAACATATCACGAACACGAGGGTCAGACAATAATGCCGTGACGATAGATGATGCGCTCAAAAATACGGAAGCACGAGTGCAAGAATCAGTCATCAATCCCACCAAGGGAGAGATGGCACCAGCATCAGCGAGCAGTTTCCTGTAGTGAGTATTGCAGGCTGCTATTTGCTTAAGAGATTCCACTACCTGCCCCAGCGTATCCCCAAGATCATCATTAAGACTAATGGACAACAACGCCACCAGGGGGGGAATGCCGCCAGCAGATGCCATCTTAACCTGGTTGTCGCGATTGTTGAAAACTAGATTTGCAAGAAGTAGGCCTGCACGTTCCTGCACCCAATCTGGAGCGCTAGCGGACATCAGCTCAACCAAGGCGGGGATTGCACCGGCATCAGCAATTTTGCCCTGGTTCCTAGAACTGCCAACTGCTAGATTTGAGAGAGCAAATGCAGCCTTACCTTGCACAGCTGCTGGGGAGCTGGTGGACAGCAGTGCAACCAAGGGAGGGATGGCACCAGCAGATACCTCCTTGTCCTGGTTTCTAGAATCATTGGCGACTAGATGTCCAAGAGCAGCTGCTGCCTCCTTCTGCACATCTGCTGGAGTGCTGGCAGACAACAGTGCAACCAAGGAAGGGATGGCACTGGCAGCTGCAACCTTGCCCCGGTTTGTTGGATTGCAGCCAACTACAAATGAAAAAGCGTATGCTGCGCTCTGTTGCACGCCTGCTGGAGTGCTGGAGGACAATAATGCAACCAAGAGAGGGATGGCACCAGCAGATGCTACCTTGCCTATCTTGCCAGCATCATTGCCAGCTAGAACTCCAAGAGCAGCTGCTGCCTCCTTCTGCACATCTGCTGGAGTGCTGGCAGACAACAGTGCAACCAAGACAGGGATGGCACCCGCAGACGCCACCTTGCCTTCATTGTCAGGATAGTTTTCAACCAGCTTTCTAAGAGCATTTGCTGCTACCCCTGGCAAACCTGCTGAAGTACTGGCGGACAACAATGCAACTAAAGGAGGGATGGCACCAGCAGATGCTGCCTTACCTTGGTTGGCAGGGTTGCTATCAACCAGCAATGCAAGAGCAGCTGCTACCTGGGATTGCAAACTTGGTTCCGTCCTGATTGACAACAATGCAACCAAGGGAGGGAGGGCACCAGCAGATGCCACCTTGACTTGGTTGCCAGGGTTTCCGTCAGCTATACTTGCAAGAGCAAATGCTGCCTTTTTTCACAATTGCTTGGTTGCTGGCGGACAACAATGCAACAAGGGGAGGGATGACACCAGCGGATGCCACCTTGCGTTGGTTCCAAGGATTGTTGAGAACCATATTTGCAAGAGCAAATGCTGCCTCCTCTTGCACGCTTGCTGGATTATTGGCGGACAACAATGCAAACAAGGCAGGGATGGCACCAGCAGATTCCACCTTGCCTTGGTTGCAATTATTGTTGGCAACTATGTTTGCAAGGGCAAGCAGTGCCATCTTTTTGACATCCACTGGAGTGTTGGCTGACAACAATGCAACCAAGGGAGGGATGGCACCAGCAGATGCCACCCTACCTTGGTTGTCAGGGTTGTTGGCAACCAGATTTGCCAGAGCAGATGTTACCTGAGATTGCACAAGAGCAGTTACTGCCCGGGATTGCACACGTGCTTGAGTGCTGTCAGACAACAATGCAACAAAGGGAGGGATGGCACCAGCAGATGCCACCTTGCCTTGGTTGTCAGGGTTGTTTTCAACTAGAAATGCAAGAACAGCTGCAGCCTGGGCTTGCAATCTTGGTAGAGTCCTGGCAGACAACAAGGCAACCAAGGGAGGGAGGGCACCAGCAGATGCCACTTTGCCTTGGATCTCAGAGTTTTCCCGAACGTTACTTGCAAGGGCATGTGCTGCCTGATATTGCACATCTTCTGGAGTGTTGGCTGACAACAATGCAACCAAAGAAGGAATGGCACCGGCAGCTGCCACCCTCCCCTGGTTCAGAGGATAGTCCCTACCTAGATTTGCAAGAGCGGCTGCTGCGTGCTCTTGCACACCTGCTGAATTGTTAGCTGACAACAATGCAGCCAAGGGAGGGATGGCACCAGCAGATGCCACCTTATCCTGGTTGTCAAGGCTGTGGAGGGCTAGAGAAGCAAGTGCCCATACTGCATCAAACTGCACGTTGTGTGGCATATCAGGCGACAACAAGGCCACCAGGTTGGGGATGGCATTGGCATAGCTAGCTACCTTGTTGCTATCTTCTGTTGCTAGAGCCCTCAATTCACGTACTCCAATGCTCTTGTCAGCGAGGTCGGATGTGGGACTAATTCTCAAGATGTTGCGGAGAATTTCAGTGTCTCTTAGATGGTTGTCCAAGTCCTCCTCGGCTGACATGGTTAACAAGTAAGCCACGGCTTTTCTTTTCGGCTATGAGCAGTAGTTACCGAGCAGCTCCCCTGTCTGGCTATTGGGCCAACCACAACACAACCTTGGGCTCTTTGAAGCTGACACAATCAGCCGCCCAGAACTGCTGAAATATGTGGGTGTAGCACAGTCGCTGGCTCAGGTAGCTGCCTAGAAACTGCTCAAAAAGGCCGCTTGTACAACCTCAAAGGTAAGCCCTGGATGTCTGCAAGGATGAGACTCTACCAGCCCTGGACGGATGTTGAAAGACAGTCCTACCTTGTCCAACCCAGAGCTGCTGACCTGCGTGCAGAGATTGGGGGGAAGGTTGTATATGAGTATCAGCTTGGATAACACTCCGGAGAGTGGACTTTGTGTGTGCAGCACGCCAATCTATAAATGCGGAGACGAGAATAAGTTACAAGCACAGGAGACCCATTAAGGGGCACCAGTGGAGGAAAGGGGGCGGTAGCCTGGAACCTGATCAGGGTACAGGCTAGACAGCGCGTGTCTAAGGGAGTACACAAGGAGTCACCAAGACATAAAACAAGCGAGAGCACCGCTATTCATGCTGATACTCCACCTATGACGCAGGTGACATACAATACTAGTACTCCACCTATGGCACTGGGGACATAGAACCATAAACTGGTAGCAAACAAAAATTATTAAGGAACGGCGGAAAAACAGGAAACCAGAAGAAAGCCTTGTCTAAAATAAAAGGATGAGAAAGGATGAACCAAAAACCACTGTAGTACTCCGAAAATGTAGCAGCAAAAAACTTGGGTCATACCGAGCTGAGCTGAGACCAAAATGGAAATGTAACCATCCATGGTAAGCGCAAAAATACTATTCATCCAGAATAGTAGCCACCAAACTAGAAAATCACAGGGAGGCCAAACAGAAATCAATCCTAATACCAAAGGAAGGGGAACAACGGTGACTGAAAGAACCGAGAACTTAACCTAAAGAGAAGACTGAAAAAATCGTATATCAAAGTTGGGGAACAACGGTATAGAAAACCCGATCCGGGAATAGGAATCTAACGCCAATCAATGATAACCAAAGAGACGGATTGAAATATCGTGTGAGCGCAGCACACGAGAGAATCAAAGCCTAAAGGACGCAGACAAGAGGACACTAAAGACTACGATGGAAAAAAAAAAAATCGATGGAAAAATCCACTACCTTAAAAACTATTCTTAGCATAGAATTCATGACTAGGTTGGGATGAAAAAACCATGATGAACTGGTTTCTCACTCAAAGATGGAAGTAAGAAGATTTATGAAAGTTAATTATCATAAATCCCCAGCTACGGCACTAACGAAAAACATTCTAAGAGGTGGGTATCGCACCGCAAAGAACTCATGCACTCAAGACACACCAAGCGCCTAACCACAAGCAAACCAAACCTGCAGTTGCTGAAAAAATCCAAAGGATGCGAAGTTAAAATTTTCAAGAAACTTGTAACCAACAAAGGAAACACAGTTCAATGAACAATAGAAGGGTAGATGTACAACCATAGTACATAAAACCTATTGTCCACCTGAAAAATAGGAAACGCAGAAAAAAGGACTTCAAAGAATTTACTGCAAAGGAAGGAATGAAAGGGCGCTTGAAATACACTCGGAAGAACAAGAAAGAGGTGAGCGGCGGTACATCTGCAAGTACAACTGCAGGGACATCTGCAAGTACAACTGCAAGATGACCCAGCCCACCAAATTACAGTAAAATCCAAAGGGAAATAACTACTACACTCCACAAAAAGTTCCAGTCACATGAGGGGCTGGTGATTGAAAAACAGTGTGGAGTAAAAAGAAATAGCTAATCTATGATGAGCTCCACCGAACGAACCATCTGCCTATGGAACTAAGAGTCAGAAACCGTCAAGACGCTATAACGGTGGTCTGAATTAAGTACCACCTTCCACCAAAACCAAATAAGACAGCTGAAAGGAAGCTGCCTAAACAAAGCGTCGTAACGCTCCACCAATCTAGACTACCCTATAAGTCAGTCTAGGAGGTGCTGAGGAATAGGCACTCACACATAGGGCCATGTTAACCTACGTATGAGAACCAGCAGCACCTAAAACAATGAATCCTGGGTTGACTGTAACACCCCAGCCATACGCAGTATCAAGCTAGACCAGTGTTCAAGATCATCACTTACCCATTCGGCAACGGCTACATCATCACATGGGCTTGACCCGAGTAATCCACCAGGGACGACTGGAGGCGTCGGAATTATCGACACCCGCGAGCCATCCGAGGTGGTCGGAGGTTGGCGACTATTAGTCAATGGACCTGATCCAGGTACCACTATGATCGAAGGCTGTCTAAATCCTAAAGCTTCACCGC
Organism: Microglena sp. YARC; assembly: GCA_022414725.1. Classification (NCBI taxonomy): domain Eukaryota; kingdom Viridiplantae; phylum Chlorophyta; class Chlorophyceae; order Chlamydomonadales; family Chlamydomonadaceae; genus Microglena; species Microglena sp. YARC. Next base: position 52,979,958 of record CM039463.1, read on the forward strand.
TAAAACGTGGCACAGAGGAGGGCCTGGCGACCCCCTGAGATTCGGCTAAGATTATAGTTGGATATCCAACTCCCACCCGCCCTAAAACTTCACACACAATACAGCAAGATCAGGCCCTGGTCTAGAATGCAACAATGATACATCCCAGCCAGGCCAGCCAACAACAATTGGGGTTGTTAAAGGGCGTAGGGAATTACCGGTAACACATAACATATCACCGTTTGATGACAGGAGGGATGCAAGCGGGCACGGGGACCCATACTAATGGGAGAACCCAGAAAGACAGTTTAGAACTGAACTGGAGATAGAGAGTACATCACTACTCACTACTAACTGGCGCAACATTGGAAACCCAAATATAATAACCCTTACTCACCAGGGAATACCCAACCAGTCTACCAAATAATGTCTTTTTAACTAGCTTGTTGCGTGACTGCCCAATACTAAGATTACATAGCAAGAGCAACCAAACAAACGCAACAACGACACATCAGGTGCAACCCCAAAGAAAAGCTCCGAAGGAGTCTTGTCTCCCTAGATGAACACGCGATTGCAAAGATAACACACTAGCACCATGCTGAGCAGTGTCATCATCAACAACTCATGCATGCCCCAACTAATCGAGATCAACCATGCCTCTATACCACTTAACTAAAAATTCCTAAGCCCTATCATAACTCAAACACTTGAACTCAAACTCACGTAGCTAAGGCATACACCTAAGGGGGGGAACCAGGGGCACGGGAAGACAAAGTAGTAACCTCTGTCGAACCACGGAACGCACCCAGGGGTCACGAGGAGCCTAAGAGAGAAAAATATCCACCAAGATATCATGCCAAAGATCCTCCACGGCCGCTGGACTAGGGCCAGGACGGCGTCCACTGTGCGGCCTGTAGCATGGGCGAAGTCCGGCGCTGCGAGACCTGGGATCACAGAAGGTGGGGAAGCGTTAGGTCGAAGTCGAGATTTGAGGTATGGGAAAAAGGAGACGAGAATGACAGTGCAGCAAGTCACACCTGGTGCAGAAAATCGCACCAATGGCAGAAAATCGCAAATCGCAAGGGCAGAATTCGAACATTTATCGCTAGGATGCGAAGAGCAGAGCCGAGGCATGTAAAGGTCCTAATATCCCGCCGTCGATGATCAGTCAATCTCAAGTCCCCCCCTCTATCGCTCGACTCACCCGGTTGGGGGGTAGAGGGAGCAGCACCCGTAGTGGTGCTGACCATACCCCCCTGCTTCCTACCACCTCCAGAATCTCCAGGTCCAGACGCGTAGGTCGTCCTCCTCTGGCGAACCCTACGGCAGTGCCGGCGATCCGCCAGCTTGATCGAAAAAATTCTCCAGAAGGTAGCACAGAGCCACTAGAGCGCAAGCTCATGCCAGTAGCCGACCGTCGGCTGGGCAGAGCAAAGGGGGCAAAGACGACGTAGACATCAGCAGGGAGCTTGGTCGGCTTGGCAACCTCCGGTATGCAGGCAGAGCCTCAAACACCGGAGAAAGGTTAGCGACGTCAAGGACGCGAGCAGACGAAGACGGGGTATCTCCACCGATGTCCAGGCTAGTCGCCGACTTGAGTCTGCACGTCACAGTCATCTACGACAGACGGGAGGAGGCGACAGACGGCAGGGGAGGAAAAGGAAGAGAAGATGGAGGAATGACCGGGGGGGGGTTACTTCCACGATGGCGGAAGGACTCTCATGACCGCTAGCAGAGGCAGCTGGTGCACAAACGTCTAGCCAATCATCAAGAGGAGCCGTTCCTCCGTTGGAAGGATTGGTCGCAGCCATCGCTGAGAATGATACTGCGCATCCCGCGCGTCCAGGAAAGACCATCCATGTCATGGAGTTTCTCAAAATGGCGGGAGGTCCTCGCGGAAGTTGCATCGCAAAGCAGTGGTATGTCAGCTGTACTACTAGGACACGAGTGCCTTATTGGCATCTGATCAGATGCCAATAAGGCACTCGTGTCCTAGTAGTACAGCTGACAATAATGCCTGACTCGGGAGGAAAACGGGGGGAGTACAGCTGACATGGTAGTAAATGAAGGGCCGTATAACCTATCAGCTTGGATAACACTCCGGAGAGTGGACTTTGTGTGTGCAGCACGCCAATCTATAAATGCGGAGACGAGAATAAGTTACAAGCACAGGAGACCCATTAAGGGGCACCAGTGGAGGAAAGGGGCGGTAGCCTGGAACCTGATCAGGGTACAGGCTAGACAGCGCGTGTCTAAGGGAGTACACAAGGAGTCACCAAGACATAAAACAAGCGAGAGCACCGCTATTCATGCTGATAATGAGGCATTGCCGTAGGTAAAGAAGGGATCCATGAGGACATGCGAGCAGTGGATAGGGTATGTGTTGAGTGTTGGCTGGTGTGGTTGTGGTGGGGTGGGGGTTGAGGGTGGGGTGGGGTAGGGTGGGGAGTTTGCGTGGCCTCTGCATTCGTGTCGCTGTGGCCCTGTCCTGACATTGACACCTGAGACAGCAGCGGAGAGAGTTTACAACTTACTGACTGAGGAGCAGTGGATATGGTCAATTTGCACATGCCATCACTATATCAGAGCTTTTCTCTCCCGCTTTTCAAAGAAGCTTCTAGCTGGCACATGGCGATAAGACAGTGCATGCAACCAGTGTGATAGAGCGTGCCCCCGAGTCACTGCTTACCAGGCAACCAGGCGCTTTCGTGCCGTAGCTGACAAGGTTTCAGGGTGCTACCAACGCAGATCAGGCAAGGACCCCAAACAAAGAGAGGCAGAGAGATAAGACGCTTTTCCGGTTGGCAGAGTGCTGGCAGCTTTGCTCAACGCGAACAAGAAGGGAGTTATCAACTGCGACCAGGGCATGAGGCCGAGTCTTGCGCCAGATCATGTACTCGAAGAAATGCGTGCTCGCAACGTGCGTTCGGCCTTACCGGGTGTGTGGTGGACTAAGAGAGTAAGGGTACCCAATCCAGGTACGACCAATCTTTTGTATTGGATGAGCTCGTGGTATAAGTTGAAAGGTAACCGTGAGAGCAGTCGCGTGCAGTCGCTCAAAGTCCCCAGGCGAGGCGTACTTTTAGCTGTACTTCCTGGTAGTGAACAGGGGGTAGCCTAACCTGAGGAGGGCTGGCCCAGGGGCTGACCCAGGGGGCTTCCCCCCCCCCCCCCCCCCCCCCCCCCCCCCCCCCCCCCCCTAAACAGAACAAGGGCGTGACCGCCCTTGTGTTGGATTGGACCAATTGGACCAAGGGATCCGCAGGGGCGGTAACTAGTTGGTTGGTTAGTTAGGGGCGGTAACTAGTAGGTTGGTTAGTTAACTAGTTGGTTACCAACTAAACAACCCTAGGGATCTGCGAGGGGCGGTAACTAGGGTTGTTTTGTGTGCGATGTGCGGTGTGTGTAACCTTGTTGCTGCCCTCGTAAACCTTGTTGCTGCCCTCGTGGCTGTTCTCGGCTGTTCTTGCGGAATGTGTGTCTCGTATACCGCGCTTTGGTACAAAGTTGCGCGTTACCTCATAAACTGGGGCTGTGCCCCCCTCCGGCTGTGACTATGCAGTCTCCTTCGGGATGACTTGACTGTCGAATCCCAACGTCAAGTGGTTTGGGGCGCAGTTTCGGGCTCAAAAGGTGACTGTATTTGCGAGTTTACCGAGCTGCCTGCTGTTTGCGAACGTCAGTTGGTGCGGTCCAAATGCAATTTGTAAGGTGAACCCTTAGGTTCCCTAGCGCACCCGTTTGGCGCATCCGTTTGGCGCATCCGTTTGGCGCGCCCGTTTTGCTCGTCCGGCAGTACGCCTGATGTACCGAAGTCGCTACCCATGGAGGGCGGTAAATAAGAGGCATGACTCAGGGGGGGGGGCAACTTCAAACCAAAAATACACCATCCCTCAACTTTGTAGTTATCATAGAGAGGATGAAGAATCAGTTTTATTTCTTAATTTGGCCCAGTAGAAAAAAGTGTTGTCCTCCAAAGTTTGGGACCGCGGGGGAGGGGGGGGGGGGGGGGGGGGGGGGGGGGGACAAAATCTGTCATTTTCAAAAAATTAGGTGCTTTTCAGGCACTTTTTTCTAGCCCTCAGAATGACGTGGAGTGGAACTAGGGTGTTACTCTACTAAATACCAGTCCATATATGCTATTGGGGAGAGATCCACCACACATTATGCCCAGGGCAGAGGGGGGGAAGAGGTTGTATGTGTGTGTGTGTGTGTGTGTGTGTGTGTGTGTGTGTGTGTGTGTGTGACTGTGTGTGTGTGTAAGCCGTTGAAATGAATAGATAGTGAACTCACTGTTAAGGCTTTCTGCCGGAGATGAAACCGGACTCAAACGATTGAGCTAGAACGTCAATACAATTATCGTAGATAATTGAAGTGACTTCTACAGAACGCAAACGATATTCATAGCCGTGGACTCACACTCTCGGAGCGACCGAGATAGCTTATACGAACGAGGCACAACGGTTCGGCCAAGCGGTTCAAGATTGTCGGACGAGACAACTCTTGGAACTGACGAGACGAGGCCAAGATTGTCGGACGCGACAACGCTTGAACTGACGACAAGACAACTGTCTTGGATCAGTAACTCTGATCAACTTGTTCGACAACTGTCAACTTCCATCAACGAGATGGCTCACTACCAAGGCGTCCCTTGGGAGTGGAGGAGGAGACTGAATCTGACTGTTTACAATTCTCCCCCCACTAGCTTGTGTCAACTGAACAAGCGAATCTGTTCAATACCGTGTTTCATTACAGCATGTGAAAAGAAAGTAGGAGCTACCTACTGTATGACCGGGCGCCTTGTTTCACAAGGAGAACCCTGACCCAATATTCCTCAACAACGGGACATATCGGTTAAACGAACGAACGATAGTTGTCAACAACCGTGATAACTAACTAACTAACTAACTAACTAACTAACTAACTAACTAACTAACTAACTAACTAACTAACTAACTAACTAACTAACTAACTAACTAACTAACTAACTAACTAACTAACTAACTAACTAACTAACTAACTAACTAACTAACTAACTAACTAACTAACTAACTAACTAACTAAACTAACTAACTAACTAACTAACTAACTAACTAACTAACTAACTAACTAACTAACTAACTAACTAACTAACTAACTAACTAACTAACTAATTGTTATAGACGACTTATACGTCGTATCTAGAGTGGCAATGAGTGCACAGGTGTGAGTCCCCTCCGGGCCCTGTGCCGCCTGCAGTGCAGCACCGAGGCCAGCTATGGCCACGCATGCCATTATGCAGGACAGATCTGTACTGTTGCCATCTCCTTCCGTCTTCCATATAGTCCAAGCTCCCGTGCTTGGTAGTTCTCTTCACTCAATGTAACGAGCATATCCAGTAGTGTCTGCAGTCCCGGCTTACGACATTAAAAGGCTATGGGCCGCCATGTTAACCACTGCTAACCGGAGGAGCTGACTCGCTCACAGCATCGTAGAGGAGACAATCAGAGCTACCTTCGGTTTGTAAGAAACCGTCGAATTCCATCAATCTGTTCACACAGTAGGAAACCACCACTTGTCAGCGTAGTCCCCTGCTGCTAGAGTAGGATCTACGGCTATTGAGAAGCCAGCACCGATAGGCATTTACTGCCGACTTCAACTATGCGAATTGCCTTGTTGATTTTAACCCCGCTCATCCGAGCATCCATCCCACCACTCTCTCCCTGCGAACACCCGACTGCAACCTACCTCGCTCACCTCAGATCCTCCGCCCACTATCCAACTATGCCAATACTCTTGATCTGAGAAATACACACTCATAAACACCTTACTTCGTATCCCATTGCTTGCATGCCGCCTCCTCGTCCTCACCCCAAGCCTGCATGGCGAAATATCCACCCTGATTCACAAGCCGCAAAGCGTGGTATAACCCCAGACCCTCGCTCACCCGCCGCATGGTCTGGAATCTGTTATACCTGCGAAGGTACAGGCCACAACCAGAAGGCTTGCTGCGCACGATTTGATTACCCCCACTGCACATTGCGCATCCAACACCACATGCCCTGTAGTTTAGTCCAATGGTAGTCACAGACTCGGGCGCGCTACACCCTCCACCCCACTTATGCGCTGCATGGCTGGACTCTGCTATCATTGCCAGGGTCTGGGCCACAACCAGGATGTCTGCCCCAGCAAACTGGTCACCAATAACCCCAAATCATCTCATGGCTCTAACCCATCTAACAAACAGCCGCGAGTCCCAATGCACCGATACTTAACCACCCGCAAAGCACCTCGCAACAACACAGAATACTGTTTCGTTGCTCACACTATCACCACTACCCCTGATGCTGCTGTGTTGTCTGCACCCACACTTAATGAGATTTCTGCTGCTGCTGCCACAGATGATGATAATGATGCTGCTGCTGCTGATGATGATGCCACGGATGTCGCTGCTGCTGATGTTGATGCTGATGCCGATGCTGTTGCTGCTGCTGATGATGATTCTAAGAAAACTGATGCTGATACTGCCCTGACCACACCCAGTCCAACAAATTCGCATTTGCTGCGCACGACAGCCACAGTATCTTCCCCACACAAATCTTCCGCCACGCCTGAATCCACCTCCACTTCCACATCCATTCCGCAACAAGATGCTCACCCGTCAAACCTGTGTCAGCATGAATTGTGGTGCTCTCACGCTTTTATGACTTGTGACTACTTATGTACTTCCTTAGAAACTATCGGTCTAGACAGTACTGCGTCAGCTTCCCGTTGACAGTGTCATTCTTCATGACACTGTGACGGCTTCCTGTTGACTGCGTCATCAGTTCTTCTGACACGCGCTGTCTACCCTGTACCCTGATCAGGTTCCATGCTACCGCCCCTTTCCTCCGCTGGTGTCCCTTTATGGTTCCCCAGTCTTTTGTAATGTTATTCTCGTCTCCGTGTATAGATTGGTGCGTCTGTTCCGCTGCTTTCATCTCTGTCTACTCTACGGAGCGCATACAAGCTGATAGGTTATACGGTCCTTCATTTACTATCACTGCTCTTTAAATGCTACTTCCGCGAGGGCCTCCTGCCGGCTTCGTGAAACTCACAGATAAAAATGGTGTTCTATGGACGCGCGGGATGCGCAGCGTCATTGTTAGCAATGGCTGCGACTTTGTCTTACCTGCGAAGGACAAGGGTCCTTCTGATTGGCTAGATGATCGCGCGCCAGCGGCCTCTGCTGCCGGAGAGGAGGATCCTTCCGCCATCGTGGAAGTAACCCCCCCCGATCAATCCTTCAACTTTATGGTTCCTTCTCGTATTGTTCAACGCCTCTCCCCTGAAGTTGAGGATGTTCTGATGAATCTGTGTTGTGTACAGACACAGATCATTCGGTACGCAACAGAGCCGAAGCCTCCTACTGCCCGCTTCAGCGAGGATGATGACTTTTCTGAGGGTACTGATGATGATGATGATGATTTGAAGAGTGCTACGAGTGCTGACTTCGGTGGAGTGACTCCGTCGGCTGCTGCTACTCGAGTTTTTGAGACTTCTAACTACAGTTTCGCCTATTTACGAGTCTGCTCCTCAGTATGCGCCTCCGCCTGTGTCGTCGCCTGAGTTTAAGCCCGAGCCTTCGTCTGCGCCTCCGCTTGTGCCTCCTCCACTGGTTCACCCGGATGTGGCCAAGCCGACTTTGATGAGGAGCTCTGCTTCTTTCACCTCTGCATCGGTTCCCATGGAGCGTGGCCTCCCTGGCTACCATACTCGTGCTCGTTGAAGCTGCTGCTTCGTCTGCCCGCACACATCTGCTGCTGGTCCCTTGCAGGATCCCCCTCCGCCTCCGCCGGTGGAGCTTCCTCCTGCCCCTGGCCCTCCTCCTGCTTCGCCTTCGCTGTCATGCTATTCTTGGAGCATCTGCTCACTGGAGGACCTCCTCCGAATCTGCAGCTGAAGCACTTCCGTCTGATCAACCAAGCTCGACGTGATGGTGAGTCCATGAACCGCACTCTGTACGGTCGGAATGGACATGCAAGCTACTATGGCTAATGTGAGTGTCAAGCTGAAACATCGCTGAGTAATGGCATTCTCTGAGCTGGGTTCTCAGTGTCGGTCCTTTCTTGGTCCAGTCACTTCTGGGATCAGATATCCCTCTGATCATGGTGTCTCCTTTAGGTGGCGTGGGGGCGTAGGAATCATGAGAAGCTAGGTTACCGGTTTGTGAAAGTACCCATCCCTTCTGTCGAGTAACCCTGATTTCGAGTTGGTAGTGAGTGTTGCGAGGTCCCTGCCTGAGATTAGGACCTTAGATGACCAGCGCGCTATGACGCTGGTCTTGCTGCTGAGTATTTTTTGGATATTCGTCAGTCTTTGCTCCTCTGACCCCTGCTCCTGCTGCTGGATCTTCGGCCTCTCATGGTGAGTCTCGGGTGGATCCTGCACTGTTGGTTTCAGTGCCCTGCCCCTGGACCTCAGGAGTTCATGTGCTTAACCATGATGCTCGCGAACATGGAGGATGCTATGGTCCAGGTTATACCAGGACTTTGCCAAACCTCGGGATATCTTTCTTGATATCCAGAAGAGGCAGTCCGATGCCCTTGCCTCTAGAGTCCCTCTCATGCGCGCCGAGCTTCTTGGTGCACATATGAACCCTTCTGACCGCGTAGATGAATTCTTTCGCAAGGTTCGCAGTCTCTGCACTGACCTCCGCAGTGCTGGGCATCCGGTGACTCAGCGTCACGCCATGGAAACTGTAGTTCAGTATCCGTCTGATCCGCTTTGAGTCGCTGCGGATCAAGTATGTACGTTGTTAGCTAACAGACAGCCTGTTGATTACTGGTCCTGTCTTGAGGAATATAGGTCTCTTGACATCTTGAACATAGCTCTCCCCAAGTCCGACTCCAGGCATCCTGGTTGGTCCCGGGACGCTACCCAGGTTCCTGCCAATGCTGCATTTCAGCGTGGCAGGGATCTGGTTCTCAGGGTTCCGGTTCCCTCAAGAGACGTCTGGATTGCACTTGGGGCCCGTGCCCCAGCAAGACGACCCACTCGGAGGATCGCTGTTTTACGAAGCACCCGCACCTGCGAAGGACCAGGCCTGGTGTACCGGTTACCAATCCAGTGCCCATTGCCTTGGCCCTTCCGGGTTGCGCTTACTCCAAAGCAGCTGTCCTCCCTGCAGGCCCAGATTGATGGTTTGCTATGGCCAAGAAATAGGAGGTAAGCTCTGTCCTCTTCTCCTGCACTTCGAAGTTTTCAAATGTCTGTAGCCCGAGCCTGTCTGAGGGTGTCTGGCATGTTGATTCTGGAGCTGGATGTCAATCACAGGTGATCTGTCTCTGTTCACTGTGTATCATGCTTCTGAGGATGGGCCATCAGTTATTTTTGGTGATGGAGTGGTTCAACGGTCGGTGGGTCAGGGATCCATGTGTTATGTAGTGATTGGTTACCAACATCAATCACTTTAACTGATGTTCTCTACATCCCTCACTGTCCGGTGAACCTCCTGTCAGTAAATGCTGTGGCTCATGCTCACAACTGCAAGATTTCTTTTGATAGTCTTAGTTGTACTGCCACTCAGGCTCTTCTGTCCTCTGGTCTTTCCCTGCCTCCAGTGATGGTGTGTACAAATTTACCTGTAGGCCTTGTCACACCCCTCGTGGCCGTTTGTTGAGTACTGTACATTATCCAGTCTTTGCACTTGATGTTGATGAGGATGGTGTTGTTGTTATCCCTACCACTCCTGAATGTTGTGGCATAGGCGGCTGGGTCACCCTGGCTATGACGCCATGCACAACCTTGTCAGGAAGGGTTTGGTTAAGAAACTTACCCCTCACTCTCAAGCAGGTAAAAAGACTGTCTAAGATCCCATGTGATGCTTGTCAAAAGGCTAAGGCGAAACGTACCCCTTTTCCTAAAGAAAAGCCAATCTCAGATCCGTGCACCTTTACAACGCCTTCACTTGGACATCATGGGACCATTTCATATTAGGGGCTTGCGTGGGAGTTTTATGTTTTGTCTCACAGACCAATACTCTGGCTATGCTGAAGTATTGTGCTTGAGAACCAAGGATGAAGCTCCCTTAGCAGTTCAAACTACCATCCTCAGATGGATGACTCAGAAGCATGGTTTGTTTTCAAGTGTCTCAGATCTGACAGGGCTAAGGAATTTCTAGTAAAGTGGTTCGAGGATTGGTTAGAATCGGTTGGTGCTGTGCATGATATTATCTATGCATACACTGCTCAGCAGAATTCAACTGTGGAACGGTACAATGGTCTTACAGAACATAGCTAGGAGTATCCACTTGGAGTCTAAACTTGCTAAGTCTTTCTGGCCCTATGCCTTCCTAGCTGCTTGTTACCTACGTAACCGGCTGCCCAATCAGGGTGACAAGACTCCTCATGAGTTGTTCTTTGGGGTTCTACCTGATGTGTCGTTGTTGCGTGTGTTTGGTTGCCCTTGCTATGTTACCTTAGTCAACGGGAAGAAACGCAACAAGCTAGACGAAAGGGCGATATCTGGTAGACTGGTTGGGTATTCTCTAGTGAGTAAGGGTTATTTTGTTTGGGTTCCTAAGTTGCGCCAGGTAGTAGAGAGTTGTATGTACTTTTCTATGAACAGTTTAGCTATAACTGCATACCTGGGCTGTCCCCTTATGACGGGTCACCGTATGTTTCTCGCATCCCTGCTGCCATCAACAGCCATATGCCTGATTCAGCGGTTCATGCCTTAGATCCCTTACCAACCCCAATTGTCGACCGCTGCCCTGTCATGGGATGACTTTGCGTCCCAGGTCAGGGCTGATGGTGCTGCATTGCGTGTGAAGATACTGGACGGTGATTCCGAAGTCCTTTCAGACGTAAATTTACCCCGAATCTCAGGGGGTCGCCAGGCCCTCCTCTGCGCCACATTTCGTCGGCGAAGCTCTAGGATTAGGACAGCCTCAGGTCATAGTGGAGCCTTATATTGGTCCACTGTCCACTAGTTGCCACCCCCCGTCCACCTGCTCGGATGGCTCGCGGCGCTGTTGATCCCTTCGCCTCCTGCTGTCCCTGGTGGTTTACACCGGACAAGGCTTGTAACGATGTGGCCGTCACCGAGAGTGTGAGTGATGATTTATAACACTGGTCCGGGTCTGATACTGCGTATGGCTGGGGTGTTCCGGTCGACCCAGGCTTCGATGACATAGAGGCAAATAAGGCCGGCCTTGTACAACCAGGCAGTAGTGCTGCGCTGGGGGCTTTACTACCGGTACTGCTGATACTGCTGATATCCCCGCTGCTCATGTACAAGTACACTGCTTGTACGGTGGGAGCATACATTTCCACATCCACTGAACTAACCTATAAAAGCTGCCATGCTTCCCTCCAACCCTGACAGGGATCAATGGCTACTTGCTATGAAGGATGAGATGGCGTCCCTACATGCCCATGGTACTTGGCACTCACTCCACAGCCTCCTAAGCAGAGGATCCTGTCTGCAGGTGTTATTGTTGAAGAAGGTTGGGTTGATGGTTCTATCCGCTTCAAGGCACGATTTGTGGTCCGTGGTTTTCTGCAAGCGTCCTGGGCTGACTTTCATGATGTATATGCCCCCGTTTCTTCTAAAGCAGGTCTGAGGGTGCCTCCTTGCTGCCATCACTCATAGGAAAATGTTTGTTAGCAGCTGGACATCAAAGACTGCATTTCTGAATGCTAAGCTAGAACCTGGTCTGACCTGTACTGCCACCAGCCTGAGGCTTTAAGGTACTTGGTCCTAACGGTGTTCCCCTTGTGTGCAAAACTGATCAAGTCCCTTTATGGTTTGAAACAGGCGCCCAGGCTTGGAGTATGGATGTCAAGCGGGTTTTGTTGCACATGGTTTTACTATGTGCAAGCAGAACCTGCTCTGTATTTTAGGAGGGATTCTATTGGTGGGTGGAGCTATGTCCTGACCTATGTTGATGATTTTATCTGTGCTTTTAGTGAGCTGGATAGGTATGTTTTGCTGATCCAGGCTATGGAAAAAGCTGGCTGGGAAGTCAAAGAGATGGGTTTACCGGTTTCAGTTCCTCTCCTGGACATGGCTGTTACACTTGACTCTGACGGCAGGTGTTTTTCAGATCAACCTCTCCCAGCACTCCTACATGTTGATCTGGTGGAGCAGTTTGTCTTACTGCTGCTGCCAAGCCCAAGTTTGGTGCCCCCATGGCCAAGTCCACCGTCACTGACCCACCTGGAGACCCCCTGCCCTCTAATAGTCAGTACCTCTCTCTTGTCGGTGCTTTGCTATACCTGGCTACTTGCACCCGGCCTGATATTTCTTTTTGCTGTGAGCTACCTGTCCAGTTTTCTGCTCACCCTACCGTCCCCCTGTGGGGGCAGCCAAGCGTTGCTCTTGTATTTTGAGGTCACATTCCCACTTGGACTCACTTACACCCACAGCCCTGAGTTTTCTTTTACTGTCTTTAGTGACTCATCCTTTTGCTGATGATGGTCTGACAGGAGATCTCAGACTGGCTTTGCTGTGCTAGCTGGGGGTGCATTGTGAAACTGGATGAGCAAGAGGCAGCCTACTGTTGCCCCCATTAGCTCTAGTGAGGCTGAGTATCAGGCCCTGTCTCAGGCTGCCAGGGAGTGCAATGGTTTGAAGAAAGTTGAGGGTGGATCTGGGTCTGCCTTGTGATTTGGTTACCATTCAGCGTGACAACTTAGGGTCTCTGAGTTGGCCAATGACTGGCAGCTCCTCCCTCGCAGCAAGCACATTGATGTTATTCATCACTACATCAAGGAGCTGGTGGAGGATGGTTCACTAGATGTTGCCTATGTTTAACACCAAAGGACAACTGTGCCTGACCCCTTCACCAAGCCCCTTGATCCTGCTGCTGTTACTGGAGTTTATCCGGTATGCTTGAATGACCGCTTCTTCTCTAGGTCATTTGTTTTTTTGGTTACATCGGTTTCTTTTGGTTATCATGTATGGCATTAGGTTTCCTATTCCCTGATCGGTTTTCTACACCGTTGTTACCCATCTTTGATATTCGGTTGTCATATTTTCTAACTTGGCAAATTTTTGGTTTTTGCCTTGTTTCATTCCTTCCTATACCCCTTTGGGTTCCATTTGAAGTTCTCTCGATTTTTCGGAGTTCTTTGATTTTTTTTTGTAATCTGTTACATATAGTTCTATGTCCCCAGTGCCATAGGTGGAGAAGTAGTATTGTATGTCACCTGTGTCATAGGTGGAAGTGTCAGCATGAATTGTGTGCTCTCACGCTTTTATGACTTGGTGACTACTTATGTACTTCCTTAGAAACTATCGGTCTAGACAAGTACTTTTGTGTTCAGCTTCCCGTTGACAGTGTCATCTTCATGACACTGTGACGGCTTCCTGTTGACTGCGTCATCAGTTCTTCTGACACGCGCTGTCTACCCTGTACCCTGATCAGGTTCCAGCTACCGCCCCTTTCCTCCGCTGTGTCCCTTTATGGTTCCCAGTCTTTTGTAATGTTATTCTCGTCTCCGTGTATAGATTGGTGCGTCTGTTCCGCTGCTTTCATCTCTGTCTACTCTACGGAGCGCGTACAAGCTGATAACCTGGACGACACCCCCTGCCCACAAACTGCCATTTGCATCCCGCAAACACTCACTCAAAGCTAATCCCTCTCCATCACCCACAGTTTCCTCCTTATTCAGGCACCAACGATTGCTATGCGACTCCTACACGCAAAAGCATCGTCTGGGAGTAGGCTAACTGCGGTAATTTTTAGCGAAGGGGGGGGGGTCCCATGATTGTATGCCGCTTGAGCACTGGGACAAGGGGACTTTGCCCTCCTACGTGTGTGTACGTGCAAGCTACTGCGCGCTCTTATCCTGCTGTCCCAGTTTTTTGCCATTCCGTCTCACCGACTTCCACTGTTCGAATTCCTTGCCCCTACCGTGATTACGGACACCCCACATTTCCAACATCTCTTATCGCATCATTGCCTCTGCTCTCGCTGCTTATTGACTTCGCACCTGCGAATCTGCACCTCGAACCTCATGTCCCCATTCCACCACATGTCTTCCAGCGCCACTCCGCTCTTACGCCGTGGCGCGACCCCATGCTTGCAATGACGATCCTCCCTGTCGTCCACCTCCCAACCTGCCGTCCTGTAGTAAATCTACCAACCCCGATTGAACATGCCTAAATTCAATTCCCATTATTGGAGATAAACCAGATGCATTATTGTGCATAGAATGAAGGGTGAGCTGAATGTCATGTATTATCTGCCCATGATAAATGCATGTGGGGCCAAATATGACATGGGGGGGATTGATCTTACTTGCCATGGATTGATCCTACTTGCCATGCATATCTCACACACTTGCCCATCCCAAATGTATTTAGCAAGTACGACAAATTGAGTGTTTTCCCATCCATACCTTGACATGATCTTTGCTGCCAACGTTCACCGTTCATGCAACGAGATAGAATGCAAGACACATGGAGGACCTCTCCTTTGTTATTTCCCTTTGACTTTCTGATTAGGAAATTACCTCGCTCATGCCCCCCTTGTCTAAGCGCTGACTTTGATTTGCATCCTGAATGCTTGCTGGCTGGTACAACACCTATAGAACCGCACCCTCATAGATTGACAAGATCTGCATAGTGATAGGATTTCTTGATGCACCAAACGCACTAAATTCACTTATCAATACGAAACTGTTATTGACTTGATTTATATATCAGTCTCTGAGTCGGCATAAATGCACACCGGTACCTTTCCCTCCTGTACCGTGTTTGCCGCCAGCCACAGGCTAGCTGTGGCCCGCACGGACTACAGTACCCGCAGTACACATCTCTATTCTATATGATTGCGCCTGTTGCGCTTAATAGCCAAATCTTCTCCTCTATCGAGCCTATTGCCGTTGTAACAATCTTACATTAACAGGTTATGTGCGCCATCTTTTAGACGCTAACGAAGAACTTTCCAATCGATAGAGTTTGCTTTACACAATAAACTTTCAATCATACAGTTGTTACACAATAAAGAGCAGACTAGCTTATCATCGCAAATAGCGGCTATATAGAAAAGGAAGTCTTCAGGAAGGTCCGAAGACACGTGCGGGCCATAGCTAGCCTATGGCCCGGCGCAGCAACCCGATCTGGAGCCACAGGACCACACGTGCACTATGCCAACTCAAGTGTCCGCCGACTTGAACGGACAATAAACATCCCCCCCGATTCAAAGTATCTTGGCTTACAAGAATCCTTGAATTAGCTGAGGGGATAGACAAATACAGCAGCATATAAAGCTTACAATGGCTATTAAGATATATGCAACGGCTGGCAAGAGGAACTGGTAAATGATAAATTGTTTTCGAGACAGTCCAAAGGTGGATGTCATCATTAAAGCAGCCCGGATCTTTAGTCAATATTTACTAGGGCCAGGAAGCTGCAGGAAGGCATGAGAGGGACTAGAGTATAAAGGACTGACTGCCTGTAAGGGGCAAAACTTAACTTCTTAGTAGAGCCTCCCCCCTGCATCCTGTAACTTCAAATCCAGATGGAGAGATATGCTGGAGATACTTCCAAAGTCAATTAATAAGATAGCTTAACTCAGGTTGAGACTACTATTAATACTAATAGAAAGCTATGAATAAATTGATTAGAGTTATGCAGCCTAGGCGTTCAGGCGACAAGGGGAAGCTGAACCCAGTAGTCTGCCATGGGCTTTTACTCAGCCAGATGTCTATTGTTAGGACACCATTCCCCATTTCCCCCAAATTTGGATTACCCTATAATTAGAGAACTTTAGACATGCTGTAGAAGCTTAAGAGAGAGATACTAAAGAACAAAGAAAAACGCAGACATGGGGAATACAGGCATCACATTAATCCCTAGAGTGTTCATGCTAAAACAAGAATGCCCAACTATGGTCAAGTTAGGTGCCAGATGCTGGTAACCATCATCCAGGATACACAACAGCCTGATGGGGGCATAAGCGAACTGGGCCAGAAACCAGTACCCTTGCATGTGCTTTAACCATAGCTGCTTGGAGGCATATGCCCACTGAATGTGGCCTGGCAGCTGTGGAGACAGTGGTATATGTGCACCCATGTTGCAATCTGTTGACATGCTTGAGAGGTCCACAGACTGAGAAGTGACTGTTTGCATCTGTCTGCTGGGGAACTGACATTTCAGCAGCTAGAAGGCAGGAACTTGGTAAGCTAGCTGGGCAATGAGGATAGGACAGCTGTCTGTCTGATGCTGAAGGCCTAAGAGGAAGTGGAATTTGAGGTCTGTTCCAGGGTTCCAAACTTGTCTGAAGCCCAATTTTTCAGAAATGGACTGGGTGTGTTCATGTTGACATGCTAGGGCTGATAAGGAGAGAGAGAGTAGCTGAGGAATCCATGGTCAAATGCTTAAGGCTTGGGATACCCTGTTGGGTGCAGGACCCCTTCATCAATAGGATAGGACTTTCAAGCTGGTTCTTGCTTTGTCACACAGGAGTCCATCTCTCTTCTGCTGTGCTTCTGTCAGGTTACACCAGATCATCCATGAACATGTGGATCTGCTGGCTAGGCTGCTGGAAATTCAGTATCTGGAAATCATGAATATTGTATACAAATCATCTTCCACAGGTCATGTTGCGTCGTAGAATTCCCCCCCCAATTGGTCTAGTCATGAGGGCATGATGGTTGAACCAAGCAGTCAGCATTGCATCCTCACCATTTCAGAAAAAACCAGTCTGTAGGCTGCTGAGATGCTGCATTCATGAATGGTGCACTGCAGCAGCATCATCTTGTAGCAATGTCCTTTGGGTCTTGCGGACCATCATATACAGAAGGAGGTATCAGTATAGGAAGAGACTGAGTGCTATATTTAAGGCCATTTTTTTAGGCATAAGAGAATATCTTGAAAAAGCCCTTGGCTGGAAGAAGAGTTAGCAGCCAAACGCCTAGATGCATGAGATTGTAGTTGCAGAGGCTCTGTTGTGCTGCATGCACCACTAGTATGTGGACCACAGTCAAGGTGGAGCAAGAGCACACGGGAAGTACATGATCCAAGGTTACCCCTTGATTTGGCTTTCCTTTCTGGAGCAAGCATTGTGCATCTCCAAGTCCCAGGTGGAGACTAAAGGCTGGGAGATCTGAATGTTATCAATATGATGTACTGGTGCTGGGAGTGGCTGCACAGTCTAAAATCCACTCTGTCAGCAGCTGTCTGGAACTGCGCGATGAGCACCTTATCATCATCATCATCATCATCGGAGTTGCCATCACTGAAACTAGCTGCATAGCTTCATCTTCCTACTATGCTCAAGATCAATCAGGTTGGTCCCAGGGAAAGCAGTATAATCCATGAGCATTGTCAGACAAGTGACTTGCCTCTTGAGTCTGCAAACTGAGGGCTGTGGGTCATCAAAGTTAACGCCATGAATGCTAACCTCATTGTCTGTTGTGACTGGGAGGTGGAACATCATCATCCTCAACAGGCATCCCAACGTCCTGTCACGGCTTTCCTCTGGGTTATTTAACTGTGTGCTCTGGCAGTCGATTCGGCGTCTGCTTGGCTCTGTGCCTAGGCAGATTTGGACTTGCTGTATGACCT
>CM039463.1:52998474-53048515 GCA_022414725.1 Microglena sp. YARC
GAGTCTCATTGGAGAGAGAGATTGGGATGGCCGCGGCGCCCCCGCGTGCTGTTTGTTCGTAGATGGTTATTGTAGCCATGGAATGATTTGGGTTTTGGTGACCCCGAGTGTTGGTGGGGCGACAGGTCTGGTTGTGGCCAGACCCTGAATGATAGAAAGTCCAGCCATGCAGCGCATAAGTGGGGTGGAGGGTGTGGAGCGCGCCCGAGCGTCTGTGATACCCCATTGGACTAACGTACAGGATGCGGGTGTTGGATGTCTGCAATGTGTAGTGGGGTGATCCAAACTCGTTCCCGCAGCAAGCCCTTCTGGTTGTCCGGCTGTACCTTCGCGAGGTATACTCACCGACGTTAAGAGTTCAGACGTCGCGCTGCGGGTGAGCGAGGGTTCTGGGGTATACCCGCAGCTGTTGCGCTTGGTATCAGGGTGGATATTGCGCATGCTGGGGTGAGGACGAGGAGGCGCAGCCAAGCATGGGCTACGCATAAGTAGGGGTGTTCTATGATTGTGATGTTCTCAAGATTAAGCGAGTATTGGGATAGCTTTGGGATAGGTGGGGCGGCGAGGATTGAGGTGACGGCGGTAGCTCTGCAGCGGGAGGGGGTTCGCAGCCGGAGAGAGTGCGTGTGGCAAGGTGGATGCGGTCGGGCCACGTGAGCGTGCATCGGT
Source organism: Microglena sp. YARC (assembly GCA_022414725.1). Lineage (NCBI taxonomy): Eukaryota > Viridiplantae > Chlorophyta > Chlorophyceae > Chlamydomonadales > Chlamydomonadaceae > Microglena > Microglena sp. YARC. The sequence goes on from CM039463.1 coordinate 52,999,144, forward strand.
TATGCGCTAAATCCAACAAAGGCGTCAATTATGCCGGATCGTGAAGTCAGGAGGTCATAAATGGCTATCCGCTGCTCCCACTCCGCCGCGTGGCCTCTCAATCAATAGCCGTACAGTTCTGTCTACGCAAGCAGGGGGACTCTCACGCTTGACGCCAAGTGGTGTCTTCTCAGCTTCGCCTCTGCACTGAAGACTGGACCTCGGAATCTCCGACCCCGCCGCCCGGCTCTCCTACACCGAACCGAAGGCTAGCTGCCTGACTCCGTACTCCCCCGTCTCACCGACCTGCCTTCGCGTCCATCCACGCCCGCAGTCACCGCCTACCCCCGCCGGTGTCACGCCCAGCTCCCGCGTTTCCCCCACTCGGCCGGGCCGGATACGCGACTCTGGCCTCTTCACACTCGCCGTGCCCCCCCCGCCGCTGGCGCACTCCCCGGGCGCCGCCCTCCCTCCCGCTCCGCTCCCGAGACACCTACTGCCAGCCACGTACCCCAGGCTCGCTCCCTCACCACCCCTCCTGAGTCGACCACCCCGCAGCAACTGCACATAGCCCCCCCCCCCCCCCCCACCGCACCGCCCCCTGCCCCAGGGGAGCTCTGGACTACCTATGCGCAACCGACGGACAGGCAGATGGCAACCAGTAACGCCCGCACCTCCTGTCCTGCACTAATCGCATGCCTGGCACTCCACGCTGGCCCTCCCCGCGTGCTCCCCCCCCCGCCACACCTGCACCGCCGCCCGCACCAGGGCGCCTCGAGAACGGGGACTCCACACCTTCTCTGGGGTATTTTTTTTGTTTTTGCAACCTCATATGCACTCCTCTGTGCATACGCGTAGTATCAAGTCGTCTATGACAATCTAGGCTTAGTTTAGCCCGTCTAGCTTGTTAGTTCCTCTGCTCTGAGCCTCCTAGCTTACCGCCCCTTACCCCTCCTCTCACGCTTCAGCCCCCCCCCACGTCTCTTGTTGTGTAGGTTAGAGAGGTTAGTTAGTTACGTGTTAGTTCAGTTAGTCCATCTTTACTTACTCCCCGTTCCTAGTTCTAGTCTACAGTTAGTTAGTTAGTCTAGTTAGTTAGCTCTAGTGTAGGCTCTAGTGTAGTTAGCTTATCTTAGTTACGTCTCAGACCCCACTTAGCCCTTCACGCTTAGCTTACCCCGCGCCTCTCCCTAGTTACCTGCCTCTTCGACTTAGGCGGTTAGTTAGTTACGCCTCGTAGTTTAGCCGTTAGCGTATACGCCTCTACCTCTCCGCTAGCCCCCTCTTAGTTACTTAGTTAGTTAGTTAGTTAGCTTAGAGATGTAGTTGTTAGTTAGTTAGTTAGTTAGTTAGTCTAGTTAGTTGTTAGTTGTTAGTTAGCTTAGTTAGTTAGTGTTAGTTAGTATAGCTTAGTTAGTAGTTAGTTAGTTAGTTATTAGTTAGTTAGTAGTTAGTTAGTTAGTAGTTAGTTAGTTAGTTAGTTAGTTAGTTAGTTAGTAGTAGTTAGTTAGTTAGTTAGTTAGTTATCACGGTTGTTGACAACTATCGTTCGTTCGTTTAACCGATATGTCCCGTTGTTGAGGAATATTGGGGTCAGGGTTCTCCTTGTGAAACAAGGCGCCCGGTCATACAGTAGGTAGCTCCTACTTTCTTTTCACATGCTGTAATGAAACACGGTATTGAACAGATTCGCTTGTTCAGTTGACACAAGCTAGTGGGGGGAGAATTGTAACAGTCAGATTCAGTCTCCTCCTCCACTCCCAAGGGACGCCTTGGTAGTGAGCCATCTCGTTGATGGAAGTTGACAGTTGTCGACAAGTTGATCAGAGTTACGATCCCCCCAAGACAGTTGTCTTGTCGTCAAGTTCAAGCGTTGTCGCGGTCCGACAATCTTGGCCTCGTCTCGTCAGTTCCAAGAGTTGTCCTCGTCCGACAATCTTGAACCGCTTGGCCGAACCCGTTGTGCCTCGTTCGTATAAGCTATCTCGGTCGCTCCGAGAGTGTTGAGTCCACGGCTTTATGAATATCGTTTGCGTTCTGTAGTAAAGTCACTTCAATTATACGATAATTGTATTGACGTTCTAGCTCAATCGTTTGAGTCCGGTTTCATCTCCGCAGAAAGCCTTAACAGTGAGTTCACTATCTATTCATTTCAACGGCTTACACACACACACAGTCACACCACACACACACACACACACACACACACACATTGCGGGCTGGTTCACATACAACCTCTGTCCCCCCCTCTGCCCTGGGCATAATGTGTTTGGTGGATCTCTCCCCCCAATAGCATATATGACTGGGTATTTAGCTAGAGTAACACCCTAGTTCCACTCCCACGTCATTCTGAGGGCTAGAAAAAAGTGCCTGAAAAAAGCACCTAATTTTTTGAAAATGACAGACTTTTTGTCCCCCGCCCCCCCCCCCCCCCCCCCTCCCCGCGGTCACCCAAACTTTGGAGGAGACAACACTTTTTTCTACTGGGCCTCAAATTAAGAAATAAAACTGATTCTTCATCCTCTCGTATGATAACTACAAAGTTGAGGGATGGTGTATTTTGGTTTGAAGTTGTCCCCCCCCCCCCTGAGTCATGCCTCTTATTTACCGCCCCCTCATGGGTCAGCGACTTCGGTACATCAGGCGTACTGCCGGACGAGCGCAAACGGGCGCGCCAAGGGCACGGATGCGCCAAACGGATGCGCCAAAACGGGTGCGCTAGGAACCTAAGGGTTCACCTTACGAATTTGCATTTGGACGGCACCAATGACGTTCGCAAACAGCAGGCAGCTCGATAAACTCGGCAAATACAATCACCTTTTGAGCCCGAAACTGCGCCCCAAACACTTGACGTTGGGATTCGACAGTCAAGTCATCCCGAAGGAGACTGCAATAGTCACAGCCGGAGGGGGCAACAGCCCCAGTTTATGAGGTAACGCGCAACTTTGTACCAAAGCGCGGTATACGAGACACACATTCCGCAAGAACAGCGAGAACAGCCACGAGGGCAGCAACAAGGTTTACGAGGGCAGCAACAAGGTTACACACACGCACATCGCACACAAAACAACCCTAGTTACCGCCCCTCGCGGATCCCTAGGGTTTGTTTAGTTGGTAACCAACTAGTTAACTAACCAACCTACTAGTTTACCGCCCCCTAACTAACCAACCACTAGTTACCGCCCTGCGGATCCCTTGGTCCAATTGGTCCATCCAACACAAGGGCGGTCACGCCCTTGTTCTGTTTAGGGGGGGGGGGGGGGGCGCGGGGGGGGGGGGGGGGAGTGCCCCTGGGTCAGCCTGGGCCAGCCTCCTCAGGTTAGGCTACCCCCTGTTCACTACCAGGAAGTACAGCTAAAAGTACGCCTCGCCTGGGGACTTTGAGCGACTGCACGCCGACTGCTCTCACGGTTACCTTTCAACTTATACCACGAGCTCATCCAATACAAAAGATTGGTCGTACCTGGATTGGGTACCCTTACTCTCTTAGTCCACCACACACCCGGTAAGGGCCGAACGCACGTTGCGAGCACGCATTTCTTCGAGTACATGATCTGGCGCAAGACTCGGCCTCATGCCCTGGTCGCAGTTGATAACTCCCTTCTTGTTCGCGTTTGAGCAAAGCTGCCAGCACTCTGCAACCGGAAAAGCGTCTTATCTCTCTGCCTCTCTTTGTTTGGGGTCCTTGCCTGATCTGCGTTGGTAGCACCCTGAAACCTTTTGTCAGCTACGGCACGAAAGCGCCTGGTTGCCTGGTAAGCAGTGACTCGGGGGCACGCTCTATCACACTGGTTGCATGCACTGTCTTATCGCCATGTTGCCAGCTAGAAGCTTCTTTGAAAAGCGGGAGAGAAAAGCTCTGATATAGTGATGGCATGTGCAAATTGACCATATCCACTGCTCCCTCAGTCAGTTAAGTTGTAAACTCTCTCCGCTGCTGTCTCAGGTGTCAATGTCAGGACAGGGCCACAGCGACACGGAATGCAGAGGCCACGCAAACTCCCACCCTACCCCACCCCACCCTCAACCCCCACCCCACCACAACCACACCAGCCAACACTCAACACATACCCTATCCACTGCTCCGCATGTCCTCATGGATCCCTTCTTTAACCTACGGCAATGCCTCATTATCAGCATGAATAGCGGTGCTCTCGCTTGTTTTTATGTCTTGGTGACTCCTTGTGTACTCCCTTAGACACGCGCTGTCTAGCCTGTACCCTGATCAGGTTCCAGGCTACCGCCCCCTTTCCTCCACTGGTGCCCCTTAATGGGTCTCCTGTGCTTGTAACTTATTCTCGTCTCCGCATTTATAGATTGGCGTGCTGCACACACAAAGTCCACTCTCCGGAGTGTTATCCAAGCTGATAGGTTATACGGCCCTTCATTTACTACCATGTCAGCTGTACTCCCCCCGTTTTCCTCCCGAGTCAAGGCATTATTGTCAGCTGTACTACTAGGACACGAGTGCCTTATTGGCATCTGATCAGATGCCAATAAGGCACTCGTGTCCTAGTAGTACAGCTGACATACCACTGCTTTGCGATGCAACTTCCGCGAGGACCTCCCGCCATTTTGAGAAACTCCATGACATGGATTGTCTTTCCTGGACGCGCGGGATGCGCAGTATCATTTCTCAGCGATGGCTGCGACCAATCCTTCCAACGGAGGAACGGCTCCTCTTGATGATTTGGCTAGACGTTTGTGCACCAGCTGCCTCTGCTAGCGGTCATGAGAGTCCTTCCGCCATCGTGGAAGTAACCCCCCCCCGGTCATTCCTCCATCTTCTCTTCCTTTTCCTCCCCTGCCGTCTGTCGCCTCCTCCCGTCTGTCGTAGATGACTGTGACGTGCAGACTCAAGTCGGCGACTAGCCTGGACATCGGTGGAGATACCCCGTCTTCGTCTGCTCGCGTCCTTGACGTCGCTAACCTTTCTCCGGTGTTTGAGGCTCTGCCTGCATACCGGAGGTTGCCAAGCCGACCAAGCTCCCTGCTGATGTCTACGTCGTCTTTGCCCCCTTTGCTCTGCCCAGCCGACGGTCGGCTACTGGCATGAGCTTGCGCTCTAGTGGCTCTGTGCTACCTTCTGGAGAATTTTTTTCGATCAAGCTGGCGGATCGCCGGCACTGCCGTAGGTTCGCCAGAGGAGGACGACCTACGCGTCTGGACCTGGAGATTCTGGAGGTGGTAGGAAGCAGGGGGGTATGGTCAGCACCACTACGGGTGCTGCTCCCTCTACCCCCAACCGGGTGAGGTCGAGCGATAGAGGGGGGGACTTGAGATTGACTGATCATCGACGGCGGGATATTAGGACCTTTACATGCCTCGGCTCTGCTCTTCGCATCCTAGCGATAAATGTTCGAATTCTGCCCTTGCGATTTGCGATTTTCTGCCATTGGTGCGATTTTCTGCACCAGGTGTGACTTGCTGCACTGTCATTCTCGTCTCCTTTTTCCCATACCTCAAATCTCGACTTCGAGCCTAACGCTTCCCCACCTTCTGTGATCCCAGGTCTCGCAGCGCGGACTTCGCCCATGCTACAGGCCGCACAGTGGACGCCGTCCTGGCCTAGTCCAGCGGCCGTGGAGGATCTTTGGCATGATATCTTGGTGGATATTTTTCTCTCTTAGGCTCCTTGTGACCCCTGGGTGCGTTCCGTGGTTCGACAGAGTTACTACTTTGTCTTCCCGTGCCCCTGGTTTCCCCCCCTTAGGTGTATTGCCTTAGCTACGTGAGTTTGAGTTCAAGTGTTTGAGTTCTGATAGGGCTTAGGAATTTTTAGTTAAGTGGTATAGAGGCATGGTTGATCTCGATTAGTTGGGGCATGCATGAGTTGTTGATGATGACACTGCTCAGCATGGTGCTAGTGTGTTATCTTTGCAATCGCGTGTTCATCTAGGGAGACAAGACTCCTTCGGAGCTTTTCTTTGGGGTTGCACCTGATGTGTCGTTGTTGCGTTTGTTTGGTTGCTCTTGCTATGTAATCTTAGTATTGGGCAGTCACGCAACAAGCTAGTTAAAAAGACATTATTTGGTAGACTGGTTGGGTATTCCCTGGTGAGTAAGGGTTATTATATTTGGGTTTCCAATGTTGCGCCAGTTAGTAGTGAGTAGTGATGTACTCTCTATCTCCAGTTCAGTTCTAAACTGTCTTTCTGGGTTCTCCCATTAGTATGGGTCCCCGTGCCCGCTTGCATCCCTCCTGTCATCAAACGGTGATATGTTATGTGTTACCGGTAATTCCTACGCCCTTTAACAACCCCAATTGTTGTTGGCTGGCCTGGCTGGATGTATCATTGTTGCATTCTAGACCAGGGCCTGATCTTGCTGTATTGTGTGTGAAGTTTTAGGGCGGGTGGGAGTTGGATATCCAACTATAATCTTAGCCGAATCTCAGGGGTCGCCAGGCCCTCCTCTGTGCCACGTTTTTAGCGGTGAAGCTTTAGGATTTAGACAGCCTTCGATCATAGTGGTACCTGGATCAGGTCCATTGACTAATAGTCGCCAACCTCCGACCACCTCGATGGCTCGCGGGTGTCGATAATTCCGACGCCTCCAGTCGTCCCTGGTGGATTACTCGGGTCAAGCCCATGTGATGATGTAGCCGTTGCCGAATGGGTAAGTGATGATCTTGAACACTGGTCTAGCTTGATACTGCGTATGGCTGGGGTGTTACAGTCAACCCAGGATTCATTGTTTTAGGTGCTGCTGGTTCTCATGCGTAGGTTAACATGGCCCTATGTGTGAGTGCCTATTCCTCAGCACCTCCTAGACTGACTTATAGGGTAGTCTAGATTGGTGGAGCGTTACGACGCTTTGTTTAGGCAGCTTCCTTTCAGCTGTCTTTCTTGGTTTTGGTGGAAGGTGGTACTTAATTCAGACCACCGTTATAGCGTCTTGACGGTTTCTGACTCTTAGTTCCATAGGCAGATGGTTCGTTCGGTGGAGCTCATCAAAGATTAAAATGAAGCTCATGCCCAGATTCGTTGGTCCCTACGAAATCTCTCACACTATCCAAAAGAGGGGGGAGACCATTGCAGTGACTCTATCCCTCCCCGAAGGATGGAAGATTCATCCAACGTTTCACGTATCTCTTGTCAAAGAATACCTATCCGACGGGACTGGGTTTATTAGACCAAATCCGGAATTGTTACGCACATGCGGTGAACCTATCTACGAGATTAGCAACGTTGTTGATCACAAGATTCAGTCTGGTACGGTGTATTACTATGTACAATGGTTACACTCAAACCATGTTCACTCTTGGGAACTCGAAGAAGAGTTGTTACCTATGTGCTCTGAACAAATCGAATTGTATTGGAGACAACACCCTTCTCGGGTACGACCCGTGATAGGTGCCAACGACCCGAAACCTAAAACGGTTAAAAAACCTACTCACAGGGATTATGCGACTGTAACCCCTGATGACTTTCTCATTCGAAAGAGTACTAGACTTCAGGAGAAGGCTAGGGCTAGAGAAGGGGGAATTGTGGTGGATAACGATCCTCCCACTGAGTTGCCACGCGGTGGTGACGACTTTCCGACTGATGACGAACGACTTCTGTAGGCAGTTGAAACCGAGCGAATTGACCTACTGATTAGTGTCTGATCAGCTACTCGGGAATACCTAAAACGAGGGTTCCATTAGGGTCTAGACGCGCTGGAAGCAGGAAGGGAGTCTTAAGCCGTGCTTCTGACTCTCAGGGCCGTCTGAACTCCTGAGATCATTTCTTAGGCTTCCTGTTACAAGACACTCCGTGTTACAAGGTATTCATATACCACAGGCGTGGCGTGGCGTGGTGGCGTGGCGTGGCGTGGCGTGGCGTGGCGTGGCGTGGCGTGGCGTGGCGTGGCGTGGCGTGGCGTGGCGTGGCGTGGCGTGGCGTGGCGTGGCGTGGCGTGGCGTGGCGTGGCGTGGCGTGGCGTGGCGTGGCGTGGCGTGGCTTGGCGTGGCGTGGCGTGGCGTGGCGTGGCGTGGCGTGGCGTGGCGTGGCGTGGCGTGGCGTGGCGTGGCGTGGCGTGGCGTGGCGTGGCGTGGCGTGGCGTGGCGTGGCGTGGCGTGGCGTGGCGTGGCGTGGCGTGGCGTGGCGTGGCGTGGCGTGGCGTGGCGTGGCGTGGCGTGGCGTGGCGTGCGTGGCGTGGCGTGGCGTGGCGTGGCGTGGCGTGGCGTGGCGTGGCGTGGCGTGGCGTTGGCGTGGCGTGGCGTGGCGTGGCGTGGCGTGGCGTGGCGTGGCGTGGCGTGCGTGGCGTGGCGTGGCGTGGCGTGGCGTGGCGTGGCGTGGCGTGGCGTGGCGTGGCGTGGCGTGGCGTGGCGTGGCGTGGCGTGGCGTGGCGTGGCGTGGCGTGGCGTGGCGTGGCGTGGCGTGGCGTGGCGTGGCGTGGCGTGGCGTGGCGTGGCGTGGTGTGTGTGTGGTGTGGTGTGGTGTGGTGTGGTGTGGTGTGGTGGTGAGGTGAGGTGTGTTGTGTTGTGGTGTGGTGTGGTGTGGTGTGTGAGGCGTGGTGTGGTGAGTGGTCTCAGCTGCATGCGAAGCAGGGTACCCCATTATGCTTGATTCTGGCTTGCATTAAGACCGCCAATTACGATGGATTGCTGGACGAGTGGATATTGGTGCCAATGGATTCTGGGGGGTAATTGAGGTCGTAGCCTTGCCATTTAGAAAACTCGTGGCCTAGCCATTGAGAACATTCGAGGAATACAAAGGTTCGCCTGACAGAAAGGAGCAGGTGGAACAAATCTGGCGTGTTGAAACAACAGATCGGAAAGCGAAGTGGTAGAACCAAAATTGTCTGAATGGGTCTGAAATTATCAGCGAAAAAGATTCTCCCGACAAACACGCGCACCTATCTCGCCTCGGATTGAAATGGCGAGGAGGGAGAAAGAGCATTTGTCGAATCCCTGGCGAAGAGGGACGATGCCACCACCAGACCAAGCCGCCCCCACCCGACCAGCCAAGAGAAGGATATCCCAAGGAACTGGTTTGAAGCCGACCGCAGCCGGCTGGGTCACGTGCGGCCACGTGTGCCTAGCACCAACCTGGGATCTGCCCATGCGAACATTTGCACCTCCATAGTTTGCAACACGAAGGTCGGCAGTGATTAATTACAAGCTCCGCAAGTGCGTGAGATGAATATGTAATTGTTCATTGTGCAAGCTCGCGAGGCTGGAAACATGAACATTACGTGATTTAGAAGTACACAGTACATATCCGTAGGCCCACCCCACGCACCCGTCCCACCCCACGCACGGCCCTGCGGGTGAGTTGTGGGTGAACTCCGTGCTAATAATAGCTCAAGTGCCCTAGGCGACTGTTTCGTCCATTGTGATGCTTGCATGTTTCGCCTCGATTTTTTGACGACAATTCCATTCCCAAACCTATGTATGCGCACATGATAGGATGGTACGAATTTGAAATGATGACAAATGTTACCCAATAATTGTCGCTTTTGGCCCAAAAAGCACAAACCTTAGCTCCTTTTCTTGAATTGCGATGCTCATAAGTGGTCCCTTGAGAATATCTACGGTATCAATAAGTCTTATAATTCAGATATCTTATATAATGTTTTGTTTTTTTGTGATTTGAAGTGAAACCTGAAAAGTAGGTTGTGACACACAAACAAACAAACAAACAAACAGTTTTGACAGGCTAATCCCTCAATCAAAATTTTTGTAATTTTTTTCATTCGGGTAAAAAAATTGATTTTTTTTTTCATTCGGGTATTTTTGTAATTTTTTTCATTCGGGTAAAATTTTGTAATTTTTATCATTCGGGTAAAATCTGGAGATTTTTTTCATTCGGGTATCAGCCAAGCACGCAAGAGAATTCTGAAGGCGCTCTAAGTTTCCGTGGTCGCCGCTAAGCAATTGTTTGCCTCACAGTGGTTGGCGTGATGGGCCCATAACCTATAGCTTTCCGGAGTGTTATACCGTGAGAACTGACACAGGGAATGGACTAGGGCGTGTGCTTTACAAACGTGATAGCATGTCAGGCGACATGGCAGGTATAAGAAGAGAAAGACGACAGTACCTCAGGGTACTGCCGCCGCTAGGTGCTGGCACTATCGGGCAGAGGCACTACAACGGAAGCTTCCAGGCGGAGGGCCTGGCGCACTAAGACACTCTAGCTGGACCGGGAGAACCGGTCTATAACACTTGTCGCAGGTAGTACCCTTTGATTGTGGGTCCATCGAATAACATCAACTAGCACTAGTCACCAGAACGAAAACAGACGCACAGTGACGGGAAGGGGAAAATAAGAATGAGGTCTCGCTCTGTACGTCGTTGTACAAGTATTGGTTAGGGCGTTGTGAGTGGAGAGAGAGAGAGAGAGAGAGAGAGAGAGAGAGAGAGAGAGAGAGACCATGGACCCCCCACCCCACCCCACCCACCCATGTGCCCTAGGCAAAATATGTGGTGGGTCTTTCCCCCAAAAGCATTTTTGGACTGGTATTTAGTAGAGGAATACCCTAGGGCCACTCCCGTGTCATTCTGGGGGCTAGAAAAAAGTGCTTGGAAAGTACCTAATTTTTTGAAAATGTCGGATTTTTTCCTTGACCAACCAACATCTTGAACCTGCGTCTGCGATGCAACCAACATCCTGAACCTGCGTCCGGGACTCAACGGACCTTCCCATGTTGCGTCTGCAACGCAACGGACCCTCCCCATGTTGCGTCGTGGGACGCAAGGACGCGCGTCCTGCACAACCCTGAACCTCTCTATGATATCTACAAAGTTGGACGATGGGGTCATTTTGGTCATCATTTTGGTCATCATCATCAATGTTACATTGTTTGGTTGGGCTTGGAGGTCTGGGCCCCTTGGCCCCTGATGTGCCCACCTTCGATACTCAACAATAATCAGGTATTCAATAACCAGGTCTTCAATCCAAGCTTAAATCGGGCATAAAATAATCAGGTCTTCAATAATCACTAATGCATGTATGGCTGAAGGGCACAATGTAGTCCTTTACAACATGTGGTCTTAGTTGGTGACGTCATCGACCACCATTCTCCAGAACAATGCCGGCGCGTCTGCTAAGGATGCCTCAAGCCGCACTTGAGCTCGCTCCCTTTGCACACACTGCTCACGCCCTCTGACGACATTGACCACCTTGGCAACCACCCCCTCAAACTCAGCCACCTTCAGAGAGAATTGATTGACGTCGTCCTCGCTGAGTTGCTGGCCTGGGTGCACGGACTGCATGTGGTGGACCCCCCCCCCCCCCCCCCCCCCCCCTACACACACACACACACACACACACACACACACACACACACACTGTAACAGTCAGATTCAGTCTCCTCCTCCACTCCCAAGGGACGCCTTGGTAGTGAGCCATCTCGTTGATGGAAGTTGACAGTTGTCGAACAAGTTGATCAGAGTTACTGATCCAAGACAGTTGCCTTGTCGTCAGTTCCAAGCGTTGTCGCGTCCGACAATCTCGGCCTCGTCTCGTCAGTTCCAAGAGTTGTCTCGTCCGACAATCTTGAACCGCTTGGCCGAACCGTTGTGCCTCGTTCGTATAAGCTATCTCGGTCGCTCCGAGAGTGTGAGTCCACGGCTATAAATATCGTTTGCGTTCTGTAGAAGTCACTTCAATTATCTACGATAATTGTATTGACGTTCTAGCTCAATCGTTTGAGTCCGGTTTCATCTCCGGCAGAAAGCCTTAACAGTGAGTTCACCATCTATTCGTTTCCACGGCTTACAAATGGTTTCGGACGCTCTTTGGTCCACATCCTCGTTCTCCTTCGTCTAGTTCGCTTTTCCCGATTCGCGAGTATGCTGCTTTTAGTTTCCTCCGTTTTCCCCCTCCCTCCACCCCCGCCCCCCTTGAGAGTGCCAGCGATTTCCTAACGAGCGTTTAACAACCTCTCCATGGATGGTGACACTGTCATGGGTGGCACTGCCCCTGCCTCGACCACCGCAGCTGACACCTCCGAGGCAGCGAAGGCTGCCGCTGACAAAGCCGAGGCAGACAGGCTTGCTGCAGTTGCCAACATCATCGCTACCGCCCAGGCCGCTGCGTCCAAAGTCATGACAGATCAGCAGGCCGCGGACCTGGCCCTTAAAGAACAGGCTCATGCCGTCCAAGAGGCTGCTGACAAAGCAACTGCTGACGCAGCTTCCTCCCAGGTCCCCGAAGCCGCCCGTCAGGCTGAGCTGGTCAGACTACGCAAGCAACTACGCAATCATTGAAGTTGATGTCTCTAGCATCATAGATCTTATGGTTGGAGTCTACAACTCTGTAAGCCTTTCTGATGTGGGAGTAGCCAATGAGTCTAGTGATTTTGGCTGATGGTGCAAACTTCCATGTCCTGGATTTGGGTGGTATGTGGACGACTGGACGTAGGCTGTGCACCCAATGGTTCTGAGGTGATCAATCTTAGGCTTGACTCCATGGAACATTTCATAGGGAGTTTTGTCTGAGTCAGAAGTGGGGCTGAGGTTTCTTAGGATGCTAGCATTTTTCACCATGTCAGCCCAGTATCTTTCAGGAAATTTGGATGAGATGAGGAGTGCAGTGGCTCTGTCATGGAGAGTGCGGTTGAGGCGCTCTGCTGCTCCATTTGTGGCTGGATTGTTAGGTACTGTGAAGTTGAGGGTAATGCCTTTCTTTTTGCACCAGTTTTGAAACCGGTTGCAGGTGTACTCTGATCCATTGTCACAGAAAATAGTGCCTATTTTGTTTTCTGTAAGGATTTCATACCGTTACAGTTCATGCATGGTTTCTGTGGGCACTGTGTGTTTGTTTTTGTGGAATGTGACTATGGAGTACTTTGGGTGGTCATCTAGAATGCCTTGAAAGTATATGCTGCCATTTAGACTGGGTACTTAAATCTTTCCACTCATGTCCATGTGGATGATAGCCAAGGGTCTTTTTGCACGTGTGGATGATGTAGGATAGGGGTTCTTGTCCATTTTAGAGAGGACACATATTTCACACGTCTGCTTTCTCATTTTGTTGCAGGCTGCAGTGGTGACATCTGTGCCTGTGACCATGTGTTCAGAAATGAGTCTGACTAAACTGCTGTAAGCAAGGTGACCCATTCTGTTGTGGAGAAGTTCTGCTGTTTGTTGGGTGTTTCTGGAAATGGCGGCCATGGCTATGTTCAGACATGTCCCATGGATAAGGGTATTGTCAGGGACAAGGGTGGGAGTAAGGTAGAGATTCTTGTTCTTTGACCCAGTGATGATGACTTTGTTATTGATGGTCATGGTGCAGGCCTGAGAATCAAACTGAACTAACATAGAAGGGTTGGCTTTGATGGCTGCAGCCATTGACATGAGGCTAGGAGTGTTAGGGTCATCATTGAGATGAACATTTCTGAGCTTGTGAATCTTTCCATTGTCTCCTCTGATCAGAGCATTTCCAGATCTGGTGATGTGAGTATGTCCTGATGCAGTCTGTACTTTGATATGGGGGAATATGTCATGTATGTCATATAACAGGGATTCGTCGCCGGTCATGTGGGAGGTAGCTCCAGTGTCCATGATCCAGTTTACTGCCATGCGATTTGTGCGTGGGGAGGCATTAAGGGCATACGAAGGAGAATGAGGTGCAGTAGAGGTAGATGCAGGTTCGTCATATGCTGGCACATTTGATGCGGCTGATTCGGCTGCGACAGGTGAATGCTGTCGGGGTGTGGATCTGGTATCATATTTGGATCTAAGTGCTGCTAGCTAGGATGTCATCTGGATCGTTATGGAACTTGACCATCCTTCTGATAGGTTCTGAAAGGTGCGCAAGGATGTATTCAATCTGAAACTGAGGTAGTTCGTGAGATCCAGGGGAAAAGTAGCAGTGGGATACCTTGAGTTCAGCTTCCATAGATAGATTCAAGCCAATCTTGGAAGAAGTGTTGGTGGAAGATGAAGGTCTGACGACGCTTAGGCTCAGCGGTTGCAGCGGGCCGCATAGTGATACGACGAAGCAGTTGCAGAGATGGTGCGGCAGAGATTGCGGGTGCAACGGGATGGAGAAGAGGAGCAGGAGACAGTCGGAGGTGGAGACCAACTGGGGAGGGAGCTGGAGAGTGGAGAGGTCAGGAGGTGGCTGAGAGACGGCTGAGGTTGCGTAAGCAACGGGACGTGGGAGATGGGAAGGGGGGTGGTGGGGGCGCAGTGGAGGGAGAGATGGTTGTCAGGGGAGGTGAAGGGTGTGTGTGCTGGACGACAGCTTGATGCTCAATGGAGCAGAATCAATCCGGATACGCGGATGATATACCGCACAAGAGTGGTGTCCCAGCGGGGAGGTTCTTGTCGGGTGGAGAGCCTTACTCGATCCTTTCGATTGATTCACTCCGCGCGACAACAATCAAAATGCCCTTCAGCTCGGAATACCGTCGAGCAAGGACAATCTAAAGCGAATGGGACCGTAACCTGTGAGTTTCCGGAGTATGTGCAGAGCACAGAGACGAGGGGAAGACGGTAAGGATAAGATCTTTACAGTTAGATAAGCATACGATCAATGCGCTAGGAGAAAGTACTGGGATGCCGTGGTACCTCATGGTACCGGCATCAGAGTCCGTGCCATAGCTGGCAGCGGGACATGCATTATTGTCAGCTATTGACAGCTTATTGTCAGCTATTGACAGCAGTACAGTGCAGCAGGGAGGAGTCCTGTGCACTCTAAGTCACTCTAGGTGAGCCGGTGAAACCCGGTGAATAACAGTATATATTGTTGTTGTTGTTGTTGTTGTTGTTGTTGTTGTTGTTGTTGTTGTTGTTGTTGTTGTTGTTGTTGTTGTTGTTGTTGTTGTTGTTGTTGTTGTTGTTGTTGTTGTTGTTGTTGTTGTTGTTGTTGCTCTTCTTGTTGTTGGTTAGTTAGTTAGTTAGTTAGTTAGTTACGGTAGTTAATTAGTTTTAATGTCGTAAGTCGGGACTGCAGACACTACTGGATGTGCTCGTTACATTGAGTGAAGAGAACTACCAAGCACGGGAGCTTGGACTATATGGAAGACGGAAAGAGATGGCAACAGTACAGATAGCTGGCCTCGGTGCTGCACTGCAGGCGGCACAGGGCCCGGAGGGGACTCACACCTGTGCACTCATTGCCACTCTAGATACGACGTATAAGTCGTCTATAACATCCCCCCCAATCCATGATATTATTGTACACAAGAATACCGTGGATTACATTAGAGGGGCAATTTAAAATAACTAAAGTGTAATCAATCATAGAACTGCTCTATACATTTGTCAAGATATATACTAGCGAAAGTACTTTAATATCAAGACAGTGGAACCAGGTTCTAGAGTGTTCACTTTCTAAGTGGGCATGGCCCATCAATAATCAGTCTCTTCAAAGTGTGATAAGAGGAGACAAGGAACACAAAGCAGGGTAATTCAAAGCGCGCGCTTTTGCGCTTTTGAGCGCTGACTTTTTGACCCCCTCTGCGCTTTAAGCGCAGTTTTTTGCAAACCCTTGTGGGCGCTGCAAGCAATTTTTGCGCTTTTTGCACTACAAAGCGCAGTTTTTTTGTTTTCAAGCGCGCTAAAGCGCTGGACAGATTGGCCATTTGAAGTACCCTGACACAAAGCTCTCGGTTGAGGAGGCTATAATCAATCATGTTTAGCAGGAAAAGGGGAGAGCAAGAGGTACCAGTGTTCATGAGGATACAGGACTCTGGAGGATGGTAATAGGCTGTACGTGATGTACCCCTAAGGAGATAGGCCAAATTCTGAAGTGCCATGTGGTCAGAATTCATGGTTACAATTGCTATGGGAAGGGTAGCCATTTAGGGTCAATTCCTCGGTAGGTGCACAGAAGCTGCATGTAGGAGCCACAGGTCAGGTGGTAATTGCTGGGGCGAGGCATGTCAACTTGAGTGTAGCATAGGGGCTGTAGAGCAGCTGCGTGTAGGAGCTAGTGGGCAGCTGCAAGAGCTGGGCAGGGTGCAGAGCTGCAGGATCTGGAGAGGCAGGAGAGCTGCACGAGAGTTGCACGAGAGCTGGAGCTGCAGGGGATCTGCTGGGCAGCTAAGGCTGCAGGAGAGCTGCAGGATCTAGAGGGGATCTGCAGGGCAGCTGAGGTTGCAGGAGAGTTGCAGGATCTAGAGCTGCCGGAGAGCTGGAGCTGCAGGGGATCTGCTGGGCAGCTAAGGCTGCAGGAGAGCTGCAGGATCTAGAGGGGATCTTCTGGGTAGCTGAGGTTGCAGGAGAGCTGCAGGATCTAGAGCTGCCGGAGAGCTGGAGCGGCAGGAGAGCTGCAGGGCAGCTGGAGCTGCAGGGCAGGATGTGCAGAGGTGCATCTGAGGATCCGGAGCTGCAGGGGAGCTGGAGGGACAGCTGGGGCTGCAAGGCAGGATGTGCAGAGGTGCATCTGAGGATCTGGAGCTGCAGGGGAGCTGGAGGGACAGCTGGAGCTGCAGGTATCTTCATGCTTGATAAGTCAGTTGAATGTCCCCCCCTGATGTGGAAGTTAAGGTTCCAAATCATCAGGTCAGCATTATCAGCATTCTAATCATCATCATCATGGGAGCTTCAGGGAATGAATCAAGAGTAGCCTGTGGGGCAAGGTCTCTGTTCAGAGCTAGACTAAAGTAGAAGAAAGCAATCAGTCATGATGCTATCAATCAATATATAGGAAGAGTCTGAATCTTGGACCTGCCAGGAAAGGTCTAGAGTGGACTGCATAAGAGCTACAGGATTTATCAAGATAGAATCTAGACAGTATCAGCATCACTATTTCAGCATCGTCACAATCCCCCTCAGGTTTGACAATCTATTCGAACATACTTCAGATTGGTAAAGCATAATGCAGAAATGGGATTAGGAAAGTGATTAATCTGCGTGGGTATCGCTCGTAGATTTATTTATCAACAAAGTGTGGGACACCATGTGTTTCTGTTAATGTAAGATTGTTACAACGGCATAGGCTCGATAGAGGAGAAGATGCTATTAAGCGCAACAGGCGCAATCATATAGAATAGAGATGTGTACTGCAGGGTACTGTAGTCACGTGCGGGCCACAGCTAGCCTGTGGCCTGGCGGCAGGCAACACGGTACCAGGAGGGAAAGGTACCGGTGTGCATTATGCCGACTCAGAGACTGATATATAAATCAGTCAATAACATCCCCCCCCAATTCAAGGTATTCTTGAGCTCAAGAATTCCTGGAATTAACTGAGGGGCATAAGAAAATTAAAATATTAAAACTAGGGAGACTTTGAGAATTTCTAGTAGCTGAAAGGGTGAAATCACTTTAGCAGGGGTCTTCAAAGAAATGTCAGTCTTCTGGGGTAGCTGGCTAGGTAAGTGGCACTGCAGGTAGGCTGCAGGCTAAGTAGCAGAAAGGCTGCTGAGAAGGTGCAAGGAAACTGCAGGTAAGCTGCAGGCTAGGTAGCAGAGAGGCTGCTGAGAAGGTGTAAGGAAACTGCAGTTAGGCTGCAGGCTAGAGCAGATAGGCTGCTATGGGGCTGGACTGAGTACTGCAGAGGGCTGCAGATAGGCTGTTGGGAAGCTGGGGAAGGAAAGTCCAGGCTTGGTGAAGGCTTGTGAAGATATCCTTGGCTACGAGAAGTTGCATGAGTCGAGACTAGAGGATTTGTCTTTAGACATGATGTCTGGACTAGTCCCCCCATAATTTGGGTGAGCTACATTATGTAGATCCTGAATTAAAGCAAAGACATCAAGAAGAGACTAGAGGAATTCTGAATTCAGAGGGGTACGGCCTGTGGAAGTACATGGGGCAGTACAGTAGGCAGGTAATTTGAAAAGAATTCTAGAGTGTTCAAGTCTATTATAACAGATGGAGAGCAATGTTTGTAACTGAATTAAGTGCCTGGCTTGCTGGGGAAGCCATCAAGGTCAAGTTGCTGTCAGATCTGGGCAAAGAACTGGTCAAATGACTTGGGAGCTAGGCTGGGGGGGGTAAGAATGTTGATAAAGGTGAAGTCCATGGGGCTCCAGTTCATGCTGAGGTGGTTGACACATAGCACTTTGCCCCCAGGATGGGCACAGCTCCTGGGGTCCATGATCATCTTAGGTCTGAATGAGAGTGTGTGGGCATGTGCATTGACCATGGCAGCTTGGAGACAAATGGCCCACTGTAGAGTGGGTCTGGCTGTGGTAGAAACAGTGGGGTAGGCTTGCACCATTTGCTGGAGTCTGCTATTATTGTGCTTGATGATAGGGCTGCAGGCATCAGATGGCTCCTTGTGCATTGACCTGTGTGGGAACTGTTCCTGTTCAGAAGCCAGCAGGGTAGGGAACTTGTTGGTGAATGCTGTGATGAGCTTGGACAGTGGAGGCCTGGGCTTGATGTTGAAAGCTGGTGAAGCAGGCCTGCTGTTCAGGTGGTGGAGGGTGCATCCAAATCGTGTGAGACTAAGGCTGGAGTTGTTGGAGAAGTGGATGTGGTTGACGTTCTAATTAACTTCTCCCAGTGGTATTCCAATGTCTGGTGACCTGTTGACCAGTATCCATTGGTCCCAGGTAGTTGCTGTGTCTAGATCAGATGGCTTGAGTGGCCCGTCCCCATCTATGGGGCCATCATATTCCTCATAGTTGGTCCTGATCTGGTCACTGAGTAGTTCCATCTCTGCTCTGGCTCGTTGTAGGCCCAGGTTGTCCAGCTGTTGTTGGAGGGCTGGAGTGGTTTCTGGAGGGTCATCTACTCCTAGTCCAGGGTCATCCTGGGGCTTGTGTACCTCTGGATGGATGAGCTCTGGCATGTCATCACTGTCAGTATCATCAGCAGAGCCTGCAGTGGAAGGGGAATGGTGCTGGCAGATAGGGGGAGGATGGTCCTGGAGGTCTTGGTCTGCCTCCACATGAGTGGGTGGGTACTGCCCTATCTCAGAATCAATGTGGGGTGCAGATGGAGCAGAAGTAGAGGGGAAGTCCTGGAGGTCTTGGTCTGCCTCCACATGAGTGGGTGGGTACTGCCCTATCTCAGAATCAATGTGGGGTGCAGATGGAGCAGAAGTAGAGGGGAAGTCCTGGAGATCTTGTTCTGCCTCCACATGAGTGGGTGGGTACTGCCTTATCTCAGAATCAATGTGGGGTGCAGATGGAGCAGAAGTAGAGGGGAAGTCCTGGAGGTCTTGGTCTGCCTCCACATGAGTGGGTGGGTACTGCCCTATCTCAGGAACAGTGTGGGGTGCAGATGGATCAGAAGTAGAGGGGGTAACCTGGCAGTCTTGATCAGCTCTACTGGGGGAGGTCTCATGAGTGGGTGGGTACTGCCCTGTCTCAGAGTCAGTGTGAGTTGATGGAGGCTTGGTAACCATCATGATGTAGGCAATGGTATGGTCCACAGGGATAGAGGGATTACTGGCAGTGACTGGTGAATTTTGGGTAAGGTAGAGTCCATGCCTTTTGGGGCATGAGAGAAGCAGTTTGGTACCAGATGGTCTTGGGATGGAGAGTATGGCTTGGGTCTTGGACAGATGAACTTGGAGGTCTGGACACAGGTTGGTGGCTGCATGAATGCTGATGATGTTGGGCATGTTGCAGTCAGCAAGAAGTACATTGTTCAGGATGATCAGAGTCCTGCCATGGCCCTTGATCTTGGCCTTCCCTATCTGCTTGCAGAGGATAGGTGGAGAGTCTTGATCTGCCAGCTGCAGCCTAATAGGCTGCGGGAGGTCCTGAATGTCATGCAGAGCAGAGATGTTACTGGTTGCATGAGAGTGTGTCTATGATCCATTCTGTCTGCAGTGCTGCCTGGAAAACTTCTCCATCTTCTATAGTGCATTCATCATCAGCACTTATTTGTCCAAAGAATGCTGTATTAGCCAGGGGGTCAGGTGGCAAGGCAAATGAAACAGACTTGCCTCTGGTTGGTGTAGCAAATCTCATGGGCTGGGGGTTGTCTTCATCCAGTGCCAGGGACAGGAAGTTGTGTTCTTCACCCTCACTGTCAGAGTTTGAGGTGGACTGATCACCATCAGCAACGTGGGCATGGCGTCCCCTGCTTGGGTATCTTCTTAGACGCCTCCTGTCTGTACTGGTCTTCTCAGGAGTCTTCTTGTCGTCAGAGTCCTTGTCATCTCCTGATCTGTTCTTGGGAGGTGACTTGGATCCATGGTCAGCATTATCTGAGTCAGCTGGCCTGAAAGCCAGGTCAGTGTCCTCACTGGTGCAGTCTCTGGAGCTATGGCCTATTCCTCCACAGTTCCAGCAGATTATCTTCTTGTAGGAGATAGTCCTGACTCTGAATGGGAGGTGCTTGCTGTTGAATGGCTTCCTGGCCCTGTAAGCTGCAGCTGCCATCTCAGCCTCTTCAGGAGATGGTGCAGGGTCGACTTGCTTCACTAAGCACCAGTTGAAGAGGGCACTTTGGAGCATAGCAAAGGTGGTGACAGCTGTGGGGTTGAACTGATTGATATACCCGTCATATTCAGGGCGGGAGTTCAGTCCCTTGACAATAAGCTTGAGAAAGGTGCTGGTAGAAACGATGTGGGTGCCTTGAATCTTGGGAATCTGAGAATACATATCAGCTCCCCTAGAGAGGTATGTCTGCAGGGATTCAGTGGAAGTCATACGTATTCCCATTATGGCAGTCAGGGTGGTATGCTCTAGCCTGCTGCCTTCCTCAGAGTACAGGGCATCCAGAAACCTGAAAGCTCTAGTGGCCATATCTGTGTTAGCATGAATGGCCTGCTGGATGGGATCTGATACATGATCTATGATGATCTTGAAGGCCTTGTTGTTCTTCCAGGTGGAGATCCTGGTGGGGACACCATGAGCCGGAACAGCTGGATCAGCACCCGCAACAACAGGGTAAGTAATGTCATCAGCAGGGTAACCATCAGAGTCGGCAGGCTCGCCAGCGACCACCGCCTGTTGGCAGTCGAAAGCAATGGCAATGGTATCCCTATCTGATTTGAGGGCGAGAAGGATATTCTGCCTGGCGCAGCGCCACTTGCAGAGGTTGTTACCGGTGAATATACGTGGAGGTGGCATGGTGAGGTCTTCTGTGTAGGAGTCTTGGCGTTGTAGGTCGGAGTGTTGGGATAGGGGGAGTTACAAGGGCGGGGCAGGGGAAGAGGGGATGGAGTGTGTGTGGGAATCGGCGATCCAAAGGGATCCAGCGGATTACCGGGGGTTGAACGTTGCCAAGCGGCAATGTTCGACGACAGAAGCTTCTCTTAAGCTGGGGTCGTAGACAAATTGATCGTCTGAGATCAATACAGCACTGTGTGGGTCTCGGTGAGGGCGTCGTCCTATATATACTCACTTCATAGATTTCGGTGGCTTGTGGTCGCTCTTGCTTGCTCCAGTCGTAGGACGCAGTGGCAGATCCAAGGAGTCTTGGTAGGAAGCGGCAGGCGGAGCAGCGGGAAGTAGGATCCGCACAGGGAGTCCAGGTGCTTAGTTAAAACTCGGGCCTTCGACAAGTCAGAGGGGAACTGAATCCGAACGCGGAGATCAGCGGCTGTTCTTGTTATTGTCCGTCGAGTCGGACACTGAGTTGGCATAGTGCACGCGTGGTCCTGTGGCTCCAGGACCCGGGTTGCCTGCCGCCGGGCCATAGGCTAGCTATGGCCCGCACGTGTCTTCGGAACCTTCCTGAAGACTTCCTTTTCTATATAGCCGCACTAGTTGCGATGATAAGCTATCTGCTCTTTAGTCTTCATTGTGTAACAACTCTATCGATTGAAAGGTTATCGGCCCGACCGCTACCCGCAGACAGCGCCCCTGCGCCCGTGCCAAGTGGATCTTCAGCCCTGCACAAGGTGACAGTTTTCCCTCAGACTAGCTCGACGGCTTGAGTACTGCTTTTGGCCCTGGATTGTCTACGTATTCACGTAAGAAATCTAACCTGCGCTGCCTCGCCTACTGCCCACACAACTCTCCCGTTGTCTCTACCATCCGTCACCTACGAAACGTAGACGCAGTTCAGGAGTCTGAGTAGATCTTCGACGTGAGTTGCAAACTCATCAGATCACACACAGCGTTGCGCAATCCCACAAGGATTGCTTGTGCCACGGAGTATCAACCCTGCACACCCTCGAAGACCCCCCCCCCCCCCCCCCCCCCCCCCCCCCCCCCCGATTCCGTCACACATGGGCCATACCCCACTTCCTGCTACTATCTCAACCATTACAGACCAACAAGACCCATTTGGTTCCCCCTTTGTTGTCACCACTCCATCACCACTACCTCCGAATCGCACACTAAAGACTGAAGCCCGACAAGCTTCACACCCGGATTACCCACAGGCCGGTTTATTAACCCGGTGTGCAGATCAAGATAGACCCCAAGACCCCAGCGCCGCGACAGACACCATGGCAACTCCAGCCAAGCTCCCTGCACTCGTCTTCGACGGCACACCTGCTGTCCCCTGGCACAAGTTTGGACCCTTCCTTCTCCACCACCTCAGGTCCCACCCGGGGTGCATCTCAGTTGCCATTGAGGCAGCGAAGGACGTTGTCCCCGCAAATGAGCCAGCAGATGCCGACGGATACCCGCTGGAGGAATCTCACTACCCGAATGTGGACAATGCTAATCAAGCTATTGCGGCTCGTGCTGTTCCCTACCCAATCAACATGGTAAAGAACGCTGTTGCACTGAATGAGATCCTCAAGCATTGTTCTGAACCCATCCAACAGGCCGTCCTAGCTAACACTAACGTTGCTGCTAAAGCCTACAGGTTTCTCAAGACCTCATATGGAGAGAGGAACTCTGACCTTGAGACAGGGGCAGTGAGATTCATGTATAACCTCAGCATGACAACTACTGAGCCACTACAAACCTACCTCTCTCGCAGTTATGAACTCTATACCCTGCTTCCCCAAGTGAATGGGGTCAGCAACACCTCCATCCCTGCATTCCTCAGCATAATTGTTCAAGGACTTACACCTCGTCCAGAATACAATGGATTCAGGTTTTCCTTCTACAACTGTGTATGCCCTTATTTTGCCTCCTTTCAGACCCAGATCATCAGGTACCAGGTGTCTAACCAGATCTCTGACTCCAGCATCTCTCCAGAAGAGACTGAGCACATGGCAGCTGCTGCTTTCCAAGGCCGCCCAAGAAAGGACCGTCTCCCATCTACTCAGATGACATGCTGGAACTGCAATGGCTATGGTCACAACTCAATCACTTGCCCTAGCCCCACCACAGAGCTGAAGTACAGGCCACCACCGTTCTCCTCCACATCTGCACGTCGAGGATCGTCATCTCCACCCAAGGATGCAGCCAAGAGGTCATCCAGCAAGTCCAAATCTCCTAGGAGAGACAGCAGAGCATCTGCCAGAGACACCAGAGGACGCCGTGACAGACGTGGGCATGCCCATGTTGCAGATGATGACTGTTCCACCTCCCAGTCCACAACAGACAATGAGGATTAGCACAACTTCATGGCCTTAACTTCTGATGACCCACAGCCCCTCCAGTTTGCAGACTCAAGAGGCAAGTCCAACCCCCTGTCTGACCCACATGCTCCCATGGATGATACCTTTCCCTGGACCCACACCTGATCCTGATGCTTGCCATAGTAGGAGAGATGAGCCTATGCCAGGCCTAGTTTCCAGTGATGGCACCTCTGATGATGATGATGATGATGATAAGGGTGCTCATGCCCAGTTCCAGACAGCCCTCCTGACAGAGTGGATTTTAGACTGTGCAGCCCACTCCCACTGCACCAGTAACCCATCCATCTTGCATAACATTCAGGATCTCCCCCAGCCTATTAGTCTCCACCTGGCAGACCTTGGAGCATCACCACTGCTCTGCCTCCAGAAAGGAAAAGCCAACATCAGGGGTCACCTTGGATCCATGATCACACTCAACGATGTGCTCCTTGCTCCACCCTTGACTGTGGTCAACATACTCAGTGTGCATGCAGCACACAAGCTCTGCCCCAACCTCCAACTCCATGCATCTAGCGTTGCTGCTACACTCTTCCTTCCCACTGCCAAGGGCTCCAAGACTATTCTCTTATGCCCTAAACAAAATGGCCTCTACATCACTAGCACCTCCAAGCCTCCCTCTTCCCTATACCCCTGTAATACCCTCCCTTCTGTCATCATGATGGTCACCCAGCAAGACCCCAAGGACATCTGCTACAACGATGCTGCTGCTGCCAGCTGCACCATTCCCCATGACACTGCCAGCATCTCCAGCAGCATACCAGACCTGGTTTCTGCAAATGGTGAGGATGAAATGCCTGACCTTGTTCAACCCATCATGCCCTCCATGATCCAGTCAGACATTGGGGGGAATTCTCACCACACCAACATGACCTGCTGGAAGATGACTTGTATACCACATCATCCCATGACTTCATCCCAGATACTGATTATTCCACAGCTAGCCCCTAGCCAGCAGATGCCCAATGTTCCCCATGATGATCTGTGTAACCTGACAGAAGCACAAGCCAGAAGAGAGATGGACCTCCTGCTGGACCAAGCCAGAACCAGCTATGAAAGTCCCTATCCCATTGATGGACAGGGGTCCTGCACCCAACAGGAGCTATCCCAAGCCCTTAGATTTGACCAATGGATTCCCTCAGCTACCTCTCTCTCTCCTGATCAGCCCCTAGCCCATGTCAACATGAACACCCACCCAGTCCATTTCCTGAACAACTCTGGGCTCTCCAGGACCAAGTTTGGAACCCTGCTGAACACCCTCAACAATTCCCCTTCCTCCCTTAGAGCCTTCAGCATCAGACCTAGACAGCCTGTCCCTATCCTCATTGCCCAGCTAGCTACCAAGTTCCCTGCCCTTCTAGCTGCTGAAATGTCCAGGTTCCCCAGCAGACAGATGCACAACAGTCACTTCTCAGTCTGTGGACCCCTCCTCAAGCATGTCAACAGATTGCAACACATGGTGCACATATACCCCACTGTCTCCACAGCTGCCAGGCCCACCATTCAGTGGGCCATATGCCTCCAAGCAGCTATGGTTAAAGCACATGCAAGGGTACTGGTTTCCTGGCCCAAGATGCTTATGCACCCCATCAGCTGTGTGTATCCTGGATGATGGTTACCCAGCATCTGGCACCTAACTTGACCATAGTTGGCATTCTTGTTTTAGCCATGAACACTCTAGGATTAATGTGATGCACTGTACTTCCCCATGTACTGCTGTTTTCTTGTTCTTTAGTATCTCTCTCTTAAGCTTCTACAGCATGTCTACAATTCTCTAATTTAGGGTAATCCCAAATTATGGGGGGAAATCCGTCCTACCTGATAGACATCCTGGCAGCCCCACTGGCAGCTACCTGGCAGCTTCCCCTGTGCCTCAGCCTGACCCCGCCCTAGGCTGCCATAACTCTAATCATAGTCCATAGCTTTCCATAGTATTAATAGTAGTCTCCCCTGAGTTAAAGCTATCTTATAGATGACTTTGGAAGTATCTCAGCATATCTCTCCATCTGGATTGATTACATGAGCCAGCGGGGGACGTCTACCTAAAGAAGTTGCTTACAGCCAGTCAGTCCTTTATACTCCTAGTCCCTCTCATGCCTTCCCCTGCAGCCTTCCTGGCCCCTAGCAAATATTGACCTAAAGATCCCTGCTTTCAATGTGCCACACCCCTTTGGACTGTCTCAAACAATTTATCATTTACAGTTCCTCTTGCCAGCCGTTAGCATATCTAATAGCCTTGTCAGCCTTTATACTCCTGTATTTTCTTTATGCCCCTCAGCTAATTCCAAGGATTCTTGTACCCAAGAATACTTTGAATCGGGGGGGATGTTATTGTCCGTCGAGTCGGACACTGAGTTGGCATAGTGCACGTGTGGTCCTGTGGCTCCAGGACTCGGGTTGCCTGCCGCCGGGCCATAGGCTAGCTATGGCCCGCACGTGTCTTCGGAACCTTCCTGAAGACTTCCTTTTCTATATAGCCGCACTAGTTGCGATGATAAGCTATCTGCTCTTTATTGTGTAACAACTGTATCGATTGAAAGTTTATTGTGTAACAACTCTATCGATTGAAAGTTCTTCGTTAGCGTCTAAAGATGGCGCACATAACCTGTTAATGTAAGATTGTTACAACGGCATAGGCTCGATAGAGGAGAAGATGCTATTAAGCGCAACAGGCGCAATCATATAGAATAGAGATGTGTACTGCAGGGTACTGTAGTCACGTGCGGGCCACAGCTAGCCTGTGGCCTGGCGGCAGGCAACACGGTACCAGGAGGGAAAGGTACCGGTGTGCATTATGCCGACTCAGAGACTGATATATAAATCAGTCAATAACAGTTTCGTATTGATAAGTGAATTTAGTGCGTTTGGTGCATCAAGAAATCCTATCCTATGCAGATCTTGTCAATCTATGAGGGTGCGGTTCTATAGGTGTTGTACCAGCCAGCAAGCATTCAGGATGCAAATCAAAGTCAGCGCTTAGACAAGGGGGGCATGAGCGAGGTAATTTCCTAATCAGAAAGTCAAAGGGAAATAACAAAGGAGAGGTCCTCCATGTGTCTTGCATTCTATCTCGTTGCATGAACGGTGAACGTTGGCAGCCAAAGATCATGTCCCAAGGTATGGATGGGAACACTCAATTTGTCGTACTTGCTAAATACATTTGGGATGGGCAAGTGTGTGAGATATGCATGGCAAGTAGGATCAATCCATGGCAAGTAAGATCAATCCCCCCCATGTCATATTTGGCCCCCATGCATTTATCATGGGCAGATAATACATGACATTCAGCTCACCCCTTCATTCTATGCACAATAATGCATCTGGTTTATCTCCAATAATGGGAATTGAATTTAGGCATGTTCAATCGGGGGTTGGTAGATTTACTACAGGACGGCAGGTTGGGAGGTGGACGACAGGGAGGATCGTCATTGCAAGCATGGGGTCGCGCCACGGCGTAAGAGCGGAGTGGCGCTGGAAGACATGTGGTGGAATGGACATGAGGTTCGAGGTGCAGATTCGCAGGTGCGAAGTCAATAAGCAGCGAGAGCAGAGGCAATGATGCGATAAGAGATGTTGGAAATGTGGGGTGTCCGTAATCACGGTAGGGGCAAGGAATTCGAACAGTGGAAGTCGGTGAGACGGAATGGCAAAAACTGGGAGCAGCAGGATAAGAGCGCGCAGTAGCTTGCACGTACACACACGTAGGAGGGCAAAGCCCTTGTCCCCAGTGCTCAAGCGGCATACAATCATGGACCCCCCCCCTTCGCTAAAAATACCGCAGTTAGCCTACTCCCAGACGATGCTTTTGCGTGTAGGAGTCGCATAGCAATCGTTGGTGCCTGAATAAGGAGGAAACTGTGGGTGATGGAGAGGGATTAGCTTGAGTGAGTGTTTGCGGGATGCAAATGGCAGTTTGTGGGCAGGGGGTGTCGTCCAGGTTATCAGCTTGTACGCGCTCCGTAGAGTAGACAGAGATGAAAGCAGCGGAACAGACGCACCAATCTATACACGGAGACGAGAATAACATTACAAAAGACTGGGGAACCATAAAGGGACACCAGCGGAGGAAAGGGGCGGTAGCATGGAACCTGATCAGGGTACAGGGTAGACAGCGCGTGTCAGAAGAACTGATGACGCAGTCAACAGGAAGCCGTCACAGTGTCATGAAGAATGACACTGTCAACGGGAAGCTGACACAGTACTGTCTAGACCGATAGTTCTAAGGAAGTACATAAGTAGTCACCAAGTCATAAAAGCGTGAGAGCACCACAATTCATGCTGACACTCCACCTATGACACAGGTGACATACAATACTACTTCTCCACCTATGGCACTGGGGACATAGAACTATATGTAACAGATTACAAAAAAAAAATCAAAGAACTCCGAAAAATCGAGAGAACTTCAAATGGAACCCAAAGGGGTATAGGAAGGAATGAAACAAGGCAAAAACCAAAAATTGCCAAGTTAGAAAAAGATGACAACCGAATATCAAAGATGGGTAACAACGGTGTAGAAAACCCGATCCGGGAATAGGAACCTAATGCCATACAATGATAACCAAAGAAACCGATGTAACCAAAAAAACAAATGACCCTAAGAAGAAGCGGTCATTCCAAGCATCCGGATAAACCTCCAGAACACAGCAGGATCAAGGGGCTTGGTGAAGGGGTCAGCACAGTTGTCCTTGGTGTTAACATAGGCAACATCTAGTGAACCATCCTCCACCAGCTCCTTGATGTAGTGATGAATAACATCAATGTGCTTGCTGCGAGGGAGGAGCTGCCAGTCATTGGCCCAACTCAGAGACCCTAAGTTGTCACCCTGAATGGTAACCAAATCACAAGGCAGACCCAGATCCACCCTCAACTTCTTCAACCATTGCACCTCCCTGGCAGCCTGAGACAGGGCCTGATACTCAGCCTCACTAGAGCTAATGGCAACAGTAGGCTGCCTCTTGCTCATCCAGTTCACAATGCACCCCCCAGCTAGCACAGCAAAGCCAGTCTGAGATCTCCTGTCAGACCCATCATCAGCAAAGGATGAGTCACTAAAGACAGTAAAAGAAAACTCAGGGCTGTGGGTGTAAGTGAGTCCCAAGTGGGAATGTGACCTCAAATACAAGAGCAAACGCTTGGCTGCCCCCCACAGGGGGACGGTAGGGTGAGCAGAAAACCTGGACAGGTAGCTCACAGCAAAAGAAATATCAGGCCGGGTGCAAGTAGCCAGGTATAGCAAAGCACCGACAAGAGAGAGGTACTGACTATTAGAGGGCAGGGGGTCTCCAGGTGGGTCAGTGACGGTGGACTTGGCCATGGGGGCACCAAACTTGGGCTTGGCAGCAGCAGTAAGACCAAACTGCTCCACCAGATCAACAATGTAGGAGTGCTGGGAGAGGTTGATCTGAACACACCTGCCGTCAGAGTCAAGTGTAACAGCCATGTCCAAGGAGAGGAACTGAACCGGTACACCCATCTCTTTGACTTCCCAGCCAGCTTTTTCCATAGCCTGGATCAGCAAAACATACCTATCCAGCTCACTAAAAGCACAGATAAAATCATCAACATAGGTCAGGACATAGCTCCACCCACCAATAGAATCCCTCCTAAAATACAGAGCAGGTTCTGCCTTGCACATAGTAAAACCATGTGCAACCAAAACCCGCTTGACATCCATACTCCAAGCCCTGGGCGCCTGTTTCAAACCATAAAGGGACTTGATCAGTTTGCACACAAGGGGAACACCGTTAGGACCAAGTACCTTAAAGCCCTCAGGCTGGTGGCAGTACAGGTCCAGACCAGGTTCTAGCTTAGCATTCAGAAATGCAGTCTTGATGTCCAGCTGCCTAACAAACATTTTCCTATGAGTGATGGCAGCAAGGAGCACCCTCAGACCTGCTTTAGAAGAAACGGGGGCATATACATCATGAAAGTCCAGCCCAGGACGCTGCAGAAAACCACGGACCACAAATCGTGCCTTGAAGCGGATAGAACCATCAACCCCAACCTTCTTCACAAATAACCACCTGCTAGACTGGATCCTCTGCTTAGGAGGCTGTGGAGTGAGTGCCCAAGTACCATGGGCATGTAGGGACGCCATCTCATCCTTCATAGCAAGTAGCCATTGATCCCTGTCAGGGTTGGAGGGAAGCATGGCAGCTTTATAGGTTAGTCCAGTGGATGTGGAAATGTATGCTCCCACGTACAAGCAGTGTACTTGTACATGAGCAGCGGGGATATCAGCAGTATCAGCAGTAACCGGTAGTAAAGCCCCCAGCGCAGCACTACTGCCTGGTTGTACAAGGCCGGCCTTATTTGCCTCTATGTCATCGAAGCCTGGGTCGACCGGAACACCCCAGCCATACGCAGTATCAGACCCGGACCAGTGTTATAAATCATCACTCACACTCTCGGTGACGGCCACATCGTTACAAAGCCTTGTCCGGTGTAAACCACCAGGGACAGCAGGAGGCGAAGGGATCAACAGCGCCCGCGAGCCATCCGAGCAGGTGGACGGGGGGTGGCAACTAGTGGACAGTGGACCAATATAAGGCTCCACTATGACCTGAGGCTGTCCTAATCCTAGAGCTTCGCCGACGAAATGTGGCGCAGAGGAGGGCCTGGCGACCCCCTGAGATTCGGGTAAATTTACGTCTGAAAGGACTTCGGAATCCCACCCGTCCAGTACCTTCACACGCAATGCAGCACCATCAGCCCCTGACCTGGGACGCAAAGTCATCCCATGACCAGGGCAGCGGTCGACAATTGGGGTTGGTAAGGGATCTAAGGCATGAACCGCTGAATCAGGCATATGGCTGTTGATGGCAGCAGGGATGCGAGAAACATACGGTGACCCGTCATAAGGGGACAGCCCAGGTATGCAGTTATAGCTAAACTGTTCATAGAAAAGTACATCACAACTCTCTACTACCTGGCGCAACTTAGGAACCCAAACAAAATAACCCTTACTCACCAGAGAATACCCAACCAGTCTACCAGATAACGCCCTTTCGTCTAGCTTGTTGCGTTTCTTCCCGTTGACTAAGGTAACATAGCAAGGGCAACCAAACACACGCAACAACAACACATCAGGTAGAACCCCAAAGAACAACTCATGAGGAGTCTTGTCACCCTGATTGGGCAGCCGGTTACGTAGGTAACAAGCAGCTAGGAAGGCATAGGGCCAGAAAGACTTAGCAAGTTTAGACTCCAAGTGGATACTCCTAGCTATGTTCTGTAAGACCCCATTGTACCGTTCCACAGTTGCATTCTGCTGAGCAGTGTATGCCATAGATAATTCATGCACAGCACCAACCGATTCTAACCAATCCTCGAACCACTTTACTAGAAATTCCTTAGCCCTGTCAGATCTGAGACACTTGAAAACAAAACCATGCTTCTGAGTCATCCATCTGAGGATGGTAGTTTGAACTGCTAAGGGAGCTTCATCCTTGGTTCTCAAGCACAATACTTCAGCATAGCCAGAGTATTGGTCTGTGAGACACAAAACATAAAACTCCCCACGCAAGCCCCTAATATGAAATGGTCCCATGATGTCCAAGTGAAGGCGTTGTAAAGGTGCACGGATCTGAGATTGGCTTTCTTTAGGAAAAGGGGTACGTTTCGCCTTAGCCTTTTGACAAGCATCACATGGGATCTTAGACAGTCTTTTTACCTGCTTGAGAGTGAGGGGTAAGTTCTTAACCAAACCCTTCCTGACAAGGTTGTGCATGGCGTCATAGCCAGGGTGACCCAGCCGCCTATGCCACAACCATTCAGGAGTGGTAGGGATAACAACAACACCATCCTCATCAACATCAAGTGCAAAGACTGGATAATGTACAGTACTCAACAAACGGCCACGAGGGGTGTGACAAGGCCTACAGGTAAATTTGTACACACCATCACTGGAGGCAGGGAAAGACCAGAGGACAGAAGAGCCCTGAGTGGCAGTACAACTAAGACTATCAAAAGAAATCTTGCAGTTGTGAGCATGAGCCACAGCATTTACTGACAGGAGGTTCACCGGACAGTGAGGGATGTAGAGAACATCAGTTAAAGTGATTGATGTTGGTAACCAATCACTACATAACACAATGGATCCCTGACCCACCGACCATTGAACCACTCCATCACCAAAAATAACTGATGGCCCATCCTCAGAAGCATGATACACAGTGAACAGAGACAGATCACCTGTGATTGACATCCCAGCTCCAGAATCAACATGCCAGACACCCTCAGACAGGCTCGGGCTACAGACATTTGAAAACTTCGAAGTGCAGGAGAAGAGGACAGAGCTTACCTCCTATTTCTTGGCCATAGCAAACCCATCAATCTGGGCCTGCAGGGAGGACAGCTGCTTTGGAGTAAGCGCACCCGGAAGGGCCAAGGCAATGGGCACTGGATTGGTAACCGGTACACCAGGCCTGGTCCTTCGCAGGTGCGGGTGCTTCGTAAAACAGCGATCCTCCGAGTGGGTCGTCTTGCTGGGGCACGGGCCCCAAGTGCAATCCAGACGTCTCTTGAGGGAACCGGAACCCTGAGAACCAGATCCCTGCCCACGCTGAAATGCAGCATTGGCAGGAACCTGGGTAGCGTCCCGGGACCAACCAGGATGCCTGGAGTCGGACTTGGGGAGAGCTATGTTCAAGATGTCAAGAGACCTATATTCCTCAAGACAGGACCAGTAATCAACAGGCTGTCTGTTAGCTAACAACGTACCATACTTGATCCGCAGCGACTCAAAGCGGATCAGACGGATACCCTGAACTATAGTTTCCATGGCGTGACGCTGAGTCACCGGATGCCCAGCACTGCGGAGGTCAGTGCAGAGACTGCGAACCTTGCGAAAGAATTCATCTACGCGGTCAGAAGGGTTCATGTGTGCACCAAGAAGCTCGGCGCGCATGAGAGGGACTCTAGAGGCAAGGGCATCGGACTGCCTCTTCTGGATATCAAGAAAGATATCCCGAGGTTTGGCAAAGTCCTGGTATACCTGGACCATAGCATCCTCCATGTTCGCGAGCATCATGGTTAAGCACATGAACTCCTGACGGTCCAGGGGCAGGGCACTGAAACCCAACAGTGCAGGATCCACCCGAGACTCACCATGAGAGGCCGAAGATCCAGCAGCAGGAGCAGGGGTCAGAGGAGCCAAAGACTGACGAATATCCAAAAAATACTCAGCAGCAAGACCAGCGTCATAAGCGCGCTGGTCATCTAAGGTCCTAATCTCAGGCAGGGACCTCGCAACACTCACTACCAACTCGAAATCAGGGTTAACTCGACAGAAAGGGATGGGTACTTTCACAAACTGGTAACCTAGCTTCTCATGATTCCTACGCCCCACGCCACCAAAGGAGACACCATGATCAGAGGGATATCTGATCCCAGAAGTGACTGGACCAAGAAAGGACCGACACTGAGAACCCAGCTCAGAGAATGCCATTACTCAGCGATGTTTCAGCTTGACACTCACATTAGCCATAGTAGCTTGCATGTCCATCCGACCGTACAGAGTGCGGTTCATGGACTCACCATCACGTCGAGCTTGGTTGATCAGACGGCAGTGCTTCAGCTGCAGATTCGGAGGAGGTCCTCCAGTGAGCAGATGCTCCCAAGAATAGCATGACAGCGAAGGCGAAGCAGGAGGAGGGCCAGGGGCAGGAAGAAGCTCCACCGGCGGAGGCGGAGGGGGATCCTGCAAGGGACCAGCAGCAGATGTGCGGGCAGACGAAGCAGCAGCTTCACGAGCACGAGTATGGTAGCCAGGGAGGCCACGCTCCATGGGAACCGATGCAGAGGTGAAAGAAGCAGAGCTCCTCATCAAAGTCGGCTTGGCCACATCCGGGTGAACCAGTGGAGGAGGCACAAGCGGAGGCGCAGACGAAGGCTCGGGCTTAAACTCAGGCGACGACACAGGCGGAGGCACATACTGAGGAGCAGACTCGTAAACAGGCGAAACTGTAGATAGAAGTCTCAAAAACTCGAGTAGCAGCAGCCGACGGAGTCACTCCACCGAAGTCAGCACTCGTAGCACTCTTCAAATCATCATCATCATCAGTACCCTCAGAAAAGTCATCATCCTCGCTGAAGCGGGCAGTAGGAGGCTTTGGCTCTGTTGCGTACCGAATGATCTGTGTCTGTACACAACACAGATTCATCAGAACATCCTCAACTTCAGGGGAGAGGCGTTGAACAATACGAGAAGGAACCATAAAGTTGGAGGATTGATCGGGGGGGGTTACTTCCACGATGGCGGAAGGATCCTCCTCTCCGGCAGCAGAGGCCGCTGGCGCGCGATCATCTAGCCAATCAGAAGGACCCTTGTCCTTCGCAGGTAAGACAAAGTCGCAGCCATTGCTAACAATGACGCTGCGCATCCCGCGCGTCCATAGAACACCATTTTTATCGGTGAGTTTCACGAAGCCGGCAGGAGGCCCTCGCGGAAGTAGCATTTAAAGAGCAGTGGTAGTAAATGAAGGACCGTATAACCTATCAGCTTGTATGCGCTCCGTAGAGTAGACAGAGATGAAAGCAGCGGAACAGACGCACCAATCTATACACGGAGACGAGAATAACATTACAAAAGACTGGGGAACCATAAAGGGACACCAGCGGAGGAAAGGGGCGGTAGCATGGAACCTGATCAGGGTACAGGGTAGACAGCGCGTGTCAGAAGAACTGATGACGCAGTCAACAGGAAGCCGTCACAGTGTCATGAAGAATGACACTGTCAACGGGAAGCTGACACAGTACTGTCTAGACCGATAGTTCTAAGGAAGTACATAAGTAGTCACCAAGTCATAAAAGCGTGAGAGCACCACAATTCATGCTGACACAGGTTTGACGGGTGAGCATCTTGTTGCGGAATGGATGTGGAAGTGGAGGTGGATTCAGGCGTGGCGGAAGATTTGTGTGGGGAAGATACTGTGGCTGTCGTGCGCAGCAAATGCGAATTTGTTGGACTGGGTGTGGTCAGGGCAGTATCAGCATCAGTTTTCTTAGAATCATCATCAGCAGCAGCAACAGCATCGGCATCAGCATCAACATCAGCAGCAGCGACATCCGTGGCATCATCATCAGCAGCAGCAGCATCATTATCATCATCTGTGGCAGCAGCAGCAGAAATCTCATTAAGTGTGGGTGCAGACAACACAGCAGCATCAGGGGTAGTGGTGATAGTGTGAGCAACGAAACAGTATTCTGTGTTGTTGCGAGGTGCTTTGCGGGTGGTTAAGTATCGGTGCATTGGGACTCGCGGCTGTTTGTTAGATGGGTTAGAGCCATGAGATGATTTGGGGTTATTGGTGACCAGTTTGCTGGGGCAGACATCCTGGTTGTGGCCCAGACCCTGGCAATGATAGCAGAGTCCAGCCCATGCAGCGCATAAGTGGGGTGGAGGGTGTAGCGCGCCCGAGTCTGTGACTACCCATTGGACTAAACTACAGGGCATGTGGTGTTGGATGCGCAATGTGTAGTGGGGGTAATCAAATCGTGCGCAGCAAGCCTTCTGGTTGTGGCCTGTACCTTCGCAGGTATAACAGATTCCAGACCATGCGGCGGGTGAGCGAGGGTCTGGGGTTATACCACGCTTTGCGGCTTGTGAATCAGGGTGGATATTTCGCCATGCAGGCTTGGGGTGAGGACGAGGAGGCGGCATGCAAGCAATGGGATACGAAGTAAGGTGTTTATGAGTGTGTATTTCTCAGATCAAGAGTATTGGCATAGTTGGATAGTGGGCGGAGGATCTGAGGTGAGCGAGGTAGGTTGCAGTCGGGTGTTCGCAGGGAGAGAGTGGTGGGATGGATGCTCGGATGAGCGGGGTTAAAATCAACAAGGCAATTCGCATAGTTGAAGTCGGCAGTAAATGCCTATCGGTGCTGGCTTCTCAATAGCCGTAGATCCTACTCTAGCAGCAGGGGACTACGCTGACAAGTGGTGGTTTCCTACTGTGTGAACAGATGGATGGAATTCGACGGTTTCTTACAAACCGAAGGTAGCTCTGATTGTCTCCTCTACGATGCTGTGAGCGAGTCAGCTCCCCCGGTTAGCAGTGGTTAACATGGCGGCCCATAGCCTTTTAATGTCGTAAGCCGGGACTGCAGACACTACTGGATATGCTCGTTACATTGAGTGAAGAGAACTACCAAGCACGGGAGCTTGGACTATATGGAAGACGGAAGGAGATGGCAACAGTACAGATCTGTCCTGCATAATGGCATGCGTGGCCATAGCTGGCCTCGGTGCTGCACTGCAGGCGGCACAGGGCCCGGAGGGGACTCACACCTGTGCACTCATTGCCACTCTTGATACGACGTATAAGTCGTCTATAACAATTAGTTAGTTAGTTAGTTTGTTAGTTTGTTAGTTAGTTAGTTAGTTAGTTAGTTAGTTAGTTAGTTAGTTAGTTAGTTAGTTAGTTAGTTAGTTAGTTAGTTAGTTAGTTAGTTAGTTAGTTAGTTAGTTAGTTAGTTAGTTAGTTAGTTAGTTAGTTAGTTAGTTAGTTAGTTAGTTAGTTAGTTAGTTAGTTAGTTAGTTAGTTAGTTAGTTAGTTAGTTAGTTAGTTAGTTAGTTAGTTAGTTAGTTAGTTAGTTAGTTAGTTAGTTAGTTAGTTAGTTAGTTAGTTAGTTAGTTAGTTAGTTAGTTAGTTAGTTAGTTAGTTAGTTAGTTAGTTAGTTAGTTAGTTAGTTAGTTAGTTAGTTAGTTAGTTAGTTAGTTAGTTAGTTAGTTATCACGGTTGTTGACAACTATCGTTCGTTCGTTTAACCGATATGTCCCGTTGTTGAGGAATATTGGGTCAGGGTTCTCCTTGTGAAACAAGGCGCCCGGTCATACAGTAGGTAGCTCCTACTTTCTTTTCACATGCTGTAATGAAACACGGTATTGAACAGATTCGCTTGTTCAGTTGACACAAGCTAGTGGGGGGAGAATTGTAACAGTCAGATTCAGTCTCCTCCTCCACTCCCAAGGGACGCCTTGGTAGTGAGCCATCTCGTTGATGGAAGTTGACAGTTGTCGAACAAGTTGATCAGAGTTACTGATCCAAGACAGTTGTCTTGTCGTCAGTTCCAAGCGTTGTCGCGTCCGACAATCTTGGCCTCGTCTCGTCAGTTCCAAGAGTTGTCTCGTCCGACAATCTTGAACCGCTTGGCCGAACCGTTGTGCCTCGTTCGTATAAGCTATCTCGGTCGCTCCGAGAGTGTGAGTCCACGGCTATGAATATCGTTTGCGTTCTGTAGAAGTCACTTCAATTATCTACGATAATTGTATTGACGTTCTAGCTCAATCGTTTGAGTCCGGTTTCATCTCCGGCAGAAAGCCTTAACAGTGAGTTCACTATCTATTCATTTCAACGGCTTACACACACACACAGTCACACACACACACACACACACACACACACACACACACACATACAACCTCTTCCCCCCCTCTGCCCTGGGCATAATGTGTGGTGGATCTCTCCCCCAATAGCATATATGGACTGGTATTTAGTAGAGTAACACCCTAGTTCCACTCCCACGTCATTCTGAGGGCTAGAAAAAAGTGCCTGAAAAGCACCTAATTTTTTGAAAATGACAGATTTTGTCCCCCCCCCCCCCCCCCCCCCCCCCCCCCCCCTCCCCCGCGGTCCCAAACTTTGGAGGACCAACACTTTTTTCTACTGGGCCAAATTAAGAAATAAAACCTGATTCTTCATCCTCTCTATGATAACTACAAAGTTGAGGGATGGTGTATTTTTGGTTTGAAGTTGCCCCCCCCCCCTGAGTCATGCCTCTTATTTACCGCCCCTCCATGGGTAGCGACTTCGGTACATCAGGCGTACTGCCGGACGAGCAAAACGGGCGCGCCAAACGGATGCGCCAAACGGATGCGCCAAACGGGTGCGCTAGGGAACCTAAGGGTTCACCTTACAAATTGCATTTGGACCGCACCAACTGACGTTCGCAAACAGCAGGCAGCTCGATAAACTCGCAAATACAATCACCTTTTGAGCCCGAAACTGCGCCCCAAACCACTTGACGTTGGGATTCGACAGTCAAGTCATCCCGAAGGAGACTGCATAGTCACAGCCGGAGGGGGGCACAGCCCCAGTTTATGAGGTAACGCGCAACTTTGTACCAAAGCGCGGTATACGAGACACACATTCCGCAAGAACAGCCGAGAACAGCCACGAGGGCAGCAACAAGGTTTACGAGGGCAGCAACAAGGTTACACACACCGCACATCGCACACAAAACAACCCTAGTTACCGCCCCTCGCGGATCCCTAGGGTTGTTTAGTTGGTAACCAACTAGTTAACTAACCAACCTACTAGTTACCGCCCCCTAACTAACCAACCAACTAGTTACCGCCCCCTGCGGATCCCTTGGTCCAATTGGTCCAATCCAACACAAGGGCGGTCACGCCCTTGTTCTGTTTAGGGGGGGGGGGGGGGGGGGGGGGGGGGGGGGGGGGGGGGGGGGAGCCCCCTGGGTCAGCCCCTGGGCCAGCCCTCCTCAGGTTAGGCTACCCCTGTTCACTACCAGGAAGTACAGCTAAAAGTACGCCTCGCCTGGGGACTTTGAGCGACTGCACGCGACTGCTCTCACGGTTACCTTTCAACTTATACCACGAGCTCATCCAATACAAAAGATTGGTCGTACCTGGATTGGGTACCCTTACTCTCTTAGTCCACCACACACCCGGTAAGGCCGAACGCACGTTGCGAGCACGCATTTCTTCGAGTACATGATCTGGCGCAAGACTCGGCCTCATGCCCTGGTCGCAGTTGATAACTCCCTTCTTGTTCGCGTTGAGCAAAGCTGCCAGCACTCTGCCAACCGGAAAAGCGTCTTATCTCTCTGCCTCTCTTTGTTTGGGGTCCTTGCCTGATCTGCGTTGGTAGCACCCTGAAACCTTGTCAGCTACGGCACGAAAGCGCCTGGTTGCCTGGTAAGCAGTGACTCGGGGGCACGCTCTATCACACTGGTTGCATGCACTGTCTTATCGCCATGTTGCCAGCTAGAAGCTTCTTTGAAAAGCGGGAGAGAAAAGCTCTGATATAGTGATGGCATGTGCAAATTGACCATATCCACTGCTCCCTCAGTCAGTAAGTTGTAAACTCTCTCCGCTGCTGTCTCAGGTGTCAATGTCAGGACAGGGCCACAGCGACACGAATGCAGAGGCCACGCAAACTCCCCACCCTACCCCCACCCACCCTCAACCCCCACCCCACCACAACCACACCAGCCAACACTCAACACATACCCTATCCACTGCTCGCATGTCCTCATGGATCCCTTCTTTACCTACGGCAATGCCTCATTATCAGCATGAATAGCGGTGCTCTCGCTTGTTTTATGTCTTGGTGACTCCTTGTGTACTCCCTTAGACACGCGCTGTCTAGCCTGTACCCTGATCAGGTTCCAGGCTACCGCCCCCTTTCCTCCACTGGTGCCCCTTAATGGGTCTCCTGTGCTTGTAACTTATTCTCGTCTCCGCATTTATAGATTGGCGTGCTGCACACACAAAGTCCACTCTCCGGAGTGTTATCCAAGCTGATAGGTTATACGGCCCTTCATTTACTACCATGTCAGCTGTACTCCCCCGTTTTCCTCCCGAGTCAGGCATTATTGTCAGCTGTACTACTAGGACACGAGTGCCTTATTGGCATCTGATCAGATGCCAATAAGGCACTCGTGTCCTAGTAGTACAGCTGACATACCACTGCTTTGCGATGCAACTTCCGCGAGGACCTCCCGCCATTTTGAGAAACTCCATGACATGGATTGTCTTTCCTGGACGCGCGGGATGCGCAGTATCATTCTCAGCGATGGCTGCGACCAATCCTTCCAACGGAGGAACGGCTCCTCTTGATGATTGGCTAGACGTTTTGTGCACCAGCTGCCTCTGCTAGCGGTCATGAGAGTCCTTCCGCCATCGTGGAAGTAACCCCCCCCCCGGTCATTCCTCCATCTTCTCTTCCTTTTCCTCCCCTGCCGTCTGTCGCCTCCTCCCGTCTGTCGTAGATGACTGTGACGTGCAGACTCAAGTCGGCGACTAGCCTGGACATCGGTGGAGATACCCCGTCTTCGTCTGCTCGCGTCCTTGACGTCGCTAACCTTTCTCCGGTGTTTTGAGGCTCTGCCTGCATACCGGAGGTTGCCAAGCCGACC
The DNA here is from genome assembly GCA_022414725.1 of Microglena sp. YARC. NCBI lineage: Eukaryota > Viridiplantae > Chlorophyta > Chlorophyceae > Chlamydomonadales > Chlamydomonadaceae > Microglena > Microglena sp. YARC. The sequence continues at coordinate 53,038,607 of CM039463.1, forward strand.
AAGCTCCCTGCTGATGTCTACGTCGTCTTTGCCCCCTTTGCTCTGCCCAGCCGACGGTCGGCTACTGGCATGAGCTTGCGCTCTAGTGGCTCTGTGCTACCTTCTGGAGAATTTTTTCGATCAAGCTGGCGGATCGCCGGCACTGCCGTAGGGTTTCGCCAGAGGAGGACGACCTACGCGTCTGGACCTGGAGATTCTGGAGGTGGTAGGAAGCAGGGGGGTATGGTCAGCACCACTACGGGTGCTGCTCCCTCTACCCCCCAACCGGGTGAGTCGAGCGATAGAGGGGGGGACTTGAGATTGACTGATCATCGACGGCGGGATATTAGGACCTTTACATGCCTCGGCTCTGCTCTTCGCATCCTAGCGATAAATGTTCGAATTCTGCCCTTGCGATTTGCGATTTTCTGCCATTGGTGCGATTTTCTGCACCAGGTGTGACTTGCTGCACTGTCATTCTCGTCTCCTTTTTCCCATACCTCAAATCTCGACTTCGACCTAACGCTTCCCCACCTTCTGTGATCCCAGGTCTCGCAGCGCCGGACTTCGCCCATGCTACAGGCCGCACAGTGGACGCCGTCCTGGCCCTAGTCCAGCGGCCGTGGAGGATCTTTGGCATGATATCTTGGTGGATATTTTTTCTCTCTTAGGCTCCTTGTGACCCCTGGGTGCGTTCCGTGGTTCGACAGAGGTTACTACTTTGTCTTCCCGTGCCCCTGGTTCCCCCCCTTAGGTGTATGCCTTAGCTACGTGAGTTTGAGTTCAAGTGTTTGAGTTCTGATAGGGCTTAGGAATTTTTAGTTAAGTGGTATAGAGGCATGGTTGATCTCGATTAGTTGGGGCATGCATGAGTTGTTGATGATGACACTGCTCAGCATGGTGCTAGTGTGTTATCTTTGCAATCGCGTGTTCATCTAGGGGAGACAAGACTCCTTCGGAGCTTTTCTTTGGGGTTGCACCTGATGTGTCGTTGTTGCGTTTGTTTGGTTGCTCTTGCTATGTAATCTTAGTATTGGGCAGTCACGCAACAAGCTAGTTAAAAAGACATTATTTGGTAGACTGGTTGGGTATTCCCTGGTGAGTAAGGGTTATTATATTTGGGTTTCCAATGTTGCGCCAGTTAGTAGTGAGTAGTGATGTACTCTCTATCTCCAGTTCAGTTCTAAACTGTCTTTCTGGGTTCTCCCATTAGTATGGGTCCCCGTGCCCGCTTGCATCCCTCCTGTCATCAAACGGTGATATGTTATGTGTTACCGGTAATTCCCTACGCCCTTTAACAACCCCAATTGTTGTTGGCTGGCCTGGCTGGGATGTATCATTGTTGCATTCTAGACCAGGGCCTGATCTTGCTGTATTGTGTGTGAAGTTTTAGGGCGGGTGGGAGTTGGATATCCAACTATAATCTTAGCCGAATCTCAGGGGTCGCCAGGCCCTCCTCTGTGCACGTTTTAGCGGTGAAGCTTTAGGATTTAGACAGCCTTCGATCATAGTGGTACCTGGATCAGGTCCATTGACTAATAGTCGCCAACCTCCGACCACCTCGGATGGCTCGCGGGTGTCGATAATTCCGACGCCTCCAGTCGTCCCTGGTGGATTACTCGGGTCAAGCCCATGTGATGATGTAGCCGTTGCGAATGGGTAAGTGATGATCTTGAACACTGGTCTAGCTTGATACTGCGTATGGCTGGGGTGTTACAGTCAACCCAGGATTCATTGTTTTAGGTGCTGCTGGTTCTCATGCGTAGGTTAACATGGCCCTATGTGTGAGTGCCTATTCCTCAGCACCTCCTAGACTGACTTATAGGGTAGTCTAGATTGGTGGAGCGTTACGACGCTTTGTTTAGGCAGCTTCCTTTCAGCTGTCTTTCTTGGTTTTGGTGGAAGGTGGTACTTAATTCAGACCACCGTTATAGCGTCTTGACGGTTTCTGACTCTTAGTTCCATAGGCAGATGGTTCGTTCGGTGGAGCTCATAAAGATTAAAATGAAGCTCATGCCCAGATTCGTTGGTCCCTACGAAATCTCTCACACTATCCAAAAGAGGGGGGAGACCATTGCAGTGACTCTATCCCTCCCGAAGGATGGAAGATTCATCCAACGTTTCACGTATCTCTTGTCAAAGAATACTATCCGACGGGACTGGGTTTATTAGACCAAATCCGGAATTGTTACGCACATGCGGTGAACCTATCTACGAGATTAGCAACGTTGTTGATCACAAGATTCAGTCTGGTACGGTGTATTACTATGTACAATGGTTACACTCAAACCATGTTCACTCTTGGGAACTCGAAGAAGAGTTGTTACCTATGTGCTCTGAACAAATCGAATTGTATTGGAGACAACACCCTTCTCGGGTACGACCCGTGATAGGTGCCAACGACCCGAAACCTAAACGGTTAAAAAACCTACTCACAGGGATTATGCGACTGTAACCCCTGATGACTTTCTCATTCGAAAGAGTACTAGACTTCAGGAGAAGGCTAGGGCTAGAGAAGGGGAATTGTGGTGGATAACGATCTCCCACTGAGTTGCCACGCGGTGGTGACGACTTTCCGACTGATGACGAACGACTTCTGTAGGCAGTTGAAACCGAGCGAATTGACCTACTGATTAGTGTCTGATCAGCTACTCGGGAATACCTAAAACGAGGGTTCCATTAGGGTCTAGACGCGCTGGAAGCAGGAAGGGAGTCTTAAGCCGTGCTTCTGACTCTCAGGGCCGTCTGAACTCCTGAGATCATTTCTTAGGCTTCCTGTTACAAGACACTTCCGTGTTACAAGGTATTCATATACCACAGGCGTGGCGTGGCGTGGTGTGGCGTGGCGTGGCGTGGCGTGGCGTGGCGTGGCGTGGCGTGGCGTGGCGTGGCGTGGCGTGGCGTGGCGTGGCGTGGCGTGGCGTGGCGTGGCGTGGCGTGGCGTGGCGTGGCGTGGCGTGGCGTGGCGTGGTGGCGTGGCGTGGCGTGGCTTGGGTGGCGTGGCTTGGCGTGGCGTGGCGTGCGTGGCGTGGCGTGGCGTGGCGTGGCGTGGCGTGGCGTGGCGTGGCGTGGCGTGGCGTGGCGTGGCGTGGCGTGGCGTGGCGTGGCGTGGCGTGGCGTGGCGTGGCGTGGCGTGGCGTGGCGTGGCGTGGCGTGGCGTGGCGTGGCGTGGCGTGGCGTGGCGTGGCGTGGCGTGGCGTGGCGTGGCGTGGCGTGGCGTGGCGTGGCGTGGCGTGGCGTGGCGTGGCGTGGCGTGGCGTGGCGTGGCGTGGCGTGGCGTGGCGTGGCGTGGCGTGGCGTGGCGTGGCGTGGCGTGGCGTGGCGTGGCGTGGCGTGGCGTGGCGTGGCGTGGCGTGGCGTGGCGTGGCGTGGCGTGGCGTGGCGTGGCGTGGCGTGGCGTGGCGTGGCGTGGCGTGGCGTGGCGTGGCGTGGTGTGTGGTGTGGTGTGGTGTGGTGTGGTGTGGTGTGGTGTGTGGTGAGGTGAGTGTGTGTTGTGTTGTGGTGTGGTGTGGTGTGGTGTGGTGAGGCGTGGTGTGGTGAGTGGTCTCAGCTGCATGCGAAGCAGGGTACCCCATTATGCTTGATTCTGGCTTGCATTAAGACCGCCAATTACGATGGATTGCTGGACGAGTGGATATTGGTGCCAATGGATTCTGGGGGGTAATTGAGGTCGTAGCCTTGCCATTTAGAAAACTCGTGGCCTAGCCATTGAGAACATTCGAGGAATACAAAGGTTCGCCTGACAGAAAGGAGCAGGTGGAACAAATCTGGCGTGTTGAAACAACAGATCGGAAAGCGAAGTGGTAGAACCAAATTGTCTGAATGGGTCTGAAATTATCAGCGAAAAAGATTCTCCCCGGACAAACACGCGCACCCTATCTCGCCTCGGATTTGAAATGGCGAGGAGGGAGGAAAGAGCATTTGTCGAATCCCTGGCGAAGAGGGACGATGCCACCACCAGACCAAGCCGCCCCCACCCGACCAGCCAAGAGAAGGATATCCCAGGAACTGGTTTGAAGCCGACCGCAGCCGGCTGGGTCACGTGCGGCCACGTGTGCCTAGCACCAACCTGGGATCTGCCCATGCGAACATTTGCACCTCCATAGTTTGCAACACGAAGGTCGGCCAGTGATTAATTACAAGCTCCGCAAGTGCGTGAGATGAATATGTAATTGTTCATTGTGCAAGCTCGCGAGGCTGGAAACATGAACATTACGTGATTTAGAAGTACACAGTACATATCCGTAGGCCCACCCCACGCACCCGTCCCACCCCACGCACGGCCCTGCGGGTGAGTTGTGGGTGAACTCCGTGCTAATAATAGCTCAAGTGCCCTAGGCGACTGTTTCGTCCATTGTGATGCTTGCATGTTTCGCCTCGATTTTTTTGACGACAATTCCATTCCCAACCTATGTATGCGCACATGATAGGATGGTACGAATTTGAAATGATGACAAATGTTACCCAATAATTGTCGCTTTTTTGGCCCAAAAAGCACAAACCTTAGCTCCTTTTCTTGAATTGCGATGCTCATAAGTGGTCCCTTGAGAATATCTACGGTATCAATAAGTCTTATAATTCAGATATCTTATATAATGTTTTGTTTTTTTGTGATTTGAAGTGAAACCTGAAAAGTAGGTTGTGACACACAAACAAACAAACAAACAAACAGTTTTGACAGGCTAATCCCTCAATCAAAATTTTTGTAATTTTTTCATTCGGGTAAAAAATTGATTTTTTTTTCATTCGGGTATTTTTTGTAATTTTTTTTCATTCGGGTAAAATTTTGTAATTTTTATCATTCGGGTAAAATCTGGAGATTTTTTTCATTCGGTATCGCCAAGCACCGCAAGAGAATTCTTGAAGGCGCTCTAAGTTTCCTAGAGAGTTTGTGGTCGCCGCTAAGCAATTGTTTTGCCTCACAGTGGTTGGCGTGATGGGCCCATAACTATAGCTTTCCGGAGTGTTATATCCCGTGAGAACTGACACAGGGAATGGACTAGGGCGTGTGCGTTTACAAACGTGATAGCATGTAGGCGACATGGCAAGGTATAAGAACGAGAAGACGACAGTACTTCAGGGTACTGACCGCGCGCTAGGGTGCTGGCACTGATCGGGGCAGAGGCACTACACATACGGAAGCTTCCAGGCGGAGGGCCTGGGCACTAAAGACACATCTAGCTGGACCGGGAGAACCGGTCGTTATAACACTTGTTTTTCGGCCGCATTTGGGGTAGTACCCTTTGATTGTGGGTATCCATCGAATAACATCAACTAGCACTAGTCACCAGAACGAAAACAGACGCACAGTGACGGGAAGGGGAAAATAAAGAATGAGGTCTCGCTCTGTACGTCGTTGTACAAGTATTGGTTAGGGGTTGTGAGTGGAGAGAGAGAGAGAGAGAGAGAGAGGAGAGAGAGAGAGAGAGAGCAGGCATGGACCCCACCCCCCCACCCACCCATGTGCCTACGGCAAATATGTGGTGGGTCTTTCCCCCAAAAGCATTTTTGGACTGGTATTTAGTAGAGGAATACCCTAGGGCCACTGCCCGTGTTCTATTCTGGGGCTAGAAAAAGTGCTTGGAAAGTACCTAATTTTTTGAAATGTCGGATTTTTTCCTTGACCAACCCAACATCTTGAACCTGCGTCTGCGATGCAACCAACACCTGACTGCGTCGGGACTCAACGGACCCTTCCCTATGTTGCGTCTGCAACGCAACGGACCCCTCCCATGTTGCGTCGTGGGACGCAAGGTGACGCGCGTCTGCACATCCTGACCTCTCATGATATTACAAAGTTGGACGATGGGTCATTTTGGTCATCAGTTTTGGTCATCTATCATCAATGCTTAATTGTTTGGTTGGGCTTGGAAGGTCTGGGCCCCTTTGGCCTGAATGTGCCCACCTTCGATACTGCAACAATAATCAGGTATTCAATACCAGGTCTTCAATCAAGCTTAATCGGGCATATAAAATAATCAGGTCTTCATAATCACTAATGCGATGTATGGCTGAAGGCACAATGTAGTCCTTTACAACATGTGGTCTTAGTTGGTGACGTCATCGACCACCATTTCTCTCAGAACAAATGCGGGCGTAGTCTGCTAAGGATGCCTCAAGCCGCCACTTGAGGCTCGCTCCCTTTGCACACACTGCTCACGCCCTCTGACGACATTGACACCTTTGCAACCACCCCTCAAACCTCAGCCACCTTCAGAGAGAATTGATTGACGGTCGTCCTCGCTGAGTTGCTGGCCTGGGTGCACGGACTGCATGTGGTGGGACCCCCCCCCCCCTCCGACCCCCCCCCCCCCCCCCCCCCCTACCACACACACACACACACACACACACACACACACACTGTAACAGTCAGATTCAGTCTCCTCCTCCACTCCCAAGGGACGCCTTGGTAGTGAGCGCATCTCGTTGATGGAAGTTGACAGTTGTCGAACAAGTTGATCAGAGTTACTGATCCAGAGCAGTTGCCTTGTGTCAGTTCCAAGCGTTGTCGCCGGTCCGACAATCTCTGGCCTCTGTCTCGTCAGTTCAAGAGTTGTCTCGTCGACAATCTTGAACCTTGGCGAACGTTGTGCCTCGTTCGATATAAGCTATCTCGGTCGCTCCGAGAGTGTGAGTCCACGGCTATAAATATCGTTTGCGTTCTGTAGAAGTCACTTCAATTATCTACGATAATTGTATTGACGTTCTAGCTCAATCGTTTGATGTCGGTTCATCTCCGGCAGAAAAGCTTAACAGTGAGTTCACCATCTATTCGTTTCCACGGCTTACAAATGGTTTCCGGACGCTCTTTGGTCCACATCCTCGTTCTTCCTTCGTCTAGTTCGCTGTTTCCCGATTCGCGCGAGTATGCTGCTTTTAGTTTCTCCGTTTTCCCCTCCCTCCACCCCGCCCCCTTGAGAGTGCCAGCGAATTTCTAACGAGCGTTTAACAACCTCTCCATGGATGGTGCACTGTCATGGTGGGTGGCACTGATCGCTTCTGGCTGACACCGCAGCTGACACTCGAGGGCAGCGAAGGCTGCAGCTGTGACGAAGCGAGGCGACAGGTTGCTGCAGTTGCACTCTCGCTACCCCGAGCCCAGGCGCTGCGTCAAAGTCTGAAGATCAGCAGGGGCCGCGGCCTGGCTTAAAGAACGGCGTCTGCGTCAAGAGGCTGCTGAAAGCACTGCTGAGCAGCTTCCCTGCCCAGGTCCCGAGCCCCGTCAGCTGAGATGGGTCAGACTGCTAGCGCAGCAACTACGCAATCATTGAAGTTGGGTCGTCTAGCATCATAGATCTTATGGTTGGAGTCTACATCTGTAAGCGCTTTTGATGTGGGAGAGTAGCCAATGAGTCTAGGTGATTTGGCGTGATGGTGCAAACTTCCATGTCTGGATTTTGGGTGGTTATTGGTGGACGGACTGGACGTGAGGCTGTGCACCAATGGTTGTCTGAGGTGATCGAATCTTGAGGCTTGACTCATGGACATTTCATAGGGAGTTGTTGTCTGGTCGAAGTGGGGCTGAGTTTCTTAGGATGCTAGATTTTTTCACATTGTCCAGCCAGTAATCTTTCAGGAATTTGGATGAGATGAAGGAGTGCAGTGGCTTGTATGGAGAGTGGCGGTTGAGGGATGTCGGTCTGCGTGCTCATTTGTGTGCGATTGTGTGAGGTACTGTGATAGTTGAGGGTGAGGTGGCCTTTTGTTTTTGCACAGTGTTGTGAAAACGGTTGCAGGTGTACTCTGATCATTGGTCACAGAAAATAGTGCAGTATTTGGTTTTCTGTAAAGGATTTCGAATACCGTTAAGGGTTCATGCAGTGGTTTCTGTGTGGGCAACTGTTGTGTTTTGTTTTTGGGTGGAATGTGACTATGGGAGTTCTTTGGGTGGTAGTTCTAGATGGGTTTGAAAGTATATGCTGCATTTAGACTAGGGTAGATTATCTTTCCACTCATGTCTGTGGGATGATAGCCCAAGGTTTTTTGGACGTGTGAATGAATGTAGGTAGGGGTTTTGTTACATTTTAGAGAGGACAATATTTCACAGTCTGCTTTCTATTTTGTGGCAGGGCTGCAGTGGGTGACATTGTTGCCTGTGACGATTGTGTTCAGAAATGAGTCTGCTAAACTGCTTGTAAAGCAAGGTGACCCTTTGTTTGTGGAGAAGTTTGCTGTTTGTTTGGGTGTTTCTGGAATTGGGCATGGGGCTAATGTTCAGACCATGTCAGTGGATAAGGTATTGTCAAGGGACAGGAGGGTGGGAGTAAGGTAGGAGATTCTTGTTTTCTGACCAGGTGATGATGACTTTGTTATTGATCGTCATGGTGCAGGGGCTGAGAATAAACGAAGCTAACATAGAAGGGTTGCTTTGATGGCTGCAGCCATTTGACATGAGGTAGGAGTGTTAGGGTCATGCATTGAGATGAACATTTCTGAGTGTGAATCTTTCCTTGTTCTCTGATCAGAATTTCAGATCTGGTGATGTGAGTATGTCCTGATGCAGTCTGTAACTTTGATTGGGGGAATATGTCATGTTGTCATATATACAGGATTCGTCGCCGGTCCATGGTGGAGGTAGTCCAGTGTCATGATCAGTGTTAATGCCATGGCGATTTTGGTGCGTGGGGAGGCATTAAGGGCAATACGAAGAGAATGAGGTGCAGTAGAGGTAGATGGCAGTTCGTTCATATGCTGGCAATTTGATGCGGCTTGATTCGGTGCGACAGGTGAATGCCTGTCAAGGGGGTGTGGATCTGGTATCATATTTGGATCTAAGTGCCTGCTTGCTTTGGATGTCATGCTGGATAGTTTGGACTTGACCATCTTCTGATAGGCTTCTGATAAGGTGGCGCAAGATGTATCAATCTGAAACTGAGGTAGTTTTCGTGAGATCCAGGGGAAAAGTAAGCAGTGGGATACCTTGAGTTCAGCTTTCCATAGAATAGTTAAGCCAATTGTTGGAAGAAGTGTTGGTGAAGATGAAGGTCTGAACGCGCTTAGGGTCAGCGGGTTTGCAGCGGGCCGCATAGTGGATACGACGAAGCAGTTTGAAGAGATGAGTGGGCGAGAGATTGGCGGGTGTGCACGGGAATGGAGAAGAGGAGCGGAGACAGTGGAGGTGGAGACACAACTTGGGGCGGGAGCTGGAGAGTGGAGGAGGGTAGGAAGGTGGCTGAGAAGACGGCTTGAGGTTGCGTAAGCACGGGACGTGGAGATGGGAAGGGGGTGGTGGGGGCGGCGTGGAGGGAGAGATGGTTGTCAGTGGGAGGTGAAGGGTGTGTGTGTGGACGACAGCTTGATGCTCAATGGAGAGAATCAAATCCGGATACGCGGGATGTATATCGGGCACAAGAGTGGTGTCCAGCGGGAGGTTCTTGTCGGGTGAGAGCCTTACTCGTCCTGGTTGATTGATTCACTTCGGCGACAACATCAAAATGCCACTTCAGCTCGGAATACCGTGAGCAAGGACAATCTTAAAGCGAATGGGCCTGTAACTGTGAGTTTCCCGGAGTATGGTCAGAGCACAGAGACAGGGGAGAGGTAAGGATAGATTTTTACAGTTAGATAAGCATAGGTAGATCAATGCGGCTAGGAGAAAAGTATGGATGCCGTGGTACTATGGTACCTGGATCAAGAGTTCCGGTGCATAGCTGGCAGCGGGACATGCCATTATTGTCGAGCTATTGACAGCTTATTGTCAGCTATTGAACAGCCAGTTACAGTGCAGAGGGAGGAGTCCTGTGCATCTAAGTCCACTCTAGGGTGAGCACGGTGAACCGGTGATACAGTATATATTGTGTTTGTGTTGTTGTTGTTGTTGTTGTTGTTTGTTGTTGTTGTTGTTAGTTGTTGTTGTTTTGTTGTGTTGGTTGTTGTTGTCGTTGGTTGTTGTTTGTTGTTGTTGTTGTTTTGTTTGTTGTTGTTGTTGTT
>CM039463.1:53049515-53089515 GCA_022414725.1 Microglena sp. YARC
TCGAAACCACCTTAAACATGTGTCGGTATACATTAGGTTTGGGAGCAGAATTGTCGCAAATAATTCAAGGCAAACATGTAAGCATCCACAAGCGACAAACTATCCCCTAGCGGCACTTTCAAATTATAATTACCCCAGGGACCCCACCGCAGGCCGTTGCGTGGGCAGGGCCGGGGGCCACCGGCGGGCGGGGCAGGGCTGGGTGCGGGCGGGCCACCAGCGGGGGCAGGTGTTCAAGCCAACGCCACCTGCCTGCGGCCCAAAAACTCGTTCAGGATGACGGACATACCGTTCACGGGGGCAGGGTTCAAGCCACCGCCAAACCTGCCGCTTGCCAACAAACCGCTTCAGAGAGACTACCGTTCACGTCTAGCTAGTCCGAAACATGTGTCTATATATCGTACAAATCCCGGTAAAAATCAACACATAAACCTGATTGGCCTCATTTTTTCTATGCATCAAATTCTTAAAAAAAGTCACTCTACATACATGCGATTTTCATTAGATTACAGAAAACGTTCAATACTGCTTAAAAATCAACAACCCCTTCAAAAAACTCATTTTTCTCCCACTTTATACCGTTAACAATGCTAACATCATCAATCCATTCCGTTTGGAATTCAATTAATTCAAAGCCTCCGGCCCCTTCAAAATGTATCCTATTCGAAATTGATACAATTTAAATAATTACATGCATTTCAAATCTCATCGTAAATTAAATAAACTGGGAAAGAAAATCGTATTAAAATAAACACAACATAAATACAATTCAATTTAATAATTTTCCACAATACACTTGAATTTAAGTGCGCATTTCGAATAATTATCATTCGGGACGCGCCTCCAGCAGCCCTTAATTCTTAATAAGCGTTGTAGGGTATCCACCTGCGTTAATTTGAATACGAAAATAGCCTGTTGTCCGAAAGTCAATTATGGATCAAAATAAGATCTTTATATTTCGAACCCCAGCTACAAGCCTCTGACTTCTCATAATCCCTAAGGACACATAGTTAAGAAGTTTCCTCAAAATCTGGTTATGTTACAGTGGTTATTTTAAGTTAAGTCACCGTGACAGCAAAGAACTTCCAGGCTCTGAAAACTAGCATTACTTACGAGTTTTGACATCATTGAATTTCATGTCTCAGACATGGCAGACACGAACTTCTGCTGCAACTTATCGTGAGTTCAACTCATACCTTCCTCCTGAAAGCGTTACAGCGTCGCTGCGTAACTCCACCGGGCAATTCGCTGCTCCATCCGAAGGATTGATCAATTTATAATCAAAAAAATGATGGGCTGGAGTGAGATCGTATTGCACATCAATGTGATAGCAGGGAGCATACATTTGGCGCCAGGGTTGTTCCAGGAGACACCCAAGCCCACCCTGAGACGCTTGATACCACCTTCACAGCTCGCGTCCTAAAGGACGCAAACCAATTTTCTCGAAACCCAGACTGGAACCACCAGAAAGGCCTGTCCTCCTGATTTCGAGACGCAAGCCGCCGGACCCATAGCCTGCGTCCCTGCGACGCAACAACCCAATGAAAGCTCTGCGTCTGCGACGCGACGGGCCCCTCCACGACGTTTGCGTCTCAGTGCGCAACGGACCCAGAGCGTCATTGGGCATTGCTTGTCTAACCACCAACTTTGCATATGTGGAAGGCTTGAGACTTGCCCCAATCGCATATCATGGAATGGCACCTACAACTCGTCGTAGTCCCTGACGAAGTTATTTTGGACTTCGACTTCGCAGGTATCGTCTCATGGACAATGGCAGCCTGGTGGCAGGCCTGACCCCGGGTTCGGACTCAGCCCACTACGCCAGGGAAGTTGAAGCCCGGGCATTTTCCGTATTTGCCGCACTTTACATCAAGCAGTCACCCCTTCAACGTGCGAAACTGGGAACCGACATTTCCCTGTATGAATGGGCGGCTTGGGGCTTTTCGTGAGTGGACCTGACGAACCGGTGGGACATTGACTTGGCATTGGTCTGCAGGATTCGTTACGGCAATTGTAAAGAGACATGAAACGCTCGCCTCAGAACTCTTTGTGATCGAACCATCTAACATTTGATTTACTGCGTAGTCCCTTTTTTGGCTTGGCTCAGGAAGTTGGCGCACTTTTTCCCCTTTGACCGATGCTGGTTGAGACTAGCCTTGGACAACTTGTTAGGCCCCTGTTGGGGAAAGTGACGTCATATCAGGAACTTGGCTAGTTCCAGCAACGAGTTAATCCAGTGTAAAGATCGTGTATAGCAATATCCAAGATTTCGCATCGCTGGGGGGGAAAGGCTGCAAAGCCTTGGAGCGAGATGGAAGGGTGATCCCGAATTCCCAAACAGTACCTAGAGTCCGGAAAAGCAGGGGACGCTACGCCTTTCAACACCTCTGCCATGGGGTCCTCCGTCAAATTCGACGAGACGTCGCCTGCTGCGCTCCGTCTTCAGGCAACAGTGTTTTTCAGAAGATCAAGCAAAATCTGGTACCAATCCATATGTTGATAACCTATCTTGACTCATCCTATGAATGCCCTGTGGTCTCTGAATTTGATCATGAGTGTTCACAAGCAAATGAAGCAAATCCTGGTGCAATGCCTATCTAGCTTGATAGGCTGTCCTTCTTCCACCTGTTCTTGATATAAATTGTGGTGCTCTGTGTACGAGTTGTGCTGTGTATGGTCTATAAACTCAAGCCAATCAGGCCACACTATCCATCTTGAAAGCTGACCTGTTGTGTCCTGAAATTGCGTGTGCCTCATTTGTGCATGTGTGCCTCGGAACACATGCGACCCTTGCCTTGAGCCAACAATGGCCTGTCTATGGCAAGAAGTTTATTGAAGAATCAGGCAACCTTAGCCATCCTGATAGGCTGTACTATTGTCTCCTGAATAATGCATGCCTTGGCTTTGCATGCACGAGCCATAATAATGCAGTAATATTTTCAATCTGTGCTTGTAAGCTGTCCTGTTGTGTACCGTTAATGTCCTGTCCTGTCTTAGAGCATTGCCCTGGTTCTGTCCACCCACTGTTTCTGTTTTAGCTACGTCTAGCACCTCCTATGCAGCTCCTTTCCCCCGTCCTTGAGCCAATCCCGAGGCTAGCTAGCTCGCCTGAAATGCGCGGGTGCTGCTGACATGGCAGGCAGTCGGCAATGCAGTGAGCGCTTTGCAGCAGTCCCTGGGGCTGAGCTGGCTGAAAGGTTGCCACGCGTAGCCCGCCAAAGATACAGCTGTCCTGGTTCTGTCTATGCTCGCCTTACTTCCCAGTTTATTTTTTGGGCTACGCATGGCAGCTTCCAGCCAGCTCCAATAGCCAGCACACTGGGTCTCGCCGAAAGCTGTCAGCTGGCATTGGGAATGCTTCTTGTCATGTCGGCTTTTCCATACATGCACTACAGCTAGCTTCAGGTTTCACCCAAGGACATGGCAAAGGGAGCTGCCTAGAAGCTGCTACGCAGCCCATCAAGCAAACAGTGGCAAAGGCGCAATGAAGCAGCAATGAAGCAGCACTTCAAGTGTTTTGACAGCTTTGCGTTGAGACCCAGGGGCTAGCTAATAGAGCTGGCTGGAAGGTGCCCATACATAGCCCCCCCAATATATACACTGGTCTGGTTCTATCTAGTGTATGCCTGATTTTGTGCAGTCTACACCCTAGAAAATATCCACCATCACACCTCACACCACACCACGCCAAACCACACCACACCACACCTTACTCTGTCCAGTGCCATGAAGCATCTACAAAGCCACTTTTTTTCTTTTCCGCTACCTAGCAGCAGCTTTCTGGGTAGCTCCCTGAGGCAGCTACTGGACTGAGCCTCGCAAATTCGGCAGCGTTAGAAAGCTGATTACGTCAGCTTCAAGGTGCACTAGGTGCTTTAGGTTTGGCTCGGTAGTAAGCCAGGGGAGCTGCCTAGAAGCTACTGCTGAGTAGCTGCTGGTACGCTGCTGGTGCTATTACAAGTCGTGACGGTTAAGGGGGCCAAGCCATTGCTCGCACTGGGCACAACTAGTAAGTTACGCCTGGGCGTGGTATTAAGGGTGCCCCATCTACGCAGTAGGGAAAGGGCTGTTACTTTATCTGAACAAAAGCCCACCATGGCGGTTGACAGCGACCGGCGAACATTAAGCGCACCGTGGAATTCGAACCTGGCACCTTTTGTCTTTTCAAGGAGCTCTGCCATTGAAGCCATTGGTCGAAACGAAGATGCCAACAACCAAACCAATCATCATTATTGTGCCCCCTGTAATTTCTGACTCTTGTTTCCCCATCTCTTTGAAACCCGAATTCTTTCATTACTGCTTCTTTTCATCAAACCAACAGCGCACCACATTACACAAAGCCGACCATGCAAACCACCCCACGCCAGAGGCACCCTACACCACCCCCGAATCCACAACAAAAACTCACCCCATGCCATCTGGCCTTACAGATAGTTATCCTGTAACTTCTAAACTCTTGTTCCCATCTCATTGAACCCGGGATTCTTTCCATTACTGCTTCTTTTCATCAAACCCGACATGAACGCATCACACAGCCGACCCAGGGCCAACCAACCCACACCAGAGGCATCCTACACCACCCCGAACCCACAACAAATACCAAACACCTCAGGCCAACTGGTTCTTACATTATAGTTACCCTGTATTTCTAACTTTTTCCCCCATAATTTTGGACCAGGGATTTTGCCATTACTGATGACGCCATCGCTCAGTACACAGGTAACGCAAGGTAAATTTCTATTGTACGTGTGTATGTGGGTCACGTGTGTATGTGTGTATGTGTCTACTATGTGGTCTCAGTATACAGGTAAAGCAAGCTTTCTATCGCAAGTGTGTATGTGTCTGTATGTGTCTACTTGTCGCATTTCGTGGCGTCCAAGAGCCCCAATTCGCGCGCATACAACCCCTCCCGCCACCGCTCCTCCTTCCCCTCTACCACCCTCCCTTATCCCTCACCACCCCTTCCTTTTCTCACGACTTCCGACAACCCTCCTTCCTACCCATCACCACCACCCTCCCTTTCCCCTCCACCCTCCTCTTCCTTCCCCTCTACCACCCTCCCTTATCCCCAACTTCCCACTACCTTCCTTCTACCCCACCCAACCACCTCCCTTATCCCCCACCTCCCCCAAAACTGTCCGTCCGCAGTTGCTATGGCTTACACACACACACACACACAACCACACACACACTCACAAAACACACACACACTCACACACACTAACACACATTTCCGCAGTTGCCCTTGTCTCCCGTGGCACGGATCGAAAAAAAGCTGGAGAAGAACATAGGGGCGGTGCTCAAGTCAGCGGAGGCGACCAAGGAGCTTCTTGACTGGTGAGAACATGTATTGGGCTGTGTTGAGCTGTTGTGCGTAGGGTGTATTTGTTGGTGGAGAAGAACATAGGGGCGGTGCTCAAGTCAGCGGAGGTGACCAAGGAGCTTCTCGACTGGGTGAATTGTTTTTTTGTGCTGTGTTGAGCTGTTGTGTGTAGGGTGTATTATTGGTGGAGAAGAACATAGGGGTGGTGCTCAAGTCAGCGGAGGTGACCAAGGAGCTTCTCGACTGGTGAATTGTTTTGTTGTGCTGTGTTGAGCTGTTTGTGTGTAGGGTGTATTCTTGGTAGAGAAGAACATAGGGGCGGTGCTCAAGTCAGGGAAGGTGACCAAGGAGCTTCTTGACTGGTGAGAACATGTGTTGTGCTGTGTTGAGCTGTTGTGTGTATTGTTTTGTGCTGTTGCGTGCAGGATGTATTGTTTTTAGCTGCTGTGTGCATGGCTTGCACACACACACTCTCCCACACACTCACCCCCACATCTCCTACTCATTTTAATGCAGGCTGTTGGAGCATGTCCGAATGCACAGAGAAGAGCTGACTGCACCAGTGGAAGCCCACACCAGCTGCATAGCTCTAACATATCCAAACCACTACTCATCCCGTACTCCTGCCCCCCCCCCCCCCCACCACCACCACACACACACACACCCCACACATCTCCTACTCATTTAATGCAGGCTGTTGAAGCATGTCCGAATGCACAGAGAAGAGCTGACTGCACCAGTGAAGCCCACACCAGCTGCATAGCTCTAACATATCCAAACCACTAACTCATCCCGTACTCCTTGCCCCCCCTCCACCCACCCACCCCCCTACACACACCCCACACATCTCCTACTCATTTAATGCAGGCTGTTGAAGCATGTCCGAATGCACAGAGAAGAGCTGACTGCACCAGTGGAAGCCCCACACCAGCTGCATAGCTCTAACATATCCAAACCACTAACTCATCCCGTACTCCTGCCCCCCCTCCACCACCCACCATCATCACACACACCACCCACACTCTCCTACTCATTTAATGCAGGCTGTTGAAGCATGTCCGAATGCACAGAGAAGAGCTGACTGCACCAGTGGAAGCCCCACACCAGCTGCATAGCTCTAACATATCCAAACCACTAACTCATCCCGTACTCCTGCCCCCCCTCCACCCACCCACACACACACACACACCCCACACATCTCCTACTCATTTAATGCAGGCTGTTGAAGCATGTCCGAATGCACAGAGAAGAGCTGACTGCACCAGTGGAAGCCCCACACCAGCTGCATAGCTCTAACATATCCAAACCACTAACTCATCCCGTACTCCTGCCCCCCCTCCACCCACCCACCCACACACTCACCCCCCACACATCTCCTACTCATTTAATGCAGGCTGTTGAAGCATGTCCGAATGCACAGAGAAGAGCTGACTGCACCAGTGGAAGCCCCACACCAGCTGCATAGCTCTAACATATCCAAACCACTAACTCATCCCGTACTCCTGCCCCCACCACCACCACCACCACCACCACCACCACCACCCACTCACATCTCCTCATTTAATGCAGGCTGTTGAAGCATGTCCGAATGCACAGAGAAGAGCTGACTGCACCAGTGGAAGCCCCACACCAGCTGCATAGCTCTAACATATCCAAACCACTAACTCATCCCGTACTCCTGCCCCCCCCCCCCCCCCCCCCCCCCCCCCCCCCACACACACACACCCCACACATCTCCTACTCATTTAATGCAGGCTGTTGAAGCATGTCCGAATGCACAGAGAAGAGCTGACTGCACCAGTGGAAGCCCCACACCAGCTGCATAGCTCTAACATATCCAAACCACTAACTCATCCGTACTCCTGCCCCCCCTCCACCCACCACCCACCCACACACCCCACACATCTCCTACTCATTTAATGCAGGCTGTTGAAGCATGTCCGAATGCACAGAGAAGAGCTGACTGCACCAGTGGAAGCCCCACACCAGCTGCATAGCTCTAACGTATCCAAACCACTAACTTCATCCCGTACTCCTGCCCCCCCCCCCCACACCACACCCCACACCCCCCACACACACACCCACACATCTCCTACTCATTAATGCAGGCTGTTGAAAGCATGTCCGAATGCACAGAGAAGAGCTGACTGCACCAGTGGAAGCCCACACCAGCTGCATAGCTCTAACATATCCAAACCACTAACTCATCCTGTACTCCTGCCCCCCCTCCACCCACCCACCCACCCACACCCCACACATCTCCTACTCATTTAATGCAGGCTGTTGAGCATGTCGAATGCACAGAGAAGAGCTGACTGCACCAGTGGAAAGCCCCACACCAGCTGCATAGCTCTAACATATCCAACCACTAACTCATCCCGTACTCCTGCCCCCCCCCCACCACACCACCACCACCACCCCACACACATCTCCTCATTTAATGCAGGCTGTTGAAGCATGTCGAATGCACAGAGAAGAGCTGACTGCACCAGTGGAAGCCCCACACCAGCTGCACAGCTCTAACATATCCAAACTACTAACTCATCCCGTAATCCTGCCCCCCCTCCACCCACCACCCACACCCACCCACCCACCCCACACATCTCTACTCATTTGGTGCAGGCTGTTAAAGCATGTCCGAATGCACAAGGGAAGAGCTGACTGCACCAGTGCAAGCCCCACACCAGCTGCATAACATATCCAAACTGCTGACTCATCCCGTACTCCTCCCCCCCCCCCCCCCCCCCCACACACACACCCACACACACACACAACACACACAAACACACACCACACACGCACGCACATACAAGCACACACAGACACTCACTCACACACACGCACACACACACACACACACACACTCAGACGGACACACACACACACAGACGGACACACACACACGCTCACACACACCCCACACATCTCCTAATCATTTAATGCAGGCTGTTGAAGCATGTCCGGATGCACAGAGAAGAGCTGACTGCTCCAGTGGAGAAGCAAATGTGAGTATGCCATTATGTTGAAAAAATATTTTTGAGAAAATGAAAATTGAACCTGATTTGGATAAAAACTCCAGCATGAAGCTGGCCATGAACCCTGATTCCTTTGAAAGATAAGATATATATATATTATATATATTTTTTTTTTTTTTTTTTTATGTGATAAGACTCGCCCTATTAAAGTATCATCACAATTGTGAGTATGCCATTCTATTGTAGAATTACATGATCTCTTCATCTTGAAGAATGATGAAGAATGTTGTTTATGCTGTCCTCGAGTCTTAATATAGAGGAACTGCCAAGACTGTCGGAGCATCCATACCACCATACTCATCCATTGACCCACCATTACACCGTCCACACACCCATACCCACCATCCATACCCATCCTAACCACCCATGCTCACCACCACATTATCCACCCATCCACCCACCCATACACCCCCTCTGGGTCTTAAGTGGTACCAATGATTTGCTTTTGTCAGCATAATCTCAATGGTAGTCAACATGACGAGAAACTGCCATGACTGTCGGAGCATGGAGGTGTCTGGTGATCTGACGCTTTTATATTCCTTGGCTTTTGTATTCCCTGTATAATTAAATGATCACTGTAGCGCGAAGTCAGGGCTCCCGTCGGTACTGTTTTGGGTTCATATCATCAATGCTTTTTTTCTTTTTAAGCCCTTCCTATCACACTTGGGCAAGCCCCCTTCAGCCTATTTGGCCTACCCCTGGACTGTAACATACATACACCCTTCACCAATAACTTGCCCATGCCCTTGCCCTTGCCTTGACCCTTGCCCTTGCCTTGCCTTGCCTTCACCAATAACTTGCCCATGCCCATGCCCTTGCCTTGACCCTTGCCCTTACCCTTGCCCTTGCCTTGCCCTTGCCTTGCCTTCACCAATAACTTGCCCATGCCCTTGCCCTTGCCTTGACCATGCCTTTTTTGTTCAAGCCCTTCTTATCAAGGTTGGGCAAGTCTCGTTAGCCTATAAGCCTATTAGCCTATTAGCCTATTAGCCTATTAGCCTAGGCTGTAACATAGATGCATGGTAATGTCGGGGGTGTTCAGGACGCTGTGTCCTGTGTCGCAGACACAACATCGGAGGGTCCGACAGCATTTGGAGGGTCAGATGCGTTGCAGATGCAGCTTCAGTGGGTTGGTTATGTCTCAGGATGCAGGCTGTGGGTCGGTTGCGGGTGGTATTTGGCCTACCCTGGACTGTAACATACATACACGTGACATCGGTTTTTGTTTCAGCTACCTGCTGCAGCTTCTAGGCAGCTCCTGGGATCTGTCTTCATCAAAACTTAAGCAACCTAGGCACCTGGAAGCTGATATCGTAAGCTTTCCAGTGCTCCTGGAATCTTTGGGTTTGGCCCAGTGGCTGTCTCAGGGAGCTGCCTAGAAGCTGGTGTTGGGGTAGCCGAGAAGAACAACAGCGGAGTACGCACAGAGTTTATTTTGGGCGGAGCCCCCCCTTTCTGGTGGGCAGGAGTCCCCAGGGTCATCCTGTTGTCCGTTTGTTTATTTGTGTGTGCGATCGACGTGTGACAGAGACAAAGCCTGGCACGTCAGCCAACGGTCCTGTAACTAACTGGCTTCAGTCCGCTCGATTCCGTTACCAACACTCTCCGCCAATATGCTACGTCGCTTGCGATGCTGCCTAGGACTTGTCCGTTTCAGAAAGGGGGTCTTCCGGTAGCTTTCAGGGATTTGCAGTGATTCTTATAAGGATTTGGACGTTGACTGACTGACTGACTGACTGACTGACTGACTGACTGACCGACCAACTGACCGACCAACTGACCCCCCCCCCCCCCCCCCCCCCCCCCATGTTCCCTCAGGCCTCCCACGCCTGCACCTGCGCAATCAGCTGCTGACAAGGCGCCTGACACCGAGGCCAAGTATCAACAGGCGCTTAGAACCATGGACGAACACCCCTTGTTAGATGATGAATTGTTAGATGATTTAGAGGAGCTGGATGAGCCTGATTACACTGAGACAGGTGCGTTCTTGAGCATAAATGTTGAAACATAGCTGGTTACAAGTTACTTGTTAGACTATTTTAAGGCTACTGTATGCTATATCTATACTATTTCAGATTATTTCAGTATTCTGAAGAATATTTCAGATTATTTCATTTTTAGGCTACTTCAGACTACCTACACTGAGACAGGTGCGTTCTTGAGTACAAAAATTGATACAAGGCCATTTGGAAAAACGGCAAGGTTACAAGTGACTTTGTAGGCTATTTGTATGATATTATACGCTATTTTACGATATTTCATTATACATTTCAGGATATTTCAGGATATTTCATTATACATTTCATGATACATTTCAGGATATTTCAGGATATTTCAGGATACATTTCAGGCTATTTCAGGCTGCCTCTACTAAGAGAGGTGCGTACTTGAGCATAAATATTGATACAGGGCCGTATGGAAAAAACAGCATGGTTGCAAGTGACTTTTTAGGCTGTGTCTAGGTGACTGTAGGCTGTTGTACCCTCTCGCCAGGCTATTTGAGGCCATTTCAGGCTTATTCCAGACTATTTCAGGCTAGTTAAGGCCATTTCATGTTAAGTCAGGCTATTCCAGGCTATTTGAGGCCATTTCAGGCTTATTCCAGACTACTTCAGGCTACTTCAGGCTATTTTATGACATTTCAGGCTATTCCAGGCCACTTCAGGCTAAATCAGGCTATTCCAGGCTATTCTATGATATTTCAGGCGCGCCTGTCTCACCAAAGTGACGCTTCCCCAGTGCTCGCTAACAGTAATTCAGTGGATGATTTGGATCTGGGTTTTCGAAACACTTTGTACCTCGCATACCTCGCTTACCTCTAATTTGAAAATGTGGCATAAGAATTCAGAGTATTTCGCCTGAGAATAGGGAATTCTGAGAATTGTCGGAAATTTGGCCTGAAAAAATGGAGAGGTACTAACTACGAACTACGAGACCCACATCCAAATCATCCCCAAAATGGTTAAGCACAACTATAACATACATTATGATATAAACTATAATTTAAACTGTTATATAAACTAGAATATAAACTATGAGATGGAATATAAACTATACTACAAGCTAGAATATAAGCTGTAACAAAACTATAATATACAATACAATATAATATAATATGAAATATAACATAAACCCACATGCAGCCGATGATTTGTGTACACTGTCGGCAATGCAGATAATCAGCAGCAGCAACAAGAGAAGCAGGTACCGGCGCAACAGCAGCAGAAGCCGCAGGCAAGCGGTGCTGATCCTAGCAGCAAGAGTGGGGGTGTCCAAGCTAAAGAAGAGAAGCAGGTAGGCAGGGGGAAGGGTGTGGGTGGTGGTGGTGGTGTGGGGGTGGGGGCTTGCAGATAAGCAGCAGCAACCTTAAGAGAAGCAGGTACTGGCCCTATAACAGCAGCAGAAGCCGCAGGCAAGCGGTGCTGAGCCTAGCAGCAAGAGTGGGGGTGTCCAAGCTAAAGAAGAGAAGCAGGTAGGCAGGGGGAAGGGTGTGGGTGGTGGTGGTGGTGTGGGGGTGGGGCTTGCAGATAAGCAGCAGCAACCTTAAGAGGAGCAGGTACTGGCCCTATAACAGCAGCAGAAGCCGCAGGCAAGCGGTGCTGAGCCTAGCAGCAAGAGTGGGGGTGTCCAAGCTAAAGACGAGAAGCAGGTAGGCAGGGGGAAGGGTGTGGGGTGGTGGTGGTGGTGTGGGGGTGGGGGGCTTGCAGATAAGCAGCAGCAACCTTAAGAGAAGCAGGTACTGGCCCTATAACAGCAGCAGAAGCCGCAGGCAAGCGGTGCTGAGCCTAGCAGCAAGAGTGGGGGTGTCCAAGCTAAAGAAGAGAAGCAGGTAGGCAGGGGGAAGGGGGTGGTGGTGGTGGTGTGGGGGTGGGGGCTTGCAGATAAGCAGCAGCAACCTTAAGAGGAGCAGGTACTGGCCCTATAACAGCAGCAGAAGCCGCAGGCAAGCGGTGCTGAGCCTAGCAGCAAGAGTGGGGTGTCCAAGCTAAAGAAGAGAAGCAGGTAGGCAGGGGGAAGGGTGTGGGTGGTGGTGGTGGTGTGGGGGTGGGGGCTTGCAGATAAGCAGCAGCAACCTTAAGAGGAGCAGGTACTGGCCCTATAGCAGCAGCAGAAGCCGCAGGCAAGCGGTGCTGAGCCTAGCAGCAAGAGTGGGGGTGTCCAAGCTAAAGACGAGAAGCAGGTAGGCAGGGGGAAGGGTGTGGGTGGTGGTGTGGGGGTGGGGGCTTGCAGATAAGCAGCAGCAACCTTAAGAGGAGCAGGTACTGGCCCTATAACAGCAGCAGAAGCCGCAGGCAAGCGGTGCTGAGCCTAGCAGCAAGAATGGGGGTGTCCAAGCTAAAGAAGAGAAGCAGGTAGGGGGAGAGGGCAGGGCAGGGAGGGAGGGGGGGGCAATGGTGGTGGGTGGGGAAGGGGGAGGACAGTGGGGCATCAAGTTGGCTGCTTGGGTAGGGTTTCAAACACACACACACATACACACACACACACACACACACACACACACATAAGCAAACAAACACTCGCACAAACACACACGTGCATAAAGAAACTCTCACAGACACACAAACAAACTTCTGTTAGGATTCTCATAAAGAAGAGGAGCAGCGAAGAAATCGCCCCCCAATCCATTGGCAAGACCCGGCCACCACAATGGCTTCTACCGATGCTGCAGCTGGTCACATTGGGAGTTCACATGCATGAAATCCAGAGGATGGTCAACAGCACACACAAACATACAGACACACACACAAACACACACACACACCACACACACACACACAAACACTCACGAACATACATACATTCACACACAAACACACACATACAAACAAGCAAGCACGCACACAAACACACACACAAACACACACACACGAACAGAAACAATGACACGCACACAAACATACGCACACATAAACAAACTCTCACACAGACACACAAACACTCTTCTGTCAGGATTCTCATAAAGAGGAGGAGCAGCGAAGAAATCGTCCCCTAATCCAATGGCAAGACCCGGCCACCACAACGACTCCCACGGATGCTGCAGCTGGCCACAGTGGGGGGGCAGATGCAAGAAAGCCAGAGGATGGTCAACAGCACACACACGCACACAGACACACACACGCACACTCACACAGAAACACACTCACGAACATACAGGGACATACACACAAACAGTCAAACACACACACTCACACACACACAAGGACACACACAGACACACACACGCAAACGCACACACAGAAACACATACCCCATCACGCAAACATAAGCAAACTCTCAAACACACACACCCTAATGCACTTCTGTCAGGATTCTCATAAAGAAGAGGAGCAGCAAAGAAATCGTCCCCCAATCCAATGGCAAGACCCGGCCACCACAACGGCTCCTACCGATGCTGCAGCTGGTCCCAGTGAGGGGGCAGATGCAAGAAAGGCAGAGGATGGCCAACAACGTAAGGGGGGCCGATCAGCCATTCAGTGGAGTCAGCCCCAGGCCACTGGTGGTGGTGGGAGCAAGAGCAATCCGATGATGGAGAGGAGGGCTTTGGAAGAGAAAAGGCGAGGTGATAGAGACGGACGCAGGTGCGTTGGTGAGGGTGGGGGGGGGGGGGGGTGAGTGGGAGATGGGGGAGGTTCAGATCCAATGGAATTAGCCTCAGGGATCTAGTGGTTGGTGGGTGGTGTGGTGGTAAGAGCAAGAGCAATCCGATGATGGAGAGGAGGGCTTTGAAAGAGAGAAGGCGAGGTGGTCAAGACGGACACAGGTGGGTGGGTGGGTGTGAGTAGGGGTGGGTGTGAGTGGGGGATGGGGAAGCCCAGATTCAATGGAATTAGCCTCAGGGGTGGTGGTGGTGGTGGTGGTGGTAGGAGCAAGAGCAATCCGATGATGGAGAGGAGGGCGTTGAAAGAGACAAGGCGAGGTGGTCAAGACGGACACAGGTGGGTGGGTGGGTGTGAGTGGGGGATGGGGGAAGCCCAGATGGAATTAGCCTCAGGGTGGTGATGGTGGTGGTGGTGGTAGGAGCAAGAGCAATCTGATGATGGGGAGGAGGGCTTTGGAAGAGGAAAGGCGAGGTGATCGAGATGGTCGCAGGTGAGTGGGTGAGGGTGGGCGTGAATAAGGGGTGAGGGAGGCTCGATTCATCCAATGGAATTAGCCTCAGGGCTCTAGTAGTGGTGGTGGTTGTGGTGGGAGCAAGAGCAAGAGCACAAACAATCTGATGGTGGAGAGGAAGGCTTTGGAAGAGAAAAGGCGGGGTGATCGAGACGGACACCGGTGCGTGGGTGGGTGTGAGTGGGGGATGGGGGAGGCTCAGATCCAATAGAATTAGCCTCAGGGCCCTTGTGGTGGTGGTGGTGGTGGTGGTGGGATCAAGAGTAATCCGATGATGGAGAAGAGGGCTCCAGAAGAGAAAAGGCAAGTTGATCAATGTGGATACAGGTGTGTGTGTGGGTGAAAGTGGGGGAAGGGGGAGGCTCGATTCATCCCATGGAATTAGCCTCAGGGACCCCTTATCCTTGATTCCCCCTTACCCCTACACCTGTCCATCCCTCCAACCCCCTAACCCCTAACCCCAACCCCGAAATCTCTCCTACCCCCTTACCCCTGAAAAAACCCCTACCCCCTACCCTTACCCCTGTCCATCCCCTACCCCTGTCCATCCCCCTTACCCCTGTCCATCCCCCCTACCCCTGTCCATCCCCCCTACCCCTGTCCATCCCCCTTACACTGAAATCCCCCTACCCCTGTCCATCCCCCTTACACTGAAATCCCCCTACCCCTGTCCATCCCCCTTACCCCTGTCCATCCCCCTTACCTTTGAAATCCCCCCTTCCCTGTCCATCCCCCTTACCCTGTCCATCCCCCTTACCCTGAAATCCCCCCTACCCTGTCCATCCCCCTTACCCTGTCCATCCCCCTTATCCTGAAATCCCCTCTAACCCCCTACCCCTGATTCCCCCTAACTCCCTACCCTGAATCTCCCCTACCCCTGAATCCCCCCTACCCCCCTAACCCCTACCCATAAAACCCCCCTCCCCCACTGTCCAAGCAGGCGAAGCAGAACCCGCTCACGATCTCGTTCCCGCCCCGCCCGTTCCCGCTCCCAGTCTCGCTCCCGATCACCTATTCGTGGCACTTCTCACAGAGGGCATAGCCACGAGCGAGATGAGCAGGGCAGTGATCGCCCCAGTATCAGCGCTCGACTTGGACCCTCCAGTGACAGGGCAGCTACCACCACAGATCTCAGATCGGGGCTGAGCACCAGATCTGGATCGGGCGATCTGGGGGACAGCCGAAGGCGGGTCAAGTCTGTAGTGGCGAAGGATATGACAGCTGGGGGTGTTGATGGAGGGGGTAAGGAAGCTGGAGCGGTTAAGGCGGCTGGACCTGGTGGATTCAAAATGCTTTTCGGTGCTCTGCAGTCGGCTTTGGTGCAGCAGACAGGGGGTGCGGCAGCCGGCCGCCTAGCGCGTACAGGGGGGCCCCGGAATGGCAGTACAGAGGCCCCTTCCCAGGCCCGCCCTCCCCGGGAGAGGGAGGAGGGGGGGCCTCAGCGGGTGCATGTAGCTGACCGGCTTCAAGCAGCTGATCGCCCTCCCAGAGAGAGGGAGGAGGGGGGGCCTAAGCGGGTACATGTAGCTGAACGGCTGCACGTAAATGAACGACTAGGTGAAGCCGAACGACCACATGTAGCTGAACGGCTACATGTTAATGAACGACTACAAGTAGCTGGGGGGGCTGTGGAGGAGAGAGGTAGCCAACGTAGTAGTGTGATGGCCAGGCTGAGCAGCAGTGCTGGTGGCTCGGCTCCAGAGGGGCGGACGGGACGTAACGGCAGCGGGCGGGACGAAGGAAGGAGGGAAGAAGGAAGGAGGGACGAAGAAAGGAGGGAAGAAGGGAAGAGGGACGGAGGCTGGAGGGACGAAGGAAGGAGGGATGAAGAAAGGAGGGAAGAAAGAAGGAGGGAAGAAGGAAGAAGAGACACTTTTGTGGATGGATCAAATGGAGATGCTAAGGGACGGCCCTCAGTCCTTTCGCGAATGCAGGGTGAGTACGGCTATTTCAGTTTTTTTTAAATGATATTCCAGGCTATTCCAGGCTATGGCAGGCTATTATTAGGCTGCTTAAAGGTATTCCTGGCTATGTTGTTGATGGATCCGATGGAGATGCTTGAGGACGGCCCTCTGTCCTATCGCGAATGCAGGGTGAGTGTGTCTAATTCAGGCTATTTCAGGCTGTTGGCTATTTCAAGGTATTTAATGATATTCCAAGCTATTCCAGGCTATTCCAGGCAATTATTAGGCTGCTTCAAGCTATTCCTGGTTATTTCATGCTGTTTTGTGGATGGATCATATGGATATGCTAGGGGACGGCCCTCAGTCCTCTCGTGAATGCAGGGTGAGTACGGCTTATCCAGGCTGTTGTAGGCTATTTCAGGCTGTTTTGTTCCAGGCTGTTGCAGGCTGTTCTATGATATCCCAGGCTATTATAAGGCTGGTTCAGGCTATTCCTGGCTATTTCAGGCTGTTGATGATTTTCCAGGCTGTTGCAGGCTGTTGTATGATATTCCAGGCTATTATAAGGCTGATTCAAGCTGTTCCTGGCTATTTCAGGCTGTTGATGATTTTCCAGGCTGTTTTAGGCTTCTGTATGATATTCCAGGCCATTATAAGGCTGCTTCAGGCTATTCCAGGCTATTTCAGGCTTTTTTGTGGATGGATCATATGGAGATGCTAGGGGACGGCGCTCATCCTGTTATAAAACCTGACAGAAAGCAGGATGTGCCGCTGTCCTGTCTCAGCATTGTTTTCTCTGAGTTTGGGTTACATCTTCCTATCTCTCTCTATTTATATAGATATATAGATAGAGAGATATAGAGAGATATAGATAGATACATCTCTCTCTCTCTCTCTCTCTCATTTACTGCGCCCGCAGACGGCGAGGAGCTCCTTTGTTTGTTTTCAAGGTTTGTGGGGGTGCCTCAAAAACCCACATCCTGATTCAAAACCGGACAGTAGGCAGGATGTACCGCTGTCCTGTCTGTGCATTGTTTTTGTTGCAAAGCCCTTCTGGGGGGCAAGAGCCCCCAGATTCAGACCGTCCGTCTGTAGATCCGACCGTCTGACCGACAGACGACCAAGACAAAGCCTGACACGTCAGCCAGTTGTCTCGTAACTAACTGGTTTCGGTCAGCTCCATCGTTGCCACCTGTTGTTCCGCTGCCAACATTCTCCGATGCATAGGACTTGTTCTGAGTTAATCGAATATCTTCCCTCTCCCAGGTTAAGGAGAAGTAGAAATGAGGCAGGCCATGACTCCGAAACCATCACATATGTTTCTTATTTCCCCGGGAAATTTAGGTGTCTTGATAACTGATACTGATGGGCCTCGCTGTCTCTCCCAGGTATTAAGGAGCAGTGGAAATAAGGCGGGCCACCGCTCCGAAACCATCATGCATTTTTTATTTTTCTTGGAAAGTTACGACTTAGGTGTCTTTGTTCCTTTCCTTACAAAAACCTTGCTCTCTGTCTTATTCAGGTTTGGTCACAGTCGGGAAGAGACAGGCCACGGCTCCGAAACCATCGCATATTTTCTCCCTTTCCCCAAAAATTTAGATGACTTTCAGGTGTTTCGGTTTCTTTTCCTTCAAAAACCCTGCTCTCTCTCTCTCTTGATCAGGTTTGAGAGCGGTCGGAAAGAGGCAGGCCACAACTCCGAAACCATCGCGTATTTCCCCCTTTTCCCCAGAAATTTAGATGACTTTCAGGTGTTTCAGTTTCTTTTCCTTAAAAACCCCTGCTCTCTGTCTTGCTCAGGGACAGGCCACGACTCCGAAACCATTGTGTATTTTCTCCTTTTCCCTGGAAATTAAGGTGGCTTTATTCCTTCCTACAAAACCCCTCTCCCTCTCTCTCTTGCTCAGGTTTGGGAGCAGTCAGAAAGAGGCAGGCCACGACTCCGGAGCCATCACCTATTTTTCTTCTTTTTCATGGACATTTATGTGCCTTGGTTCCTTTTCTTACGAAACCCCTGCTCACTGTCTTGCTCAGGTTTGGGAGCAGTCGGAAAGAGGCAGGCCACGACTCCGGAGCCATCGCGGGGTGAGGTGCAGCCGCCGCCCCCCTATGGGTCCCCTAGTAAAGTTCGCCGCCGAGATTCTTTGGGCGAGGTCTCCCCCCGGAGTGGCATGAACCCCGCAGCTGCACCCTTTGTACCTAGACCTGGCCCAGGCACGGGCCCAGGACCAGCTAGAGCCAGCCGGCCAGCCTCCTCCGCCGCTGCGGCGGCAGCGGCTACGTCTGACAGTGAAGATGACAAGGCTTCTGAGCTGGCACGATTGCAGGCTGAGATCAGAAGGTCTATGAGCGAGATTAAAGCAATGAAGAGCGGTGTGGCAGCAGCAGCAGCAGGGCCAGCACAGCCTAGAGTGGTGAGTGGGTGGGTGGGTGTGGGTGTGCAATGAAGAGTGGTGTTACAGGAACAGGACCAGCGCTGCCTAGAGTGTGTGTGTGTGAGGGTGGGTATGTTTGTGTGGCTCTCCATGAGTGAGATTGAGGCGGTGAAGAGCAGTGCAGCAGCAGAACCAGCAGGGCCAGCACAGCCTAGAGTGGTGAGTTTGTGTGGGTGGGTGTGGGTATGTTTGTTTGGCAATCCATGAGTGAGATTAAGGCGGTGTAGAGCGGTGCAGCAGCAGAACCAGCAGCAGTAGCAGGGCCAGCACAGCCTAGAGTGGCGAGTGTGTGAGTGTGTGTGAGGGTGGGTATGTTTGTGTGGCTCTCCATGAGTGAGATTGAGGCGGTGTCAAGCGGTGCAGCAGCAGAACCAGCAGCAGTAGCAGGGCCAGCACAGCCTAGAGTGGCGAGTGTGTGAGTGTGTGTGAGGGTGGGTATGTTTGTGTGGCTCTCCATGAGTGAGATTGAGGCGGTGAACAGCGGTGTACCAGCAGCAGCAGCAGCAGCAGGGCCAGCACAGCCCAGAATGGTGAGTGTGTGTGAGGGTGGGTATGTTTGTGTGGCTCTCCATGAGTGAGATTGAGGCGGTGAAGAGCGGTGTAGCAGCAGCAGCAGCAGCAGCAGGGCCAGCACAGCCTAGAATGGTGAGTGCGTGTGAGCATGCGCTTGTGTAAATAATTATCAACATCAAAAGATAACCCAAGCTCAAATATGACTGAGGTAGGAGAGATTGAAGCAATGAAGAGCGGTGTAGCAGCAGCAGCAGCAGCAGCAGGGCCAGCACAGCCTAGGATGGTGAGTGTGTGTGGGTGTGGGTGTGCAATGAAGAGTGGCGTAACAGGAACAGGAATAGCACTGCCTAGAGTTTGTGTGTGTGCGTGTGGGTTTGTTTGTGTGGCACTCCATGAGTGAGATAGAGGCATTGAAGAGCGGTGTAGTAGCAGCAGCAGCAGCAGGGCCAGCACAGCCTAGGATGGTGAGTGTCTGTGGGTGTGGGTGTGGGTATGTTTGTGTAGCACTCCATAAGTGAGATAGAGGCGATGAAGAGCGGCGTAGCAGGAACGGGACCAGCACAGGCTTGAGTGGTGTGTATCTATGTCGGGTACATTTGTGTTCGCAACTGTAAGTAAAACCTATTTATATTCCTTTATCAATATGCCCAGATCTCCATTTTTTTGATACCTATATCAATATACCCACATCTATATCTATCGATACCTATATCAATATACCCACATCTATATCTATTGATACCTACATCAATATACCCACATCTATATCTATCGATACCTATATCAATATACCCAAATCTATATCTATCGATACCTATATCAATATACCTAAACCTGTATACGGGGGGCCATCAAAACGTATGTGGGGAGGCGCACGCTGTTAATCGTCTCCGATTTGGTCGTGGACCCCGAAACCGTTGAAAAAAGTGGAAAAAAGTGTCAGGGGGCTGAGATATGGGGGGGTCCCAAAGGGGGGGGGGGGGGGGGGGGGGGTCGAGGCCGATCTCAAAATTTCTTCACAACTTCTTCGTCTGTGGCCAGAATCGAACGTGCAGCACACCATCGAAAACGCCTCGACGAAAAGCGTTACGAATCTTCAATGGTTGCTCGATTAGACCCAGGGTGTAATTAAGTGGATGTACTGGAAGGTACATCCAGTCTGGACGCCAACCAGAACTTCACTACCAGAGCCGACGAGTTCCCGACTTAGCAGTTGGAAGCTTAAGCAGCAGGAATCCGCGCTTGCTTACAGCAACGGATGAAAAGAAAGGTCAAGGTCAAGGCCAGGGCTGAGGCCGAGGCCAGGGCTGAGGTCGAGACTAGAGCAGCCCAGGCCAAATCGCCCACAACTTGAGCCGAGGCGCCTTCCGCACCCGAGCCCTTGACGAAAACTTGCAACATCTGCAATGCCGTGGTCCAGTGCCCTCCCAGCAACAAGGCAAGCCTTAAGTCGCACCAGGCCAGCTAGCAGTGCATGGCAGCCATGGCGTCCAAGTCAGGCATTTTCCCCCTCTCCAAGTTCTTTAAGCCACTGTCTGGTGTTCCACCAAACTTGCCGTCACATAGTTGAGAATGATAGGGACAAAAACAAAACTGGCTTCCAGCCAAAGCCCCAATCAGTATAGGGGCCGAATATCAAGAGCCTAGCCATAAGCGCAAATGTAGCTGAACTTTAACTGGATCAGGCTAGACAACTAGTGTACTTCATGCGGGTGTTGCGTCGATGGAGGGGTGTTTCACTGCCTAAGACCCCTTTGGCCCAACACCGTTGTATCTCACGAGACTCCTCTGACCGGCCTCTGACTGATGTTATTTATGAACTACACTTTGTAAAAATGTAAATGCAGATGAAACTCACTAGTTGCAGCTGACTTGCAGCTTACCTATTATTACCGGAGTTACTTTCGTGTGTGGGTGGGTGGGGGGAGTTGTGCCAGGGTGGTGGTGGGGCAGGGGTCGCTTATACACTTATACATAAGCCAAACCAAGTTTTAAGATGACAAACTGATAGAGGTCGACGCGAGGGTTAGTATGCACCTAACTTTCATTACATAATTATTATTGGTGAGGAAGATATTGGCCTTTTAAGCCAATGGGGGGGGGGGGGGGGGGGGGGGGGGGGGGGGGGTAAGGGCAAAAATAAACTTCATAGCGTGTGTGTCTAAAAAATACTTCTTGATGGCCCCCTGCCTGTATATATATATACCTTTATCTGTATTTATATAAATACTTATATACCTATATGTTTACCTATACCTATATCATTTTATATATAGGCTTCGGAGGTTAGGGCTAACGGCAATCAAAATTAGCGCTAATAGCTAAATTAGCCCTAATTGTAACAGCTAATTAGTCTAAACTTTGCCAAAACGACCCAGAAAAAGTGCCACGTGTGTATGAGAGTGTTCTTATGCAGAAACCTTGCTGCGCTGCTTTGCAATGCGTGGGCTACTCGTCAATTCCACCTTCTCCCCCCCACACCAAATCCTTCTCATCAGAGTCATCAACACCATGCAGCAGCTCATTCAGTGCTGAAGCCGACTTCTTGTCTTCAGCCAGTAACCCTTTGCAGTAAGATTTTTTGGTCGGGTCAGAATGCAATTTGTAGGAGGCCTGGGGGTTCGAAGGGCTGAATACCCGACTGCATTTTGTGCAAGCGACGACGCGCTGCTCCTCGACCCCATCCATGTCCATCCCAAGCTTGCATCTCAGGTTGAAAGAGCTTCTTCCAACCTCCCTTGACGCTATTCAGGCGTCCGAAAAGCTGGGTAGGCGGCAGCGACGTGCTCATGGATACCTGTTTTCCGCCTCTCACATACCAAGACTTGGGGGGATTGGAAACGGCTGCCATTCGCGAATGAGAATTACTGAGCGACGCAATGCAAAAATTAGCGAACGACAATATCTCAGGCTTCGAGTAACTGGCAGAGGACAGATATCTCAGGCTTCGAGTAACTGGCAATATCTGGCAGAGTAACTGGCAATAACTGGCAGAGTAACTGGCAATATCTCAGGCTTCGAGTAACTGGCAATATCTGGCAGAGTAACTGGCAATAACTGGCAGAGTAACTGGCAATATCTCAGGCTTCGAGTAACTGGCAATATCTGGGAGAGTAACTGGCAATAACTGGCAGAGTAACTGGCAATATCTCAGGCTTCGAGTAACTGGCAGAGGACAGATATCTGTACTGCCTGCCCTCTTGTCACACTTTTCCTGCCGGACCTGCTACTCGTACCTTCACCCATCTGTTACCGTCGCGTTTCGTTTCCTAAAGCCACGCCGACTTGGCGTTTATCTTTCTTTCTTTCCAGCCACAACGACGTGCCACGACGACGTCCCATTTCTTTTCTCTTAACCTCTAGTTAGTGCTAAAAATCCGGGATTTATTTTAGCGCTAATAGCGCTAAGGAGCTATGACCCCCCCTCCTACCCCTATATATATACCTATATCTATACCTACATACCTATATCTATATATCTACATATAGATATAGGATATAGGTATCTATAGATATATAAATAGATATAGGATATAGGTATCTATATATACCTATATCCTGCCTATATCTATAGAGCTATATCTATACCTACATACCTATATCTATATATATATATATATACCAATATCTATATATCTATATATAGATATAGATCAATATATACCAATATCTACACCTAGACCTAAATACCTATATCTCTGTCTCTTTTCAGGCCCAAGCCCCACGACCACCCCCTAAAGCTTCCGACTACAAAACAGTGGTGGTGTCCGGCTTGCCACAAATGAGCGCGGAAGAATCTCAGAAGGTTGTCTTTACACACTTCAGGTATGAGTAGTCGCATGCAGTTGTCAACGCGACCACACCACACACACCAAGCCAACCACACCATGCACACACAGCCATACCTACACCCACACCTGTGTGTAAGAATCTCAGCAGGTTGTCGTCACCCACTACAGGTACGAGTAGTCTCGTGCAGCAACCAAAATATGCATGTCCCCACTGCCCACCAACACCACACATGCGCCTATACTCACACCCACACCCAGATCCACCCTCACCCACACCCAGATCCAACCTCACCCACACCTCAACCCACACTCCAGCCCACCTCCACCCACACCCACACCCCAAACCACACCCAGATCCAACCTCACCCACACCTCAACCCACACTCCAACCCACCTCCATCCACACCCACACCCCTAACCACACCCAGATCCACACTCACCCACACCTCAACCCACACTCCAACCCACCTCCACCCACACCCACACCCCAAACCACACCCAGATCCACACTCACCCACACCTCAACCCACACTCCAACCCACCTCCACCCACACCCACACCCCAAACCACACCCAGATCCACCCACACCCACACCTCAACCCACACTCCAACCCACCTCCACCCACACCCACACCCCAAACCACACCCAGATCCACCCTCACCCACACCTCAACCCACACTCCAACCCACCTCCACCCACACCCACACCCCAAACCACACCCAGATCCACCCTCAGCCACACCTCAACCCACACTCCAACCCACCTCCACCCACACCCTCACCCCAAACCACACCCAGATCCACACCCTTAACCACACCCATATCCACACTCACTCTCGCCCACAACCAACGTGCACCCCCACACCCATATCCACACTCACCCACACCCACCCCAAACGCGCACCCCCATACCCATATCCACCCACACCCACACCCACTCCCAACGGGCACCCCCACACCCATATCCACCTTCACCCTCACCCCTCCCTGCAGTGTCGTGGGCCTTGTCACCGACATGGCCATCCTCATGGATCCAGCATCAGGGATAGCTACAGGGGAGGCACAGGTGGAGTTCAGCACCCCTGCCCTGGCAGAAATAGCTCTGGAGTTGAATGGATCCCTCTTGCTTAATACCCCTATTCGAGTGATCAAGAAGGTTCCCTCCCACCCAGCTGCCCGCCCTCATCCCTCCGGGGGCAGGGGCCCTGGCGGGCCCTACCCCATGGGAGGGCGGGGGGGGCGCGGCCCCCCCTTCCCTGGGCGAGGCCCCCCTGGTGCTGGGCGAGGTCCTCCTGGGGCTGGGCCGCCAGCCAGTGCTGGTGCACCAGCTCAGTCATTGGCTGCGGCCCCCCCACTGGGAGGCAAGCCCAAGAAGATGGTGTGGGTACGTCCGGGGGCAACGCCGGTTGTTGAAGCAGCTGCAGCTGACGCTGCAGCAAGCCCTGCTGCTTCACCGGCGCCTGTTACTGTGGTCCCACTAGCTGCTGCGGCGCCTGCTGCTGTGGCAGATGCTTAGGGGGGGTGGCGTGTGTTTGTGGGCACTGTGTGTATGTAGGTACACATGCGGTATCTTCAACTTAGGCTGTTGAAACAGATTCGAGCCCAGGACGTCTGAGTTGTGGAGACTATTCCCAACTTCAAGCTCGTGTAGGTTCAGAGCTTTGAAGTTCTACTTGGACTTGGTAACATAGCTTTAGCCAGCAATTTTGCTGCTCTCAGTCATCAGCAGTAAAAACAAATACCAGGAAAAACTGTGAAGTTCTACATGGTTCCATCCTAAAGGATTTAGGGTTAGGGTTTTCATGGTTCCATCCTTCAGGATTGGATTGTTACATGTGTATTCTGCCAACTCTTGTCTGCTCATCGTCTTCCAGTTAGGTTTGGGATCGTACATGTGTTCAACTCTTGTCTGCTCATCGTCTTACAGTTAGGTTTTCTCGAAGCCGCCACTTGTAGCACGCGTGCTACATTGTGCACCTCGGTGCTGTGGCAGTGCTATGTTAGAATCTTATGGGGTTCCTTTTGGCGACCAAGAAAGCTGCTGGTCTCACCCCGAAGGCTGCTAGGAGCACCGTAGTGCTACATGAAGACTGCGTCTAATTGCCTTCAAAACAACCCTGCTTCCAATTCGATACCCACGGGAACTAGAGAGTATACTTAGCAGGTGAAATAGCCATCCAGCCTGAAGGCTGCTCGCTGTCTTCGACAGTAACAGCAGCATTCAACTCGTATAATGAAAAATAGATGAACTCTTATAATGTCAAATAGTACTAGGTTCATTTAAACTGTCACGCATCGCTTAAATCGCTTTCATCTTAAATCTTGATAGCAAT
Organism: Microglena sp. YARC; assembly: GCA_022414725.1. NCBI lineage: Eukaryota > Viridiplantae > Chlorophyta > Chlorophyceae > Chlamydomonadales > Chlamydomonadaceae > Microglena > Microglena sp. YARC. The sequence goes on from CM039463.1 coordinate 53,074,961, forward strand.
GGATTTTATCGCTCGTAGTGATACAGCTGAAAACTGGGATTCTGCAAAGAAAAGAGAATGTTAAAATAGGGGGGGGGGGGGGGGGCTGGATCCGGCGAATGAAACGCTTTTTTGACGCCCATGGGATGGCCCCTCCACCACGAGTTGGGCCCTAGGTTTTCAACCTATAGTTAGGGGGCGCCCATATCTACTACGTATGAAGACAGATGGTTTCAAAAATTGAAGTGATGAGGGAAATATGCCCCCGAGGAGTTTTTGCCCCAATGTTTAGCTTACTTTTGTTATTGTTACATGTGTTTGCAGCCAACTCTATTCTGGGCTGCTCACCGACTCACAGTTAGGTTTGGGATTGGTACGTGTGTACAACTCTGACGATGACTATAGCTAGCTCCGGCTTACGCTATGGTGTCCTTAACTTCACGTCCTATGAGTAACTGTATTACACGGATGTAACAATTTCAATTTCAATTTCAATGTACAACTCTGGGCTGCTCACCGTCTTCCAGTTAGGTTTGGATTGTTATATGTGTACAACTGTAGGCTGCAAATTGTCTTCCAGCTAGGTTTTGGATTGGTACATGTGTTCAACTCTGGGCTGCTCACCGTCTTCCAGTTATATTTTGGATTGCGGCATGTGTACAACTCTGGGCTGCTCATCGTCTTCCAGCTAGGTTTTGGATTGGTACATGTGTTCAACTCTGGGCTGCTCACCGTCTTCTAGTTATATTTTGGATTGTTACATGTGTACAACTCTGGGCTGCTCACCGTCTTCTAGTTAGGTTTGGGATTGGTACATGTGTTCAACTCGGGGCTGCTCACTGTCTTCCAGTTAGGTTTGGGATTGTTACATGTGTACAACTCTGGGCTGCTCACCGTCTTCTAGTTAGGTTTGGGATAGGTACATGTGTTCAACTCGGGGCTGCTCACCGTCTTCCAGCTAGTTTGGGGATAGTAACATGTATACAACTCTGGACTGCTCACCGTCTTCCTGTTAGGTTTTCTTGAAGGCGCTACTTGTAGCACGCGTGCTACCTTGTGCACCTCGGTGTTTTGGCAGTGCTTCGTTAGAACCTAGTGGGGTTGATTTTGGGGACCAAAACAGCAGCTGGTCTCACCCCAAAGGCTGCTAGGAGCACCGTGGTGTGCTACATACAGACAGTGGCAAAAAAAAAAAGTGGCTATTCCCCTTCAAAACAACCTTGCTTCCAATTCGATACCCACCAATGCACTTCCCAAGCAACCTCACCCGCTTAGGTATCTCCCAAGTATCCGCCCTCAAGCTCTGCACCAAACGTCACACCCATGCCACTGTCTCCTTCCGGTCCCTTGTCGCGTGTAGAAGACACATGGAGCAGGCCCCAAAACCTCCTCCAGAGGGATGATAGCCCCCCCCCCCCCCCCCCCCCCTCCTAATGGTGGTTGCCCCCAGTGAAAGCAAACGGGCTGGTCCCAACAACCTCAGGCCTCGTAATAAGGCACACTATTTATGTATTTATTTATTGATTTATTCATGATGAGACGCTGACGTATAGCCTGTTTCTAATTACATTACATATTACATTACATTACATGTTAAAGTCTACTTGACACCGCGAGGGTGTATGAGACTCAGTGCTTAAAACAAAAAGAAAAAGCACCCACAAAGCAAAAACCCCATTACATCAGGGGTGTGTCGAGGACAAACAAACCAAACTCCCAACCACCGTTTTGGTGGCGTAGGTATTAAACCCCTTAGAGCCGGACCCAGATCTCAACCACTTACAGTGGCGGAGGTAAGAAGCTAACAAATGAGAAGTCACAAGAAGAAGAAAAAAAGGGATGATAAATTACGGTGCCACTAAGCAGTCCAGGGCTTCCTGTCTTGCTCTTCTACAAGTAGAAAGATAGTCGGCTAGGTTGCTCCAAAAAGACTTAGTGCCATTTCCATTCATAAAGGTTCTGAATGTGGAATCGCAGAATTCCACATTCCATACGGTTAAGTTGGTATCCTCATGGACATGCCTATAAATATCTGTAAACAGCTTCTGGTAGCGGAGGCGAATATCATTATAAAAAGGGCACTCAAACATATGCATTTCATCCTCAGGTTTTTGGAACCCACACATTTGACAGTGTCTCATTGAGCGAGGGATGTGTGCTCTATCCACCACCCTCATTCTTTCTGTGTTCAGCCAATGGGAACCCATTCTAAACTGTGCTATAGAACGAATCTGATCCTGCTTATGTAAGGCGGATGTAAAGGGAATCAAGCCATTCTCATCATTGCTGTTGGCTGCGAACCATTTTTGGTATCGGAGGCGTTTAAAGCCAACCCTTCTCTCATCAGGGATGTCTCTAACTGCATTGGTGTCACTTGGGTACTTAAACCTTCATGACTCAAAAACTTCAGACATAATACCTTCGACATCGACAGCCTCCAAAATGTTGATGTTTTTACTGGATACTGGATAATATACGGTACAACACGAGTACGGAGCCCGTCGCACCGACAGAAGTTCGGTTGTAGGTGTAGCCCGTTCTGTAACCCAGACCAGGCCCCAGGATTAGGGTGTGTGTGTAGGGGTGAGGGGTGGCCAACGGCCACACATGCAATATACTATCACATGCGTATGTACAATCATGGATCCACATTGTCAGGAACTACTAGGCTACGGGAGCTCTGAGGACATCAGATCTGCACTTGACTGTGGTTAACTAAATCAGACAAAGCTTGAAAATTGTCTTAGCTTAAAAATACGCTAAAAATGACTTCGAAAGGTTCATTCGACGTCTGGTAGTGGAGGCAGGAACGTCAAGTTCATGCCATACTTATTAAGGGGGGGATGGGGCTGCACTAAACTACAGTGAAAAAAACCAGACACTTAACAGTGTATTAGCTTAAACAGACGCGCTTAATCACCCAAGAAGGGTCATTCCGCGTCTGGTAGTGGAGGCAGGAACGTCAAGTTCATCCCATACTTATTAAGGGGAGGCTGGGGCTGCACTTCACAATAGTTAAAAAAAGCCAGGCACTTAGTATGTACACGTGTATGTACAAGTGCACAAGTGTATTAGCCTAAAAAGACGCGCCTAATCACCCAAGAAGGGTCATTCTGCATCAGGCAGAGGAGGCAGGAACGTCAAGTTCATGCCATACTTGCCAGCCAGTGCTGTCCTCAATATCCAGTTGGCGGCTCTGAACACATCCAGCCGCCCTCCACGCCTTGACCTCCAATTCTTCTTGTGAGCATACGCTTCACACAGCTCTGTGCAGCATAGAAATTGCATGACAGCTTGTTTGTTTGTTACAGTCCAGGGGGGAGCCAAATTGGCTGAAGGGACGCCCAACCTTGCATGCACGTATGTATGTATGTATGTATGTTACAGTCCAGGGGTAGGACAAATAGGCTAAAAGGACGCCCAACCTTGTATGCATGTATGTATGTTTCAGTCCAGGGGGGAGCAAAATAGGCTAAAGGGACGCCCAACCTTGTATGCATGTATGTATGTTACAGTCCAGGGGTAGGACAAATAGGCTAAAGGGACGCCCAACCTTGTATGCATGTATGTATGTTACAGTCCAGGGGGGGGGCCAAATAGGCTAAAGGGACGCCCAACCTTGTATGCATGTATGTATGTTACAGTCCAGGGGGGGGCCAAATAGGCTAAAGGGACGCCCAACCTTGTATGCATGTATGTATGTTACAGTCCAGGGGGGGGCCAAATAGGCTAAAGGGACGCCCAACCTTGTATGCATGTATGTATGTTACAGTCCAGGGGTAGGACAAATAGGCTAAAGGGACTTGCCCAACCGTAATAGGAAGGGCTTTAAAAGAGAAAGATCTAACAAATTTAACCCAAAACAATCGTTTTACCGACCCTGAGTTCGTGCTACAGTGATCATTTAACAACCTTGTAATACCTGTTTGATGGTGTATGTGTTCAGTTTGGGTCGACCTCCATGCATCGACCTCCAATTATTCTCGGGAGCGTACACTTCACAAAGATCTGTGAAGCATATAAATTGCATGAGTGCTTGTTTGTTTGTTACAGTCCAGGGGGGAGCCAAATAGGCTAAAGGGACTTTCCCAACCTTGTATGCATGTATGTATGTTACAGTCCAGGGGTAGGACAAATAGGCTAAAGGGACTTTCCCAACCTTGTTATTAATGTTAGATGGTGTACGAGTCCTGTCTGAGCCGCCCTCCACTCTTTGACCTCCAATTCTTCTCGGGAGCATACCCTTCAAACAGCTCTTTGAATTTGAATTTCAAATGGTTATACAGCAAGCTCGTGCAGACTTCTTACATACATACGACGACACAACAATAACAAAAACAACAACAACAACAACACACACAACAACAACAACATACACAACAACAACAAGAAGGCATATACCTTCAACTTACCAGGGTTCATCTTCTTCTTCTTCTTCTTCTTCTGCTGCTGCTGGACCACAGGTGCCATCACTGCTCTCCGTTGTAGTTCGAACTTTCAGGTGGTTGCACTCATCCTACCCTGGACTGTAACAACAACATACACAACAACAACAAGAACATACATCCACATACCTTCAACATACCAGGGTTCATCTTCTGCTGCTGCTGGGTTGGGCAAGTCCCTTTAGCCTATTTGGCCTACCCCTGGACTGTAACAACAACAACAACAACAACAACAACAACAACAACAACAACAACAACAGCAACAACAACAACAACAACAACAACATACAACAGCATAGAACAGCAACAACAACATACATCTGCATACCTTCAACCGACCAGGGTTCATCTTCTGCTGATGCTGGACCACAGGTGCCATCACTGCTCTCTTTTGTAGTTTGAGCTTTCGGCTGGTTGTACTCATCCTCATCCACAACCTGCATCAGATGGACCAGGCCATGTATGTTTGTTACAGTCTAGGGGGCCAGGGCACATGAAAGTCGGACCAGGCCATTTATGTATGGTTGTTGCAGTCTAGGGTGCCAGGACGCATGACAGACGGTCAGACGGTCAGGTGCCATCACTGCTCTCTTTTGTAGTTTGAACTTTCGGCTGGTTGTAGTTTTCCTCATCCACTTCCTGCATCAGATGGACCAGGCCATGAATGTTTGTTACAGTCTAGGGGGCCAGGGCACATGACAGATGGACAGATGGACAGGTGGGCAGGTGGACAGGTGCCATCAATGCTCTGTTGTAGTTTGGACTTCCGGCTATGCTATGCTATGCTATGCTGTGCTGTGCTATGCTATGCTGTGCTATGCTGTGCTGTGCTATGCTGTGTTGTGCTATGCTATGCTATGCTATGCTATGCTATGCTATGCTATGCTATGCTGTGCTATGCTATGCTATGTTATGCTATGCTATGCTATGCTATGCTATGCTATGCTATGCTATGCTATGCTATGCTATGCTACGCTGTGCTATGCTATGCTGTGCTGTGCTATGCTGTGCTATGCTGTGCTATGCTGTGCTATGCTATGCTGTGTTGTGCTGTGCTATGCTAAGCTATGCTGTGCTATGCTAAGCTATGCTGTGCTATGCTATGCTATGCTATGCTATGCTATGCTATGCTATGCTATGCTGTGCTACGCTGTGCTATGCTATACTATGCTGTGCTATGCTATGCTATGCTGCATTGTGCTGTGCTATGCTAAGCTATGCTGTGCTTTGCTATGCTATGCTATGCTGTGCTATGCTATTCTATGCTGTGCTATGCAATTTGTTTATTTTGCTATTTGCCTATTTTATAGCACAGCATAGCATAGCACAGAAAAGCACAGCAAATTTGCATTTTTTCAAAAATGCCCATTGCCCCCCCCCCCCCCCCTCCCAAACTGCCCAAAGCACAGCCCAGCGCAGCACAGCCAAGAGCAGTACAGCAAAAATTGCCCAAAGCACAGCCCAGCGCAGCACAGCCGAGAGCAGTACAGCAAAAATTGCCCAAAGCACAGCCCAGCGCAGCACAGCCGAGAGCAGTACAGCAAAACGCATTGTGAGCACTACCTTGCTTTTAACTTCTTCAGGTCTAGACTGACTTGCAGACGAGGCCAGACTCTCCCTGCCAAGTACTCGACCACGCTGTATGGATCGCGCACATGTACACAAAATAAATAAATAAAGAATTAAAATACAATACAATATCTCATAAATAAAATAAACAATATTAAATAAATACATAAAATATGAGCACCAATTTGCATTTACCTTCTTTAGGTTCAGGCTGACTTGCAGATGGGGCCACACTCTCCCTTCTAAGTACTCGACTAAACTGTAAGGATCGCGCACGTGAACACAATAAATAAAATAAATAAGTAAAATATCTCATAAATAAAAATACGAGCAGTAATTTGCATTTACCTTCTTCTTTAGGTTCAGGCTGACTCGCAGACGGGGCCACACTCTCCCTACCAAGTACTCAACCACACTGTAAGGATCGCGCACGTGTACACAAAATAAATAAATAAACATAATAAATAATAAATAAAATAAATAAAATAAATAAATACAAATATTGGGGGGCAGTGGGGAAGTTGCTCGTGTACTGCACGTTGAAATCCGGGGCTAAAGGGGACGTAAGCCCCAAAACCATCGAAAAAGTCGAAAATGTGTCGGGGGTGAGTAGATATCGACCCCTTAAAAAGAGGGGGGGGGGGGGGGAGGGGGGTCCGAAGGCTTTCAGAAATATCCTCTGGTGAAAACTGTTAGAGGCCAAAACTTCCTCAGGACTCAGTCTCTGATAAAATTAAGCAGACCTATGACACAAGCTCGACGAGATCTTTCCGAATCCACGCTTATTTCCGACAACGAGTAAATATGAAGGCGTGATCCTCTAGATCCAAGTCGAGGCACCTGCCAGGCTAGCAGATCCTAGTACAGAAGTCGAGCCGTTTTCGGAAATATCTTTGTAACTTCCTCACCAGACGGAATCTGACAAAGTTAAGCATACTCACGATACTGGTCAGACGAGAGCATTCCGAGTTCGCGCTTGTTTTCGAGACAGTAAATGTGTCGTGGTAGTGCTCGAGTAGTGACATCCACAGGTTCTAAGTGCACCGAGTGTGAAAGTTGAGTCAAATCAGAAACTCAATATTTCATCCCCAAAATTCTTGGGTATAAGGAGAGTACTTAGGCATGCAACTTAGGCTTAACACAACCTTCAAATTCTCAAACACCAACACCAACACTAGCTAGCCCAGCTCAGAATCAGGACTAAGGAAGGGTGTTTGCTTGACTGTGTTGTCAAACTTTGATCAAATCCAAATTTAAGATCACAAATGGATAGAGCTCGTTGAGGGGATCACTATAGACACTACTTTGACCCCCCAATTATATTCCCGAAGGAGATATGGGCATTTGGGTGTGTGTGTGTGTGTGTGTGTGTGTGTGTGTGGGGGGGGGGGGGGGGTAAGGCAGATTTAAAAAACTTCAGACGTAGGTATATGAAACAAACTTCCTCACTACCCCCTGACAAATATGAGCACTCATTTGCATTTACCTTCTTTAGGTTCAGGCTGACTTGAAGACGGGGCCACACTCTTCCTGCCAAGTACTCGACGACGCTGTAAGGATCGCGCACATGTGCAATGGGAAAGCTTCCGAACAACACCTGAAAAGGAGGGTATGAATACATGAACAACATACATATAACATCTTGACCTAATGTATGTGAAGGGAGAGAGTGTGCGTGTGTGTGTGGGGGGTGGGGGGTGGGGTGGGGGGGGGTGGGGGGGCATACATCTCCACTTCACCCACCCACCGTTCCCACCATGCACCACCCATCCCACCACAAATCACCACCCCACCCACCCTCCGTTCCCACCATAAAAGTACAGACAACTCAATTTCACAAATCTCACGGTCACTCATAACAAGTAACCCACCTGATCACCTACCCACCTAAACACCTGCCCTCCTAGTCACCCCCCCCACCACTCTCTACCCCCCACCCCCCACCCCAAGCCCAAGCCCGTGACCCTCCTCTTCTATCTTCACCTCTGCCCACCCACCGTTCCCACCACCCCAACCCCACACCCTCCACCCACCCAACCACAGCCCAACCCCACCCCCCACCCCACCCCCTCAATCAATCAACCCCACCCCACCCCCAACCTCACCCCCACCCAAACCCCTCAATCCCCCACCCAAACACCCCACCCAATCCCTCAATCCACCCACCCCACCCCAACCCATCAACCCCCCACCCCAACACCCAACCACACCAACCCCCCTCACCAGCATCGGCATTGACACACCCAACCACTCCAACCACACAACCCCCTCACCCCCCTCACCTGCATGGGCATTGACAGAACCAACCACCCCAACCACACAACCTCCCCCACCCAACCACCCCACCCCCCTCACCTGCATGGGCATTGACACATCCAGGCGTGGGAACACCAGGCCTGGGCAGTCACACAGCATGAGGTTCTTGGTCATGTAGTGTGTCTGGTAGTGCTTGGTGCGGCCAGGGTGACTGGACACCGCCACCTTGTGGTTGCCCAGCAACATATTCATGGTAGAGGACTTGCCCACGTTGGGCTCACCGACAACACAGACCACCACGGGACGCTTGGCCAGCAAGGCAAGGGTTTCAGGTGTAGGTTCACGCACGGCAGACGAGCTCATCCCCTCTGCGGCCTCTACGTCTGTAGGGTTTAGGGGTTTAGGTTTTTAGGTTTTTAGGGTTTGAGGGTTTAGAACGCATCCTTTCTGCTGCCTTTGCATCTGTAGACGGAGTAGACATGGGTAGAGTAAACAATGGATGACAACACAGACCACCACGGGATGCTTGGCCAGCAATGCAAGTGCTTCAGGTGTAGGTTCACGCACGGCAGACGAGCTCATCCCCTCTGCTGCCTCTACATCTGTAGGGTTTAGGGTTCAGGGTTTTAGGGTTGAGAGCGCATCCCCTCTGCGGCCTCTGCCTCAGAATCTTTAGACGGAGTAAACATGGGTAGAGTAAACAATGGATGACGACACAGACCACCACGGGACGCTTGGCCAGCAATGCAAGTGCTTCAGGTGTGGGTTCATGCACGGCAGACGAGCTCATCCCCTCTGCTGACTCTGCATCTTCAGGGTTTAAGGTTTTAGGGGGTTAGGGTTAAGTTTTTTTCTGTGTATGTAGGGTTTAGGGTTTGGGGCTTCAGGGTTTAGTGCTCATCCCCTCTGCTGCCTCTACATGCGTACAGTTTAGGGGTTGGGGTTTTAGGGTCTTAGGTTTCAGGGTTTAGAGCTCATCCATTCTGCTGCCTCTGCATCTGTAGGATGTAGGGTTCCTATCACCACCACCACCACCACCACTTACTGTGAGCATCATCTTGCCCCGCATCATCCCCATCATCAAACCCATCCTTCTCCATTCTCCCCACCACAGCCACCACCACCACCAGCCACCACCACACACTCGCTTACTGCCACCACCATTGCAGCCACCACCACCACCACCACTTACTGTGAGCATCATCCCCGACATCAAACGCATCCTTCTCCATCATCTCCACCACAGCTATCACCACCTCCACCACCAGCCACCACCACACCCTGGCTTACTACCACCACTCACCATCACCAACACCATCACCACCCCGATCACCACCACCACCACTTACTGTGATCTTGTCCCGCATCATCCCCGTCATCAAAGGCGTCTTTCTCCATCCTCTCAAGAACCTCGTTGAACCCATCATCCATGGTATCATCGTCATTGGCTTCACCTTCCTCTTCATCCTCATCACCACTGCCAGTATCAGAGGGGGACAGCTGGGCCTGGGGTAAAGGGGGGGGTATTTGAGGTTGAGACCATCATCCATGGTATCGTCGTCATTGGCGTCACGTTCCTCTTCATCCTCATCACCACTGCCAGTATCAGAGGGGGACAGCTGGGCCTGGGGTAAAGGGGGGGGGGGGGGGGGGGGGGGGGGGGGGGGGTATTTTGAGGTTGAAACCACATCTATGGTATCGTCGTCATTGGCGTCACCTTCCTCTTCATCCTCATCACCACTGCCAGTATCAGAGGGGGACAGCTGGGCCAGGGGTAAAGGTGTGTGTGTGAGGGGGAGGGGCACCCTTAGAAAAGATGTACAAATTGTCTTGTAGGCTCTTAACTCTTAAGGGGGGTGGGTGGTGGGAGGGAGGGGGGGGTGATAGAGTCTGTCTGCCTGTCTGTCTGTATATGTATGTTGTTGCATAGCCAGCACATGGCGGTGCGCGGAGCCCTGGGGGTCTGGAGGGCCGCCGCCAATGCATAGCCACGCAGCGACAAAATGGTGTGTCTTCAAAAATGCGGTGTGTCTTCAAAATTACGGTGTGTCTTCAAAAAAAGAAAAAACGTTTCTACAGCCTACCTTCCCTGAGCCTCTGACCACCTTCTTAGAAGCTTCCTCCCCCTCTTGCACTTGTTGCTGCTGTTGCGTGCCCTTCAGCTTGGCCTGGTTGAGGTGCGAGGTCATTCGTGCGCTTCGCTTCTTCTTAGCGGCGTCTTTCTTACGTGCTTTCTGGCCCTTGATTGCACCCCACATCTCATCGTCGTCGCTGTCATCGTCCTCGTCATCCACAGCTAGGGCTTGCACAGCGTCTGGGAGTTCGTCTGAGCCACCAGGACCATAAGCCAGCATCGGCATGTTTGAAGGAGGGCTCTGGCCGAGCATCCCGCCTGGGCCACTAGCCGCCCCCACCTGTGTTAAAAGTTTAGGGTTCAGGGTTCAGGTCACACAGTCACACGCGCACACAGTCTCACACAGCCACACAGTCACTTACACACAGTCACAGTCACACAGTCACACACATACACACAGTCACAGTTAAAAGTTTAGGGTTCAGGGTTCAGGGTTCAGGTCACACAGTCACACACACAGTCTTACAGTCTCACAGTCACACACACACATACACAACTTACACACAGTCACAGTTTAGGGTTCAGGGTTCAGGGTTCAGGTCACAGTCACACACACAGTCTTACAGTCTCACAGTCACAGTTGAAAGTTTAGGGTTCAGACCACACAGTCACACACACAGTCTTACAGTCTTACAGTCACACACACATACACACTTACACACACACAGCCACAGTTGAAAGTTTAGGGTTCAGGGTTCAGGGTTCAGGTCACACAGTCGAACACACAGTCTCACAGTAACACACACATACACACAGTTACACACACACAGTCACAGTTGAAAATTCAGGGTTCAGGGTTTAGGGCCATGGGGAAAGTTTAGGGTCAAGGGAGTGTATACGTTACAGTCCAGGGGTAGGCCAAATAGGCTTAAGGGACTTGCCCAACCGTGATAGGAGGGGTTAAAAAATAAAAAAGCATCGATGAACTGAACCCCACAAAGTCACACACACACAGTCACACGCAAAACGTTACACACACACAGTAACACACGCACCCACACACACTCACACACACACTCACTCACCTGCATCTGCCTCACAGACACAGGAGCGGCACGCTTGGACACACAGCAACACACACAGTTACACACACACAGTCACACACACACTCACCTGTATCTGCCTCACAGACACAGGAGCAGCACGCTTGGACACACAGCAACACACACAGTTACGCACACAGCTACACACACACACACTCACCTGCATCTGCCTCACAGACACAGGAGCGGCGCGCTTGGACACACAGCAACACACACAGTTACTCACACAGTCACACACACACTCACTCACCTGCATCTGCCTCACAGACACAGGAGCGGCGCGCTTGGACACACAGCAAAACACACAGTCACTCACACACACAGTCACACACACACTCACCTGCATCTGCCTCACAGACACAGGAGCGGCACGCTTGGACACACAGCAACACACACAGTTACTCACACAGACACACACACACTCACCTGCATCTGCCTCACAGACACAGGAGCGGCACGCTTGGACACACAGCAACACACACAGTTACTCACACAGACACACACACACTCACCTGCATCTGCCTCACAGACACAGGAGCGGCACGCTTGGACACACAGCAACACACACAGTTACGCACACAGACACACACTCACTCACCTGCATCTGCCTCACAGACAGCGGAGCGGCACGCTTGGACACACAGCAACACACATAGTTACGCACACAGCTACACACACACACTCACTCACCTGCATCTGCCTCACAGACACAGGAGCAGCACGCTTGGACACACAGCAACACACACAGTTACACACACACAGTCACACACACACTCACTCACCTGCATCTGCCTCACAGACACAGGAGCGGCACGCTTGGTCACACAGCAACACACACAGTTACTCACACACAGTCACACACACACTTACCTGCATCTGCCTCACAGACACAGGAGCGGCACGCTTGGACACACAGCTCCGTTGCTTGGCCTCATTCAGAATAGTCGTGGCGTCCAGCCTCAACAATTCCCCCACCTGAAATGGGGATAGGGGACATTAGCATTGGCATTGGGGCACACTTAGTGAAACTTAGGTCAGTGGGTATGCAGTTCAGGTGGGTGGTGGGTGGTGGGTGTTGTGTTGTGATGTGATGTGATGTGTTGTGTTGTGTTGTGTTGTGTTGTTTTGTCTTATGTTGGAGAGCGGGGACGGTGGGTGGTGGGTGGTGGGGTGTGGGGTGAAGGGCGGGGTGGGGGATGGGTGGGTGGGTGGGGTGTGTGGGGAGGAAGAGCGTGGGGGGAGGGCTAGGGTGTGTGTGTGTGTGGGGGGGGGGGGTCAGGCAAGTCAGTATTGCAGTTTTTCCATTCTACCAGGTGAGCAGTTGGTGTGGCGTGAGGTGGTGTGTGACTGTGTGTGTGGGGGGGGGGGGGGGGGGGGGGGGGGGGGGTTGTGCCCACCTGAATGAGGGGAGGGGACATACGCCAGCATTGGGACACATTACGTAACACTTGGGTTAGGGGGAGTGCAGTTGGGGGTGGGTGGTGTGGAGAGCGGTGTGGTGGTGGTTGGGGGGTGGGTGAAATGGGGAGAGGGACATACGCCAGCATTGGGGCACACTAAGTGAAGCTTGGGTCAAAGGTTGCAGTTGGTGGGTGGAGTAGGGTGGAGAGCGGTGTAGTGGTGGTTGGGGGTGGGTGAAATGGGGAGAGGGGACATACGCCAGCATTGGGGCACACTAAGTGAAGCTTGGGTCAAAGGTTGCAGTTGGTGGGTGGGGTAGGGTGGAGAGCGGTGTAGTGGTGGTTGGGGTGGGTGAAATGGGGAGAGGGGACATACGCCAGCATTGGGGCACACTAAGTGAAAGCTTGGGTCAAAGGTTGCAGTGTGGGTGGGGTAGGGTGGAGAGCGGTGTAGTGGTGGTTGGGGGTTGGTGAAATGGGGAGAGGGGACGTACGCCAGCATTGGGCACACTAAGAGAAGCTTGGGTCAAAGGTTGCAGTTGGTGGGTGGGGTAGGGTGGAGAGCGGTGTAGTGGTGGTTGGGGGTGGGTGAAATGGGGAGAGGGGACATACGCCAGCATTGGGGCACACTAAGAGAAGCTTGGGTCAAAGGTTTGCAGTTGGTGGGTGGGGGTAGGGTGAAGAGCGGTGTAGTGGTGGTTGGGGGTGGGTGAAATGGGGAGAGGGGACATACGCCAGCATTGGGGCACACTAAGAGAAGCTTGGTCAAAAGGTTGCAGTTGGTGGGTGGGGGTAGGGGTGGAGAGCGGTGTGGTGGTGGTTGGGGGTGGGTGAAATGGAGAGAGGGGACGTACGCCAGCATTAGGGCACACTAAGAGAAGCTTGGGTCAAAGGTTGCAGTTTTGGGGGTGGGTGGGGGTAGGGTGGAGAGCGGTGTAGTGGTGGTTGGGGGTGGGTGAAATGGGGAGAGGGGACATACGCCAGCATTGGGGCACACTAAGTGAAGCTTGGGTCAAAGGTTGCAGTTGGTGGGTGGGGTAGGGTGGAGAGCGGTGTAGTGGTGGTTGGGGGTGGGTGAAATGGGGAGAGGGGACATACGCCAGCATTGGGGCACACTAAGTGAAGCTTGGGTCAAAGGTTGCAGTTGGTGGGTGGAGTAGGGTGGAGAGCGGTGTAGTGGTGGTTGGGGGTGGGTGAAATGGGGAGAGGGGACGTACGCCAGCATTGGGGCACACTAAGAGAAGCTTGGGTCAAAGGTTGCAGTTGGTGGGTGGGGTAGGGTGGAGAGCGGTGTAGTGGTGGTTGGGGGTGGGTGAAATGGGGAGAGGGGACATACGCCAGCATTGGGGCACACTAAGTGAAGCTTGGGTCAAAGGTTGCAGTTGGTGGGTGGGGTAGGGTGGAGAGCAGTGTATTGGTGGTTGGGGGTGGGTGAAATGGGGAGAGGGGACATACGCCAGCATTGGGGCACACTAAGTGAAGCTTGGGTCAAAGGTTGCAGTTGGTGGGTGGGGTAGGGTGGAGAGCGGTGTAGTGGTGGTTGGGGTGGGTGAAATGGGGAGAGGGGATACGCCAGAATTGGGGCACACTAAAGGAGAAGCTTGGGTCAAAGGTTGCAGTTGGTGGGTGGGTAGGGTGGAGAGCGGTGTAGTGGTGGTTGGGGGTGGGTAAATGGGGAGAGGGGACATACGCCAGCATTGGGGCACACTAAATGAAGCTTGGGTCAAAG
>CM039463.1:53094515-53097015 GCA_022414725.1 Microglena sp. YARC
GGGGTTTGGGGATTGGTTTGGGTTTGGGTTTGGGTTTGGTTAAGGATTGGATTTAGGATTGGGTTTGGGCTTAGGTTTGAGGTTTGGGGTGTGGGGTTTGGGGTGATCCACCTCCTTCCAGATGGTGTGAACAATTGCCAAACCACTGGACGTGGCATCTCCCTGCAGATAGACACAAATAATGGTGAGGGGAGGGGTACAGCTGTATGTGTGTTTGAGGGAGAGGGGGGAAGGTGGTGGTGGTGGTTGGTGGTGGTGGTGGTGGTGGGGTAGTTCACCAAGTAAATCAATACATTAAATAAGAGTGGACAGTGGAAAATTGCCAGAACACTGGACGTGGCAACCCTGCAGATAACAAAATAATGGTGAGAGGAGGGGCACAGCTGTGTGTGGTGTGTGTGTGTGTGTGTGCATGTGTGTGTGTGAGCTTGTGTGTGTATGTGTGTGTGTGTGTGTGTGCTGTGTGTGGGGGGGGGGGGGGGGGCAGTTCACCAAGTAAATTAATAAATTAAATACGAGTGGACAATTGCCAATCCAATGGACGTGGTATCTCCTTGCAGATACAAAAAGTAATGGTGAGGGGGGGGGCAAAGCTGTTTGTGTGTATGTGTGTGTATGTGTGTGTATATGTGTGTGTAGGTGTGTGTGTGTGTGTGTGTGTGTGTGTGTGTGTGTGTGTGTGATCGGAACGACTCTCAAGCCTGTCGATTGATGTTGGAAGTAGCTGGACCACTGCTCCACACACTTTGTGCAGCGCTGGGAAAAGGTAACAGGCATATCCTTCACAAACAAAACACTTCCTTACCTCTCCACTGTTCGCACTGATTGGAACAACTCTCAGGCCTGGGTACCGATGTTGGAAGTAGTTGGACCACTGTTCCACACAGTGAGGTGGCACAAGGTCACACTTGTTCATGACTAGCACGGCTTGGTGGCGGTGCTCTTCGATGATGTGACGAGTGAGCGCGTCTGAGAAGTGGAGCAGCGGGTTCCTGAAGGGTGGTTTTTGAAAATTGGTAGTGGGGGGGTGGGGTGGGGGTGGAGGGGGGTGGGGGGGTGGGGGGGTCCTGGAGTGTGGTGGTGGGTGTTAGTCTGTTGTTTCCTGTCAAGAGGCACAAGGTCCCACTTGTTCATGACTAGCACGGCTTGGTGGCGGTGCTCCTCGATGATGTGTCGAGTGAGCGTGTCAGAGAAGTGGAGCAGCGGGTTCCTGGAGCGTGGGATTGAAATTGGGAGTGGCGTGTGTGTGTTAAGGGGGGGGGGGGGGGGGGGGGGGTCTTGGAGTGTGGTGTTGGTGTTGGTGTGTTGTTTGCTGTTAAGAGGCACAAGGTCGCACTTGTTCATGACTAGCACAGCTTGGTGGCGGTGCACCTCAATGATGAGTGAGTGCGTCAGAGAAATGGAGCAGCAGGTTCCTGGAGGGCGTTTTTTTTGACCTTGGAGTGGTGTGTGTGTGTGTGTGGTGGTGGTGGTGGGGGTGGTTGGGGGGGGTCCTGGAGGATGGTGGTGGTGTAGATGTCTCGTTTCCTGTCAAGAGGCACAAGGTTGCCCTTGTTCATGACTAGCACAGCTTGGTGGCAGTGCTCCTCAATTGTGTGTGATGATGAGTGATGATGAGTGATGATGTGTGATGAACTGATGATGGCTTGGTGGCGGTGCTCCTCATGATGTGACGAGTGAGCGCGTCTGAGAAGTGGAGCAGCAGGTTCCTGGGGGGTGGGTTTGAATTTGGTAGAGGTGTGTGTGTTTGTGCGTGTTTGTGTGTGGGGGGTCCTGGAGTGTTGTGGTGGTGTTAGCTTGTTGTTTCCTGTCAAGAGGCACAAGGTCGCACTTGCTCATGACTAGCACGGCTTGGTGGTGGTGCTCCTCATGATGTGACAAGTGAGCGCGTCTGAGAAGTGGAGTTGCGGGTTCCTGGAGGGTGGGGGGTGGGTGGGGGATGAGAGTTGATGTGTGTTGATGGCTTGGTGGCGGTGCTCCTCAATGATGTGACAAAGTCAGAGCGTCTGAGAAGTGGAGTTGCGGTTCCTGGAGGGTGGGGGGGTGGGGGGGATGAGAGCTGATGTTGTGTTGATGGCTTGGTGGCGGTGCTCCTCATGATGTGACAAGTGAGCGCGTCTGAGAAGTGGAGTTGCAGGTACCTGGGGGGTGGGTCGGGGGTGGGGATGAGTGTTGATGTGTGTTGATGGCTTGGTGGCGGTGCTCCTCATGATGTGACAAGTGAGCGCGTCTGAGAAGTGGAGTTGCAGGTACCTGGGGGGTGGGTCGGGGGTGGGGGATGAGTGTTGATGTGTGTGTGTGTGTGTGGGTTGGTGGTTTTGTTTAGAGAGTGGGTTTGGAATGGTGGTGGTGTTAGTGGGATTTGATATTGGTAGTGGTGTGTGCGTGTGTGTGTGTGTGCGTGTGTGTGTGTGTGTGTGTGTGTGGGGGGGGGGGGGGGGGGGGAGTGTGGTGGTGGTTGGTGTTAGTTCGTTGTTTCCTGTCAAGAGGCACAAGGTCG
>CM039463.1:53104515-53119515 GCA_022414725.1 Microglena sp. YARC
AACAGATATTCCGCTGCATTGTTATCCACGGGGTCTTGGTCTCTGTCAGGGTCATGAGTTTAGCATGCATGTGCATGGGGTGGCATGGGGCTGGGGTGGCAAGGGATTGGGATGCATGTGCATGGGGTACCCCTGCTGTTGGTCTCTGTCAGGGTCATGGGTTTGGGGTGCAAGGGCATGGGGTTGGGGTGGCAAGGGATTGGGATGCAAATGGGGTAAATGTACAAGGGGTGGCAGAGGCAGCAAATGCAAGTTAAACACAACAAGCAAATGTTCCGCTGCTTTGGCATCCACCGGGGTTTTGGTCTGTTTCACTTCTCCTAGAAAAGGTTTGTTTGGGTGATAATGTCAGGGTCATGGGGTTGGCATGCATGGGCAGGGGTGGCAGAGCCAGCAAATGCAAGTTAAACGCAACATGCAATGCAGCAAGTTGCATTTGTATCCACAGGGGTCTTGGTCGCTTTCACATCTCCTAGGAAAGGTGTGATTGGGTGATAATGTCAGGGTCATGAGTTTAGCATGCATGTGCATGGGGTGGCATGGGGTTGGAGTGGCAAGGGATTGGGATGCATGTGCATGGGGTACCCCTGCTGTTGGTCTCTGTCAGGGTCATGAGTTTAGCATGCATGTGCATGGGGCTGGAGTGGCAAGGGATTGGGATGCATGTGCATGGGGTACCCCTGCTGTTGGTCTCTGTCAGGGTCATGGGTTTCGGGTGGCAAGGGGTGGAAGCAGATGCAAGTCAAACAGAACATACGATGCAGCAAGTTCAATTTGTATGCGTACGATCGGCACCGGTGTGGGTGCATGGAAATGGGGTTGGCGTCCTACTGACAGTGCTGGTTGTGTTTATATGTGCAGTGGGTTTGTAGACGTGGGCCCAGGTGTAATGTTCACTAGGACCAGCTGGCACACCTTGTTTTGGCAAGTTCATCAGGGCTTTGCAATTACAATCATCCCGTTTTAACGAATGGTTCAATGGTTGAGCTTGTTCAACCGAAGGATGTGCTGGGTACGACTCCCTAAGGGTGCGCGCTAGTGTTCACGGTTGCTGTCAACCACCATGGTACCTTTGACCAGGTAATATGGCAGCCCATTCCCTAACGCTTAAGAGACAGGGCTCCCTTAATACCATGCCCCACCAGGGGTTCTTATTACTTTTTCAGGGCTTTTCTTTTCAGCCTTTCTAAATAGCTTCTCGGCGACTCCCTGAGCCAGCCACTGAGAAATACCCACTAACGTCAGCAGTGCTAGAAAGCTGGTTACGCCAGCTCCCAGGTGCACTAGGTTGCTTGCGATTTGGCTCAACAGCCTGCCAAGAGAGATCCATGGAAGCTGTTTTTTTTTGCGTATATGAAAAGAAAAGCTATGAAATACTTCAGGGCTTTGCATGCCACAGCATGAGGAGTACATTTTGTTTTGCTAATCTCGGGCATTGCTTTTTACCTTTGCCTCCCTCTGACAGAGAGAGCTCCTCCTCTGCCCCCCAGTCCACGTCTGAATCCTCCTTGTCGCGTTTGTCTCTCTTCTGAGCACGCTTGCGTTGCAGCTGCTCCTTCTTCGCCTTCGTCGAAACCATTTCGAAACCCTGTCGTGTAGACTGTTTCGAGACAGCACGCCTAGAGGAGCGTTGAGGTCGGATGCAATACTACGTGAGTCTACGCTTCTATTCCAGAGTTACTTTGCATGCATGTTAAGTCCAGGGGTGACAAAGTTCTGTCCCGGTATGCAATATGTCCTGTCTCTCTCTCTTTCTCGAAAGAATCCAGGGTTATGGAAGGAAACAGGCAAGGAGATGGGAGGGATGAGAATGAAGAGGAAGTTCCGGCGAGAAGTTAATGAACCTGACGTGTTCCGTTGCGCCCGGAAAGCTAGATCATGCCTGCACAGTTGTTCAAGCGATCTGATCCGACCAGTCGCCAGTCGCCACGTCGACCCCCCTCCCCCAGGAAGCATGTTGTTTGTCAGATTCGATGAATTGTGAATTCGGGTCCTGAAGAATCTATCTTTCAACCGCTTAAACCGACCGCACGCCCTCCTACAGGCGATCCAGACGGCGATCTCTCTAAGTAATCCCACCAACTTACTCCTCGTGCCACGCGATAATCTCTAGCAAATAACGATGAAAACTTTCAACTGCTCTCTGAGCGCTCCTACTAGGAGATGCGTGCCTGTCACTACCAGGACCGCTCGCACTGCACCAATTCGCAAATGCATGGCATCGAACGATAGGCAAGACAGTTGCATCTTCATCTTTGCATTACTCGCGTGTCCGTAACCTTCTTCTCACGATATACATTGCCATGCATTTGCAATGCGCAGGGGGGACGCTCCTCAAGCGGAGGCACCTAAGTCGGTAAGAGACTCTTAGCCTCGTTAACTGCCCCAACCGAATGAATCCCACAAACTCCCTAGCATTGAGGACAACTTTTCATTTCACTTCTGTTGTATTCCAGCCCGAAGCTCATGCCAAGTTCACTAGCACGAGCTGGGTGCAGGAATTTAATATGTGGCTTGCATGCACTCAAGGCTTCTTACATTCCAGTGTCAAGTCACATTCCAGTGTCAAGTCACATTCCAGTGTCAAGTCACATTCCAGTGTCAAGTCACATTCTAGTGCCAAGTCACATTCCATTGTCAAGTCACATTCCAGTGTCAAGTTACATTCCAGTGTCAAGTAACATTCCAGTGTCAAGTCACATTCCAGTGTCAAGTAACATTCCAGTGTCAAGTTACATTCCAGTGTCAAGTCACATTCCAGTGTCAAGTCACATTCCAGTGTCAAGTCACATTCTAGTGTCAAGTCACATTCCAGTGTCAAGTCACATTCCAGTGTCAAGTCACATTCCAGTGTCAAGTCACATTCCAGTGTCAAGTTACATTCCAGTGTCAAGTAACATTCCGGTGTCAAGTAACATTCCAGTGTCAAGTCACATTCCAGTGTCAAGTCACATTCCAGTGTCAAGTCACATTCCAGTGTCAAGTTACATCCCAGTGTCAAGTCACATTCCTGTGTCAAGTCACATTCCAGTGTCGAGTCACATTCCAGTGTCAAGTCACATTCCAGTGTCAAGTCACATTCTAGTGTCAAGTCACATTCCATTGTCAGGTTACATTCCAGTGTTAAGTTCATGCTGACGTAGTTGTGAGGATGGGTGAACCACACCTGACTCTTTGTTATTGATTAGTCATTGCCATATGAGTGGTTTTTGGTGAAAGTCTTATTTTTATCCTCCCTCCCTTCATGCCAGGTGGAATGTCTCTAAGCATGTGCAACACTGGCTTGGCATGCGTGGCCTCCCTCTCTGTCCTTTTCACTCCCCTGCCTAAGAACCTGCTACATCTTTCCCTTTTATCTCATACCCGCTTACCTCTTCACCCCTTGCCTTAGAACCTGCTAAGTCTTTCCCTGGTATGGCATACCCTCTTACCTCTTAACCTGAAGCCTCTGAATGTCTATGTTACCCCCCTCCCTGCGTGCAGAGAGGTGCGTCCCTAAGCAGGTGCTATGCTGGCTTGGCATTTGTGGCCACCCTCTGTCCTATTCACTCCCTTGCCTTAGAATCCGTTACATATTTCCCTGGTATTGCATACCCTATCCCCTTTTAACCTGAAGCCTCTGAACGTCTTATCTCTACCCCCCCTCCCTGCCTGCAGAGTGGAATGTCTCTAAGCAGGCGCGATGCTGGCTTGGCATCCGTGGCCTCCCTCTCTGTCCTATTCGCTCCCTTGCCTCATAACCTATCACATATTCCCCTGTTATCGCATACCCTCCTACCTCTTCACCTGCAGCTTCTGACAGTCTTCTCTATCCCCCCTCCCTGCTTGCAGAGTGGAATGTCGCAGGCGCGACGTTGGCTTGGCTTGTCTTTCCTCCCTCTCTGTCCTGTCCGCTCCCTTGCCTTAGAACCTTTTACGACATTACCTGTTATCGCATACCCACTTACCACATAAGCTGCAGCCTCTGACAGTCTTATCTCTATCCCCCCCCTCCTTGCATGCAGAGTGGAATGTCTCTATGCAGGCGCGACGCTGGCTCGGCTTGTGTGGCCTCCCTCTCTGTCCTATTCACCCCCCATGCCTTATAACCTCTTATGTCTTAACCTGCTAACTCATACCCTCTTACCTCTCAACCCCTTACCTTCGAACCTATCATATCTTAACCTTTTTATCGCATTCCCTCTTAACCCCTTGCCTCGTAACCTGTTACATACTTACCTGATATCTCATGCCCTCTTTCCTCTTCACCTAAAGCCCCTGACAGTATTTTCTCTATCCCCCCTCCCTGCGTTCAGAGTGGAATGTCTGTAGGCAGGCGCGATGCTGGCTTGCCGTGTGTGGCCACCCTCTCTGTCCTATTCGCTACCTTGCCTTAGAACCTGTACCCTATTCCCCTGTTATCGCATACCCTCCGACCCCTTAACCTGCAGCCTCTAGAATTATCTTCTCTATCCCCCTCCCTGCGCGCAGAGTGGAATGTCCCTAAGCAGGCGCGATGCTGGCTTGGCATGTGTGGCCTTCCTCTCTGTCCTCTTCACTCCCTTCCCTTAGAACCTGTTACGTATTTACATGTTATCGCATACCCTCTTACCTCTTAACCTGCAGCCTCTTAATCTTATATCTATCCTTCCTCCCTGTGTGCAGAGTGGAATGTCCCTAAGCAGGCGCGATGCTGGCTTGACATGTGTGGCCTCCCTCTCTGTCCTCTTCACTCCCTTCCCTTAGAACCTGTTACGTATTTACATGTTATCGCATACCCTCCTACCTCTTAACCTGCAGCCTCTTAATCTTATATCTATCCTTCCTCCCTGTGTGCAGAGTGGAATGTCCCTAAGCAGGCGCGATGCTGGCTTGACATGTGTGGCCTTCCTCTCTGTCCTCTTCACTCCCTTCCCTTAGAACCTCTTACGTATTTACATGTTATCGCATACCCTCTTACCTCTTAACCTGCAGCCTCTTAATCTTATATCTATCCTTCCTCCCTGTGTGCAGAGTGGAATGTCCCTAAGCAGGCGCGATGCTGGCTTGACATGTGTGGCCTTCCCCTCTGTCCTCTTCACTCCCTTCCCTTAGAACCCGTTACGTATTTACATGTTATCGCATACCCTCTTACCTCTTAACCTGCAGCCTCTTAATCTTATATCTATCCTTCCTCCCTGTGTGCAGAGTGGAATGTCCCTAAGCAGGCGCGATGCTGGCTTGGCATGTGTGGCCTTCATCTCTGTCCTCTTCACTCCCTTCCCTTAGAACCTGTTACGTATTTACATGTTATCGCATACCCTCTTACCTCTTAACCTGCAGCCTCTTAATCTTATATTTATCCTTCCTCCCTGTGTGCAGAGTGGAATGTCCCTAAGCAGGCGCGATGCTGGCTTGGCATGTGTGGCCTTCCTCTCTGTCCTCTTCACTCCCTTCCCTTAGAACCTGTTACGTATTTACATGTTATCGCATACCCTCTTACCTCTTAACCTGCAGCCTCTTAATCTTATATCTATCCTTCCTCCCTGTGTGCAGAGTGGAATGTCCCTAAGCAGGCGCGATGCTGGCTTGGCATGTGTGGCCTTCCTCTCTGTCCTCTTCACTCCCTTCCCTTAGAACCTGTTACGTATTTACATGTTATCGCATACCCTCTGACCTCGTAACCTGCAGCCTCTTAATCTTATATCTATCCTTCCTCCCTGTGTGCAGAGTGGAATGTCCCTAAGCAGGCGCGATGCTGGCTTGGCATGTGTGGCCTCCCTCTCTGTCCTCTTCACTCCCATGGCTGCACTTGCCGTGGACCCTACTGGTGCTTCTGCTGACTATGTGAGAGACCTGTTTATTAGATTTAATGTGGTCTACATGGCATTGTGATGATGGTGATGATGATGATTATTATCATGATGGTGATGATGATTGTTACGATGATGGTGATGATGATGATGATGATGATTATCTTCCTACATGTCATTATCATGATGGTGATGATGATGACATTTGTCTCTGGCTTGTTCGCTCCCATGGCTGCACTGGCCGTAGACCCTACTGGCACTCCTGCTGACTATGTGAGAGACCCGTTTATTGAATTTAATTTTGTTTATTTAAAAAAATGCTAAGCTTGTAAACCCAGAGTTACGTTCCAGGCACTGCCAGCAAGTAACTTGGAATAAATCCATCTACGCTTTCCGCGTAACCCAAAATGGAAAAATAGAGTACCCCCGATAAAACTGAAGCGAAAGATTGTGCAGAAAAATTGATGGTGTGGGTATGGAATGCTGTCTTTCTTCAGCAGAAATAGGTTTCAGTCCATCTCTGTCGTTGCTGAGCGATCAAGCACGCCAGAGCGATGGAATTTGATTATCTTGTCTGTCTGTTTAGTCCCTGAGTGTATCTGTGTGCAGGATTGTTTAACTGCATGTGTTAATCGCCGTCTCAGTCGCTGCAGAGCGAGCAAGCGCGCCAGAGCGATGGAATTTGAGTATCACGTCTATCTTTTGTTGACGTCCCCCGCAAATTGGTAATGATGGGTATTGAATGCTAGCTTTCTCTAGCAGAAATGGTGTGTTTAAGACCCCCCCCCCCCCCCCCCCCAATCAGCCGTGAGGTGCATACAGTGCTAGCTTTCTTCAGCAGAAATAGGTTCAATTCCATCTCAGTCGATACAGAGCGAGCTAGCACGCCAGAGCGGTGGAATTTGGGATCACGTCTATCTCTGTTGAAGTCCCCCCAAATCAGCCGTGATGGGTACACAGTGCTAACTTTCTTATCCATAAATGGATTGATGTCCATCTCTGTCAGGGTAGCGCAAGACAGAAATAAATAACGATAAAAAGGTAATGATAACGCCAGGTGGCGCGTGGTATTAAGGGAACGCCAGGTGGCGCGTGGTATTAAGGGAACCTGTCGTACGCGGGTAGAGAGCGGTCTTCTACCTCAACTGGACAAGCTACCATCGCGGTTGACAACGACCTGCAACGCTTAGGGCGACCGTAGGGGGAATCGAACCCTCGACCCTACATCCTCAAAGCAACTTGGTGTACCACTGGACCAATTGATTCGCTGAAAGGGGCTAAATAAATAACGATGGAATTTCAGTATCACGTCTCTATCCGTTTAGTCCCTGAGTGTATCTGTTTGCAGGTTTGTTTAACTGCATGTTTTAACCGCCATCTCTGTTAATACCCTGTCTGTCTTTGTCTGCAGGATGGCATTGCAACTGCAATTACCGAGGCAGACACCTTGAACCTGACTCCAACTCAGCGCCAGGTATGTTTTGGGCATAGCCCCCCCTTCTGGGGGGCGGGAGCGCCCAGGGTTACCCGTGTGTCCAGATGTGTGTCTGTGTGTTCTGTCACCCAGGCCCTAACTAATTCTGTCACCCAGGCCCTAACTAATTCTGTCACCCAGGCCCTAACTAATTCTGTCACCCAGGCCCTAACTAATTCAGAACCCCTGGCTTCGTTCTGCTGCTCTTTAGTCTGGTGCCACCTGTCCCTCCGATTCCTATATATGCTACTCTCCACCAATTTTCAGGAGCCCCCAGGGTTACCCATTTGTCCGTCTGTGCGTCCGTCCGACCGACCGACCAAACAATCGAAGCCTGACACGTCAGCCAACTGTCTCATACTAACTGGCTTCGGTCAGCTCCTTTTCCGTTGCCACCTGTCGTACCGTTGCCAACACACTCCACCATTGTTTTGCGTCGCTTGCGACGCTGCACAGGACTTGTTCAGCTTCCTGTAGGTCAGCAGTTGTGTTGCCAAGGTTGTGACGCAATCCTGATTTCAGGATTGTGGCGTAGCACGGTAAAGGGCGGAGCGCGAAGATTCACCATGGTTTAATTGTTTGTAGAGCCAGATGAAACAACCCTCCACCCCACCCCACCCCACACACACCCTTTCACGCAGATTTTCAGCCTCAACAAGCGTATTCAGGTACAAAACCGGGCCAAACCTGGATTCCCTGGATTTATCAGAGAGGGCTTTAATGTGCTGGTGGTAGCTGATGGCTTGACGGTCACAGCAGACGGGTAAGAGCCTGATCTAGTGGTTGGGACATGGTGTAGATGAAGAGGGTGTGTGTGGTTGGAGTGGGGCCAAGCCGTGTTTGGTGGGAGTGTGGGGTTGGGTGGGATGGGGGTGGAGGGTGGGGCAGATGACTTGACATGGGATTGGGTGGGGGGGCGGGGGGGGGTAGCAGATGGCCTGACAGTCACAGCAGATGGGTGAGGCCTTGATCTAGTGGTTGGGACATGGTGTAAATGAAGCAGGCGTGGGTGTGGGTGGTTGGAGTGGGGCCGAGCCGTGGGGGGGTGAGGTCGGGGCACAAGTGTGTGGGGTGGGGGGGAATTGGGGTGGGGTGGGGGAGGGGTAGGGGATGGCTTGGCAGTCACAGCAGGCGGGTAAGACCCTTATCTAGTGGTTGGGACATGGTGTAGATGGGGCAGTAGGGTGTGTGTGGTTGGAGTGGGGCCGAGCCGTGCGGGGTGGGTGTTGGGGGGGGCAAGTGGGTGTTGGGGGGGATGTGTGTGTGGGGGGGGGGGGGGGGGGGGGGGGGGGGGGGGGGGGGGGGGAGGGGGGGGGGGGGGGGGGGGGGGGGGGGCTGGGCGAAAAACATCTCCCCCCACCCCCACCCATCCCCTAAAAATGGGGGTCATTCAAAATACCTTTTAATGCCCTATCCAATTATGATATTACATCTTTCAAGGGGGTGCCCAAACGTGATATATCGCCAAGTTGAGATTTGGGTCAAAAATGATGTGTGTGACTTGTAGGTTGACGCACATATTTGAATTTGACCCAACCCAACCCAACCCAACCCAACCCAAAATACTTATTGAATCTCAAGTTTCCTGTCCAACTGTTTGACTTGCAGGTTGATGTACATATTTCTTTTTGACTTCCAGGCTGATGTACAAATTTAGTTGATGTTCATATTCGTTTTTGACTTCCAGGTTGATGTACAAATGTGGTTGATGTATATTCGTTTTTGACTTCTAGGTAGATGTACAAATTTGGTTGATGTACGTATTTGTTTTTGACTTCCAGGTAGATGTACAAATGTGGACGATGTACAAATTTGTTTTTGAGTTGCAGGTTGATGTACAAATTTGGTTGATGTACACATTTGTTTTTGACTTGCAGGTTGATGTACAAATTTGTTTTTGACTTCCAGGTAGATGTACAAATGTGGTCGAGGTACATTTTTGTTTTTTACTTGCAGGTTGATGTACAAATTTGTTTTTGACTATCAGGTAGATGTACAAATGTGGTCGATGTACATATTTGTTTTTGACTTGCAGGTTGATGTACAAATTTGGCTGATGTACACATTTGTTTTTGACTTGCAGGTTGATGTACAAGGACTTCAAGGAAGGTACCGGAGAAATACCTCAGGAGGGTCAGGAGGTTGTGTTCAAGTGAGGTCAGATTTTGGACCGCATCATCAACACGGTGTCTGATTTCAGATTGGGAGTCGAAAATTGTGAGAATTGAAAAAAAGTTGTCACCCTCCCCCCCGTCCGTCCCATAAAAATACTCCCCCCCCCCCCCCCCCCCGCCCCCCCCCCCCCTCCCCCCCCCCCCCCCCCCCCCCCCCCCCCCCCCCCCCCCCCCATTAAATGAAATA
Organism: Microglena sp. YARC; assembly: GCA_022414725.1. NCBI lineage: Eukaryota > Viridiplantae > Chlorophyta > Chlorophyceae > Chlamydomonadales > Chlamydomonadaceae > Microglena > Microglena sp. YARC. The sequence goes on from CM039463.1 coordinate 53,114,122, forward strand.
CCTCAGGAGGGTCAGTAGGTTGTGCTCAAGTGAGTCCCATGCTCATTTTTGTCATTCTTTGGGGCTTGTCATTCTCTTCGGTTCTTTATTATAAGTAGTATTAGTATGGTATTAGTATAGTAGTAGTAGTATAGTAGTAGTAGTAGTAGTAGTACAGTAGTAGTAGTATAGTAGTAGTAGTAGTAGTAGTAGTAGTAGTTAGTAGTAGTAGTAGTGTAGTAGTAGTAGTGTAGTAGTAGTAGTAGTAGTAGTAGTGTAGTAGTAGTCTAGTAGTAGTAGTAGTAGTAGTGTAGTAGTAGTAGTAGTAGTATTATGTGTATACGCAACCTATTTGAAAGCTACTGAAAGCAATGCCCAGAACCACAGAAACAACTATCAGGAGGGTCAGGGGTGTGTGTTCAAGTGAGTCGGATTTTAGACCGCATCATCAATAAGGTGTCCGATTCAGATGGGAGTTGAAATTGTGGAAGTTTCAGACGGAAGGGGGTGGAAAATAAAGTTGAAAAGTTGTTACACACCCACCCCACCCACCCCACCCACCCCCTAAAACAAATCCCCCCCCCCCCCCCCCCCCCCCTAAAATGGGGGTCATTCGAAAGATATTTTCATGCCCTAGCCCAATTATGCTCAAGGGGTTGCCCAGGCATGATCTATCGCCAAGTAAAGCTAAGGGTCCAAAATACTTTTGGGATCTCAAGCTTCCTGTCCAACTTTAATTGGGCGGTGAGCTTGCGTACCGATGGCTGCATGGGGTACACTCTCCTAGGATACACACATGATTACACGTATGTACACACATAAAGATACGAAAACGATTACATGTAGATACACGCACATCGATACGAACATGATTACACGGAGATACTTTTCTACTTGGGCGGTGAGCTTGCGTACCGATGGCTGGACCCCCCCCCCCCACCCCCCTTCAAAAATACATAAGTAAACAATTCAGAACCGGATGTGATAGTGCGATTGCATAATAAAACAATGCAAAGCTGCTGTGGTAGTGCGATTGCATAAGAAAACAATGCAAAGCTGCTGTGGCAGTGCGATTGCATAATAAAACAATGCAAAGCTGCTGTGGTAGTGTGATTGCATAAGAATCAATGCAAAGCTGCTGTGGCAGTGCGATTGCATAAGAAAACAATGCAAAGCTGCTGTGGCAGTGCGATTGCAGAAGAAAACAATGCAAAGCTGCTGTGGTAGTGCGATTGCATAATAAAACAATGCAACGCTGCTGTGGTAGTGCGATTGCATAATAAAACAATGCAACGCTGCTGTGGTAGTGCGATTACAAAAGTCCGCTCTATTGTTTGCAGTGATGCATCCAGACTGAAGTTCATCAGAGCACTTTGTATCGGATTTATAAATCAATGCTGCTGATATATATATATATATATATATATACATATATGTGCCATGGTGACTTTCCCGGGCTGAGGCATACGTAAATGTCCCCTTAACACCACGCCCCTCCAGGCTTTTCCTTTTTTTATTGTACCCTGGACTGTAACATACACATATAGCCCTGAAGGCTCTCTCCTATCAGAGATTTGTGTGCTGTAGAAGCTAGTACTGTTTAAGAATTCCTGCTGAGCTAATTTTCTTCTGTGCCACCCTGCCTTTGTAATAGATGATGATCATGTGTGTGATCATCAAAGAGATATATATGATTGTTATTATTATTATTGTTATTATTATTCTTATTATTAGTATTATTAGCTCCTATAACACTACAACCAATCCCCACTACTGCCTACTCCCCCCCACCCCCCACCCCCACCAACAACCCCCACCACCACCACCAACAACCACCCCACCACCTTAGCTTCAGCTACACTGGCTACAACGAGTCAGCGACCCCGAGTGATAGCTCCTATACCACTACAACCCCCCCCCCCACCCCACTACTGCCTACTCCCCCCTCCCCCCCCCCCCCCCCCAAACAACTTCAACAACCCCAACAACAACAACAACGTCCACCCCCGCCACAACCCACCACCAACCCACCACCCTGGCCTCAGCTACACTGGCTACAACGAGTCTGCGACCCCAATTGATAGCTCCTATAACACTGGACGGCCCGCGCAGGCACGCATCGGTGTCTCAGGGCTCATCCCAGGTGAGTGATGTTTTATGAAGGCTTTGGGAATCAACTTTGACAACTGGTCTGGACGATTTTGCTTGCATTCTGGTTCAGCCAACAAACTCATGTATTAGTCGAGTCTGAAGCACGCATCCGAGTCTCAGGTCTCATCGCAGGTAAGTTTTTGTTTTGCTTACATTCTAGCTGAACCAATAAACTCATGTATCGGTCAGGTCTAGGGTACGCATCGGTGTCTCAGGGCTCATCCCAGGTGACTCATTTATTTTATTTATGTTTATTATTATATTTATTTATATTCTGGTTTTAGATTTACAATTTTATTTTTTATGATTATTATGATTATTGTTGTAATTATAAATATCATTACTATTATTATTATTATTATTAATATTATTATTATTATTATTATTATTATTATTACTATTACCAGGCACGCATCGGTGTCTTGGGGCTCATCCCAGGTATGTATTCCTTTTTGTATCGGTCATATGCATACACATCGGAGTCCCAGGGCTCATCTCAGGTGTGTTATTGTTTTTATGTATTATAAGTATTATTATTATTATTATTGTTATCATTATTATTATTATTTATTATTATTATTATTACTATTATTATTATCATTATCATCATTTTTGTATTATTATTATTATTATTATTATTATTATTATTATTATTATTATAGTACGGTAGCCCCACGAAGACCCCCCCCCCCCCCCCCCAATCATAGTACGGTGCCCGTTTGGCCTTTGGCCACACCTATTTGGGGCTGGTTACATAATGGTTCACACTGGAAGCCCCCCCCATTCACACACCACCACCAAACCATTATCCGCCCCCTCCCCCCTTCTCTCCCGTTGGCCACACCTGTTTTGGGCTGGGTTACAAAACGGTTTTCTCTGCAGTGCATGCAACTTAAAACATTGATGGACTCATATCCCTTGCGATGGTCTCCCTTGTGCACCCACAAGCACACTAACACCACCGTACTCCCCCCCGCAGATATCTCCACCCCCACCCCCACCCAACCATGTACCCCCGCCCACAAACATACTCCCTTACTCTTCCTGACATATTTCCTGACTCCATACCTTCCCCCACCCAAGCCATCCCACCAGCCCCCACCCTCTCCCCACTCTCATCCCTCCCCTCCCTCCTACAAGCACCCACCAGCACACACATACTCCTTATCTGCCTCCCTCCACTTCAGCTGTGGGCTTTGCCATAGCTGAAAGGCAAACGGGACGAAGAGCATCGACAACGTTTGCGCATCATCCGACTCCGCTAAAAGCATCGGACTTGCTTCCCTGCCACCTCAGCTGTGATCGAAAGTCGACCCCACTGAAAAAACTGAACCTGCGCAATCGCAACTGTACATAACTAAAGCTTCTTCTTAGCGAGCATGTATTCAGTTCGGCCGAAGAACAATCCTGTTCGCCGCAACTGCTCCCGAAGTCAACTCGATCTGAGACTTGGAAACATTGCTAGGTTCATCCATTCAACTTTGCCGCGTGCTCGCTATAGCACAATGCACAGCGACGACAAGTTTATCGATGCAGTGGGAAGAAGTTGCAGTCAAGTTGCTGATTTGAGATGTTCGGTCAAGTTAGGGCGAGAATGCTCAGCGAGATTTTTCATTCGGTCAACTTTGATGCGTACTTGCCAAGGCACAATGCGGAGCGACATATTTCTCAATGCAGTGGGAAGAATTTGCAGTCAAGTTAGTGACATGGGATGGATGCGATTCGGACATTTCTGACAGGTCAGCCGACTCACCACGTCACCTCCCGTTGTGCTCAGCGACAGGTCTCTTGACGCAAGGGAAAGGTCTTGCAGAGATGCAGGGGGAAAAGCTTGTAGGAAGACGAACTGTAGCGCTACCGAAATCAGGTGGATGAACTCAGGCGGGAAAAGAAGAAATCGGGCGGGATGCGCAACAGGTAGAAAAAGCAGGAGGCGAAGGCTGCATAAGGCGGAATTCGCAGGAGGCCAATCAGGCAGAAGTTAAAGCAGGAGGGATTAAAAACAGGAATTGGCTGAGCGGGAATTGGCTGGGCGGGAAGTCGGTTAAGTCGGTTACGCGATGACACCACCACGACATCGACCACGACCACGACCATGATTTCTTTATATATATAGATTATTATTATTATTATATGCATTTATTTATATTTTGGTTTTACGGTTGTATTAATATCATTATTATTATTATTATTATCAGACACGCATCGGTGTATCAGGGCTCATCCCAGGGGATTTATTTATTTTATTTATTATTATAACCTGTAGGCTCTGAGTAGAGCTTGAACTGCATGAAGCTGGGCACAAAACGCCATCATCACTGATGAACCCCAACAATCGTTGTATGTGTAGGCTTTGAGGTGGGCTTGAATAGTATGAAGCTAGGCACACAACGTCATCATCATCATCATTAAGACTGATGAACCCCGAACACTCGATTTACATGTAGGCTTTGGGGAGGGCTTGAAAAGCATGCATTTGGGCACACAACGCCATCATCACCATAATCATCACCACCATCATCATCATCATCATCATCATCACCAGCATCATCAATACCATCATTATCATCATCATCATCATCATCATCACCAGCATCATTATTGATAAACTTCAAACAATCATTTGACATGTAGGCTTTGAGGAGAGCTTGAGAGGCATGGAGTTGGGCACACCATGCCATCATCATCACCATCATCAGCATCACCATCATCACCATTATCACCATCATCACCATCATCACCATCATCACTATCATCACCATCATCACCATCATCATCATTACCGATGAATACCGAACAATAACTTTACTTGTAGGCTTTCAGGAGGGCTTGAAAAGCATGAAGCTGGGGACACCACGTCATCAACACCATCATCATCATCATCATCATCATCATCATCACCATCATCATCATTACCGATGAACACCAAACAATAACTTTACTTGTAGGCTTTCAGGAGGGCTTGAAAAGCATGGAGCTGGGGACACCACGTCATCAACACCATCATCATCATCATCATCATCATCACCATCATCATCATCATCATCATCATCATCATCACCATCATCATCATCATCATCAATCATCACATCACCATCATCATCATCATCATCATCATCATCATCATCATCACCACCATCATCATCACCATCATCACCATCATCATCATTACCGATGAACACCAAACAATAACTTTACTTGTAGACTTTGAGGAGGGCTTGAAAAGCATGAAGCTGGGGACACCACGTCATCAACACCATCATC
>CM039463.1:53122015-53147588 GCA_022414725.1 Microglena sp. YARC
TCTTCTTCTTTGTTGTTATGTTTGTGGTGAGGTGAGATGTAAAGTGTAAAAAGGGGGTGGGGCTTGTATGCTTCCTTCTTTTATGTTGGTATATTTGTGGTGATTTGTAATGGTATGTATGTGGTGATTTGTGGTGTATATTTTGTGTTGGTATGTTTGTGGTGACTTGCAGTGTTATATTTGTGGTGTTGTGTTTGTGGTCATTTGTTTGTGGTGATATTTGTGTTGTGATCTGTTTGTGGTTACTTGCGGTATTATATTTGTGGTGGTACGTTTGTGGTGAATTTTGGTGGCATGTTAGTGGTGATATGATTTGTGGTGAGCCGAGACTAAGCCTGATAATTTAACTCCCCCCTATATGCAGGTCTTTGATGTCGAGATTGTTGGCATCCGCACGTGTACGAGGTCAACTGTTGGAATGTTCTCCAATGTTGTGTGCGAATAGACACCGAGCTGGAATGTGATGCGAACAGAGGTGACCGGCCTAGGCCCACGCGCAGGTGGCGTGGGATGAAGGCCTTGGTCGACGGGACCTCAGCCAAAACATCTGTGGCTACCCCTTGACTGTACTTCAGCCGAAACATCTCTGGCCAGCCATGGACTGTATTTCAGCCGAAACATCTCTAGCTACCCCTGGACTGTACTTCAGCCGAAACTTCTCTGGCTACCCCTGGGCCGTAACATGTACACACCGGGAGACTTCAGGAGGACTCCCAGCTCTTTTTCCTTGAGACACAACCAATTGTATAGCCTGCGTCCTGCGACGCAACGGACCCATCCCTCTTGTCCTGCAACGCAACGGACCCTTGGACGCTGCGTCTGCGACAGAGGACGCAGCGTCCTGAGCAACCTTGGTTGCAACCAACGGTGTCGGCTCACAATTCGTGCTACGTAACTGGCTTTTGAGAGGTCGCGGGTTTGTCTCCCGCAACTCCCCGCATGTCAACGGACAAGGTACCTGAACAACCCTAGTACACAGATACACCTTTATTATGTGGATGAAGTGGTGTGGCCGGCCCATATGACAAGTACTAAGGGATGTCAATATCGTACTGGTCCCCAAGACAATTGGGCGATTACATTACGTTGTCATCAACAGGCCATTGTCGACCCAAGACATATTGTACTAAGTATAGATACCATATCGTACTTGACAATCCTACTATCACTTCATCATCATTATTATTATTATTATTATTATTATTATTATAACAATAATTCGTTACGTTTGACGTATCAAACGCAGTTCTATGAGGGGCCTCAGCGTTGGAAACGTGTATTTGGCTCGTAGAACTTGGACTTGGTTACATAGCTTCAGCTAGCAATTTGGCTGCTCGCCGTCTTCGGCTGTAAAAAACATTATTACCAGGAAAATGTAAACGCTTACAAATCACTTTTTTAATAAATGTAGATTAAGAAGCACCTATCAAGGCTTGAACACCTCTAGGTATGGGCCCCGGTGTCGTCAACGACTTGACTTATCGCCTTACAGCAATCGACTAGGTTAACTTAAGGAGTTGACCAAAGTGTCCTTAACGACTTGATGGATTGGCTCTTGAACCTGAACTTGGTTACATGAGATGAAGAGCCAGCGGTTTGGTTGCATGACGTACGGTATTGGGCTCGTGCAATAGATGTGGACTAGGAAGCACCCTTCAAGGCTTAGACACCTCTAGTAGAGTGGGGTGCCGGTTGGGGACCTATGGACGTCGGTTCAAGAAGAGGAGGTGGGTGGGTGTAGTATGGTAGTGGTGGTGTGTGGGTCGGTAATCCACCCTTGGGCACCCCTGTTAGAGTGGCGTGCCGGTAGGGGACCTATAGACCTCTCACCCACATTACTCACCCATACCATCCTTACTCACTCTCTCATTCACCCACCCATTAACCCATTAACCCACCCATTAACCCACCCATGCACACGCACATTATCCACCCACCCATACCCCCCCCCCCCCCCCCCCAATATGAAGTGCTCAGAATGACATGGAAAATTGCTCAAAACATCGTAAATCATGTCATTATAGCCCCTCCTCATAATAAATCGATCGGCATACAAAACGTTTGGAGGCTTGGTCTCCGTTCTGACTAATACAAATCAAAACAAACCCGAATTCTTCCTAGCAAAAAAAATTATCCAATCTCTTCATACCGGACATTTATGGATAAACGGAGGAAGATTTACTTTAACATCCACTTCTAGGTTGCACATCAAATGATGTAGAGGAATCATTTTACTCTAAGATTGGGAAATCGGGTTCGGGTACTTCCAACTCGAATTTAATAAGGCTTCGTCAGTACATTTAAATACCACGCGGTGTTAATTGACTAAATGCCTGTGCACTCGTGTCAATACGGGTGTTATGTTCGCAAAGGAATTGATCACCTAAGATGAGGTCAAATGTTGTGGACGGTGTGCTCAGAATTAAGATTCGGAGTTGGGTGATGAATTTACCCACCTTACCTACGGATCCCAGTACAAAGCCCTGCACATTACGAGCTGGCGGGGCAAGCGCTCTTATAACGAAGACAAACTTGCCACCACTACCGTTGTCCACGTCCAATGGGCCCCAACAATTATGCACAACAACCATATCAACTCCTACACACACATGGGATACAGCATCCACCACAGCACACCTCTTACCTCCACTACCTCCACCATATATTGGAAACCTCAATCTCACCATGCGGCTCATTTTGCTGAACTGGTGGGACAACCAGCATATGCCCAATTAACCCACACTTTTAAAACCACTCCCCCAACAACCACACACCTCAACCCCAGGAAGGATATCCACCTCACTAACCTCCAGCAACAAGGCCAATGGGCAACCTCTCCAGGATTTAATGCTGACAACAATAACCTTGTTCACAAACTTTTGAAAATTGACACACACGACAGGCACCCAGACTGGGACATTCAACCACCCTCAGCCTACACTATACAAACAGGCATCCTCACTACTCTGGATGGCCAATCCACACACACACACACCAACGCCTCATATCTTTATAACCCCACTGGTCACTGTCTTGGGCACATACCCAACGACAGACTCACCTCTCTTAAACAAAACTATGACCATTTAAAAAACCACCACCCTACCAAATGGAACCAACTGACTCAAGGAGGAACATATCACACTGACTTAGCTGCCCTCTTCACCAGATACAGAGCTGCCCCTGCCGCCACCAATATTCTTTCTCCTTTTCTCTACCAAGCAGCAGCTGCTCTGGGCATTACTCACCATCGTTCTTCTAACCCCCTTAGGTACGACCAAAGCCTCACCAGCTTCTCTTCTACCAGCCCTGCTGACCAGCTCTTTGGCTCCAACCAAGACCCCTTTCTTACCACCTGGACTGGGGGCTCACTGGTGGACGTTCCCAACTCCACCACACAAGCACACCAAGCTCTAAGGTGGGCCCTAGCCAGTGCTGACCATGCTGAAAATACTCTCAGCCCTACCTACACCCTGATACTCCTCCCTGATGATCTTGCTGCCCCTTACAAAACTCTTCTCCATCACTCTTGGATTCACTATATTGACTCTAGACCACAGTCTGAATTTTATACTACCTCTGAAATTTGGCTTGGCAGCAAATCTCACACTCCACCCTCCACTCAAAAACTACATCTCATTCTTATATGCCAGAATCTGTTTACAGATATTTATAGGCATGTCCATGAGGATACCGACTTAACCGTATGGAATGTGGAATTCTGCGATTCCACATTCAGAACCTTTATGAATGGAAATGGCACTAAGTCTTTTTGGAGCAACCTAGCCGACTATCTTTCTACTTGTAGAAGAGCAAGACAGGAAGCCCTGGACTGCTTAGTGGCACCGTAATTTATTATCCCTTTTTTTTTCTTCTTGAGACTTCTCATTTGTTAGCTTCTTACCTCCGCCACTGTAAGTGGTTGAGATCTGGGTCCTGCTCTAAGGGGTTTAATACCTACGCCACCAAAACGGTGGTTGGGAGTTTGGTTTGTTTGTCCTCGACACACCCCTGATGTAATGGGGTTTTTTGCTTTGTGGGTGCTTTTTCTTTTTGTTTAAAGCACAGAGTCTCATACACCCTCGCGGTGTCAAGTAGACTTTAACATGTAATGTAATGTAATGTAATGTAATGCAACCCCCACAGCCAAGCTACTTACTTTCCTAAACTTCCAGATTTTATTGACCAATGGACATACTACATGCAAAGCCTTTCCTCATCCTGGGAGCCCTATACTATCACACCACCTCCCACTCTTACCTTCTCTGACATTGTCATCACCTACCCCCGGAAACTTAAATCTTTTGCCAGAAATCCTTGGCAAACTCCACTCCACCGACACCCTCCTTCCTCTCCTCTTACCATTACCCACCCTTGTCTTTACCTAGCTACCCCCTCCTCAGGCCTCCAGGTCTACACAGATGGCAGTCTAATAAAAGGTAAACCAGGGCATCCTAGCAAAATAGGTGCTGCAGTCTATGTCCCGGCTGCAGGGCAAAGTTACACCATCAACCCTGGGGGAATAGGGGCCACCAAAACTAACAACCGCATAAAATCGCAGAATGATCATGGACGCTAGCAAGGAAGAGGATCTCCCCAAGGGGGTCCTGGGCAAACGTCTCCTTGACTGGTTACGCCCCTCCACTATTACTGTAGCGGATTGGAAGAGAATGAGACCTGTTCTTGCCGTCCTACCTGACATAGACTCCCCTACCTGTATGTTGGATAAAGAACTCTAGGTTCTTGAGCTTGGATACTGCTCTGATACCAACCATGCTACTAAGTTTATCACTAAACACGCCCAACTTGTTGAATTAGTAAATGGCCTCTGATCGGCTGGATACCTTGTTCATTATGAAGTTATCACCGTTGGAACAACTGGTACTATTCCTACCTCTTTTTTGATTTCTATGACTACTCTTGGACTCCAGAGAACCTGTGCCCTCAAACTGGCAGACACAGTCCACTCTCACACCATTACTAGATTTCAGAGTATTTTATAGTGCAGACGCTTTATGGAAGCACACCCCGGGTCGATACCCGGGGACTAGCACACAGACCGTCCCCCCTCTCAGGTTTTGTCTTACCAGCTGTATTGTGCCGGTGCTTCCCAACCGGGGTGAAAAAACCCCCGTATTAAGCTGCACTGGTATGATGTAGTTGGTAATTCTTTTTATTGAGATGGTCCTACGGTGACTATAGCTAGCTTCGGCTTACGCTATGGTGTCCTTAACTTCACGTCCTGTGAGTAACGGTTCTACACGGATGTAACAATTTCAATTTCAATTTCAATGATGAATTTACAAGGTGGAGTTTTGCAATGGCTTGACCAATAATCGGTATGGTCTGTGGACCGCCAGCAAGGGAGACAGAAGGTAGGGGGCATGAAGTAATGGTGAGTCCCATACGCTGGGCCATACGAAGGGAGCCAAAATTGTGGGATGCACCAGTGTCACCCAAAATGGAGACTTTGGCACCTGCTAAGAGGCCGGAATAAACATTAGCCAGTGGGATGAATGTCGGTAGGTGTGAAGGTAGCGGCTGAGTTGGGTACGGCAGGGGTTGTAATTGCCCATGCATGGACTAGCCGGTGTTTTTCGGATGGGTCAGTTTGAGGGAACACAGTATGGTTAGGAAAAGATGTGAGAAATGATGCTTGGTGCTCTTCAAGCATTTGTATGGTTCCGAGGTAGTGTGGGGTACCAGGGGTTGCTAAAACGGTAAGTTGAGTGCCGGGGGGTCGGTTTTTCAGGTATTATAAGGTGGCTTGGGGCGGTAATTTATGTGCCAAAGTTAAAACATAAATGGAGTCGCTTGTTAGACAAGGCGGATTTACATCAGGGCTAATGCCATCAAATGATAACTATAAAATATGTTCAATGATTGGCACATTGAATAGAAATGTATCCCTGTTCATGACCTATTCGTCATGTCTAGCCATCCATGTCTTATAGGCTAAATTTTGGTCCCGGCTCTAGCTCTGGCGACGCTTCTGGCTCTATCCACCGTCCTAGCTCTGCTTCTTGCAATTAGTATCCGGCTTTCAAAAAGCAGAAGTCATTAAGCTATGTGACACACTTCCAAACCGGCAAACACATCCTGGTTAGTGAGTTGCGAGCTATTAGACTAGCGGGTAGCTGCTACAACTGCTTCAAGCCGGGTCACATGACCATTTAGAAGTTTTTTTCCCCTTCTAAATGGTCATGTGACCCGGCTTGAAGCAGTTGTGGCAGCTACCCGCTAGTCGGAGAGCTCGCAACTCACTAACTAAGATGTGTTGGCCGGTTTGGAAATGTGTCACATACCATAGTGACTTCTGCTTTTTGAAAGCCGGATCGTGCTCACTACTAGAAGCAGAGGCGGGACGGTGGACAGAGCCGGGAGTGTTGCCGGAGCCAGAGCCGGAACCTGAATTTGGCCTAAAACTTGTGCCTTGGCCATAGCCGTGGCGAGCAAGTCGATGATGCTTATGGGGGCGCTTAGTCGGCGAGGCACCTTCATGTGCTAGGGTGTCAGTAGCCATGCGTCCGGGTTTGCCCTGTGAAGAAGGATAGGGTTGGTTGAATGGTCTATTATTCGGGAGGTCGGAGCCAGTTGGTTGGTGTTTGAAGTGGGCAATTAAATTCAGTTTTCGGTCCTTACCTAGGGTGTAAATGATGATTTCGTCGAAGGTGACAAAATCCTCGCCGAAATGGTTGACAAGGCATCATGGTTTGAGAAAGTCGGTAAGGCCGGTGTAAAACAGTTTCATCTGTAGGTCAGGTGTTAGGGATGGGACATAGGAAACGGCATCACGAAATGTACCCATATATTCGGCGAAGGGTGTGTTATGAAACATAATCTTGCCAGCAAAAACACTTTTGATAGTTTTATCCTTGATAGAGCGTACCTTAGTGTCGAACCTCTCTAGGAAGGAAGATGAAAACTCAGCCGGTGTAGACATTGGGTTAAGCTGTTGGTACATCCCTAGCCAGCGCTTTCCCTTGTCGTCGGAAGTCTGGACAAATGCTAGTCAGGCCACGTCACCAGGACCCTCGGCGTCGGCCCTGTTAATGTTGATGGAAGCTTCAAGGCCCTCAAGGAAAAGCCGGGCTGCATTGTCCTTGAGGTTTCTACTATCAAAGGTTGGGTACCAAACCTCCATGCTAGAGGACGGTTTTCCCCAAGGATGGGCCGGTTTGTTCATGGCCTCCAGCTCGGTAATTCGAGCAATGAGGGCAGCCATAGTGCTGGGTTTCATAGGAGAAGGTGTAGTGGTGGTGGAGACGGTGGTGAGGGGAGTAGTTGGGACGGTGTGGGTTGTGACCTAAGACGGGGGTTTGGTGGGGGCGGGGGGACGGTAGGGGTGTCCAAAAGTAATAATACATCTATTGCTATCTCTCACACCCCCAACATCTTGATTGATTAATCATATTTTCCTATGATACTTCTCTATGGCTCCTTTGCAGGGTTTGTAGTGCTTTGGTTTGTAGCACATGTTTGCCTGCCTTTTGCTAGGGGGGCCCTCCGACTTTTATGACATTTCCATGTGGAACAAAAGTTGGTACCCCGAGATTCTTTTGTTATATTTCTGTCACACACATTTTACCCACCCCTTCAGTTCAAAACTGTATCGCTATGGAAGGCCTTTGTGGTCCAAGGTTCATTAGTTTGAAGAGTTTGGCCCCGCAGATTTTACATCACCCACCCCCTCTTACATACACACTTTGTGACTAGTAACAAAAATGGCACCACGAACCAGTAAGTTGTAAGGCACAACTGAGCAAGACACGAGTAAACAAGCTAGCCCCACCTACCATGAAAAGACAGTGGTCAAGAGAAACAAGTTCAACGCTAAAAATTGGCGGAGAGTGATCGCGAGGGAGCGACAGGTGGCAACGGAAGCGAGTTAGTTACGAGGCCGTTGGCTGACGTGTCGGGCTTCATCACGGTCAGATGGATGGATGGATGGATGGATGGATGGATGGATGGATGGATGGTCGGACGGACGGACAAATGGGTAACCCCCAGAAGGTGGGGCCCCCCAGAACCCCTAAACCCTAACCCCCCAGAACCCCTTAACCCTAAACCCCCAGAAGGTGGGGCCCCCCAGAAGGTGGGGCTCCGCCAAAAAAACGAATCCTGTATATTCCCAATATTTAAAAGTTGTAAACCCTAAAAACTAGCAGCGCCCCCAATTCACAGCCCACTCACATTTATGCTACCACCCAACCACCCAACCTAGATATAGGGTTCCCCTATCCAGACCCGGAAGCTTGGACCCTAGGGTCTAAGTGACAAGGATAAGGGAGCATCCCAAAGCCATATAATAGTTGCATAGTTACTTATTGACGCTTGACTGATTACTTTGGAACACCCCTAACGGCCTTGGATGTTATAGTGGCCTAAGGGGGCGGGGGTGGGAGCGGGGTGGGGGTGGGACCGGGGGAGGGCCGCTACTCGGACTGTGCCAGACGGGTGGCCGGTGTCCGCATTGTTGCGGGTCGTGCGCGGAGGCATTTCGGAGTCTGTGAATTCGGAATGTGATGGATCGGTCAGTCAGATGAAAGAGATCGGAGGATAAGGGGGCCGACCAACTAAATGAAAGAGATCGGTGGAAGGCAGCAGGCCAGCACGGGGAGGGAAATCAGTCGGGTATATAACTGTACCTGTCGGTGCAAGATGAATTTCACGAGGGCCAACTGGTCAAGTGAACAATTCGGCACTAGAGGAGTCACGAAGGCATGGTGAACTAATTCGAGTACGTTCACGAGGGCAAGTTGAATAATTCGGTACGAGAGAAATTACGAGGGCAAGAGAACCAAATTCGCGCCAGGATATGCACTAGGGCAAGGTTGACAATTCGGCACGAGAGAATTCACGTACCAGTGTTGTCGGTGTTGTCAGTTCTGTCTATCGGCGATAGACTAGAGAACGGATTGGATGGGTCGGTGTTGGGTGCCAGTGCCGGTGGCGGGTTTGGTTGCGACCAGAGACTGGTTGCGACTGCTCGCTTGCCTGTTCTTTTAAGACTGTTGGAGGCGAGTTAGGTTGGAGGTAAGGAAAAGAAAGGCCGGTTAATGATGGAATTGTCGGGGAGGGTCGGTGGAAGTTTCTGGAAATTGGGCAAATCAAGGAGACTGGGGGCAGAATTCGGTGTTAGCAGTAACGATTCAGTCGGTGGCATACCATTCGGATTGGCTTTCTGGAATATCCAAGGGTGGGACAGAATCCGGTTCGTTACCGCCCCTCCATGAGTAGCGACTTCTTCGGTAGTTCGGTACATCAGGCGTACTGCCGTACAAGCACTTCGGTGGCATACCTATTCAGCTACTAGCTACCTTCTACTACTTAGACAGCCGCTGAACTACTATCTTCACTGGTCAATCTGCGCCATGTCCATTCATTCCCTTTGAAAATAGGGGACCGCGTACGACGGGCTCCCTTAACACCACGCCCAACCGGGCGTTATCATTACCTTTTCCCTTTAAAAATAGCCACGGCTGTGCAGCCGTGTTGTTGACTCTCCTGAATAATGCTATTCCGATTTTTATCGTTCAGAAGAATAAGAAGAAATCGAAAAAATGATTTGTTCGCGTTAACATTTTCCTGGTAATAATTCATTTTTTACTGCTGAATACGGCGAGCAGCCAGATTTCTGGCTGCAGCTCTGTAACGAAGGTCAAGTGTAATCGATAAAGGTACTGATAACGCCTGGTGGGGCGTGGTGTTAAGGGAGCCCGTCGTACGCGGGTGGGGAGCGGTCTCCTACCTCAACTGGACAAGCTACCATCGCGGTAGACGACGACCTGCAACGCCAAGAGCGACCGAAGGGGGAGTGTAATTGACTATATTAAGGTGAAAACAGGGGGCCATCAAGAAGTTATTTTTGACACCTCATGCTATGAAGTTTTTCCCCCCACTCATTACACCCTGAGGCCCTGGGTGTAATCAACCAACGACTGCAGATTCCTGAAGCTTTCGTCGAGGCGTTTTCGATGGTGTGAGGCACGTTCGATTCAGGCCACAGACAAAGAAGTTGTGAAGAATTTATTTAATCGGCTTCAACCCCCCCCACCACCACCACCACCCTTTTGGGACCCCCCCATTTCTCAGCCCCTAGGCACTTTTTAAAACTTTTCTCAATGGTTTCGGGTTCTACGACCAAATCGGAGATGATTAACAGCGTGTGCTTCCCCACATCCGTTTTGATGGGCCCCCGGGTAAAAATATGATTTGCTCACGTTTACATTTCCCTGGTAATAATTTCTTTTTTTACTACTGAGAACGGCGAGCAGCCAGATTTCTGGGCTGCAGCTATGTAACCAAGTTCAAGTGTAATTGACTCTATTAAGGTGAAAAGATGATTTGTTCACTTTTACATTTTCCTAGTAATAATTTCTTTTTTTACTGCTGAAGACGATGAGCAGCCAGATTTCTGGGCTGCAGCTATGTAACTAAGCTCAAGTGTCATTGACTCTATGAAGGTGATATGGAATGATCTAATGCGACGGGATATAATTTTCATCCATGCTGCCGCTCAGCCGTCGAAGCCCAGCCACATTACCGGTCTGTGAAAACAAAACTCACAATAACCATTCCCCAGTGCAAGCGAGCGGAATGGTGCCTAGTTGCCTACAACCTCGCTCGCGCCCCGTGGCAAGGTGTAACAAGCTTCAATTTTCAATGGGATGGGAGACCATCATTTCCACACCCAGGCCAAGCACCTTTGGGCTTTGCAGTTTTTTCGTTTTTAAAGCCCCCCCCCCCCCCCCCCCCCCTTTCATAGCTACTCTGATACACACACACTCCATAAGTTCACATGATTTAACCCTCGCACTACTGCTTACCCCCTCCACTCCAGGGTACTACAAAGCGCGCGCGGCAGCACATTCACACACTGCCTTTTTGAGCCCCACTGCGTATTTCGCGCAGTTTTTTCAACCCCTTGTGTGCGCAGCGCGCAGTTTTTGTGATTTTTGCACTAGAAATCGCTGACCAATTTGACGTTTGTGCGCTTTAAGCGCTGGCCAATTTGACTAAATGTAGTACCCTGCTCCCCCCCCCCCCCCCCCCCCCAGCGCCACTCCCTTGCCCTTCTCCCCCCCACCCCCCCACAACACCACGACCCAACCACACCCAGGCCTTTTAAATGATCACTGTAGCACGAACTCTGAAAAGCTGTACTGCCAAGCTCTGGAGCAGATGCACAGGTATTCTTGGCAGCAACTGTACTGCCATGCTGTGGAGCAGATGCACAGGTATTCTTGGCAGCAGCTGTACTTACCTGCTTTGGAACAGATGCACAGGCATTATTGGAAGTAGCTAGCGCCATTCTATGTAGCAGCTGTACTGCCATGCTATGCGGTGGCTTAACTGGCATTCTAGTCAATACTTAATGCCCTGCTAAGCAGAAATTGTACTACCATGCTATGCAGAAACTGTACTGCCATGCAATGCGGTGGCTGCACTGACATTCTAGGCAATACTTAATGTCATGCGATGCAGAAACTGTACCACCATGCTATGCGGTGGTTAAATGGTATTCTAGGCAATACTTGATGCCATGCTATGGGATGGATGCTCTGGCAATACAGGCAATATTGAATGCCATGCGATGCAGCAGCTGTAATGCCATAATATTCAGAAACTGTACTGCCATACTATGCGGCGGCTTAACTGGCATTCTAGGCAACACTTAATGCCATGCTATGCATAAACTGTACCGCCATGCCATGGGGTGGCTGCACTGGTATTCTAGGCAATACTGAATGCCAGGCGATGCAGCAGCTGTACTGCCATGCTATGCAGCGGCTTAACTGGTATTCTAGGAAATAATTATGCCCGGCGATGCAGCAGCTGTACCGCCATGCTAAGCAGAAACTGTACTGCCATGCTATGCAGCGGCTTAACTGGCATTCTAGGCAATACTTAATGCCATGCTATGCAGCAGCTGTACCGCCATGCTATGTAGAAATTGTGCTGTCATGCTATGCATTGGCTGCACTGGCATTATAGACAATACTTCATGCCATGCGCTGCAGAAACTGTACCGCCATGCTATGCATTGGCTGCACTGACATTCTAGGCAATACTTAAGGCCATGAGATGCAGCAGCTGTATACCATGGTATGCAGAAACTGTACTGCCATGCTATGCAGCGGCCTAACTGGCATGCACGGCAATATTTAATGCCATGCTATGCAGCAGCTGTACTGCCTTGCTATGCGGTGGCTGTACTGCCATGCTATGGGGTGGCCGCACTGGCATTCTAGGCAATACTTAATGCCAGGCGATGGAGCAGCTGTAATACCATGCTATGCAGAAACTGTACTGCCGTGCTATGCATTGGCTGCAGAAATTGTACTGCCATGCTATGCGGCAGCTGATGGCATGCATGGCTAATATTTAATGCCAAGCTATGCAGCAGCTGTACTGCCATGCTATGCAGAAACTGTACTGTCTTGCTATGCACCTGTACTGCCATGCAAAGCAGAAGTTGCACTGCCATGCTATGCGGCAGCGGATGGCATGCACGGCAATAGTTTATGCCATGCTATGCAGCAGCTGTACCGCCATGCTTTGCGGAGGCTGCTGGCATGCATGGCTAATATTTACTGCCATGCGATGCAGCAGCTGTACTGCCATGCTAGGCAGAAACTGAACTGCCTGCCATGTGGCAGCTGCAGGAATGCACGGCTAATATTTGCCAACATCCTGAGACGTCATCTTCAGCTGCTTATACTGCCCCCTCAGCTGTAACAATGATGCCATACTGAACTCTTGTCCTTGGCTTTCAAGGGTCTCAATGGCGGATAGGAGGACATCCATATCAGAGAACAAAGTGGTGTACCCCCTGAGTGCTGCTGCACCGTACGCTGATCTTGACTGCTGTGACAAGTACCTGCGGAAAGTTTGGGTTCAAGTTCAAGTTAGTTCAAGTTC
The DNA here is from genome assembly GCA_022414725.1 of Microglena sp. YARC. Lineage (NCBI taxonomy): Eukaryota > Viridiplantae > Chlorophyta > Chlorophyceae > Chlamydomonadales > Chlamydomonadaceae > Microglena > Microglena sp. YARC. The sequence goes on from CM039463.1 coordinate 53,134,940, forward strand.
AAGTACCTGCAATCCCAAGGTTGTGTACCCCCTGAGTGCTCAAACGCCGACCTTGACTGTTGTGACAGGAACCTGCATAAAGTTTGGGTTCAAGTTCAAGTCAGTTCGAGTTCTAGTACCTACAATCCCAAGGTTGTGTACCCCCTGAGTGCTCAAACGCCGACCTTGACTGTTGTGACAGGCACCTGCAGAAAGTTTAGGTTCAAGTTCAAGTCAGTCAGTTCAAGTTCAAGTACATGCAGAAAGATATGGGACCACGGACGTCATTGCCCTGGAGTGCAGGAAGCTTTTGTTCAGACCACTGCAAATTGTGTTGGTCTTTGACACCCTCTTCTACACCCCAAAGTCACCCTTCCCACCCAGAATGCACCCTAAGAAGCCAAATAAACAGAATACATAAATAAAAGGGTGCTGTAGACTGCCAAAAATTGCAGTGCAATCAACTCCAGATTCAGCACATTAGCTAGCTTGCGATGCCCTAGGACAAGATTGTTTTTGTTCAGTTCAGAAAGTGACTTCCCCTTAAGCTTTCTGGTTTTAGGCCTCCTCCTAACGGGGCCTGAAAGGTTACAAATCAGGTCAGGGAGGGAGGGGAGGAGGGGGACAACACGACAGACAAACAATCAATGGGGCAAAGGGATGACCCTGCCCCCCCCCCCCCCCCCCCCCCCCCCCCCCCCAGAAAGGGGGGGGGGCTCTGCCAAAAAAACTAAGCATTTACCTGTATGCAAAATCTTGAGCGGTTGATGCAATCTGTTGGAGCTTGGCATCCACAGCTGCACTGTTGCTGGTCTTGGTATCACTATCTGTTCCTCCTCCCAGCCCCTTCACCACATCCAACACGTCGGTCTCATCCACAGACACATAGTGGACATTCTGCGGGAGTTCGAAACAGTAATTGAATGAGAGATTAGGTTTTTGATCAAAAACAGATATCTGTTCACGCATCTCACTTTTTCAGGTTTCATGCAAACAGACCTCAAAAATAGTCTAGTGTGGCACTGCAGTGGCAGTACATCGCACATCAGTCTCATCCACAGATAAATAGTAAATATTATGCAGGAACAGGGTTTAGGGTTTATTTTCATCAACAGACACATAGTGGGCGTCCTGGGGCAACAGGGCTTAGGGTTTAGTCTCATCTACAGACACATAGTGGACATTCTGAGGCAACAGGGTTTATGGTTTATTCTCATCAACAGACACAAAGTGGACATTCTGGAGAAACAGGGTTAGGGTTTGGTCTCATCAACAGACACATAGTGGACATTCTGTGGGATCAGGGTTTTAGTGTTTAGTCTCATCCAGACACATAGTGGATATTCTGGGGGGAACCTGTTGAGGTAATCGATGGCACTACATCTGTAATTCAAATTATGACTGTTTGTACATTACAGTGTAACTCTTTCAAGGACCTGTAGAAGTACTTGATGGCACTATATCTGTACTTCAAATCACAACTGTTTGTAGCAGTACTCAATTGCAATGAATCTGTAATTCAAGATGACTTCCAATGATTGACAATTGATTCTGTTGATCGTACCTCCTTTAATGACCTGTAGTAATACTCGATGGCGTTGGATCTGTACTTCAAGATAACGCTGTTGATAGGCAGTTGATTCTGTTGATAGACAGTTGATTCTGTTGATAGACAGTTGATTCTGTTGATAGACAGTTGATTCTGTTAATTGACAGTTGATTCTGTTGATAGACAGTTAATTCTGTTGATAGACAGTTGATTTTGTTGATCGTACCTCCTTCAATGACCTGTAGTAATATTCGATTGCATTGGATCTGTACTTCAAGATGACGCTGTTGATCGACAGAAGTTTTGCAAGTCTCCAACTGGCTGCTTGTCCATCGGTACTGAGCAAGAAGCGCCAGCGAGCATGGTCCTCCATGGGCACCGGGGGAACCTAGAGGGAATGAGTGTGTTGTGTGTGGGTGTGTGTGTTGTTGGTGGTGGGTGGGTTTTGGTGGATGATGGGTGGTAGTGGTGGTGGTGGGTGACAAGTCTCCAAGTAGCTACGCGTCCATCAGTACTGAGCAAGAAGCACCAACGAGCATGGTCTTTCATGGGCACCGGGGGAACCTGGAGGGAATGAGTGTGTTGGTGGGTGGATGTGGTGCTCGTGGGTGGTGGTTGTGATGTGTAGTGTTGGTGGGTGTGTGTTGTTTGTGGGTGTTGTTGGTGGGTGTGTGGTGGTGGTGTTGTGTGTGTGTGTTGTGGTGGTGGATGTTGGTGGGTGTTGGTGGGTGGTAGTAGTGGTGGCGTGTGGCAAGTCTCCAAGTAGCTGCATGTCCATCGGTACTGAGCCGGAAGCACCAGAGGGCATGGTCCTCCATGGGCACCGGGGGAACCTGGAGGGAATGAGTGTGTTGGTTGGTGTGTGTGGGGGGGTTAGAGTTGGTGTTGGTGGGTGTTGGTGGGTGATGCTGTTTGTGGTGGTGTTGGTGTTGGGTGTGTGTTGTGTTGGTGTTGGGTGGTGGCTGTGGTGTGTGGTGGTGATGGGTGTTTGATGTTGGTGGGAAGTGGGTGGTGGCTATGGCTATGGCTGTGGTGTGTGGTGCTGGTGGGTGTTGGATGTTGGTCGTTGTGTGTGGTGTTGGTGGTGTGTGGTGTTGGTGGTGGTGGTGTGCGGTGGTCGTGGTGGGTGTGTGGTGGTCGTGGGTGTGTGATGTGGGTGGGTGTTGGGCGTGATGTGTGGTGTTGGATGTGCTGTGTGGTGTTGTTGGGTGCGTGGTGTTGTTGGGTGTTGGGTGGTGTTCGTGGTGTGTGGTGTTGGTGGGTGTGTGGTGGTGTTGGTGGGTGGTGTTAGGTGGTGTTCGTGGTGTGTGGTGTTGGTGGGTGGGTGGCAAGCCACAGCAATATCTTAGTCTCACCGTCTTGACTTTCACCTCCCAGTGTCAACTCTGGTAGATGCATATGTAGATAAGGTGTTGGGTGGTGGTCGTGGTGTGTGGTGCTGGTGTTGGTGGGTGGGTGTTGGTGGTTTTGAGGGGAGGTGTTGGTGTTGGTGTTGGTGGGTGTGTGGGTGGTGTGTTTGAGGGGAGGTGTTTGTGGTTGACGTACCGACTTTACTTTCACCTGCCAGTGTTGATTCTGGTAGATGCAGATGTAGATGAGGTGTTGGGTGGTCGTCATGGTGTGTGGTGTTGGTGGGTGCGTGTTGGTGGTGTTGGTGAGGAGTGTTGGTGTGTGTGTGTTGGTGTGTGTGTTGGTGGGTGTTTGTTGGTGGTGCTTGTTGGTGGTGTTGATGGGTGTGTGTTGGTGGGTGTTTGTTGGTGGTGTTGGTGTGTGTGTGTTGATAGGTGTGTGTTGGTGGGTGGGTATTGTTGGTGTTTGTTGGTGGGTGGCAAGCCACGACAATCTGGTGGATGCAGAGGTATATAAGGCAACAATTCGAGACGGGGGAAGGGTGGGTGGGGATGGGTGGGTAAGCACAACAAACTTGGCGTTTGACGTACCGTCTTTACTTTCACCTTTAAGTGCCGATTCTGGTAGATGCTGATGTAGATAAGGTGTTGGGTGGTGGCTGTGGTGTGTGTTGGTGGTGTGCGTGTGTTGGTGGGTGGGTGGTGGTGTTGGTGGGTGGCAAGCCACAACAATCTGGTGGATGCAGATGTAGATAAGGTGTTGGGTGGTGGTCGTAGTGTGTGTTGGTGGGTGGGTGGTGTTGGTGGGTGGCAAGCCACAAAATCTGGTGGATGCAGATGTAGATAAGGTGTTGGGTGGTGGTCGTGGTGTGTGTTGGTGGTGTGTGTTGGTGGTGGTCGTGGGTGGGTGTTGGTGGTGTTGGTGGGTGGCAAGCCACACAAATCTGGTGGATGCAGATGTAGATAAGGTGTTGGGTGGTGGTTGTAGGTGTGTGGTGCGTGGGTGGGTGTGGTGTGGTGGTGGGTGGCAAGCCAAAAAATATCTGGTGGGTGCAGATGTAGATTAGGCAAGAATTCGAAGCGGGAAGAGGGGAAGGGGTGGGTGGGGGTAGGTAAGCAAGACAAACTCGGTGGTTGACGCACCATCTTTACATTCACCTTTCAGTGCAAATTCTGGTAGATGCAGATGTAGATAAGGTGTTGGGTGGTGGTCGTGGTGTGTGTTGCTGGTGTTCGTGTGTTAGTGGGTGTGTGCTGTTGGTGGGTGGTTGACTCACCGTTCTTTACGTTCACCTTTCCAATGTTGATTCTGGTGGATGCTGATGTAGATAAGGTGTTGGGGGGTGGTTGTGGAGTGTGGTGGTGGTGGGTGGTGGTGGTGGGTGGCAAGTCACAACAATCTGGTGGATGCACGATGTAGATAAAGGCAAAACAATTCGAGACGGCGGAAGGTAAGTAGGGGGGGGGGGGGGGGGGGGGGGGTAAGCAAAAACAACTCGGTGATTGTCGCACCGTCTTTACTTGCACCTTCCAGTGCTGATTCTGTTGGTGTGTGAGTGTATATGTGGTGGTGGTGTTCGTGGTGGTGGTTTGATAGCTGTTAGCTTCAGGTCCTTGACTCACCGTCTTTACTTTCACCTTCCAGTGCCGATTTTGGTAGATGCCGATGTAGATAAGGTGTTGGGTGGTGTTCGTGGTGTGTGGTGTTGGTGGGTATGTGTTGGTGAGTGGGTCGTGTTGGTGCGTGGTTGACTCACCGTCTATACTTTTGCCTTCCATTGCCGATTTTGGTAGATGCCGATGTAGATAGGTTGTTGGGTGGTGTTCGTAGTGCGTGGTGCTGGTGGGTGGGTGTTGGTTTGTGGTGTTGGTGGTTAACTCACCTTCTTTACTTTCACCTTCCAGTGCCGATTCTGGTAGATGCCGACATCTAGTGCCTTCTTCCCATGGGTTGATTTGGAAAGCTCGTATAACCTACGTGCAAAAAGAAGCAGTGATGAAAGCAAGCAGTAAAGAGTACATCCGTAGTGCCCAGGTTGACTAGTATGGGCACTACAGATACTCTACCGATCTAGCGCCTTTTTCCCATGGGTATTTTGGAAAGCTCATATTACTACGTGAAAAAGAAAGCAGTGATGACCCAGCAAGCAGTACAGTACATCTGAAGTGGCCCAGGTTGAACTAGTATGGGCACCACAGACCAAATCAAACCACACCACATCATGTAGGGTTTAGAGTAAAGAAACCTTGATAGTGGTGATGAATGCATGCTATTGTATTTCACAACTATAGCTGCCAGTCCCCAAAGCCGCCAGAAAACCTAAGGGCCAATAAAAGGTGTGGACCACCGGTTATGGTTTAGCGTTTTGCGTTTTTAGCGTTTAGAATTAAAAGTGGTGTTGATAGTGGTATGTTGATTAGTGGTGTGATAGTGGTTGATAGTGGTGTTTGATAGTGTGTGATAGGTGTTGATAGTGGTGTTGATAGTGGTGTTGACCAAATCAAACCAACAATAGTGGTGTTGATAGTGGTGGTTGACTTAGTGGTGTTGATAGTGTGTTGATAGTGTGTTGATAGTGGTGGAATAGTGGTGTTTAATAGTGTTTGATAGTGTGTTGATTAGTTGGGTGTTGGTGTTGATAGTGGTGTGATAGTAGTGTGATTAGTTTGATAGTGGTGTTGATAGTGGTGTTGATAGTGCCGTGTTGTAGGTGTGATAGTGGTGTTGATAGTGGTGTTGATAGTGGTGTTGATAGTGGTTTGATAGTGGTGTTGATAAGGGTGTATTGAAGTGGTTTGATAGTGGATAGTGGTGTTGATAGTTGGTGTTGTGTGTTGATAGTGGTGTTGATAGTGGTGTTGATAGTGGTGTTGATAGTGGTGTTGATAGTGGTGTTGATAGTGGTGTTGATAGTGGTGTTGATTAGTGGTGTTGATAGTGGTGTTGATAGTGGTGTTGATAGTGGTGTTGATAGTGGAATGTTGATAGTGGTGTTGATAGTGGTGTTGATAGTGGTGTTGATAGTGGTGGTGTTGATAGTGGTGTTTGATAGTGGGTTGTTGATCAGTGGTGTTGATTAGTGGTGTTTGATAGTGGTGTTGATAGTGGGCTGATGGTGTTGATAGTGGTGTTGATAGTGGTGTTGATAGTGGGGTGTTGAATAGTGGTGTTGATAGTGGTGGTGTTGATAGTGGTGTTGATAGTGGGTGTTGATAGTGGTTGTTGATAGTGGTGTTGATAGTAGGGGTGTGTGGGATAGTGGTGGTGTTGATAGTGGTGTTGATAGTGGTGTTGATAGTGGTGTTGATAAGTGGTGTTGATAGTGGTGTTGATAGTGGTGTTGATAGTGGTGTTGATAGTTGGTGTTTGATAGTGGTGTGTTGATAGTGGTGTTGAATAGTGGTGTTGATAGTGGTGTTGATAAGTGGTGTTGATAGTGGTGTTGATAGTGGTGTTGGATAGTGTGTTAGTGGTGTGTTGATAGTGATAGTGTTGATAGTGGTGTTGATAGTGGTTTGATTTGATAGTGGTGTTGATAGTGTTTGATAGTTGATAGTGGTGGTTTGATAGTGGTGTTGATAGTGGTGTTGATAGTGGTGTTGATAGTGGTGTTGATAGTTGGTGTTGATAGTGGTTGTTGATATGTGGTGTTTGATAGTGGTGTTGAATAGTGGTGTTGATAGTTGATAGTGGTGTTGATAGTGGTGTTGAGTAGTGGTGTTTGATGGTGGTGTGATAGTGGTGTTGATAGTTCGGTGTTGATAGTGGTGCGTTGATAGTGGTGTGATAGTGGTGTTGATAGTGGTGTTGATAGTAGGTGTTTGATAGTGGTGGTTTGATAGTGGTGTTGATAGTGGGTGTGAAGTGGTGATTGATAGTGGTGTTGATAGTGGTGTTGATAGATTGCGTGATAGTGGCGTTGATAGTGGTGTTGATAGTGGTGTTGATAGTTGGTGTTTGATAGTGTGTTGATAGTGTCTTGTTGGTGTTGATAGTGGTGTTGATATGGTGTGATAGTGGTGTTGATAGTGGTGTGATAGTGGTGTTGATAGTGGTGCTTGATAGTCCGTGTTGAAATGATCGTGTTATAGATAGTGTTGATCTGGTGATAGTGGTGGTGTTGATAGTGGTGTTGATTGGTGTTGATAGTGGTGTTGTAGTGGTGTTGTTAGTGGTGTTTGTTGATATGATAGTGTGGTGTTGATAGGTGTTGAATAGTGGGTTTGATAGTGTGTTGATAGTGTTATAGTGGTGTTGATAGTGTGTTGATAGTGGTGTTGTGTGTTGATAGTGGTGTTGATAGTTGTTGAAATACTGGTGTTGATAGTGGTGTTGTTTGTTGATAGTGGTGTTGATAAGTGTGTTGATAGGTGTTGATAGCGTGGTTGATAGTGGTGTAGATAGTGGTGTATGAGTGTGTTGAGTGGTGTTGATAGTGGTGTTGATAGTGGTGTTGTAGTACGGTGTTGCATAGTGTCTACGTGTGTTGATAGTGGTGTTCTGATCAGTGGTGTTGATAGTGGTTTTTGATAAGTTGGTGATAGTGGTGTGATATGATAGTGGTGTTGATAGTGGTGTGTTCTGATATGAGTGGTGTGATACGATAGTGGGCTCTGATTCCCTACCCATGAATAAGTGGTGTTGATAGTGGTGTTGATAGTGGTGTTGATAGTGGTGTTGATAGAAGTGGTGTATAGTGTTGCATAATAGTGATGTTGATAGTGGTTTGCCATTGGTGTTGATAGTGTTGAATGTTGGTGTGAGACTAGTGTGTTGAATATAGTGGTGTTGATAGCAATGGTGTTGATAGTGGGTGTTTGATAGAGTAGGGTTTGATAGTGGTGTTGATAGTGGTCGAGTGGGTGTTGCTGATCTGTGATAGTGTGTTGATAGTCGGTGTTGATAGCTGTGTAGATAGTGGGTTGATAGTGGTGTGATAGGGTTTATAGTGGTGATTTGGTGTGATAGTGTCGCCTTGATAGTGGCTGTTGATAGTGGTTTATAGTGATAGATGATTGATATAATATGATAGTAATAGATTGTTGATAGGTGTGTTGATAGTTCGGTGTTGATAGTGGTGATTGATAGTTCGTGTGACTAGGTGGTGGTTTGTCGTTGATAGGCTTGTTGATAGTTGGTAATGATAGTGTGTTGTGTGTTTTTGTTGATAGTGGTGTTGATAGTGGCCCATGTTGATAGTGGTGTTGATAGTTGGTGTTGTAGTGTGCTTTAGTGCGTTAGGATAATGTAGTGCTTGTTGTAGTGTGTGATAGTGGTGGAATAGTGGTGTTGATAGTGGTGTGATAGGTGGTGTTGATGCTGGTGTTGATATGGTTTGATAGTGTTTGATAGGTGGGTGTTGAGTGGTTTGATAGTGGGTGTATGGTGTGTGATGTGTGATAGTCTTGGTGTTGATAGTGGTGTTGTCAAGTGGTTGATAGTGGGTTGATAAGTTGTTATGGTGTTGATTAGTGCCATGTGATATGGATTGATAGTGTGGTGATATTGTTGATATGTAATGTTGATAGTGGTGGTGTATGTTGAGTGGCTGATAGTGATACGTTGATAGTGATGTTTGATAGTGTCGGTGTTGATAGTGGTGTTGATAGTGGTGGATAGTGGTGTTGATAGTTGGTGTTGGAGTGGTTTAGTGGTGTTGATAGTGGTGGTTGATAAGTGGTGTTGATAGTGGTGTTGATAGTGGCTGTTATAGTGGTGGTTGATCAGTGGTACTGTTGATAGTTGGTTGATGGTGTTGATAGTGGTGTGTGATAGTGGTTAAAAGATAGTGTTGGTTTTGAATAGTGGTGTTGATAGTGGTGTGATAGTGGTGTTGATAGTTGGTGTTGATAGTGGTTGTGATAGTGGTGTATATAGTGGTGTTTGATAGTGGTAGGGTTGATAGTGGTTGTTGATATAGTGTGTGTTGATAGTGTGTTGAAGGTGGTTAGTGATAGTGTGATGGTGTTGATAGTTGTTTGTTGGTGGTGAAGGTGTTGATAGTGTTGATAGTGTTGTGATAGAGTGGTGTTGATAGATAGTGGTGTTGAAGGTGTTGATAGTGGTGTTGGATAGTGTGTTGATAGTGGTGTTGGATAGTGGTGTGGTATGTGGATAGTGGTCTGATAGGTGTTGATAGTGTGTTATGATAGTGTGTTGATAGCTGTTGAATAGTGGTTGATATGGGTGTTGATAGTGGTGTTGATTGGTGTTGATATGGTGTTCGAATTGGCGGTGATAGTGGTGTGATAGTGGTGTTTGATAGTGGGTGTTGGATAGTTGTGTTGGATAATTGGTGTGATATGGTGTTGAGGGTGTTTTATAGTGAGTGTGGATACGCTCGATAGTGTTTTGAAGTGGGTGTTGATAGTGGTTAGTTAAGATGTGGTGGTGAGTTGGATTAGTAGGCTAAGATTGATAGCGAGATTTGTAAGAGGTTGATGAAGTGCTGTTGTAGATATAGTTCGGTGTTGGATAGTGTGTGGCTGATATTGTTTGATAGTGTTTTAGATATACTATGGTTGGATGTTCCCGGCCCCCCCTGACTAGCTTGAGCCTGGGTGGTGTTGCATATGTGGCTCTCCTCCCTGTGCTTTGAAATAGTTGGTGTGAGGTGTTCGTGTGTGATTAGTGGTGTTTTGATATGTTGGTGTTGTGATTTTATGAGTGAAGTCCGATAGTGGGGGTGGTTGATAGTTTGGTGTGGGTGCATAATTATGATGTGATCGGGGTGTTGATCTCTTTGTGTGTATACCATAAACTTTATTCAGTGCACGTTTGAATACCTAGTGATTTTAGTGTTGGTAGTTGAGCTCTGATAGTGCGGGTTATGAATATAAGAATTTAAGTCGTCTCTTATATTGATGACTGTTTTAGTGATTATATAGTGGGTGTCGTTTGCGTGATATAAGTTAGGAGTATATATATATATATATATATGAACCTGATAGATTCAATGCCCCTTACCAAACCCCTTCGATACAGAACTATCGCGTAATGGGCCACTCACTGGTGGGGTTATAACGTCCCGTGTTTAGGTATAGATATATTATCCTGGCTCTTTTCGATACTCTTTATGGATGAGAGGTTGATAGTGGTGTTTGATTAGTGGTGTTGATAGTGGTGTTGATAGTGTGTTGATAGTGGTGTTGATAGTTGGTGTTGATTAGTTGGTGTTAGCATAGTGGTTGTTGATAGCTTGGTTTGATAGTGGTGTTTGATGAGGTGTTTATAGTGGTGTGATAGTGGTGTTGATAAGTGGTGTTGATAGTGGTGTGATAGTGGTGTTGATAGTGGTGTCTGATTAGTTGGTGTGATAGTGGGGTGATTAGGAGCTCTACTGTTGGGTGATGAACCCATGTGCAGCGGCCCGCGTTGTTTCTTTGATTAGAGTGGTATGTTGGATAAGTATAGGTGTTGTTGATAAGGTTAAGGGTACGGGATCCCTCGTATATTGAACTTAGTATGATGTAGAGTAGCTATGAGTGAAAATATGATAAAGTATTATCTTCGCGTCTTCCCCCTAGAATATGCTCACTTTAATAGTGTTTTATGATGCGGTTGATTAAGAATATTTGATAGAGGCCCGGCCTGTAAAAATACAGGGGTGGGTTATTATGTTGGGTTGGTGATTAGTCATTCAGAGTTGACTGTTTATATTGTTCTGTAAGGTCTCTATGACTCAGTTGCTCAGTTGATAGGGTGTGTGTTGATAGTGGTGTGATAGTTGTGTTGAGTGGTGTTGATAGTTTGATAGTGGTGTTGCATAGTGGCTGACTAGTGGTGTTGGGTGATAGTGGTGTTGATAGTGGTGGTGATAGTCGGTGGATAGTGGTGTGATTAGTGGTGTTGATAGTGGTGTGGATAGTGGTGTTGATACGTGGTGTTTTATAGTTTGGTGCTTTGATAGTGGTGATGATAGTTGGTGTTGATAGTGGTGTTGTAGTGCGTGTTGATAGTGCGTGATTTGATAGTGGTGTTGATGTGGTGTTGATAGTGGTTGTTGATAGTGGGTGTTGATTGATAAGTGGTGTTGATCAGTTGGTGTTGATAGTGGTGTGATAGTGGTGTTGATTAGTTGGTGTTGATAGTGGTGTCTGATAGTGCTGTTTGATAGTGGTGTGATAGTGTCGGTGTTTGATAGTGGTGGTTGATAGTGGTGTGCACTCACTGGTGTTGATAGTTGGTTGTGATAGTGGTGATTTGGATAGTGGTGTTGATTAATGATTGTTGAAGTGGGGTTGATAGTGGTGGATAGTTGGTGTGATATGTGGTGTTTGATAGTGGTGTTGATAAGTGGTGTTGATAGTGGTGTTGAAGTGCGTGTTGATAGTGGTGTTGATAGCTTTGGTTTGTTGTTGATAGTGGTGTGTGCACGCGAGGTGTGATCACTCGGTGGATAAGGTGTGTTGTTGATAGTGGTTGTTGATAGTGTTGTGATAGTGGGTTTGATAGTGGGTTGATAGTGGTAGTTGCATAGTGTTAAGGTGTGATAGTGGTCGTTTGATAGTGGTGTTGATAGTGGTGTGATAGTGGTGTGATAAGTGGTGTTTATAGGTGGGTGCTTGATAGTGGTGTTGGATTTAGTGTGTTGATAGTGGTGTTGCAGTTAGTGGTGTTGATAGTGCGTGTTGATAGTGGTTTGCATAGTGAGTGGTTGATAGTGGTGTTGATAGTGGTGTTGATTAGTGGTGGTGATAGTTGGTTGTGCATAGTGGTGATTGATAGTAGGTGTTGCATATGGTGTGATAGAGTGGTGTTGATAGTGTGTGCATAGTGGTGTGATAGTGGTGTTTGATAGTGGTTTGATAGTGGTGTGGATATGGTGTTGATAGTGGTGGGGTTGATAGTGGTGTTGATTAGTGGTGTTGATAGATGGGTGTTGATAGTGGTGTTGATAGTGGTGTTGATAGTGGTGGTTGAATAGTGGTGTTGATAGTGGTGTTTGATAGTGGTGTTGATAGTGGTGTTGGATAGTGGTGTTTGATAGTGGTGTTGATAGTGGTGTTGATAGTGTGTTGATAGTGGGGTTGATAGTGGGTTGATAGTGGTGTTGAATAGTGTGTTGATAGTGGTTGTTGATAGTGGTGTTGATAGTGGTGTTGATAGTGGGTGTTGATAGTGGTGTTTGATATGGTGTTGATAGTGGTGTTGAATAAATCGGTGTTGATATGTGTTGATAGTGGGTTGATAGTGGTGTGATAGTGTGTTGATTAGTGGTTGTTGATCTGGTGTTGAGTGGTGTTTGATAGGGTGTTGATAGTGGTGTTGATAGTGGTGTTGATAGTGGTGTTGATGTGGTGTGATAGTGGTGTTGATAGTGGGTGTGATGTGGTTTTTGATAGTGGGTGTTTGATAGTGGTGTTGATATGGTGTTGATCATAGTGGTGGTTGATAGTGGTGTTGATAATGTGGTGTTGATGTTGGTGATAGTGGTTTGATAGTGGTGCTGATTAGTGGTGTTGAATAGTGGTGTTGATAGTGTGTTGATAGTGGTGTTGATAGTGGTGTTGATAGTGGGTTGTTGATTAGTGGTGTTGGGGGATAGTGGTTGATAGTCGGTGTATTTGAGTGGTGTTGATCAGTGGTGTTTGTAGTGGTTGTTGATAGTGGTGTTGGATTAGTTGGTGTTGATAGTGGCGCTGATATTGGTGTTGATTTAGTGGTGCTGGATAGTGGTGTTTGATAGTGGTGTTGTAGTGGTGTTGATAGTGGGTGGTTGATAGTGGGGTTGTTTGATAGTGGTGTTGATAGTGGTGTTGATAGTGGTGT
>CM039463.1:53148588-53257627 GCA_022414725.1 Microglena sp. YARC
TGATAGTGCTGTTGATAGTGGTGTGAAGTGGTTGATAGTGTCATGTTGAATGGTGTTGATAAGTGGTGTTATGGGGTGTTGATAGTGTGTTGATAGTGGTTACACTGTTGATTAATTTGGTGTTGATAGTGGTGTTGATAGTCTGATAGTGGTGTTGATTAGTGGTGTTGATAGTGGTTTGATAGTGTGTTCTGAGAGTGGTGTTGATAGTGGTGTGATAGTGGTGTTGATGTATCTGGTGTGATGTGTGTTTGATAGTGGTGTTGATATTGGTGTTGATAGTGAGTGTTGATAGTGGTCGTTGATAGTGGTGTTGATTAGTGTGTGGATAGTGGTGTTGATAGTGGTGTTGATAGTGGTGTTGGATAGTGGGTGTGATAGTGGGTGTTGATAGTTTGGTGTTGATAGTGTGTTGATATGGCAAATCATCGCCTTCACTTGAGTGTTGATAGTGTGTTGATAGTTGGTTTGATGTGGTGTGATAGTGGTAGTTGATATGTGTTGATAGTGGTTGTGTAGTGGTGTTGAATATGGGTTGTAGTCTGGTGTTGATATGGTGTTGATAGTGTGTGATAGTGTTGTTGAAGTGGTGCTGATAGTGTGTAGATAGTGGTGCTGATAGTGGTGTGATCAGTGGTTGCTTGATAGTTGGTGTTGATAGTGGTGTTGATAGCTGGTGTTGATAGTGGGTTTGATAGTGGTGTTGATAGTTGTGTTGATAGTGGGTTGATAGTGGTGTTGATAGTGGTGTTATAGTGGTGTTGATAGGTGTGATAGTGGTCCCCCGTTGATAGTGGTGCTGATTAGTGGTGTTGATGTGGTGCTGATAGTGGTTGTTGATAGTGGTTTGATAGTGGTTGATGTGTTTTGTTGATAGTCTGGTGTTGATAGTGGTGGTTGATATGGTGTGATTAGTGTGTTTGATAGTGGTTGTTGATAGTGGGTTGATAGTGGTCGTTGTAGGGGTTTGATAGTTTGGTGTGATAGTGGTTGTTATAGTAGGTGATTGATGTGTGTTGATAGTGTGTGTTGATCTGGCTGATAGTTGGTCTGTTGATAGTGTGTGATAGTGGCTTGTTGATGTGTGTTGAATGTGGTGTTGAATATGGTGACCTGATAGGGTGTTGATAGTGGTAGTTGATATGGTGTTGATAGTGTGTTGATAGTGGGTTGATAGTAGGTGTTGATTAGTGGATGTTGTTAGTGTGTTGATAGTAGGTGTATAGTGGTGTTGATGTAGGTGTTGATAGTGGTGTTGAATAGTGGGTTGTAGTGGTGTTGATTGGTGTGATAGTGGTGTTGGATAGTGGTGTTATAGTGTGTTGTTAGTGGTGTTGATGTGGTTTTAGTGTGTTGATAGTGGTTGTTCGTGTGGGTGATATGGTTTGATAGTGGGTGTGATAGTGGTGTTGATAGTGGTGTTGATGTGTTGTTATAGTGGGGATAGTGGTGTGATAGTGGTGTAATAGTGGTGCTGATAGTGGTGTTGATAGGGGTGTTGTAGTCGGTGTTGTGATGTGTCTGTTTGATAGTGGTGTTGATAGTGGTGTTGATAGTGTTTGATAGTTGGTGTTGATAGTGGTGTTGATAGTGGTGATGATAGTACGGTGTTGATAGTTGGTTTGTTGATAGTGGTGTTGATAGTGGGTGTGATAGTGGTGTTGATAGTGGTATGTTATAGTGGTGTTGATAGTGGTGTTGATAATGGTGTTTAGTGGTGCTGATAGTGGTGTTGTAGTAGGTTGTTGTAGTGTTGATATAATATGTTTGATAGTAGTTGATTGTAGTGGTGTGATAGTGGTGTTTTGTAGTTCGGTGTTGATAGGGTGGATAGTCGGTGTTGATAGTGGTGTATTATGGTGGGGAGTAGTGGTGTGATAGTTGGTGCTTGTAGCGGTGTTGAGGGTTGAATAGTGTATCTGTGATGATAGTGGTGTTTGTTAGATGGTGCCCTGATAGTGGTGATGAAGTGGTGTTGATAGTGGTGTTGTGTGGTGTTGATAGTGGGTGTAGATAGTGTGTTTGATAGTTGGTGTTGATATTGTTTGATATGGGTTAATAGTTGTTGGATAGTGGTGTTAATATGGTGTGATAGTTCGATGTTTTTGTGTTGGGTGGTGTGATTTGTGGATGTTGATTAGTGGTGTTGTGAGTGGTGGTGTAGTGGTTGATAGTGGTGTTGATGTGGTGTTGATAGTGGTGTTGATATGGGTGATAGTGGTGTGGATAGTGGTGGTGATATATGGTGTTGATAGTCCGGTGTTGATAGTGTGTTGATGTGGTGTTAATAGTGGTGTTGAGTGGTGTTGAATAGTGGTGTTTGATAGTGGTGCTTGATAGTGGGTTGATAGTGGTTGCTGATAGTGTGGTTGATGTTTAGTGATAGTGCGGTGTTGGATAGTGGTGTGATATGGTTGCGATAGTGGTGTTGATAGTGGTGTTGATAGTGGTAATGTTGATTAGTGTGTGATAGTGGTGTTCGATTAGTGTGTGGATAGTGGTGTTGATAGTTGGTGTTGATAGTGGCTGTTGATAGTGGTGTTGATAGTGGGTGTTTATGGTGTTGATAGTGGTGTTGAAGTTGCTGTTTTGATGTGTTGATAGTGGGTTTGATAGTGGTGTTGACAGTGGTGTTTGATAGTGGTGTTGTATGGTGTTGATAGTGGTTGTATAGAAGTGGTGTTGATAGAGATATGTAGTTGTGTTGATAGTGGGTCGTTGGATAGTGGTGTTCATAGGGTGAGGAGTTGATCATGTGTTGATAGTGGCTGCTTATAGTGGTGTTGATAGTGGTGGTTGATAGTGTGGTGGAGTGTGGGTGTTGTGGGTTGTAGTGGTGTTAGATAGTGGTGTTGAATAGTGGTGTTGAAAGTGCGTGTTGATAGTGGTGTTGGATAGTGGTGTTGATAGTGGTGTTGATAGTGGTGTTGATAGGTGGTGTATAGAAATAGTGGTGTTGCATAAGAATAGGTGTTGATAGTGGTGTTTGGATAGTAAATCGGTGAATTAAGAATTCAGTTCGGATTGTTGATACAGTGTGTTGAACTAGGTCGGGTTGATTAGTTACGGCTGCAATATGATAGTGGTGTTGGTAGTGGGTGTTGTAGTGGTGTTGAAGTAGAGATGTTGATGGAAGTGGTGTGGAAGCTAGGTGTATGATAAGCTGCGCTGTGATAGTGGTTTGTGTGGTGTATGATAGTGGATCGTTGATAGCTGGGTTCGATAAGAATAGTGGTGCTGTAGTGGTGGTTTGAATAGTCCGTGAATGGATAGTGGTCGTTGATAGTGTGTTGACTTGGCGTGTTGATAGGTTGGTGTTGATAGTGGTGTTAGATAGTGGTGTTAGATAGATGGGTTGATACGTTGGTGCATGATAAAAGAATAATAAGATAATAGATAGAATGAGATGATTGATAAGATAAAAAGATAGATAAAGAAGATAGGGATAGATATATAAATAGTAGAGAGATATGATAGAGATAGAGTATTAGAAAAAAGTAAAGAGAGTATAGATTAAAAGTAAGAGAAAAAGTTAGAATAGAAAATGAGAGAATATGAAATCAAGAAGAGTATATAGATAAAGAATGGAGATAGATAAGATGTTGAATAGTAGATAAACAGAGAGAGATATAAAAGATGATGATGATATGTGATGGATAGTTATAATAAGTGGATGATGGTGGTGATAGTCGGCTGTGATGATAGATGGTTGGTTAGATAAGTATGTGATGATGGTGTGATGGATAGTGTAGATAGAAGATGATAGTGGGCTAGATATAAGATAAAGAATATGAATAGATGGTGATTAGTAGTTAGATGATGAAGTCGGATGTTGATAAGTGATGATGTGGTGGAAAAAGTTGGTTCAATGCATGAGTGGTTCCAGTTATAGTGCTGATGGTCTGTTGATAAAGTCGGTGGATAAATGATGTCGTTGTGTTAGTAGTGATGATGGCAGTGAGTATAGCTGGTGATTGTGGATGGTGGTGTAGTAGTGATACCATGGTTTGGTGGATTAGTGTTGATGATGATCGGTCGGTGAATAGTAGTTATGATGGTGGTGATAGTGGTGAGAGATCCGGTGGTGAAGCTAGTGATTGATGTGGTGGATAGTGAGTTGATCAAGTGGTACTTGGAATAGTATTGATGAGTGTTGATAAGTGGTGATGCATCTGATAGTGGTAAGTTGATGTGGTGGTGGTGACTAGGGTGTTATGGTGATAAGATGCGATAGTTGATAATGGTGATAGTTAGTGATGACGTAACAGTAGTTCGATAGTGGTATGATGATGGTCTGGTGATAGTAGTGAGATGTGTGGTGATAGTGGTGTTATAGTGTGTTGAAGTGGTGGGCGTGATGTGGTGTGTTGCACTGGTCGGTGATAGTTGGTGTTGACTGTGCGTGTTGTGAAGTGGTGTGGATGATGTGGTCGATAGTCGGTGGTGTATGATGTCGTGATAGTGGTGATGCATGGTGTGATAGTTGTGCTTGATGGTAGGGTGTGTTGATAGTGATGATGGTGCGTTGCTAGTGTTTGGCGGGTTTGATAGTAGTGATGGTGCCTGATAGTTGGTGGTGATGATGGTGTGATGTATTGATGGATGGTTGGTATAGTAGGATGGTGTGATAGTAGTGATGATGGTGGTCGATAGTGATGTGTTGACTAGTGGGTGATGTGTTGATGGTTGATGTATGATTGGTGGGTGTAGTGATATGGTGGTGGTGATTAGTTGTTGATGTGCATGGTGCGCTTGATAGTGGTGATTGATGGTGTGATAAGTGGTGATGATGATGGTGGTGATAGTAGTGATGGATGGCTCGGTTGATAGTGGGATGATGATGGTGGTGGTGATGATGATGTGGTGATAGTAGTGGATGGTGTTTATCGGTGGTGATGAGTGGTGGTGATAGTAGTTGATGGTGTGGTGATAGTGGTGTGATGATGATGATAGTATGGATGTGGTGATTAGTGGTGATGATGATGTCGGTTGAGTGATGATGGTGGTTAGTGGTTAGTGATAGTGATAGGGTGATGAATGCATGGTGGTGAATAGTAGCTGATGATGGTTTGGTGATCACGTGTGTGTGAATGATGATAGTGGTGATAGATAGTGGCTGTTGATGAGTGGTGGTGATCAGTGGTGTGATGATTGTGCACGCTTGATAGTAGTGATGATGATGGTGTTGGTATGATGATGTGGTGATAGTAGTGATGATGGTGTGGTGTTGATTAGTGGTGGTGATATAGTGATGACTGGTGGTGAGTGGTGATCGATGATGGTGGTGAAGTAGTGATGATAGGTGTTGATAGTCGGTAATGATGATGTGTGATAGTGGTGATGATGAGGATGGGTTATGATGATGGTGATATAGTAGTTGATGATGGTGGTGGCATAGATGATAGTGGTGTCGATAAGTGGGTGTTCAGTGATGATGGTGGTGTAGTGGTAGTGGTGCTGATGGTCGGTGATAGTAGATGATGGTGGTTGATAGTGGTGTTGATAGTGTGTTATAGTGGTGTTGAGTGGTTGGTTCGATAGTGGTGTTGATATGGTGTTGTAGTGGTGGTTGGTATTAGGTGTTGATGCATGTTTGATAGCCTGGTGCGTTGATAGTGTGTTGATGTGGTGTGATAGTGATAGTATGATGGTGGTGAGTAGTGTTGATCGGTGGTGATGTGGTGTGTAGATGATGTTCATAGTGGTGATGTTGATGGGGTGATAGTGGTGTTGATAGATGGATGATGGTGTGTATAGTTGGTGATTGATAGTGGTGTTGATAGTGGTGATTATGATAGTGGTGATGTATCGTGGTGGTCGATAGAATAGGGTGTTGATATTGTGTGGTGGATAATAGTAGCTCGTTGATATGCGTCGTTGCAAGTGGTCGGTTGATTAGTGGTGCGATGATGATGGTGTGATAGTAGTGATGATGGTGGTTGATAGTGGGGCTGATGATGATGGTGGTGATAGTTGGTGATGATGGAGGTGACAGTCGGTGATGGCATGATGTGGTTGAAAGTAGTTATGATGGTGGTGATAGTGGTGATGATGATGGTGTGATGTAGTGATGATGGGGGATAGTGTGATAGTGGTGGTGAGATATGGGTGTTGATGATGATGGTGGTGATAGTGTGGATGATGATGGTGGTTATAGTAGTGATTGGTGGTGATGAATGATATGGTGGTGATATTGATGATGACTAGTGGTATGCTGATGGTGTGTGATGTGCTGATGAGTGGTGGTTGATAGTCGGTGATAGTGGTGGATGATGAGGTGGTGATAGTAGTGATGATGGTGTGATAGTCGTGTGATGATGCATGGTGTTATAGTAGTGATGGTGATTGGTGGCGATATGGTGGTTGATTGATTCTGATAGTGGTGGATGATGATAGTGGTGTTGATAGTAGTGATGATGGTGGTGGATAGTGGTTGTTTGATGTGGTGTTGTAGTGGATGTTGATGCATGGTCCGGTTGATAGTAGTGATGCATGGTGGTGGATAGTTTGGTGAATGAATGATGGTGGTTGATTAGTAGATTAGTGGGTGTTGATAGTGGTAGTTGAGTGGATGGATAGTGGTGATAGTGGTGTTGATGAGTGGTGTTTGATAGTGGTGTTGATAGTGGTGTGATAGTGGGTGTGTAGTGGTGTCTATAGTGGTTGTTGTAGTGGTGTTGATGTGTGTTTGATAAGTGGTGTTGATAGTGGTGTTGATAGTGGTGTTGGTTCTAGTGTGTTGATAGGAATGTTGTAGTGGGTGTGCATTGTGCTGTAGTGAGTGGTTGATGTGGGGTGTGAGTGAGTGGTGTTGATGTGGTGATGAGTGCGTGTGATAGTGGTGTTATTAGGTGGTGTTTGATTAGTGGTGTTGATAGTGGTGTTGATTAGTGGTGATGATGATGGTGGTGATAGTGTGTTGTAGTGTTGATGTGGAGGTGTGATAGTGTGTCGTTGATGTGGTGTTGATTGTGGTGTAGAGTGATGCATGCGTTGGTGTTGATGTGGTGTTTATGTGGTGTTGATAGGTGGTGTTGATAGTGGTGTTATGATAGTGGCGTTGCCATAGTGGGTGTTGATTAGTGGTGTTGATAGTGGTTGATAGCTGGTGTTGATAGTGGTGGTTTGATAGTGGTGTTGATAGTGGTGTTGATAGTGGTGTTGAAGTGGTGTTGATAGTTGTGTTGATAGTGGTGTTGATAGTGGTCGTTGCAGTAGTGGTGTTGATAGTGGTGTTGATAGTGGTGTTGATAGTGGTGTTTGTAATGTGTTTGTCAGTGGTGATAGTGGTGATGATGATGGTGAAGATAGTGGTGTTGATGTGGTGTTGTAGTGTTATGGTAGGTGTCGAAGCTGGGTGTTGATGTGGTGTTGATAGTGGTTTGATAAGTGTTGGTCTGATCGGGTCGGTGTCAGGGTGCTGTAGTGGTGCATGATGACAGTGGTGTGAATAGTGGTATAGTGGGTGTTGTACGGTTTGATAGTGGTGTGATAGTGGTGTTGATTGGTGTTGATAGTGGATGTTGTCAGTGGTGAGTGGTTTTGATAGTGGTGATGTGTGTGATAGCGTGTAGTGTGAATGTTGAATAGATGGTGGTGATAGTAGTGTGATGATGGTGGTTGATATGGTGATGAATGATGGTAGGCTGATAGTAGTGGTGATGTAGTGTGGTGATAGTTGGTTGGATGATGGTGTGTTGATAGTTAGTATTGATAGATTGGTGGTTGATAGTGGTGATGATATGGTGACTGCGTGTCGTGATAGTAGATAGATGATGGATGGTGATAGTGGTGATGGATGATGGTGGTTAGTAGTGTACGGTGGTGATAGTGGTTGGATGATGATGGTTGGCTGATGTAGCTGATGATGGTGGTGATTAAGTTGTGTTGACGACATGGTGGTGTTGATCTTAGTAGTACGTGAATTGATTGTGTCGGTGACTAGTGGTGATTTGATGATGGTGTGATAGTGGTGTTGACTAGATGGTGGTTGCTAAGGGGTGTGATATGATGGTCATAGTAGTGGTGATGATAGTGGAAGTGTAGTGTGGTGATCAGTAGACTGTGATGTTCGGTGATCCTGGTTGATGATGGTGGTGATAGTAGTGATGATGGTCGGTGATAGTGGTGATATGTTTGCAGGTAGATATCGCTCGCGCTCGATTGCTGGTTGGTGATAGTAGTGATGTGGTTCGGGTGATCGCTCGCTCGCGCTGATTGGTGGCTTGATGTGGTGATGATTTGGGTGATAGTAGGATGAGATAGTTGTCGTCGTAGATGTTGGATGGTGTGGTATTATAATGAGGTGGTCGTTGATGATGGTGTAGGTGTGATGGTCGCGTGATAGTGGTGATTGATAGTGGTGTTGATGAGTCAAGTGGTGCATTGATGGTGGTGGTGTTGATGGTGGTGGATAGTGGTATGATGTGGTTGTTGTAGTGGTGTGATAGTTGGTGCTGGTGATAGTGGTATTGATGGTGTTGATGGTGGTGTAGTAGTGATCAGTGGTGTTGAGTGGTGTTGATGATGGTGGTTGATGGAGTGGTGATATGGTTGTGAATAGTGTTGAGATGTGTGATAGTGGTGTTAATAGTGGTGTTGATGGTGGTGATAGTGTTGTTGATGATGGTGGTTGATAGTGTTGATGATGTGGTGTAGTGGTGGTTGATGATGGTGTTTGATAGTTAGTATGATGGTGTGATGATTGATGGTCCGGTGATAGTGGGCTGTTGATGGTGCGTGTAAGTGGTGATATGATGATGGTGTTGATAGTGTGGATGATGCGTGGTGATAGTGGGTGATGTGATGGTGATAGTGGTGTTGATAGTGGTGTTATAGTGGTGATTAAAAATGATGAAGAAAAGGAATGTAGTTGATAGTGGTCATGTAGGTGTTGTGATAGCTGGTGTGTAGAGTGATAGTGGTGTAGTTGTGATACATGTGGGTGATATGGTGGTGATAGTAGTGATGATGTGGTGATTGATAGTGGTGATGTAGGTGAATAGTGCTGATTAGGTGATACGTGTAGTGGTGAGTAGTGGTAGGATGGTAGTGGATAGAGGGTTGATCAGTGGTGATAGTGTGATGAGAGGTGTTGAAGTGGTGTTATGTATGGTTGAATGATGTGTGTGTGATGATAGTGGTTTGATAGTGGTGTTGATAGTGGTGATTGATAGTGATCAGTGATGATAGTGGATATAGTGATAGTGGTGTATGATAGTGTTGATAGGTGATAGTGGTGTGAGTGGTGTTGTGTTGGTGATGTAGTGGTGTTGATAGTGGTGTTATAGTGGTGGTGATAGTGGTGTTGTAGGTGAAGCCTGTTGATAGTGGTTGATGTGGTGATTGGTTGATAGGGTGGTGTTGATAGTGGTGTTTGAGTGGTGTGTGATAGTGGTGGTTGATGTGATTGTAGTGGTGTTGATAGTGATAGTGTGATGTAGGTGAGAGTGTGTTTGGATAGTGGTGTTTGATGAGTGGTGTTGAATGATAGTGGTGGTGGTGATAACGTGGTGTTGATAGTGGTGTGAATGTGCGCTGGTTGAGTGGTGTTGATGTGGTGTGATGATGATAGTGGTGTTGAGTAGGGGTGTTGATAGTTGAATCGGTGTTGATAGTGGTGGGTTGGAATAAAGGTTTGCGGTGTTTGATGGTGTTGATAGTGGGAATAGTGGTGTTGATAATGGTGGTGAAGTAGAGTGGATGTCGTAGGGACTAGTGGTGTGAATAGTGGTGAGTGGTTTTGATAGTGATGTGTATGATGATGTAGTGTGATGGTAGGTGATAGTGGGTGTTTGTGTAGGGAGTGATTGTGAGTAAGACGTGGTCGAATCTGATGTTGGTGGATATAGTGATGTTTAGTGAGAGTGTGGATGTAGTAAGTAGTGTGAAGGTAAGGTGATAGTGTCATTGATAGTGTGGTGGTTGATATGTGATGTTAGGGATATGTGGTGGTGATAGTGAAGTAGGTGATAAGTAGGTGAGTTAAGAGTGATAGTGGTGAATGTAGGTTGACAGCGTGTGTTAGATAGTGGTGGTGCTTGGTGATCGTGGTGAAGTAGTTAAGTGTATGACTGTGGATAGTGTGTGGTGATATGGATTGTAGTGATAGTGGTGGTGCTTGAAGGTGGTTTGAGTGGTGTGATAGGTGTGGTGGATGACTAGTGGTGATGATGTGGTGGTGCTGATAGTGGTGGTGATGTGATTGGTGTTGATAGTGGTGATGATAGTGATGTGTGATAGTGGTTGCATATGATAGTGGTGTTTTGATAGTGGTGTGATAGTGATAAGTGGTGTTGATAGTGGTGCTTGATAGTGGTGTGTTGATAGTGGTGATACGTATGTTGATAGTGGTGTTATAGTGCGGGTGTTGATAGGTGGTCGGTGGTTTGATAGTGGTGTTTGATAGTAGTGGTGTGGTGTGTGATAGTGTTGTTGTTGATAGTGGTGAAGTAGGTGATAGTTGGTTGTGTATAGTGGATGACTAGTGGTGTTGATAGTGGTGTTGATGAGTGTGGTGTGATAGTGGTGTTGATAGTGGTGTAGGTGACTTAGTGGTGTGGTGGTGGTGATAGTAGTGGCATGATGTGGTGTTGATATCGGTGAGTTGATAGTGGTGTGTAGGTTGATGTGGTGGTGGTGATAGTGGTGTCATGATAGGATAGTGGGTTGATAGGTGGTGAGCTAGTGGTGTGATAGTGGTGTGATTGGTGGTGATAGTAGTGATGTAATGTGGATGTAAGGTGATAGTGGTGTTGAGATGATGATGTGGTGGTGAGTAGTGATAGTGGTGATAGTGGGTGATGTAGGTGATAGTGGTCGATGGTGTGATAGTGGATGCATGATAGTGTGATGTGCTTGATGTAGGTGATAGGTGGTGGTGATAGTAGTGGTTAGTAGTGATAGTGGAGGTAGGTGATAGTGTGATGATATGGTGGTAGGTGCATCAGGTGATAGTGTGATGATGATTGTCGAGGTGCGTGATGTGTCATATGATGGGTAGTGATAGTGGCTCTGATAGTGTGATGTGGTGATAGTAGTGATCAGTAGGTGATGATGCTGATAGTGGTGTAGTGAGTGGTAGGTGATAGGATGGTGGTTGAGTGATGATGGTGTCGATCAGTAGTGATGTGATGTTGATAGTGTGGTGATGTAGGTGATAGTGGGCTGATAGTGGTGGTGGTGAAAGTGCTTGATATTGATGGTGGTTGAATAGTGTGATGTAAGTGATAGTTGGTGATGGTGAATAGATAGTAGAATTTGGTGTATAGGTGATAAGATGATAGTGTAGGTCTTGATAGTGGTGATGTTAAGTGGGATGTAACTGATAGTGGATGCATAGTGATAGTCAGATGATGTGGTGCGGTTGATAGTGGTGATAGTGTGTTGATAGTGGGTGATGGAATAGTGGTGGTTGATAGTGAAAGTGGTGATTGTAATAGTGGTGTTGATAGTGTTGATGTAGGTGTTGATAGTGTGTGGTGTTGATAGTGGTGATGTGGTGATAGTGTGATAGTGGTGTGATAGTGGTGTTGATAGTAGGTTCTGAGTGGTGGTGGTGATAGTGTGATGTAGGTTGATAGTGTGAATGTAGGTGATAGTGGGGATGTAGTGTAGGTATGAGGGGGGTGTCGTGATATTGGTGGTGAATGTTGATAGGTGATAGTGGTGTTGATAGTGTGGTGGTGATAGTCGTGTGATAGTGATGTTGAATAGTGATGTATGATAGTGTGGTGTTGATAGTGATGTTGATGATAGGTGGTCGGTTGATGATTAGTGATGATGTTGTATAGTGTGGTGAGAGGTTGATATGTGGTGATAGTGGTGATAGTGATTGATGTGTGTGTGATAGTGGTGTTGTCAGGGCTGATGTGATTAGGCTGTTAGTGGTGTTGATAGTGTGTATAGTGGTGATATGTGTTTGATAGTGGTGTGAGTGGTGTGATAGATAGTTGTGTGGTTGATTGTGATAGTGGTGTTCGATCTGGTAGGTGATAGATAGGTGTTGATAGTGGTGTTGATTAGTGGTGTTGATAGTGGTGTTGATAGTGGTGTGATAGTTGGTGTTGATAGTGGTGTTGATAGTGGTGTGGTGGTGTTGATATGGTGTTGGTGTGTGATAGTGGGTGTTGATAGTGGTGTTGATAGTGGTGTTGAAGTGGTGGGTGATAGTGCGTGTTGATTAGTGGTGTTGATAGTGGTGTTTGATAGTGGTGTTGATAGGTGGTGTGATAGTTGTTGATATGATAGTGGTGTTGATAGTGGTGTTGATAGTGGTTTGTTGATAGTGGTGGTTGATAGTGGTGATGATAGGTGATAGTGTGTGTTGATAGTGGTGTTGATATGTGGTTGTTGATAGTGGTAGTGTGATAGTGGTGGTGATACGTGGGTGAGTTAGTGGTGTAGGTGATGGTGGTAGGGTTGATATGTAGGACATAGTGGATTTGGTCGATAGTGGTGTTGATAGTGGTGGTGTTGATAGTGGTGTGATAGTGATAGTGGAGTTGATAGTGGTGGTGATAGTGGTGTTGATAGTGGATGTTGATAGTGGTCGTTGCATAGTGAGGTTGGTGATAGTGGTGTTGATAGTGGTGATTGATAGGTGAAGTGTCGTGATAGTGGTGTGCATGTAGTGTGTTGATAGTGGTGTTGATAGTGAGTAAGTGATAGTGGTGATTTGAATGTAGTGGTGTTGATATGTGGTGTTCGGATAGTGGTGTTGATAGGGTGTTGTAGTGGTGTTGATAGTGGTGGTGGCTGATAGTGGTGTGGTGATAGTGGTGGTTGATAGGGTGTTGATAGTTGGTGATGATAGTGGCGTAGTGATAGTGTGTTGATTAGGGTGTTGATAGTGGTGTTGATTAGCTGATATAGTGGTGTTGTAGTGGTGGATAGTGGTGTTGATGAGTGGTGGTGGTGATAGTGTTGATAGTGTGTTGATAGTGGTGTTGGATGTTGATAGTGCGTGTTGATAGTGGTGTTGATGTAGGTTGATAGTGGTGGTTGATAGGGTGTTGCATAGTGGATGTTGATATGGTGTTGTGGGTTGAGTGGTTGATGTGGTTTGATAGTGTGATAGTGATGATTGATAGTGGTGATAGTGGTGTTGATAGTGGTGTTGATAGTGTGTTGATAGTTGTGTGATGTGGTGTGGTAGTCGGTGATAGTGGTGGTGTTGATAGTGGTGGTGATAGTGTGTGATAGTGGTGTTGATATGATGATTATGGTGGTGATTAGTTGTTGATAGTTTGTGGTGATGGATTGGTGTTTGATAGTGGTGTAGTGATAGTGGTGTTGATAGTGAGAGTGGTGTGATAGTGGGTGTGATATGATAGTGTGTGTGATAGTGGGTGATTGATAGTGGTGTGCGTGATAGTGTGTGTTGATAGTTGGTAATGTGTGGTGGTTGGATAGTTGGTGGTAGGATGATATGGTGGGTGTATATGTTGGATTGTTGATAGTGGTGTGTTTTGATATGGTGGTGCGTAGTGTGATATGGGTGATGTGTGATGTGTGGATAGTTAGATAGTGGTGTTGATAGTGATAGTGTTGAGTGGTGTTGATAGTGGTGTCTGCATGTGAATGTGCTAGTGGTGTTGATAGTGGTGTGATGATGTGGTGTGTGTGATAGTGCGGTGTTGATAGTGGTGATTGATAGTGGTGGTAGTGTCGTGACTGCATGTGGGTGATAGTGGTGATAGTGTTGATAGTGGTAGTGATAGTGTAGTGGTGATAGTGGTGCTGATAGTGGTGCTGATAGTGGTGCTGATAGTGTGTTGATAGTGGTGCTGATAGTCGGTGTGTTGATAGTGGTGCTGATAGTGGTGTTGATGAAGTGTGTAGGTTGATAGTGGTGTTTGATAGTGGTGTTGATAGTGTGGGGTGTTGATAGTGGTGTTGATCGCGCGTGTGTATTGATAGTGGGTTGATAGTGGGTGTTGATAGTGTGTTTGGTTGATAGCTAGTTGATAGTTGGGTGTGATAGTTGGATAGTGGTGTGGTGATAGTGGGTGATTGTGGGTGGTTGGATAGTGGTGTTGATAGTGGTGTGATAGTGGTGATGAGGTGATAGTGGTGTTGATAGTGGTGTGATAGTACGTGGTTGATATGTGGTGGTGATAGTGGTGTTGATTAGTGGTGTGATAGTGGTGTTGATAGTGGTGTGATAGCGGTGGGTGATAGTGGGTTGATAGTGGTGTTGATAGTGGTGATAGTGGTGTGATAGTGTGTGATAGTGTGGTGTTGATAGTGTGGTGTTGATAGTGTGTGTGATAGTGGTGGTGATAGTGGTGTGTTGGTGGTGATAGTGGTGTGATGATAGTGGTGATAGTGATGTGATAGTTGTGGTGATAGGGTGTGATATGGTGTTGATAGCTGGTGGTTGATAGTGGTGGTGTTGATAGTGGTGTTGATAGTGGGTGTTGATAGTGTGGTGTTGATAGTGGTGTGGTGTTGATAGTGGTTGATGTAGTGTGTTTGATAGTGATAGGTGTGATTAGGGTATAGTGTGTTTGATAGTGGTGTTGATAGTGGTGTGCTGAGTGGTAGTGGTGTTGATAGTGGGTGTGTGTTTGATAGTGATGTGGCTGGTGATGTGGGAGTGGTGTCTGATAGTGGGATGTTGATGGTGTTGTGATAGTGGTGTTGATAGTGGTGTTGATAGTGGTGTTGATAGTGGTGTTGATTATGATGTGGTGTTGATAGTGGTGGTTGATAGTGGTGTGGTGTTGATAGTGGTGTTGATCGTGTTGATAGTGGTGTTGATAGTGGTGTTGATAGTTTGGTGGGTTGATAGTGGTGTTGATAGTCGGTGTTGATAGTGGTGTTGATAGTGGTGTTGATAGTGTTGGTGTGATAGTGTTTGGATAGTGGTGTGATAGTGGTGTTGATAGTGGTGTTGATAGTGGTGTTGTAGTGGTGTGTGATAGTGTGTTGATGAGTGGTGTTGATAGTGTGGTGTTGATAGCTGTGATAGTGAGGTGGTGTGATAGTGGTGGTGGTTTGATAGTGGTGTTGATAGTGGTGTGTTGATAGTGGTTGTGTGATAGTGGTGTGATAGTGTGTCGATGTGGTGGATAGTGGTGTGATAGTGGTGATAGGTGTTGATGAGTGGTGTTGATAGTGTCTGATAGTGGTGTTGATAGTGGTGTTGATAGTGGTGCTGATAGTGGTGCTGATATGATAGTGTTGATAGTGTGGCTGTTGATAGTGTGGTAGTGGCTGATAGTGTGTGAGTGGTGTTGATAGTGTGTTGATAGTGATGTGTTGATAGTGGTGTTGATATAGTGTGTTGATAGTGGTGTTGATAGTGGTGTTGATGGTGGTGTGGTGATAGTGGTGTTGATTAGTGGTGGTTGAGTAGTGGTGTTGATAGTGGTGTTGATAGGTGGTGCGATAGTGTGTTGAGATAGTCGTGAGTGATGGTGGTGTAGATAGTGGTGCGTCGATGAGTGGTGGTGTCGATAGTGGTGAGTGTTGATAGTTGTGTGGTGTGATAGTGGTGTGATAGTGTGTTGATGTAGTGGTGATAGTTTTGGTTGTGTGATAGTGGGTGCTGATAGTGGTGTTGATAGTGTGTGAATAGTGGGTTGATATAGTGGTGTGATAGTGAGTGGTGTGCTGATAGTGGTGCTGATAGTGGTGCTGATAGTGGTGCTGATAGTGTTGATAGTGGTGTTGATTAGTAGGGGTGTTGATAGTGGTGTTGATAGTGGTGTTGATAGTGGTGATGTGGTGTGATAGTGGTTGATAGTGTGTGATTAGTGGTGTTGATCATGGTGTTGATAGTGGTGATTGATAGTGGTGTTGATAGTGGTGTTGATAGTGGTGGGTTGATAGTGGTGTTGATAGTGGTGTTGATAGTGGTGCTAGTGGTGTTGATAGTGTGTTGATGTGGTGTGATAGGGTGGTGTTGATAGTGGTGTTGATAGTTGATAGTGGTGATTATGAAGTGGTGTTGATAGTGGTGTTGATAGTGGTGATTGATAGTGTTGATAGTGGGTTGATAGTGGTGTTGATGTGGGTGTTGATAGTGGTGTTGATAGTGGTGTTGATAGTGGTGTTGATCGGTGGTTTGTGAAGTTGATGTGGTGTGATAGTGGTGTTGATAGTGGTGTTGATAGTGGTGTTGACTAGTGGTGTTGATAGTGGTGTTGATAGTGGTGTTGATATTTGGTGGTTGATAGTGGTGTGATAGTGGTGTTGATAGTGTGTGTTGATAGTGGGTTGATAGTGGGTGTTGATAGTGTGTTGATAGTGGTGATAGTTGGTGTTGATAGTGGTGTGATAGTGGTGTGATAGTTGTGTGATAGAGTGTGATAGTGGTGTTGATATTGTGGTGTTGATAGGTGTGGTGTGGTGATATGGTTGTGATAGTGGTTTGATAGTGTGGTTGATGTAGTGGTGTTGATAGTGTAGGTGTTGATAGTGATAGTGGTTGATAGTGGTGTTGATAGTGGTTTGTGTGATGAAGTGGTGTTGATAAGTGGTGTTGATAGTGGTGTAGGTGATATGTGGTGATATGGTGTTGATAGTGTGTGTTGATAGTGGTGTTTTGATTAGTACGGTGTGTTGAGTAGCGTGTTGATAGTGGTGTTGATAGTGGTGTTGATAGTGGTGTGATGGTGGTGTTGATAGTGGTGCTGATAGTGGGTGCTGATAGTGGTGTGATAGTGGTGTTGATAGTGGTGTTGATAGTGGTGTGTGATAGTGGTGTTGATCAGTGGTGTTGATAGTGGTGTTGATAGTGGTGTTGATAGTGGTGGTGATAGTGGTGTGATAGTGGTGGTTGATAGTGGTGCTGATAATAGTGTTGATGTTGCGAATAGTGGTGTTGCAGGGTGTTGATAGTCGGTGTTGAATCAGAATAATAAAAGTGTTGTAGTGCGGTGGTTGATAGTGGTGTTGATAGTGGTGTTGATAGTGGTGTGTTTGAATGTGGGGCCATAGTGGTGGCTAGGCGAATGGCTAGTGGTGGAATACTGTATGTTCGATAGGTGTCAAGATGTTCGATGTTTGATAGTGGTGTTGCATGAACCTCAAGTGGGTGTAGATAGGGTGTTGAAAAAATAATAGTGTGTGAATGTGCATGGAACTGAGGCATGTTGATGGCCAGTGTTGAAAAAATAAAGTGGTGGAGCCACTGGCAGTGGTGTTGATAGTGGTGTTGAATGCATGCTATGGAACTGAGGCTGTATCAAGATGTTGCGATGGCCAGCTCGTGCAACCTGCAGAAAATAAAGTGGTGGAGCCACTTGCAGTGGTGTTGATAGTGGTGTTGAATGCATGCTATGGAACTGAGGCTGTATCAAATGTTGCGATGGCCAGCTCGTGCAACCTGCAGAAAAATAAAGTGGTGGAGCCACTGGCAGTGGTGTTGATAGTGGTGTGAATGCATGCTATGGAACTGAGGCTGTATCAAGATGTTGCGATGGCCAGCTCGTGCGACCTGCAGAAAAATAAAGTGGTGGAGCCACTGGCAGTGGTGTTTGATAGTGGTGTTGAATGCATGCTATGGAACTGAGGCTGTATCAAGATGTTGCGATGGCCAGCTCGTGAACCATGCAGAAAAATAAAGTGGTGGAGCCACTGGCAGTGGTGTTGATAGTGGTGTTGAATGCATGCTATGGAACTGAGGCTGTATCAAGATGTTGCGATGGCCAGCTCGTGCGACCTGCAGAAAAAATAAAGTGGTGGAGCCACTGGCAGTGGTGTTGATAGTGGTGTTGAATGCATGCTATGGAACTGAGGCTGTATCAAGATGTTGCGATGGCCAGTCGTGCAACCTGAAACAATAAAGTGGTGGAGCCACTGGCAGTGGTGTTGATAGTGGTGTTGAATGCATGCTATGGAACTGAGGCTGTATCCAAGATGTTGCGATGGCCAGCTCGTGCGCAACCTGATAAAGTGGTGGAGCCACTGGCAGTGGTGTTGATAGTGGTGTTGAATTTGCATGCTATGGAACTGAGGCTTGTATCAAAAGTTGCGATGCCAGCTCGTGTGCAACCTGCAGAAACAGAAAAAAATAAAGTGGTGGAGTGCAGTGGTGTTGATAGTGGTGTTGAATGCATGCTATGGAACTGAGGCTGTATCAAGATGTTGCGATGGCCAGCTCGTGCAACCTGCAGTAAAGTGGTGGAGCCACTGGCAGTGGTGTTTGATAGTGGTGTTGAATGCATGCTATGGTGAGGCTGTTCAAGATGTTGGAATGAAGTGTGTTGTGGGTTGATAGTGGTGTTGAATGCATGCTATGGAACTGAGGCTGTATGCTTGGCATATGTGCAGAAAACAAGTGTGGAGCACTGGCAGTGGTGTTTGATAGTGGTGTTGAATGCATGCTGTGGAACTGAGGCTGTATAAATGTTGCGATGGCCAGTCGTGTTGCAAAAAAATAGTGGTGGAGCCACTGGCAGTGGTGTTGATAGTGGTGTTGAATGCATGCTATGGAACTGAGGCTGTATCAAGATGTTGCGATGGCCAGCTCGTGCAAACCTGCAGAAAATAAAGTGGTGGAGCCACTGCAGTGGTGTTGATTAGTGGTGTTGAATGCAGCTATGGAACTGAGGCTGTATCAAGATGTTTGCGATGGCCAGCTCGTGTGCAGAAAAAATTAGGGTGGAGCCACTGGCAGTGGTGTTGATAGTTGGTGTGGAATGCATGCTATGGAACTGAGGCTGTATCAAGATGTTTGCGATGGCCAGCTCGTGCAACCTGCAGAACAATAAAGTGGTGGAGCCACTGGCAGTGGTGTTGATAGTGGTGTTGAATGCATGCTATGGAACTGAGGCTGTATCAAGATGTTGCGATGGCCAGCTCGTGCAACCTGCAGAAAACAATAAAGTGGTGGAGCCACTGGCAGTGGTGTTGATAGTGGTGTTGAATGCATGCTATGGAACTGAGGCTGTATCAAGATGTTGCGATGGCCAGCTCGTGCAACCTGCAGAAAAGAATAAAGTGGTGGAGCCACTGGCAGTGGTGTTGATAGTGGTGTTGAATGCATGCTATGGAACTGAGGCTGTATCAAGATGTTGCGATGGCCAGCTCGTGCAACCTGCAGAAAAAATAAAGTGGTGGAGCCACTGGCAGTGGTGTTGATTGGTGTTGATAGTGGTGTTGAATGCATGCTATGGAACTGAGGCTGTATCAAGATGTTGCGATGGCCAGCTCGTGCAACCTGCAGAAAAAATAAAGTGGTGGAGCCACTGGCAGTGGTGTTGATAGTGGGTTGAATGCATGCTATGGAACTGAGGCTGTATCAAGATGTTGCGATGGCCAGCTCGTGCAAACTGCAGAAAAATAAAGTGGTGGAGAGCCACTGGCAGTGGTGTTGATAGTGGTGTTTGAATGCATGCTATGGAACTGAGGCTGTATCAAGATGTTGCGATGGCCAGCTCGTGCAACCTGCAGAAAACAATAAAGTGGTGGAGCCACTGGCAGTGGTGTTGATAGTGGTGTTGAATGCATGCTATGGAACTGAGGCTGTATCAAGATGTTGCGATGGCCAGCTCGTGCAACCTGCAGAAAAAATAAAGTGGTGGAGCCACTGGCAGTGGTGTTGATAGTGGTGTTGAATGCATGCTATGGAACTGAGGCTGTATCAAGATGTGGAGCACTGCAGTGGTGTTGATGGCTATGGAACTGAGCTCGATGCAACCTGCAGAAACAATAAAGTGGTGGAGCCACTGGCAGTGGTGTTGATAGTGGTGTTGAATGCATGCTATGGAACTGAGGCTGTATCAAGATGTTGCGATGGCCAGCTCGTGCAACCTGCAGAAAAATAAAGTGGTGGAGCCACTGGCAGTGGTGTTGATAGTGGTGTTGAATGCATGCTATGGAACTGAGGCTGTATCAAGATGTTGCGATGGCCAGCTCGTGCAACCTGCAGAAAAATAAAGTGGTGGAGCCACTGGCAGTGGTGTTGATAGTGGTGTTGAATGCATGCTATGGAACTGAGGCTGTATCAAGATGTTGCGATGGCCAGCTCGTGCAACCTGCAGAAACAATAAAGTGGTGGAGCCACTGCAAGTGGTGTTGATAGTGGTGTTGAATGCATGCTATGGAAACTGAGGCTGTATCAAGATGTTGCGATGGCCAGCTCGTGCAACCTGCAGAAAAAATAAAGTGGTGGAGCCACTGGCAGTGGTGTTGATAGTGGTGTTGAATGCATGCTATGGAACTGAGGCTGTATCAAGATGTTGCGATGGCCAGCTCGTGCAACCTGCAAAAAAATAAAGTGGTGGAGCCACTGGCAGTGGTGTTGATAGTGGTGTTGAATGCATGCTATGGAACTGAGGCTGTATCAAGATGTTGCGATGGCCAGCTCGTGCAACCTGCAGAAACAATTAAAGTGGTGGAGCCACTGGCAGTGGTGTTGATAGTGGTGTTGAATGCATGCTATGGAACTGAGGCTGTATCAAGATGTTGCGATGGCCAGCTCGTGCAACCTGCAAGAAACAATAAAAAAAGTGGTGGAGCCACTGGCAGTGGTGTTGATAGTGGTGTTGAATGCATGCTATGGAACTGAGGCTGTATCAAGATGTTGCGATGGCCAGCTCGTGCAACCTGCAGAAAAATAAAGTGGTGGAGCCACTGGCAGTGGTGTTGATAGTGGTGTTGAATGCATGCTATGGAACTGAGGCTGTATCAAGATGTTGCGATGGCCAGCTCGTGCAACTGCAGAAAAATAAAGTGGTGGAGCCACTGCAGTGGTGTTGATAGTGGTGTTGAATGCATGCTATGGAACTTGAGGCTGTATCAAGATGTTGCGATGGCCAGCTCGTGCAACCTGCAGAAACAATAAAGTGGTGGAGCCACTGGCAGTGGTGTTGATAGTGGTGTTGAATGCATGCTATGGAACTGAGGCTGTATCAAGATGTTGCGATGGCCAGCTCGTGCAACCTGCAGAAAACTGAATAAAGTGGTGGAGCCACTGGCAGTGGTGTTGATAGTGGTGTGAATGCATGCTATGGAGGGAACTGCCACTGTGGAGCATGGCAATGTGTATAAGATGTTGCGATGGCCAGCTCGTGCAACCTGCAGAAAAATAAAGTGGTGGAGCCACTGGCAGTGAGTGTTGATAGTGGTGTTGAATGCATGCTATGGAACTGAGGCTGTATCAAGATGTTGCGATGGCCAGCTCGTGCAACCTGCAGAAAAAATAAAGTGGTGGAGCCCACTGGCAGTGGTGTTGATAGTGGTGTTGAATGCATGCTATGGAACTGAGGCTGTATCAAGATGTTGCGATGGCCAGCTCGTGCAACTGCAGAAACAATAAAGTGGTGGAGCCACTGGCAGTGGTGTTGATAGTGGTGTTGAATGCATGCTATGGAACTGAGGCTGTATCAAGATGTTGCGATGGCCAGCTCGTGCAACCTGCAGAAAAATAAAGTGGTGGAGCCACTGGCAGTGGTGTTGATAGTGGTGTTGAATGCATGCTATGGAACTGAGGCTGTATCAAGATGTTTGATCGATGGCCAGCTCGTGCAAACCTGCAAAAAAATGCAAAAATAAAAGTGGTGGAGCCACTGGCAGTGGTGTTGATAGTGGCTGTTGAATGCATGCTATGGAACTGAGGCTGTGTATCAAGATGTTGCGATGGCCAGCTCGTGCAACCTGCAAAAAATAAAGTGGTGGAGCCACTGGCAGTGGTGTTGATAGTGGTGTTGAATGCATGCTATGGAACTGAGGCTGTATCAAGATGTTGCGATGGCCAGCTCGTGCAACCTGCAGAAACAATAAAGTGGTGGAGCCACTGGCAGTGGTGTTGATAGTGGTGTTGAATGCATGCTATGGAACTGAGGCTGTATCAAGATGTTGCGATGGCCAGCTCGTGCAACCTGCAAAAAAATAAAGTGGTGGAGCCACTGGCAGTGGTGTTTGATAGTGGTGTTGAATGCATGCTATGGAACTGAGGCTGTATCAAGATGTTGCGATGGCCAGCTCGTGCATGGCCACCTGCAGAAAAAATAAAGTGGTGGAGCCACTGGCAGTGGTGTTGATAGTGGTGTTGAATGCATGCTATGGAACTGAGGCTGTACCAAGATGTTGGGATGGCCAGCTCGTGCAACCTGCAGAAAAATAAAGTGGTGGAGCCACTGGCAGTGGTGTTGATAGTGGTGTTGAATGCATGCTATGGAACTGAGGCTGTATCAAGATGTTACGATGACAAGCTCGTGCAACCGCCACCGGGAAAAAAAAGCGGTGGAGCCACTGGTCAGGCGAGAAGAGTGGTTTGATAGCGGTGTGCTGAATGCAAAGCTGCAGTATCCGCCAAATGTTCGATTAGGGCCTGCAACAAAAAGAAGCGGTGGAGCCACCGGTCAGGTGAGAAAAGAAACGTCGATAGTGGTGCTGAATGCATGCTATAGTACTAAGTTAGTATCAAGAGGTTATGACGGCAAGCTCGTATAACCACGGGCTATAAAGAAGCGGTGGAGGCACCCGTCAGGCAAGAAGAGAAACATGGATAGTGGTGCTGAATGCAAGCTACGGTATTCCAAAACCTCAAGCCGCCAAATCATAAGGGCCGAAAGAAGCGGTGGAGCCACCGGTCAGGTGAGAAAAGAAACATCGATAGTGGTGTTGAATGCATGCCTATAAGAAGCCGCCAAATCATTAAGGGCCTAAGAAGCGGTGGAGCCACCGGTCAGGTGAGAAAAGAAACATCGATAGTGGTGCTGAATGCATACTAGTGTACAAAGTTAGTATCAAGAGGTTATGACGGCAAGCTCGTATAACCACGGGCTATAAAGAAGCGGTGGAGGCACCCGTCAGGCAAGAAGAGAAACATGGATAGCGGTGTTGAATGCAAGCTACGGTATTCCAAAACCTCAAGCCGCCAAGTCATAAGGACCGAAAGAAGCGGTGGAGCCACCGGTCAGGTGAGAAAAGAAACATCGATAGTGGTGTTGAATGCATGCTATAGAAGCCGCCAAATCATTAGGGCCTAAAGAAGCGGTGGAGCCACCGGTCAGGTGAGAAAAGAAACATCGATAGTGGTGCTGAATGCATGCTATAGTACTAAGTTAGTATCAAGAGGTTATGACGGCAAGCTCGTATAACGTACGGGCTATAAAGAAGCGGTGGAGCCACCCGTCAGGTGAGAAAAGAAACATCGATAGTGGTGCTGAATGCACGCTATAGTACTAAGTTAGTATCAAGATGTTATGACGACAAGCTCGTATAACCACGGGCTATAAAGAAGCGGTGGAGCCACCGGTCAGGTGAGAAAAGAAACATCGATAGTGGTGCTGAATGCACGCTATAGTACTAAGTTAGTATCAAGAGGTTATGACGGCAAGCTCGTATAACCACGGGCTATAAAGAAGCGGTGGAGCCACCGGTCAGGTGAGAAAAGAAACATCGATAGTAGTGTGTTGAATGCATGCTATGGTACAAAGGTAGTATCAAGGTGTTATGATGGCAAGCTTGTATAATGTGCGGGCAATACAAAAGTGGTGGAACCACCGGGTGGGCAAGAAAAGAATCGTTGATAGTGGTGCTGAACGCATGCATTTATATTAAAAAAAAATGAATTCATGCTATGGTACTAAGGTAGTATCAAGATGTTATGATGGCAAGCTCGTACGGGCAAAACAAAGCGGTGTAGAACCTGCCACTGGTCAGGCTAGAAAATAAACATCTATACTGGTGCTGAATGCATGCTATATCCCGTTTCAATGAATGGCTCAATGGTAGAGCTTGCCGAAACAAGGTGAGGAGCTCAAATCCCTGTGGGCGCGCTTCAGTGTCCGCGGTCGCTATCT
This sequence comes from Microglena sp. YARC, assembly GCA_022414725.1. Classification (NCBI taxonomy): domain Eukaryota; kingdom Viridiplantae; phylum Chlorophyta; class Chlorophyceae; order Chlamydomonadales; family Chlamydomonadaceae; genus Microglena; species Microglena sp. YARC. The sequence continues at coordinate 53,172,351 of CM039463.1, forward strand.
ACCACCATGGTAGCACTGTCCAGGTAAGTAGCAGCCCGTTCCCTACAGCCGTAAGGCAGGGCTCTGTTAATACCACGCCCTACCACATATATCATGAGCGTCATCACCAACAACCACCACGTATAGCCTACTTGACTCTAGAGCAATTGGCTGCCATGGCAGCATACACCCCCACCAACATGAATGCCTTCTCCGGATCTATTGAGTATCACCACCACCACCACGTATATCTTACTTCACTCTAGAGCAGTTTGCAGCCATGGGTTTTCTACAGGGTTAAAGTGCAAGCCATCATACCTTTCTAAAATCTTGAACACCACCACCACCACCACCACATGTCTTAACTCTTCAGCAGCAGCTGCACCACCACCACCCGTATCTTACTTCATCACTGAGCATCGCCACCACCACTTATATCGTACTTGACTCTAGAGCAGTTAGCAGCCATGGCAGCATTCACCCCACCATCATGAATGCCTTCTCCGGATCCATTGAGCATCACCACCAGCGCCACCACTATGCCCTACCACCTATATCGTGCGCATCATCACCACCACCACCACCACGTATATCTTACCTGACTCTCGAGCAGTTAGCAGCCATGGCAGCATACACCCCCACCCGCATGAATGCCTTCTCCGGAATCTTTTTCTTCCAAGGGTAGTCTACCTGCAATGTGCAACAGGAAGGGGGGGGGGGGGGGATGGATGGATGGATGGATGGATGAATGAATGAATGAATGAATGAATGAATGAATGAAGAAAACAATGTATGGAAAAAACGAATGATTGGGTTTGGGATTTATATTTGGGGAGGGGGGCTATGCATTGCCATGCAACAATGGAGTGGCAACCGAAAGTGGTGAAATACGAAGTGGTGAAATACTTTGCGACAGGTGAGGGGCACCATAAACCCTAAACTTGAAAAACAAGTCAACAGGTGATGGATTTATTTTTTTGACTATGCATAGCAGCTTCCAGGCAGCTCCTTTCCTTTCTTTTAATAAGAAAAAGAAGAAAAAAAAAGAAAAAAAACTGGAGTTGGCATTGTATCCCGTAAACTAGGGCCCACATCACAAACCCTCTTACCAGATTTAGTTATAAGTCCCTCGAGGGGGGGGGCAAGAAAAAAGCTGCCGTACCACACCTTCGCTTTGAATAGAGGCTATCCTCAAACTATATTAAAAAAAAAATTGGTTCATAACTGGGGAGAGGATGTCATCATGTCACTTAAGGTATTGTTACATTTAGGCATATGTGAATTAAATTGAGTGCATACCAAATTATCAAAGGGGTGCTTTATGACTGGGAAGATGATGGCATCATGTTACAAAAGATATTGACAGATTTAGTTATATGTGAATCAAATCTAGTGCGTACCAGATTCTCAAACGGATGGTTCATGACTGGGAAGAGGATGTCATCGTGTGTGCTGGGAGATGTCCAAGAAGCAGCCGTCCCCATGATATTGCTAGCTGCCATGTCAGCAGTAGCTGTCCCCATGCTACTGCTTGCTGCCATGTAAGCAGTAGCTGCCCCTGCCCCTGCTCCTGTTGCCCCTTCTGATTGTGATGAAGCATAGGTTGCTGTTGTTAAAGCTGCTTTTGTTGTTGAAGCTGCTGGATCTACTGTTGCTGCTATTGCTGCTGTTGCTGCTGTTTTTAAACCTGTTGTTGATGAAACTTTTGCTGTTGTCAATGAAACTCCTGATACAGTTGCTGAAGCTCCTACAACTGTTCCAGAAGTTCCTGTTGATGCTGATGCCGCCCCTGGTGGATCTGTCCCTAGCAATGCTGCTGAGCTGTCAGCTGTTGGATCTATCCCTAGCAATGGTGCTGAGCTGTCAGCTGTTGGAGTCTCTCCCCATGACTTGTCAAATGAGAAAATGGGAGCAGAGCAGTTACCAGCTGGGCAGAGAGGCTTGTCGTAACCATTCATCACAAACAAAGTGTCGGGGAGCTGGTACATTCCCAGGCTTGCATACTTCTCAAGCTCACGCTTGATCACCTCCACCTGTATGGGAATGGAATATTATGATTAAGGTGTTTGCTTATAGTTTGTTTTATTTACATGGGCTATGGAGTAAATATGGGTAACACCGAGGGTAACACATGCTATTCACATTTAGACAGTGTCAGGGAGCTGGTACACTCCCTGACTGCCAAACTTTTCAAGCTCACGCTTGATCACCTCAACCTGTATGGGAATGGAAATTATGATAAGGTGTTTGCTTATAGTTTGTTTTATTTACATGGGCTATGGAGTAAACATGGGTAACACATGCTATTCACATTTAGACAGTGTCAGGGAGCTGGTACACTCCCTGACTGCCAAACTTCTCAAGCTCATGCTTGATCACCTAAACCTGTATGGGTAGGGAATAGTATGATTGTGTTTGCTTATAGTTTGTATTGTTTACATGGGCTGTGGAGTAAACATGGGTAGCATAAACTACTACACCACATTCCCAGAATGGTATACTTCTCAAGCTCAAGCTTGATCACCTCAACCTGTTTGGGCAGGATATGTGATGGTCGAGAAATTTGCATGATAGGCATGATAAGGGCTATGCATGCTCGCATCATGTTTGCACAAGCTATTCGCATTTGCAGTGTCGGGGAGCAGGTACATTCCCTAGCTTGCATACTTCTCAAGCTCATGCTTGATCACCTCAACCTGCGCAGATGGTGCATAGGGTCAAGGCATTTGTGTGATAGGCGTTAGACAGTGTCAGGGTAATGGAGCAGTTGCCAGCTGGGTAGAGAGGCTTGCCGTAGCCGTTCATCACAAACAAGGTGTCGGGGAGATGGTACATTCCCAGACTGGCATACTTCTCAAGCTCACTCTTGATCACCTCAACCTGCACACATTGTGCATGGGGTCAAGGCGCTTGTGTGATAGGCGGTAGACAGTGCCAGGGTAACAAAGCAGTTGCCAGCTGGGCAGAGAGGCTTGTTGTAACGATTCATCACAAACAAGGTGTCGGGGAGATGGTACATTCCCTGGCTGGCATACTTCTCAAGCTCATGCTTGATCACTCGTCTGATCTGTCCACTCAACCTATATGTAGACTGATGACTGGTCTGATCTGTCCACTCAACCTATATGTAGGCTGATGATGATCTGCTATATGGTAGACTGATGACTGTCTGATCTGCCTATATGTAGACTGATGACTGGTCTGATCTGTCCACTCACCTAGACTGATGACTGGTCTGATCTGTCCACTCAACCTATAATGTAGACTGATGACTGGTCTGATCTGTCCACTCACCTATATGTAGACTGATGACTGGTCTGATCTGTCCACTCAACCTATATGTAGACTGATGACTGGTCTGATCTGTCCACTCAACCTATATGTAGACTGATGACTGGTCTGATCTGTCCACTCAACCTATATGTAGACTGATGACTGGTCTGATCTGTCCACTCAACCTATATGTAGACTGATGACTGGTCTGATCTGTCCACTCAACCTATATGTAGACTGATGACGGTCTGATCTGTCCACTCAACCTATATGTAGACTGATGACTGGTCTGATCTGTCCACTCAACCTATATGTAGACTGATGACTGGTCTGATCTGTCCACTCAACCTATATGTAGACTGATGACTGGTTTTTCTGATCTGTCCACTCAACTATATGTATGTAGACTGATGACTGGTCTGATCTGTCCACTCAACCTATATGTAGACTGATGACTGGTCTGATCAACCTGTCCACTCAACCTATATGTAGACTGATGACTGGTCTGATCTGTCCACTCAACCTATACTGTAGACTTGAATGACTGGTCTGATCTGTCCACTCAACCTATATGTTAGACTGATGACTGGTACTGATCTGTCCACTCAACCTATATGTAGACTGATGACTGGTCTGATCTGTCCACTCAACCTATATGTAGACTGATGACTGCGTCTGATCTGTCCACTCAACCTATATGTAGACTGATGACTGTCTGATCTGTCCACTCAACCTATATGTAGACTGATGACTGGTCTGATCTGTCCACTCAACCTATATGTAGACTGATGACTGGTCTGATCTGTCCACTCAACCTATATGTAGACTGATGACTGTCTGATCTGTCCACTCAACCTATATGTAGACTGATGACTGGTTCTGATCTGTCCACTCAACCTATATGTAGACTGATGACTGGTCTGATCTGTCCACTCAACCTAATATGTAGACTGATGACTGGTCTGATCTGTCCACTCAACCTATATGTAGACTGATGACTGGTCTGATCTTTCCACTCAACCTATATGTAGACTGATGACTGGTCTGATCTGTCCACTCAACCTATATGTAGACTGATGACTGGTCTGATCTGTCCACTCAACCTATATGTAGACTGATGACTGGTCTGATCTGTCCACTCAACCTATATGTAGACTGATGACTGGTCTGATCTGTCCACTCAACCTATATGTAGACTGATGACTGGTCTGATCTGTCCACTCAACCTATATGTAGACTGATGACTGGTCTGATCTGTCCACTCAACCTATATGTAGACTGATGACATTTCTGATCTGTCCACTCAACCTATATGTAGACTGATGACATTTCTGATCTGTCCACTCAACCTATATGTAGACTGATGACTGGTCTGATCTGTCCACTCAACCTATATGTAGACTGATGACTGGTCTGATCTGTCCACTCAACCTATATGTAGACTGATGACTGGTCTGATCTGTCCACTCAACCTATATGTAGACTGATGACTGGTCTGACCTGTCCACTCAACCTATATGTAGACTGATGACTGGTCTGATCTGTCCACTCAACCTATATGTAGACTGATGACTGGTCTGATCTGTCCACTCAACCTATGTTATGATACTGTCTGACTGTGATGACTGGTCTGATCTGTCCACTCAACTATATGTAGACTGATGACAGTTTCTGATCTGTCACTCAACCTTATGTAGACCAATGGCAACCACCATCACCCGATGCTGTGTGACCTGATCAGGCCGCTTTGCTTTTGTTTATTGCTGTGTTGCATCGTGGTTGTTTGATTTTATTTTATCAGATCAGGACACTTTGTTATGTATATTGCTGTGCTGTGTTGTGGTCGTTTCATTTTATTTTATTTTGATTGCTTTGGTCTGATCTGTCCACTCACCCTGTCGGTGCACCAACAGCAAGCTTTGGAATACGCCCACCATCAAATGCTGTGTGACCTGGTCAGGACGCTTTGTTTTTGTTTATTGCTGTGTTGCATCGTGGTTGTTTGATTTTGTTTTATTTGGATTGCTTTGGTCTGTCCACTCATCCTGTCGGTGCACCAGCGGCAAGATTTGGAATACAGAGAACACAACTATTTAATATTTACTATTATCTCCCAGACCCATCCTACCCCCCACCCCACCCGACAACTCACCCTATCTGTGCACCAGCGGCGAGCTTTGGGATACGCCCACCATCGGATGCTTTGTGACCTGATGAGGATGATAGAGACGAAATTCCTTCGGTACTCTGGCCACTGCGTATCAATCTGATACAGCAAGTCTAGCAGGTCCACTGCGGACAATGGAGAGGAGGATCTTTCAACACCCCTCCTGCGCCACACTTCAAGATCTGGCTCAAGGTTGTCCCTGCGTATAAATTATGGTTTTGTTGTGCTTTTTGTTGTGTTGCGTCGTGTTTGTTTGATTTGATTTGACTTGGATTGCTTTGTCAGCAGGAGGACCTTGCAACACCCCTCCTGCACCACACTTCAAGATCTGACTCAAGGTTTTCCCTGCGAATCAACAATGGGTTTTTTGCTGTGTTGTGTCGTGGTTGTTTTATTTTATTCTATTTTATTTGGTTTGCTTTGGCCTGGTCTGTCCACTGTGTATTAAGCAGATGAAACAGGTCTAACAGGTCCACTGCGGACAATGGGGAGGAGGACCTTTTAACACCCCTCCTGCGCTACACTTCAAGATCTGGCTCAAGGTTTTCCCTGCAAATCCACAATGGGTTTTTTGCTGCATTGTGTCATGGTTGTTTTGTTTTATTTGGTTTGGTTTGCTTTGGCCTGGTCTGTCCACTGTGTATCAATCTGATGTAACAAGTCATCATCTGCCCCATCTTTCATTCCCTGCAAATCCAAAATAATTTTGTTGTTCAACATTAATGTGTGTTCACAAGTTTGACAGCTGCTGTATCATGTCATCATCTTGCTATATGAATGCTTTGATTTTGGTTTTTATGTTGCTGCCAAGGATGTCAAGCAGCCATAATGTTGGCTGGAGCCATGGACGTCAAGCAGCCAAATTGTTTATGTAAACTACTAAGAACGTTCAAGCAGCCAACTGTTTATGTCCTACTAAGAACGTCAAGCAGCCAAACTGTTTATGTTACGACTTAGAACGTCAAGCAGCCAAATTGTTTATGGTACAACTAAGAACGTAAAGCAGCCAAACTGTTTATGTTACTACTAAGAACGTCAAGCAGCCAAACTGTTTATGTTACTACTAAGAACGTCAAGCAGCCAAACTGTTTATGTTACTACTAAGAACGTCAAGCAGCCAAACTGTTTATGTTACTACTAAGAACGTCAAGCAGTCAAACTGTTTATGTTACTGCCAAGGATGTCAAGCAGCCATAATGTTGGCCGGAGCCATGGACGTCAAGCAGCCAAATTGTTTATGTAACTACTAAGAATGTCAAGCAGCCAAACTGTTTATGTTACTGCCAAGGATGTCAAGCAGCCATAATGTTGGCCGGAGCCATGGATGTCATGCAGCCAAATTGTTGATGTAACTACTAAGAACGTCAAGCAGCCAAACTGTTTATGTTACTGCGAAGGATGTCAAGCAGCCATAATGTTGGCCGGAGCCATGGATGTCAAGCAGCCAAATTGTTGATGTAACGACTAAGAACGTCAAGCAGCCAAACTGTTTATGTTACTGCCAAGGATGTCAAGCAGCCAAATTGTTGGCTGGGGCCATGTAACAAATGCAAGTTCAAGTATCATATCACCACCTTATATTGTACTGTGTATTGTAACAAGTGTCGGAAGTTGAATGCCACAGAGATGAGAGAGAATCTAGATGTTGAAGGAATGGAACGATTACAAAATGAGTAATGAATGAGAAGCGGCTGAAGAAGCAGCCGCAATCTTGATTAGGGTTTAGGGTCTAAGGGGACGCGTAGCCCAGAGGTAAAGCATGCAAAAGACACGGACAGGCAGGCAACGTGACAGCTAACGCTGACAACATGACTAACGCTGACGCTAACATGACAGCTAACGCTGACAACATGACAAACACTCACGCTAACATGACAGCTAACGCTGACAACATGACAAACACTCACGCTAACATGACAGCTAACGCTGACAACATGACAAACACTGACGCTAACATGACAGCTAACGCTGACAACATGACAAACACTGACGCTAACATGACAGCTAACGCTGACAACAAGTTCAATCTCAAGTATCATATCATCACCTTAACAAGGCAGCCAGGTCCTGCTCTGAAACCGCTCTGCGTACCCCAGCTAATTCACTCCGGACAGTCAGCCGCTCATCCTGGTGGTGATGATGGTGGTGGTGATGGTGGTGGTAGTGATGATGGTGGTGGTGGTGGTGGTGGTGGTCATGGTGGTGTGGGTGCTTGAAGCGCTCCTTCAAGGAGTACATCACAACATGTGAGTGTGTATGTGTGAGTGAATGGTGGGGGTGAAGGCTGCAAACAAAGTCCAAGCATAAAGGAGTTGGCAGGTTGGCAGGTCTTGCTCCGAAACCGCTCTGCATACCCCAAAACCTAAAAACAAAGTGGGAGGTACCTACCTTAGGGAGTGCCTCATACTGCAGGGTATCTCCTTCACATGGTGGCATCTGCCCCAAGCTATCCCCCAAGCTATAAAAAAACAATTTGCCCCTTTTCACACATGCCCAGAAACAAATTTAGGGATGTCAAGTACCCCAAAACCCAAATGATAAACAGTGGGAAGTGTATACTTTAGGGAGTGCCTCATACTGCTGGGCATCTACTTCACATGGTGGCATCTGCCCCAAGCTATCCCACAAGCTATTAATAATCAATCGGGCCATTTTCATACATCCCCAACAACAAATTAAGGGATGTCAAGTACCCCAACACCCAAAATAATGAATACTGCAAAGTTCCTACGTTAGGGAGTGTCTCATACTGCAAGGTGCCTCCTTCACATGGTGGCATCTGCCCCAAGCTATCCCCCAAGTTATAAATAACCCATTTTGCCCTTTTCATACATCCCCAAAAACAAATTCAGGAATGTCAAGTGCCACACAAAAAAATGGGAAGTACCTACCTTAGGTAGTGCCTCATACTGCAAGGTACCTCCTTCACATGGTGGCATCTGCCCCAAGCTATCTCCCAAGCTATATAGGACCAATTTGGCCATTTTCATTCATCCCAAAAAACAAATTACGGATGTCAAGTACCCCAAAACCCAAATAATTAACAGTGGGAAGTGTATACCTTAGGTAGTGCCTCATACTGCAAGGTACCTCCTTCACATGGTGGCAACTGCCCCAAGCTATCTACCAAGCTATAAATAACCAATTTGGCCATTTTCATACATCCCCGACAACAAATTTAGGGATATCAAGTACCCCAAAAACCCAGAAATAAACAATGGGAAGTGCATACCTTAGGTAGTGCCTCGTACTTCAGGGTCCCTCCTTCACATGGTGGCATCTGCATTCATGGGTTGGCAAGTGTGGTGGAGTAATGAGAACGCTTGGTGGGGCATGGTATTAAGGGAGCCTGCCGTTCAGAGGTAGAGTACGGGCGGCTACCTGACCTGGGCGTAGCTACCATGGCGGTGGACAGGTGGAAACAATTGAGGTATGAATGCATGAGATAAGCATGAATGTACTGCAAGGTATATCCCTCACACAGTGGCATCTGCATCCATGGGTAAAGTGGACAGGTGGAACAAATTGAGGCATGAATGTACTGCAAGGTACCTCCTTCACACAGTGGCATCTGCATCCATGGGGCATGTGGACAGGTTGAACCAATTGGGGCAGGAATGTATGAGATAGGCATGAATGTATGAGATAGGCATGAATGTATGAGATAGGCATGAATGTATGTGATAGGCATGAATGTATGAGATAGGCATGAATGTATGAGATAGGCATGAATGTACTGCGAGGAATTGTGGGACAAGTGTGTGTTGTTTTGTCTTATGATTTGTCATCCTTTTCTATGATGATGATGATGATGATGATGATGATGATGATGACATTTTTTCCTGGTGCCCTACTGGACTCCAAATGTGCCCTGGGCTTGATAGAGTCAAGGGAACTTACTATGCTATGCTATTATTTTTTGTGTTCTGCCTATTGCTTTGGCATTCTTTGCTATATGTATTGTGTTGTCTTTTGATTTTGTTTTGGGGTATGCAGGGGGCGGGAGCCCCCAGGGTTGAAGCCTGACACGTCAGCCAACGGTCTGAACTCGCTTCCGTTGCCACCTGTTGCTCCGTCGCTATCACTCTCCGCCATTTTTTAGCGTCGCATGCGACGCTGCACAGAACTTGTATCCTTTGCTATGCTATAATTTTGTGTGTGCAGGTTTTTATAAGAACCTCATACTGCTGGGCACCCTCCTCACACACATGGTGGCATCTGCATGCATGGGACATACATTACTTGATGTCCAATCAAGAGGTGGAAAGGGTTTAGGGTTTAGGGTTTAGGGTTTACATGGTGGCATCTGCATTCATGGGACATACATTACTTAATGTCCAATCCAGAGGTGGAAAGTTGTATTAAGTTACCTTTGTTTATCATTGATTGTACGATAAGATTAGATAAGTATACTTTGATAATAATCATTCGACTACTGCCTAAGGTGACAAGCAGGTGGATCCATGTAAGCATGTGCAGGATCAAGTTCAATAGCCTAACCCGTGCAGTGTTTTTGTTTTTTATCTAAAAGCAGCAGCTTCTAGGCAGCTCCACTGACTGGCTATTCAGTCAAAGCTCATGCAACCTAGTGTGTCTGGAAGCTGACAGAATTAGCTGTCCAGAACTGTCAAAATATTGGTGCTTAGCCCAGTGGCTGGCTCAGGGAGCTGCCTAGAAGCTGCTGCTCGTAGCTGAAAAGAAAAAATATGAACCCATCCCACCCTGAGCCCCTGCTCTCTGGCCTCACTCCCTGAGGACCACCCTATACCTTTGCTTATTGAAGCCTCCCTCCTGCTCCATTGCCCTCATGCCCAGAGGCATGTACCAACAACCCACCCCTTGCCTTCACTCATTGGAACCTCCTGCTCCCTTACCCTGATTCCTGAAGGCATACCCCAACGACCCACCACTTCACTTCACTCCTTGGTACCTCCCCCCAGCTCCCTAGCACTCACTCTAAATGGCACGTCTTAATGAACCACCCCTTGCCTTCATGTATTGAAACCTCCCCCCTGCTCCCTAGCCTTCATGCCCAAGAGCACGTACCAACAATCCACCACCTGCCTTCACTCCTTAGAACCTCCTGCTCCCTAGCCCTGATTCCTAAAGGCGAGTACTAATGACCCACCCCTTGCCTTCACTCCTTAGAACCTCCTGCTCCCTAGCCCTGATGCCTAAAGGCGAGTACTAATGACCCACCCCTTGCCTTCACTCCTTGGAACCTCCTGCTCCCTAACCCTCACTATAAAAGGCACATACCGACGACCCACCCCTTGCCTTCATGTATTGGAACCTCCTGCTCCCTAACCCTGATTCCTGAAGGCACATCCTAACGACCCACCACTTCACTTCACTCCTTGGTACCTGCATTTTCTGTATTTATTTTTTGTGTTGTGTTGTGTTGTGTTTGTTCTATCATGCTTTGTAGTGCTTATTTATGCTGTGCTGTGCTGTGCTGTGCTGTGTGTTTTCTGTGTGTGTTTGTGCTTGTTGCTGTTTTTTGCTTGGCTTTGCTGTGTTCTGTGTGTGTGTTGCTGTTCTGTGTTGTGAAGAGTTCTATGGAGAATACTTGTTTGTTTGTGTTTGTGCATGGGTGGGTGGAAGTGCAGGGGGGCATCGGCTAGTGCATTGAGGGGACAATTTAATGATAATGTTGTTGACCCCACTGAGATGCCCTGGCTATAGCCAGCATGGTAGGTCTTGTTGACCCCACTGAGATGCCCTGGCTATGGCCAGCCTCGTTGGCCTTGGTTCTGGTGCTACCGCATGGGCTACCGCGACCATCGTCGCATGCTTGTGCTATATCTAAACGTCACGTATGTATGATGCGCACCATGAGAAGCAGCAGCAACGATAGCATGGTCCATATCCGGAGGTCCATGTCGGGTGCGTTACGGAAACGGTTAACTGAGTCAACCGCGGTCAAAGAGTGTCTAGAAGTGCCGCGGTGTTGCGAGTTGACATGCGATGCGTTATTACGGAGAACGAGTAGCGAAAATATAATGAATGTTGCTGCTTGCGATGGTATTAGGAGCTCTGAAACAGCGCAGGGTGTGTCAAGGGATGGATAGCTGGCGGTTGCATGATGGATAGCTGGTGGTAGAGTAGTGCTGGTGCTGGTGCCGTCCTGCCTCGTAACCGCCAGGTCCAAGCTGTCACCAGTCTACCATTTCCCACCTGTCGTTGTGTCTGCCGTCATCGCTTGCCTTGCTCTGAGTCGCATTCTAGACATTTGCATCCGGTGAGAGGCGTGCATTATCTATCTGGCTAGTCTCGTCCGTTTTTTTCGCGGAGCCCCCGCGGGCTCGGGAGCCCCCAGATTCACCCCGACCGCGACCGACCGACGACCGCGACCGAGACGAAGCCTGACACGTCAGCCAATCTGTCTCAGAGCAAACTGGCTTCGGTCAGGTCCATCGTTGCCACCTGTCGTTCCGTTGCCAACACACTCCGCAATATTTCCGCGTCGCTTGCCTATACAGCGTAGAACACATCACTCTTGTAACTCAGCCTGCGTGTCCTGCAATATAACGCCGCCCCCTAAAAGGTAAACCTCGGCAGGATAGGAAAAGAACAACCGTCCCGTTGGACTGTAGTCATCATTTGAAATTTGCAGTGTTTTGCCCCAGAATGAAATGAAATTGCTGATTTAGTGTTTGGCTCCAGAATGAAATGGAATGGCTGATTTAGTTATTTACTCCAGAATTAGGCGAAATTGCTGATTTAGTGTTTGGCTCCAGAATAAAATGAAATGTAGCAGAGGCCATTGCTGGTACAGCTGTTGCTGAAGGGCCTGCAGGGGGAGAGGGTTGGGTGGGTTGGGTTGGGTTGGGTTGGGTTGGGTTGGGTTGGTTGGGTTGGGTTGAGTTGGGTTGGGTTGGGTTGGTTGGGTTGGGTTGGGTTGGTTGGGTTGGGTTGGGCTGGCTGGGCTGGGTTGGTTTATGGTTGGGTTGGGTGCTGTCGCAGAGGCCATTGCTGGTACAGCTGTTGCTGAAGGGCATAAGTTAGTGATGTACCTGATATACATGGCAGTGTGCCTAGGTGAAGAGTTTGATGATGGTGGGGCAGAGGGGGAAGATGATGGGGACGAGGGGGAAGTGGAATTGGAAGTGGAACTTCTTGAAGTCAGCGAGGAGGAGGTTTGAGATTAGGGTGACGGGGAGGAGGCGGAGGATGTGGACTCAGCTAGCGGTGAATCATTTTTCAGGTCTCATGTGAATTGCTCTGGTAGTCTAACTGTGTTTGACACCTGGTCCAGGTCCGAGTTGTCTCTCATGTGCATAAGAAAGAGTGGGCAGGGATAAACACCTGTATCTTTTTAAACGGAAATCCTAGTCCAAGTTAAATCATAATGCTGATTATGAAAACCCCTAAATTACGGTATGTAACAAGCCAGAAGATTGGTGGAGAGAGGCACAGATATATGTTGACTCGAGGCATTGATTAAAGCAAGGGTCGCCGTTAAGGGCGACCCTGGTAGGTACTCACAGAGTAGGTTACGGGCTTAGGAGGGCGGCGTGTCCATGAAGACACGCCACTGTCAGTTAGACTGACCTAGCTGTCTCTTAACTCTGACAAGCAGGTGCCCCGCACGGAGCAGCAGGTACAGCAGGCTGTGAAATTGGTTGCGTCACAAGAAGCAGATTATGAAATTGGTTGCGTCTCAACTCTCAAGAAGCAGACAATACAACTGGTTGCATCTCAAGAAGCAGATTATGAAACAGGTTGCTCCTCAGCTCTGAAGAAGCAGATGACGAAACTGGTTGGATCGCAGGAAGCAGATTATGAAACAGGTTGCGTGTCAACTCTGAATATATAAGCAGATTATTAGACTGATTGCATATCAAGAAGCAGATTATGAAACTGGTTGCGTCTCAAGAAGCAGATTATGAAATTGGTTGCGTCTCAAGAAGCAGATGATGCAATTGGTCACGTCTCAACTCTCAAGAAGCAGATAATGGAACTGTTTGCATCTCAAGAAGCAGATTATGAAATTGGTTGCGTCTCAAGAAGCAGATGATGCAATTGTTCACGTCTCAACTCTCAAGAAGCAGATATTGTAACTGTTTGCATCTCTAGAAGCAGATTATGCAAGTGGTTGCGTCTCAAGAAGAAGATGATGCAATTGATTGCGTCTCAACTCTCAAGGAGCAGATAATGGAACTGGTTGCATCTCTAGAAGAAGATTATATTATTGGTTGCGTCTCAACTCTCAATATTTTTTCCAATATTCCACTTTTGATTAAATTGGATTTAAAGTTGGCTTGGGCCAAATTTGACCTTGCTCCATTTCTTAAAAACAAATTCTATGCAGCGTCGCCTGCGACGCTAAAAATTGGCTGAAGCGACAGGTGGCAACGGAGGCGAGTTAGTTACGAGACCGTTGGCTGATGTGTCAGCCTTCATCGCGGTCAGACGGATGGATGGTCGGTCGGTCGGTCGGTCGGACAAATGGGTAAACATGGGGGCTCCTGCCCCCTTGAAGAGGGGGCTTCGCCAAAAATCCTGCGGGGTGCCCATCACAATCCAGCTCAATTGAAGGTTTAGTGATTACATTTCCTATCTGACACTTTTTTTATAATTTGTTTCTGGAAATCTGAAGTCTAATATGAATGCAATGTAAGTAATTATAAGTTTCGGTAATATTGGTTTTTCAAACACTAATATCTGTTGCCGTTCCCTGCTTATGATTGATGGAGAGAAGACTGTCCCGAACAGCGTTGGATGTAGTCTATGATGTGGAGACCAGGGTTGTCCGGGAGGACCCCCAAATCTGCTTCTCGAGACGCAGTCTGCTTCAAAATCCTCTGGAGACTGTTATGTCGAGCTTGGGCGAGTATCGAGTATCCCTCCCCACATTGAAAATAAAGGCATTAGTATAGCTAGCGGGCGACATTGGGAGGGGGCAGGCCCCAGGGGCAGGCCAACACCAGAACCCCTCTGACCAGAATGTCAGCCCGTGCCAGCCCGACTGTTGCTCCCGGCACTGTTGCCCGATTCAACACCCAACAGCAATTTTTTCGCCCGCCCTCGTCTTCTGCAAGTACTCGAGCGAGCCAAGAAAACAATCTTCTGCATCGAGTCGAAATCGTAACTGTCAGTGTCTAATTAGATCGCCAGTTAGATCAAACACGTTCGCTCAGGTCTGACGACGACCTCAGACTAGGGTGCCAGCTGTTGCTTTAATAAACATCGCGATTCGTTCAAATCTGCGTCATTATCATAGCCCTTCGATTCTGCATCCAGACTTGTTTGTTATTGGCTAGCTAGCTTCATCACATCTACGTACATGCTTCGACATCTTTGACGCCCACGGAGAATAACGATGCAGTTGGTTCCGTTCGGACTGCTGCTGCTAGCTCTGTTGTTTTCAGCTTCGGCCAAGTCGGATGTGGTAGGTCAGCACCTTGCTCCCAGACCATTCAGCTTGTCTAATGTCAACAGTTGCTCTTCCAGTGTTCCCTACTGCCCCTCACGCCCTCATTAAGGCTTTGCTCATTGATAATGGAGATGCCTTTGACCTGTGCACACCCAAACCTCCCCCCATCATGCACACACCGTGTCATTTGCACCCTCTCTCACTCCACCACCACTGCCTTCACACACACACACTGACACATGCACCCTCACTCACTGCTCTAGGTAAATGGCCAGGTGGGCGCCCGCATGCGCCAGCTGTCACGAAACACTGCTTGGCCTCCATACAATCGTGGCAAGGATGCATACACTCTCCCCCCCCCACCCCACCCCACCCCACCCCACCCCCCACCCCCACCCACCAAACACACCACACCACCACCCACCACTGCCCTTACACACACACTGACACATGCACCCTCACCCACTGTTCACAGGTAAATGGCCAGGTGGGCGCCCGCATGCGCCAGCTGTCACAAAATAATGGCTGATCTCCATACAATCGTGGAAAGGATGCATACACTCCTCCCCCCCTCCCCCCCCTCCCCCCCCCTCCTCCCCCCACACCCACACCCACACCCACACCCACCACACCACCACCCACCACTGCCCTCACCCACACACTGACACATACACCCTCACTCGCTGTTCATAGGTACATGGCCAGGTGGGCGCCAGCATGCGCCAGCTGTCACAAAACACTGCCTGGCCTTCATACGATCGTGGCAAGGATAAATACGAGTTTGTTCTCAGCCCTAGGGACCTAGCCAATAGCCTGAGCTACTATGGTTCAGCTGAGAGGTTGAGGATAGCAATTGACAAGATGAAGAAAGGTGGGCAGCCTCCACTCACCCACCCACACCCACACCCGCACACCTAAGGACCTAGCCAATAGCGTGAGCTGCTACGGGTCTGCTGAGAGGTTGAGGATAGCAATTGACAAGATGAAGAAAGGTGGGCAGCCTCCACCCACCCACCCCACACCCACACCCACACCCACACACCTAAGGACATAGCCAATAGCGTGAGCTACTACGGGTCTGCTGAGACGTTGAGGATAGCAATTGACAAGATGAAGAAAGGTGGGCAGCCTCCACTCACCCACCCACACCCACACCCACACACCTAAGGACCTAGCCAATAGCCTGAGCTACTACGGGTCTGCTGAGAGGTTGAGGATAGCGATTGACAAGATGAAGAAAGGTGGGCAGCCTCCACCCACCCACCCACACCCACACCCACACCCACACCCACACCCACACACCTAAGGACCTAGCCAGTAGCCTGAGCTACTACGGGTCTGCTGAGAGGTTGAGGATAGCGATTGACAAGATGAAGAAAGGTGGGCAGCCTCCACCCACCCCACCCACACCCAAACCCACACCCACACCCACCCACCTAAGGACCTAGCCGATAGCCTGAGCTACTACGGGTCTGCTAAGAGGTTGAGGATAGCAATTGACAAGATGAAGAAGGGTGGGTAGCCCCCCCCACCCCCCACCCCACCCACCCACCACCCACCCACCCACCCACCCACCCACACACCTGGGTACCTAGCCAATTGTCTGAGCTACTACGGAGCATGTGAGAGGTTGAGGATAGCAATTGACCAGATTAAGAAATGTGGGCAGCCCCCCCCCCCCCCCCCCCCCCCCCCCCTCCCAACACACACACACTCTCACACACACACACACACACACACACACACACACACACACACACACACACACACACACACACACACACACACACACACACACACACACACACACACACACACACACACACACCACACACACACACACACACACACACACACACACACACACACACACACACACACACACACACACACACACACACACACACACACACACACACACACACACACACACACACACACACACACACACACACACACACACACACACCACACACACACACACACACACACACACACACACACACACACACACACACACACACACACACACACACACACACATCACACACACACACACACACACACACACACACACACACACACACACACACACACACACACACACACACACACACACACACACACTCACACACACACACACACACACACACACACACACACACACACACACACACACACACACACACACACACACACACACACACACACACACACACACACACACACACACACACACACACACACACACACACACACACACACACACACACACACACACACACACACACACATACACACACACACACACACACACACACGCACACACACACACAGGGCTGTATGTATGTGCAACAGCAAATCAAATAAACGCATATTATGTTTTTTTCCCCCACCCACTCACCCACTCACCCACCCTGCACCCCACCCACCCATCCACTCACCCACTCACCTACTCACACAACCCCTGTAGGCGAGGTGCTATCGCTAGCCGCCATTGGCAGTTGTATCACACAGGGTCATGGCTGCATGGTCATGGCTGCATGATCAACTACAAATAAAATAAATGCATATTTTAGTGTTTTCTCCACCCACTCACCCACCCTGCAGCCCCCCCTCCCCCCCCCCCCCTTCCCCCTGTAGGAGAGGCTGTATCGCTAGCCGCCATTGGCAGTTGCATCGCATAGGGTCATGGCTGCATGGATGCTCAACAACAAACAAAATCAATGCATATTTTAGTGTTTTTTCCACCCACTTCCCCTCCCCACCCCCCCCTCCCCCCTGTAGGAGAGGCTGTATCGCTAGCTGCCATTGGGGGGAGTATCACACAGGGTCAGGGTTGCGGGGATGCGCAACAACAAATAAAATAAATACATGTTATGATGTTTTCCCCTCCCACTCACCCACCCCTCACCCCATCCCCACCCACTCACCCACCCTGCAGCCCACCCACTCACCCACTCACCCAACCCCTGTAGGAGAGGTGGTCTCGCTAGCAGCCATTGGCGGGAGTATCACGCAGGGACAGGGTTGCGGGAATGCGCCCGCATGGCCGAAGCGAGTTTTTGACTGGGCATCAGACCAATACGGTGAACACGTACGTCTCATGAGGCCCCTTTTGTATTTATTATATATATATAGGCATATATATATATATATATATATATAGGCATATATATAAATATAGACATATACACATAGGCATATATATAGACATATATAAAGAGGCATATATGTATGTATAGACATATATGTATTTATTAATATAATTTTTGACTGGACATCCAACAAATACGTTGAACATGTATGTCTCATGAAGCCCCTTTTCATTATTATATATGTGTTTATTATGATTAAAAAAAAAAAAAAAAAAAAAAATATATATATATATTATAATATATTATTTGACTGGGCATACGACCAATAGGGTGAACACCAACGGCTCATGTTTCATGGTCCTGGATTCACATATTAATAGATGTAACATCTCCTGCCCCCCGCCGCACCCTTTCAACCTCCACTCACATTCTCCTGATCTCAGTTGTTCACTGTTTTTCTGCACTTCAGGTCAAGGTCAGCAATGGAGCCGCAGGTGCCACCCTGTCTTTCTACACAACCTTCTACCCTCACCCCTCACCCCTTTCACCCCCCCCCTTATACCACCCCTTCCACCCTCTCCTTCCCCCCCGTCGCATCCTTTCAGCCCTCTCCTCTCACCCCTTTCTCCCTCTGCTGCCCCCCCGCCCCACCCTGTCAACCTCAACTCACATGCTCCTTACCTGAATGGGGGCTTAATCTTTTTTTGCACTTCAGATTAAGGGCAGCTATGGAGCTATAGGAGGAACGCTCTCTCTTCGTACACAACCTTTCGACCCTCACCCTTTTACCACCTCCCCTCGCACCCATTTCTCCCTCTCCTGCCCCCCGCTGCACCCTTCTCACTTCAACTCACATGCTCCTGATCTGAATGGTGGTTCGCTGTTTCTCTGCACTTCAGATTAAGGGCAGCAATGTCGCTGTAGGAGGAACCCTCTTTTCTTACACAACCTTTTATCCTCACCCCTTTCACCCTCTCCTGCCCCCCGCCCCACCCTTTCAGCCCTCTCCTCGCACCCCTTCCACCCTCCCCTGCCTTCCGCCCCACCCTTCTTACTTCAACTCACATGCTCCTGATCTGAATGGTGGCTCAATGTTTTTCTGCCCGTCAAGTCAAGGTCAGCAATGTAGCTATATCCTGCCCTCCCTTCGCACCCCTTTCAAGTCAAGGTCAGCAATGTAGCTATATCCTGCCCTCCCTTCGCACCCCTTTCAAGTCAAGGTCAGCAATGTAGCTATATCCTGCCCTCCCTTCGCACCCCTTTCAAGTCAAGGTCAGCAATGTAGCTATATCCTGCCCTCCCTTCGCACCCCTTTCAAGTCAAGGTCAGCAATGTAGCTATATCCTGCCCTCCCTCCGCACCCCTTTCAAGTCAAGGTCAGCAATGTAGCTATATCCTGCCCTCCCTTCGCACCCCTTTCAAGTCAAGGTCAGCAATGTAGCTATATCCTGCCCTCCCTTCGCACCCCTTTCAAGTCAAGGTCAGCAATGTAGCTATATCCTGCCCTCCCTCCGCACCCCTTTCAAGTCAAGGTCAGCAATGTAGCTATATCCTGCCCTCCCTTCGCACCCCTTTCAAGTCAAGGTCAGCAATGTAGCTATATCCTGCCCTCCCTTCGCACCCCTTTCTCCAACTACTGCCCCCCCGCCCCACCCTGTCAACCAGCGTTGTATAGTACGGACAGTACGCACCTAAAATCCGTACCATACTCGTTTTCCTGAGAATTGAGTATGCCTACGGTCCGTACGCACGACACATACTTGCATAGTCAGTTCCATGATACAAAGTGGCATAACTTTTTGCTGCCTTCAAATTTCGACCTGATCAGCATACCACTGAAAAGCCCGTAATGCTCTCTACCTGGTTTCATCTGCAACCGAGGTCAGATTAGGACAAACAAAAAAGTTTTCAGGTTAGGGAATGTAATGATACTAAAAAACGTTCCGTACTCAAACTGTACTCACTTCTAAATCCCGTACCGTATCTGTATCCGTACTACACAACCCTGCTGTCACTCTTCAATCACATGCTCCTGATCTGAATGGCGGCTCACTGTTTCTCTGCACCTCAGATTAAAGGCAGCAATTTTGCTGTTGGAGGAACCCTCTCTTCTTACACAACCTTTTACCCTCACCCCTTCCACCCTCTGCCCTCTCCCCCCCTTTTACCCTCTCCTACCCCCCCGCCTCACCCTTTCAGCCCTCTCCTCGCACCCCTTCCACCCTCTCCTGCCCCCCGCTCCACCCTCCTGCCCCCCGCTGCCTCACCCCTTCCACCCCTCCTATATCACCCCTTTTACCCCCTCCTATATCACCCCTTCCACCCACTCCTTCCCCCCGCCGCACCCTTTCAGCCCTCTCCTTGCACCCCTTTCTCCCTGTGCTGCCCCCCGCCCCACCCTTTCAACCTCCACTCACATGCTCCTGATCTGAACGGTGGTTCACTGTTTTTCTGCACTTCAGATTAAGGGCAGCAATGGAGCAGTAGGTGGAACCCTCTCTTCTTACATGTCCCTTTGTCACAACATTCACGTGCCCAGGGAAGTTGATATTGTCTTTGTCGAATACAGGTGGGTGTAGGGGGGGTGGATATTTTCATAATTTCATTCACGTGCCCAGGGAAGTTGATATTGTCTTTGTCGAATACAGGTGTGTGTTGAGGGCCGTATCATTTCATAATTTCAATGGAGCTGTAGGTGGAACCCTCTCATCTTACATGTCCCTGTGCCACAACATTCACGTGCCCAGGGAAATTGATATTGTCTTTGTCGAATACAGGTGGGTGTAGGGGGGCTTTACAATTTCAGAATTTCATTCACATGCACAGGGAAGGTGACATTGTCTTTGTCAAATACAGGTGTGTGTTAAGGGGTGTATAATTTCATAATTTCGTCCCTACAAAGCAAGGTTTTAACAACACAAATTGTATACAAAATAGGTCGCTCAGAGTAACAACTACCCCCGACATGGCAATCTTTATTATAATATATATATATATATATATATATATATATATATATATATATATATATATATATATATATATATATGTATAATATAGGTCGCTCGGAGTAACAAAATAGGTCGCTCGGAGTAACAACTACCCCCAACATGGAAATCTTTATTATATAATCTATATATATAAAGAAATCATGGTCGTGGTCGTGGTCGCGGTCGTGGTCGCGGTCGTGGTCGTGGTCGTGGTGGTGTCATCATCGCGTACCCACGTGCCATGGGCGTGCGAAGTGTAACCGACTTGCAACCGACTTTCCGTACACCCAAGTCTTCGCCCAGCGATTTCAATTGCCGAAACAGCAGATGCGCTAAGCTATGCGCGCGCTCATTTCATGTCCACAACTGCCTCCCATACTGTGAAGGCAATGAATTGCAATGAAGTGAGTGAGGAGATCCTCTCCTCGGAGGTCATTTGCTGACCCTCAGATCGCTTTGCATGGCGCTCGGAATAATAGTTTTCAGTGTATTGCTTCACGGAGCGACCTGCGGGCTGCGGCTCATGCTCCAGAACTTTCACTTCGGCTCATGATTCGGCTGGCCCTTGACTTTCACTTGGCTCACGCATGCGCACTTCTTTCTTCATCTCAGCATTACATTCGTCGTCGCATTATGCTATCACATCGCCTGATTCGCTATCACATCGCCTGATTCGTGATCGGAGGTAGTTCACTTCCATTCTCCAGCCTTTCTGCAGGCTCTATTGATACATTCATCTTGCTGCGAGCTAAGACACTGGCGCGGCTCATGGTATCTCTGCACGATCTAAGTCCCTGCAACCCTTTGACGTTCTTCCGACGTCCGACTTCCTTCTTGCTGCGTGCTCCTTGCACCGCGTGCAATACCTCTTCAAGATCTTCCCCCCACCCCACACGACTCACACCCTGCAACGATAAGGTTATTTTCGCGCTGAGCTGTAGCGAGTGCGTGACAGAGTTGACCGAGCGAAGGCCTTTCGGGAAACAGCTTGCACGCCCAACCAGGTATCTATGCGCGAAGAGGAAGCTACAGGTAAGCACCTTTGCTCTCGCGCAATTCCGATCTTTCAAGCTGAGTCTGAAACTGCGCAGACGTTCGTTTGCAATTTCCAAAAGTCTTCGCATTTCAGCGTCGTCTGACGAAACGTCCAAACGTCTGCGCGATTTCGAACTCAGCTGGAAACATCATACTCGCTTCTGTTAAACCCATCTGCTAAAGTGGCCGAGAGAAGATCAGATTAATGGGAACGGAGAAGCAGGGAAGTGCGTGTGTGTTGGCGGGTAAAGGGGTGAGGCAAATTTGAGATTGGGCCTGGGTCGAGGTTTGGGCAGAGTGGGGACTGTGTGTGTGTGTGTGTGGGGGGGGGATGCATGGGAGGGATTAGTGTGTGGGTAGTTTTTAGTGCTGGGAGGGGGGGGGGGGGGGGGGGGGGCAGATGCGTCAGGATTTGAAGTGGGGGAAACATGATGACTGTGTTTATGAGAGGGGTGGAGGTGAGGACATATGTGTAGCCCATTCTGTAACCCAGCCCCACGGGCACCCTATTATGATTGGGGTAGGGGTGATGTGTGTCTGTGTGGCCACCGGCACACGGGCTACCGTACTAGTATATATATATATAGTATAATATTTATATTATATAATGCATACTACATATAATAAAATATACATACATTATATGTAACAGTTGGTAATATAACTATAGCCCCATGTTGGTAGATGTTGTTTTCGTTGAATATAATGCTTGTCGAGGGCAGTGTCCAGTGGTGTATATATGCTTTGTCTGTTTTTTTTGTTTCTGCCATGGTGCAATCGGTCCCCTTGCATGCTGAGCCCATGCAGTCCTCACCGCCGTAAGACGCCGGAGGTAATTGTCTTCGTTGCATACAATGCTTGTCAGGGGGGGTGCACAGTGGTGTATATCTATTTTGTTTGTTTTTGGTTTTGTTTTGTTTCTGCCATGGTGCAGCTGATCCAGTTGCTGCCAGGTTGAGTGGCTCTCAACCCAGCCAGTGTGTCCCTGCCCACGGTGCGTGTGTGTACATATGCCATTCAGTAAGTGAGTAACATAACGGAGGCCTCCGTTATGTTACTCACTTACTGAATGGCATATGTACACACACGCACCGTGGGCAGGGACACACTGGCTGGGTTAAGAGCCACTCAACCTGGCAGCAACCAGATCAGTTACACCATGGCAGAAACAAAACAAAACCATAAATGGAAAACACATATAAACACCACTGCACACTCCCCCCGACAAGCAACAGTGCACCATGGACAACTGATCCTGTCCTCACTGCCAGGGGCCAACTGCTTGCCATCGGGGCTGAAGGTGCACCGGCAGTGACCGGATCAGTTGCACCATGGCAGAAACAAAACAAAATCAAAAACAGACAAATCAGATATACACCACTGTACACTTCCATCGACAAGCATTGTATTTAACGAAGACATCTACCTCCGGCGTCTTACGGCGGTAGAGCACGGGCTGCTACCTTACCTGGGCAAAGCTACCGTGACAGTAAGGACTGCATGGGCTCAGGGTGCAAGGGGATTAGTTGCACCATGGCAGAAACAAAATGAAACACAGCAAAAACAGATATACAACACTGTACACTTCCCTCGACAAGCACTGTATTCAACAAAGGCAACCTGTACCTCCCAGGAGCTTTTATTGTATTACTTGCTGTTAAAGTAATGATAATGCCTGGTGGGGCGTGGTATTAAGGGAGTCCCGTCTTACAGCGGTGGAGAACAGGCTGCTACCTTACCTGGGCAAAGCTACCGTGACGGTAAGGACTGCATGGGCTCAGCGTGCAAGGGGATCAGTTGCACCATGGCAGAAACAAAATGAAACACAGCAAAAACAGATATACACCACTGTACACTCCCCTCGACAAGCATTTAATTCAACAAAGGCAACCTCAACCTCCCAGGAGCT
Organism: Microglena sp. YARC; assembly: GCA_022414725.1. Classification (NCBI taxonomy): domain Eukaryota; kingdom Viridiplantae; phylum Chlorophyta; class Chlorophyceae; order Chlamydomonadales; family Chlamydomonadaceae; genus Microglena; species Microglena sp. YARC. Next base: position 53,196,181 of record CM039463.1, read on the forward strand.
TTTATAGTATTACTTGCTGTTCTATTTAACATATGTATATATTATCTGTATATTATTATTATACATATTATTGTATATACTATATTATATTACATAATACAGATTGGCAATGCATGTTTTGGGGTAGTTGTTACTCCACACGACAAGCTGTGTGTACATTTATTATTATACATATTATTGTATATATTATATATACTATATTATATTGCATATACAGATTAGCAATGACATGTTTGGGGTAGTTGTTACTCCACACGACAAGCTGTGTGTACATTATTATTATACATATTATTGTATATATTATATATACTGTATTATATTGCATAATACAGATTAGCAATGCCATGTTTGGGGGTAGTTGTTACTCCACACGACAAGCTGTGTGTACAATTATTATTATACATATTATTGTATATATTATATATACTGTATTATATTGCATAATACAGATTAGCAATGCCATGTTTGGGGGTAGTTTGTTACTCACACGACAAGCTGTGTGTACAATTATTATTATACATATTATTGTATATATTATATATACTGTATTATATTGCATAATACAGATTAGCAATGCCATGTTTGGGGGTAGTTGTTACTCCACACGACAAGCTGTGTGTACAATTATTATTATACATATTATTGTATATTATATATACTATATTATATTGCATAATACAGATTAGCAATGCCATGTTTGGGGGGTAGTTGTTACTCCACACGACAAGCTGTGTGTACATTTATTATTATACATATTATTGTATGTATTATATATACTATATTATATTGCATAATACAGATTAGCAATGCCATGTTTGGGGGTAGTTGTTACTCCACACGACAAGCTGTGTGTACATTTATTATTATACATATTATTGTATATATTATATATACTATATTATATTGCATAATACAGATTAGCAATGCCATGTTTGGGGTAGTTGTTAACTCCACACGACAAGCTGTGTGTACAATTATTATTATACATATTATTGTATATATTATATATACTATATTATATTGCATAATACAGATTAGCAATGCCATGTTTGGGGGTAGTTGTTACTCCACACGACAAGCTGTGTGTACAATTATTATTATACATATTATTGTATATATTATATATACTATATTATATTGCATAATACAGATTAGCAATGCCATGTTTGGGGGTAGTTGTTACTCCACGCGACAAGCTGTGTGTACAATTATTATTATACATATTATTGTATATATTATATATACTATATTATATTGCATAATACAGATTAGCAATGCCATGTTTGGGGGTAGTTGTTACTCCACACGACAAGCTGTGTGTACAATTATTATTATACATATTATTGCATATATTATATGTACTATATTATATTGCATAATACAGATTAGCAATGCCATGTTTGGGGGTGGTTGTTACTCCACGCGACAAGCTGTGTGTACATTTATTGTTGTTAAAATCTGGCATTGTAGAAATGAAATTATGAATTATACACCCCCTCAACAACCACTGTGGCCAATGGAAGACAACTTCCCACAGCTTATATTGTATTACTTGCTGTTAAAGTAAGATATGTATATATTATCTGTATATTATTATAGATATTATATAGTATGTGTGTGTATGTAATGAGAACGCCTGGTGGGGCGTGGTACTAAGTGAGCCCCGTCTTGCGACGGTAGGGAAAGGATCAGCAGTGCCTGTGCACAGGAACACGTCGGTGTAGGTAGCAGGGCTCGTCCCAGGTGTGCATGTAATGAGAACGCCTGGTGGGACGTGGTACTAATGGAGCCCCGTCTTGCGGCGGTAGGGAATTGATCAGCAGTGCCTGTGCGCAGGCACGCATTGGTGTAGGTAGCAGGGCTCGTCCCAGGTGTGTATGTAATGAGAACGCCTGGTGGGGCGTGGTATTAAGGGAGCCACGTCTTACGGCGGTAGAGAACGGGCTGCTACTTGACCTGGACAAAGCTACCATGGGGGTAAGGAGTGCATGGGCTAGGCGTGCAAGGGGACCAGTTGCACCATGGCAGAAGAAAACAAACATATATACACCACTGTAAACTCCCTTCGACAAGCATTGTATTCTAAACAAACATATATACACCACTGTAAACTCCCTTCGACAAGCATTGTATTCTAAACAAATCTTCCTCCGTGTCGCTGTAGATGTAAAACTGCCATCAGGCTCATTCTGCATGCTGAGCCCACACAGTCCTTACAACGCTATCTTGCAACATGTGTCGCTCTAGGTGTACGACTGCCACCAAACACATGCTGCACCTTGTACACATCCTCAGTGTGTGGGTGGGTGTGTGGGGTGTGTGTGTGTGTGTGTGGGGGGGGGGGATAAATGGGTTGGTGACAATGTATACACGGACCCCCTTGCACACTGATGCTTGCCTTCATGCTTATAGCGTGAACGATGCATTTCACAGTGTCCACAGCCCACCCTAAACCCACCCACCCACCACCAAACACTTACCCACCTTAAACCCACCCCACCAAACACTAACCCACCCCACCACCAAACACCAACCCACCTTTAAATCACACCACCAAACACCAACCCACCCCAAAACCGAACAACAACCCCACCCCAATTCCCAACCACCGCCAAACACCAACCCTTGCTGCTTGCAGTGTTAACGATGCCTTCCACAGCATCCGCGATTCCCAACCACCACCAACCACCACCACCAACCCTTGCTGCTTGCAGTGTTAACGATGATTTCCACAGCATCCACGATTCTTGGGCTCCCAACCACCAACAACCACCACCAACCACCAACCCTTGCTGCTTGCAGTGTGATCGATGCCTTCCACTGCATCCACGTTTCACAGGCGGGGTTCAACCACCACCAACCACCACCCACCACCAACTACCACCACCAACCACCAACCCTTGCTGCTTGCACTGTGATCGATGCCTTCCACTGCATCCACGTTTCACAGGCGGGGTTCAACCACCACCAACCACACCAACCACCAACTACCACACCAACACCAACCCTTGCTGCTTGCACTGTGATCGATGCCTTCCACTGCATCCACGTTTCACAGGCAGGGTTCAACCACCACCAACCACCAACCACCAACTACCACCACCAACCACCACCAACCACCAACCCTTGCTGCTTGCACTGTGATCGATGCCTTCCACTGCATCCACGTTTCACAGGCGGGGTTCAACCACCACCAACCACCACCCACCACCACCAACCACCACCAACCACCAACCCTTGCTGCTTGCACTGTGATCGATGCCTTCCACTGCATCCACGTTTCACAGGCGGGGTTCAACCACCACCAACACCACCAACCACCACCAACAACCACCACCAACACAACCCTTGCTGCTTGCACTGTGATCGATGCCTTCCACTGCATCCACGTTTCACAGACGGGGTTCAACCATCACCAACCACCACCAACCCTTGCTGCTTGCAGTGTTAACAATGCCTTCCACAGTGTCCCAAGCCCACCCCAAACAACTGCTCACCCCACAACCAAACACCACCCCACCCCACAACCAAACACCAACCCACCCCAAACACCAACCCACCCAAAAATCAAACACCGAACCCACTCCAAATCCCACCCACCACCAACCCTTGCTCCTTGCAGTGTGAACGATGCCTTTCACAACATCCACCATTCACAGGCTCCCACCCACCACCAACCACCACTAACCACCAAACCACCACCCCTTGCTGCTTGCACTGTGATCGATGCCTTCCACAGCATCCACGATTCACAGACGGGGTTTAACCACCTCCAACCACATTACTAACCACCACCAACCACCAACCCTTGCTGCTTGCAGTTTGAACAATGCCTTCCACAGCATCAACAATTTACAGGCTCCCAACCACCACTAACCACCAACCACCAACAACTACCAACCCTTGCTGCTTGCAGTGTTAACAATGCCTTCCACAGCATCCACCATTCACAGGCTCCCAGCCACCATCAAACCACCAACCGCCATCCACCGCTAACCACCATCCACCACCAACCCTTGCTGCTTGCAGTGTAAAAGATGCCTTCCACAGCAACCATGATTTACTGGCTCCCAACCACCAACAACCACTAACCACCACCAACCACCAACCCTTGCTGCTTGCAGTGTTAACGATGCCTTCCACAGCAACCATGATTTACTGGCAGGGTTCAACCACAAAATGCGGAAGTCGTTTGAACGTCTACTGCGAAAGCTGCAGCTGTACCCACATAGACCGGCAGTTGTCCTAGTGCACACCTATAACTACCTCTCGGTAAGCCTACCTACTTACCTATCTGTCTGTCTATCTATCTATCTGTCTGTCTGTCTGTCTGTCTGTCTGTCTGTCTGTCTGTCTATCTATCTATCTATCTATCTATCTATCTATCTGTCTATCTGTCTGTCTGTCTGTCTGACTGTCTGTCTGTCTGTCTGTCTGTCTGTCTGTCTGTCTGTCTGTCTGTCTGTCTGTCTGTCTGTCTGTCTATCCATCTATCTGTCTATTTATCTATCTATCTACCTACCTACCCACATAGGCCGGGGCTGGTCCTAATGCACACCTACAACTACCTCTCAGCAAGCCCATGTAATATACCTACCTACCTACCTTCCTACCTACCTATCTGCCTATATGCCTACCTACCTACCTACCTACCTACCAACCTACCTATCTGCCTACCTTTCTACCTACCTAACTAACTAACTAACTAACTAACTAACTAACTAACTAACTAACCAACTAACCAACCAACAAACCAACAAACTAACTAACTAACTAACTAACTAATTAACTATACAATTAACCAACCAACTGCATACCTGATCTACCAAGGACAGAGAAACAGGACTTGTCTTAATGTGTTTGTGCAGGGTGAACCCAAAGGCGCTTTTTGGTCAAATGCTGAGCGCGAGTTCTCGGAATTTGGGCTCTACTATGGCCTCCCAATGCTCTCTCTTAAGGCTGCTACCTATCATGTGAGTCACTGTTGACTGAGTCACCATCACTACCATCATCACACCACCGCACAATCAGCATCTCTTGAGGCTGCTGCTTACCATGTGACCACCAAATTCAAATTTGAATTCTCTTGATGCTGCTGCTTACCATGTGACCACCATGTTGCCATCATCATCAATACCACCATCATACCGCATCAACTACATCATCAATACACCATGCACATCATTCATCACCACCACTCTCTCCAGGGCGCTGCTTACCATTACCACCTTACCCTACTAGTACATGCATTCAGCACATGATAGCTGGCGACCCGGGACACAGTGTAAAGGGCATCCTACCCACCCCACCCTACCCTACTACATACAACCCCACCCACCTTACCTACTCCATATATACCCACCCCACCTTACCCTACCTACATGCATTCACCAGTTTCATCGCTAATGAACCCACCCCACCCACCCCACTTACCCTACTAGTACATGCATTCGGCACATGATTTGCTGGGCGACCCGGACACAGTGTAAGGGCATCCTACCAAGTCCACCTTACCCTACTACCTACAACCCCATCCCACCTCGCCCTACTCCATACAAACCCACCCCACCTTACCCTACCCCTACATGCATTTAGCACATGATCGCTGACGACGCAGAATACAGCGTCAATGCAGGTACGACTAGAGAAACAGATAACCCACCTTACCTTACTCCATAACAACCCACCCCACCTTACCCAACCCTGCCCAACACACACAACAACCCCAAACCCCAACTTACCCTACTAGTACATGCATTCAGCAACATGATTGCTGGTGACCCGGGATACAGTGTCAAGGGCATCTACACCCACCCCCACCTTACCTACTACATACAACCCACCCCACCTTACCCACCCTACCCCAACAAAACACAACAAAACCCCACCCAACTTACCCTACTCGTCCATGCATTCAGCACATGTTGCTGTTGACCGGGATACAGTGTCAAAGGCATCCTACCCCAAACACACCTTACCTACTCCATACAACCCCACCCACCTTACCTACTCGTCCATGCATTCAGCACATGATCGCTGCAGGCGACCCCGGATTACAGCGTCAAGGCATCCACCAGAGAAGCCAAGATGAACCCACCTTACCTTAATGCATACGACCACCACCACTTACTCTCCTCGTCCATGCATTCAGCACATGATCGAAGACGACGCTGGACATAGCATCAAGGGCATCCAACTAGAGAAGCAAGATGAACCCACCTTACCGCATACAAACCACCCCACCTTACCCTCCTCGTACATGCATTCAGCACATGATCGCTGTCGATGCGGGATGCAGCATCAAAGGCATTCGACCCAGCCCACCTTACCCATCCCCATGCTCCATATTTGTGTTCTCATAAATACCCCAATGGATCATATATGATGCCCTCACCCCTCCTACATGCATTCGGCACATGATCGCTGACAAGCAGGGATACAGCATCAAAGGCATTCGCCCAGCCATTTACCATCCCCATGCATTTTGTTTCTTCTCCATGGGGATCATATTTGAATGCCCTCACCCCTCGCACGTGCATCCAGCACATGATGCTGACTAAACGCTATGGGGGATACAGATCAGGCTTCGACCCAGCCCACCTTGCCCATCCCCATGCATTTGTTCTCTTCTACCAAATCCATGGATCATACATGATCTCCTCACCTCGCACATGCATCCAGCACATTGATCGCTGACGATCCGGATAACATCATACAAAGGCATTCAACCCGAGCACCTTACCATCCCCATGCATTTGTTCTCTTCTACCCCATGGATCATTATATGACGCCCGCTCACCCCTACCTACATGCATTCAGCACATTATGATCGCTGACGATCCGGGATACAGCGTCAAGGGCCCCCGCCTAGAGAATCAAGATCAGCTGAAGGACATTGCTTTCTATTGGGATCCCAACCACCCAGATGGGCGGACTGGAAATAGGTGAGCTCTGATGATGATAATGGTGGTGGTGATGATGGTGATGATGAAAATGATGACGTAGATGATGATGACGATGACGATTTTATTGGGATCCCAATCACCCAGATGGGCAGACTAGAAATAGGTGAGCTCTGATGATGATGATGATGAATCGATGATGATGTCATGCTGGTGGTGGTGATGATGATGATGATTCCATGATGATTCGGTGACGTAGAATGATAGGTGATGATGATGATGTCCATGCTGGTGGTGGTGTCGTGATGATTGATGTTAGGTGATATCCATGATGATGGTGACGTAGATGAGGGCGGCCTTGATGATGAGTAGATGATGATGATGGTGACGTAGATGATGGTGATGATAAGTAGATGATGATGATGATGGTGATGATAGTGATGTCTTTTCCTGGGCCCTACTAGGTACCGGACCAGCTTGAACAGCCAAGATGACTAATGACCTTGGCACTGCCCTTTCTGCCATGTACTGGCTGGACGCGTGATACCAGGTCACCCCCAGAGTCCAGTTTTCTTGTGTGCGATTTGTTCGCAAATTTAGCAAATCAGTGCGACCCAGTGAAGGGACTCCAACCACAACCAATAGGCAGCACTGGAAATTGGTGAGCTCTGATGTATTAGAATGATGATTGTTGTGATTGATGATTCCATGATGATGATGACGTAGATGATGATGATTACATTTTTACTGGTGCCCTACTGGGCGCCAACTGTGGAGCTTGACGGAGCCAAGAGTGACTAATGAGTAATGACTTGGCACTGCCTTTCTGCCAATACTGGCTGGGTCGCGTGATACCAGGTCACCCCAGAGTCCAGTTTTTTGTTTGTAACGTGTTGCAAATTGAGCGACTCAGGGTGACCCCAGGTGCAACGCGCTGCCCCGAACCCCCCTGCTGACCCCTAGAGTTTGCTCAAACTCCCCTTTTTATTTCTAGGACGATTGGAGAAATCGCAATGCAGTTGATTAGTATGGGTTAGTATTGGTTTCCTTACTGCAACATTTTCCCCCATTACTTTTCTCCTGCATACCATGAAGGACCCCCCGGTGCCACCTTAGTGACACAACGCGCTGCCCCCAAACCCCCCTGCTGACCATAGAGTGCTCTCCTTCCCTTTTCTATATCCAGGATGATCGGAGAGATGGCTGTGCACCTGATCCTGCATACCATGAACGTACCCAGATCCACAACCGTACCCAAATGAAACTAAAAAGCACTTCTTACTGCTCTGCTCTGCTCTGCCTCCCTTAAGCTCTCTACCTATATCACTGGTCACTAACACTCTGCTCTACGTCCCTTTGAATCCTCAGGATGATCGGAGAGATGGCCATGACACCTGATCCTGCCCTACATGAACGTTTACCCAGAATCCAACAACCGTACCAAATTTTTTTGGGGGAAACTAAAAAAAAGCACTTCTTTACTGCTTCTGCTCTGCTCTGCCTCCCTTAAAGCTCTCTACCTAAAGCACTGGTCCCACTAAAACACTCTTTGTGCTCTACGTCCTTGAATCCTCAGGATGATTGGAGAGGATGGCCATGAAAGCTGATCCTGCATACGTGAACTACCAGATCCATACCCAGAAGTGAAACTGGGAAAGCACTAACAACCAAGCACTGACTGCTCTACCTCTCTTGAGCTCTCTACCTCTATCACTGGTCAACTCGACGAAATTCACTGTCTCCTTTGGATGTACATGATGATTGTAGAGATGCCATAGAACTGATCTCGGCATACATGAAGGACCTTGGCAGAGCCTTACAGCAGAAAACTCAGGGGGGCAAGTGGGCAAACGCTGAGCTGTGCAATGCATTGCTTATATTATATACAATGTCTTATCCAATATGTGGCAAAAGACTACATCTATGAAACTAATAGCACTTACCGGGAAACTAATAAAAGACATACACTGGCACTTCAGGATGAATGAGAGATGGATGAACGCTGATTGCATACATGAAGGACCTTGACAGGAACCCTATCACAGCAGAAGAACAGTGGGCACGCTGACTGCCCAGCCATGATCCATAACAACTTCGAAGCTGCCAGGAGAAATGTTTTTCATCGGACAAACTTCACCAAGACGTAATTTGAAATAGTCAGCAAAAAATGTTTTTCATCTGGAAAATTCACAAGGCGTTTTTTTTCTAATTGAGTGAACCATGAATCCTAACAACTTTGAGGCTGCCAGTGAAAAAAATCATCGGGCAAAACTTAACGAAAATGGTGTTTTGAATTGTTTATATTTGTTTGTTTTAGTTTGAATTTGAGTTGAACCATGATCTTGACAACTTCGAGGGTGCAGTTAAATAAGTTTTCAGTCGGACAGTCCTTCACAAGACGGTAATCTTGAATTGTTTATTTTTTGTTTTAGCTGAATTTGGTTGAATGATCATGCAAACTTTGAGCTGTTGCAACAAATGAATTATGGGGCAAATTTCACCAAGAAGTAATTTGATTTTTTGTTTTTGGTTTTTTAAATGATTTTTGTGGTTAACAATGATCCAGCAAAACTCAAGGGCCAGAAACAGTTTTCATTGGGCAAACTTCACAGACAGTAATTTGATTTTTTGTTTTTGTTTTAATGATTTGTGGTTAAACAATGATAACAACAACATAAGGGTGCCAGTAAACCGTTTCATTGGAACTTCACCAGGAAGTATTTTGATTTTTTTTAATTTTGTTTTCAATGAATTTGGTTAACAATGATCCACAACAACATCAGAGGGTGCAGCTAAACCGTTTAATTGGGCAAACCTTCTACAAGAACAGTATTTGAATTTTTTTTGTTTTGTCTTTAAATGATTTTGTGTTAACCAATGATCACAAAACAACATCAAGTGCCAGTTAAACAGTTTATTGGGCACTTCCAAGACAGTAATTTGAATTTTTTGTTTTGTTTTACTGAATTTGTGTTACCATGATCACACACATCAATGGGTGCAATAAACTCGTTTCTGGGCAAGACCTTCAGCAAGACAGAATTTGAATTTTTTTGTTTTTGTTTAAAGTGAATATTGTGGGTTAACATGATCAAACAACATCAAGGGTGGAGCTAAACCGTTTCATTGGGCAAACTTTCACACAGTAATTTGAAATTTTTTGTTTTGTTTTAATGAATTTGTGGTTAACCAATGATGACAACAACATCAAGGGTGCAGCTAACGTTTATTGGGCACACGCTTCACAAGACAGTTTTGAAATTTTTTTTGTTTTTGTTTTAATGAATTTGTGGTTACCATGATCCATCAAAACATAAGGGTGCAGCTAAAGTTTCATTGGGCAAACTTCACCCAAGAAGTAATTTAATATTTTTGTTTTGTTTTTACATGAATTGTGGTTAACAATGATACAACAACATCAAGGGTGCAGCTAAACACGTTTATTGGGCAAACCTTTCACCAAGAAGTAATTTAATTTTTTTGTTTTTGTTTAAATGAATTTGGTGTTAAGCAATGATCCACAACAAATCAAGGTGCCAGCTAAAAGTTTCATTGGGCACACGTTTCACCAAGAATAAATTGAATTTTTTTTGTTTGTTTTAAATGAATTTGGTTGGTTAACTAATGTCCACACAACATCAAGTGCAGCTAAAACGTTCATTGGCAAACTTCACAAGAAGAATTTTGAATTTGTTTTTGTTTTTGTTTTAAATGAATTTGATGGTTTACAATGTCCACAATCAACATAAGGGTGCAGCTAAACAGTTTCTTGGGCAAACCTTCACCAGACAGTATGTTGAAGATTTTTTTTGTTTTTGTTTAAATGATTTGTGTTACCAATGATCACAACAACATAGGGTGGCCAGCTAAACACGTTTCATTGGGGCAAACCCTTCACCAGACAGTAATTTGAATTTTTTTGTTTTTTTAATGAATTTGTGGTTTAAACAATGATCCGACAACAAATAAAGGGTGCCAGATAAACACGTTTCATTGGGCAAACTTCACAAGAAGTAATTTGAATTTTTTGTTTTTTGTTTTAATGAATTGTGGTTAAGCCAATGATACACACACAACATAAGGGTGAGCTAAAACGTTTCATTGGGCAAACCTTCCCAGACAGTAATTTGAATTTTTTTGTTTTTGTTTAAATGAATTTGTGGTTAATTCCATATGATCCAAACACATTCAAGGGTGCAGCTAAACCGTTTCATTGGCACCTTCACCAAGACAGTAATTTGAATTTTTTGTTTTTGTTTGTACATGAATTTGTGGTTAACCAATGATCCACAAAACATCAAGGGTGAGATAAAGTTTCATTGGGGCAAACTTCACAAGACAGTAATTTGAATTTTTTTGTTTTTGTTTTAATGAATTTGATGGTTACAAATGATCAAACAAATCAAGGGTGCAGCTAAAACCGTTTCATTGGGGCAAACCTTCACAGAGACAGTAATTTGAATTTTTTTTGTTTTTGTTTTAAATGATTTGTGGTTACCAATGATCCACACAAATCAAGGGTGCCAGCTAAAACGTTTCAGTTGGGCAAACCTTCACAAGACAGTAATTTGAAATTTTTTTGTTTGTTTTAAATGAATTTGGTGGTACCAATGATCAAACAACATCAAGGGGTGCAGCTAAACACGTTTTTCATTGGAAACCTTCACCAAGACAGTAATTTGAATTTTTTTTGTTTTTTGTTTTAAATGAATTGTGGTTAACCAATGGATCCCACAACAACATCAAGGTGAAGCTAAACACGTTTATTTGGGCAAACTTCAAAGACAGTAATTTGAATTTTTTTGTTTTTGTTTTAAATGGAATTTGTGTTAACCAATGATCCACAACAACATAAGGGTGCAAGCTAAACAGTTTCAATTGGGCAACTTACCAAGACGTATTCGAATTTTTTTGTTTTTGTTTTACAATGATTTGTGGTTACAAGTGATCAACAAATAAGGTCAGCTAAACACGTTTAATTGGGCAAACCTCACAAGACAGTGATCTTGAATTTTTTTTGTTTTTGTTTTAATCGAATTTGTGGTTAACATGATTCCACAAACATCAGAGGGTGCCAGCTAAAACGGTTCATTGGCAAACCTTCCACCAGACAGTGTTTGAATTTTTTGTTTTTGGTTTTTAAATGAATTATGGGTGGTTAAACCAATGATCACAAACATCAAGGGTGCAGCTAAACGTTTCCATTGGCAACCCTTCACCAAGAAGTAATTTTGATTTTTTTGTTTTTGTTTAAATGAATTTGTGGATTAACCAATGATCCACAACAAATCGAAGGTGCAGCTAAACAACGTTTATTGGCAACCTTCACAAGTAACAGTAATTTGTGAATTTTTTTGTTTTTGTTTTAATGAATTTGTGGTTCACCAATGATCACACAAATAAGGTGCCAGTTTTTTTTTAAAAAAAACGTTTCATTGGGCAAACTTCCCAAGAAAGTATTTGAATTTTTTTGTTTTTGTTTTATAATGAATTGTGTTAACCAATGACAATCACATGCAAGGGTGCAGCTAACCGTTTCATTGGCAAACTTACACAAGACAGTTTGAATTTTTTTGTTTTTTGTTTTAAATGAATTTTGTTGGTTAACAATGATCACAAAATCAGGGTGCAAGCTAAACACGTTTCATTGGGCATAACTTTCAAAGACAGTAATTTGAATTTTTTGTTTTTGTTTAAAATTGAATTTGTGGTTACCAATGATCACAACAACATAAGGGTGCAGTAAAACGGTTTCATTGGGCAACTACAAAGACCAGTAATTTGAATTTTTTTTGTTTTTGTTTTAAATGAATTTTGGTTAACAATGATCCAACAAATCAAGGGTGCAGTAAAGCACGTTCTTGGGCAAACCTCCAACAGACAGTAATTTTAATTTTTTTGTTTTTGTTTTATGATTTGTGGTTACCAATGATCACAACAACATAAGGGTGACCAGCTAAACAGTTTATTGGGCAACCTTCAAAGCAGTAAATTTGAATTTTTTTTGTTTTTTGTTTTAAATGGAATTTGTGGTTAACCAATGATCACACAACATCAAGGGTGCAGCTAACACGTTTCATTGGGGCAACCTTCGCCAGCAGTAATTTGAATTTTTTGTTTTTTAAATGAAATTTGTGGTTAACCAATGATCCACAACAAACATCAAGGGTGCCAGCTTAAAACACGTTTTTAATTGGGCAAACCTACCAAGACAGTATTGAATTTTTTTGTTTTTGTTTAAATGAATTTTGTGGTTAACCAATGACACAACAACATAGGTGGCAGCTAAACACGTTTCATTGGGCAACCTCACAAGACAGTAATTTTGAATTTTTTTGTTTTTTGTTTAAATGAATTTGTGGTTAACCATATCCACAACAACATCAAGGGTGCAGCTAAACACGTTTCATGGGCAAACCTTCCACCAAGACAGTAATTTGAATTTTTTTGTTTGTTTTAAATAATTTGTGGTTAACAATGTCCACGAACAACATCAAGGGTGGCCAGCTAAACACGTTTCATTGGGCAAACTTCACCAAGACAGTAATTTGAATTTTTTTTGTTTTTGTTTTAAATATTTGTGGTTAACCAATGATCACAACAACATCAGGGTGCCAGCTAAACACTGTTTCATTGGGCGCAAAACCTTCACAAGACAGTAATTTTGATTTTTTTTGTTTTTGTTTTAAATGAATTTGTGGTTAACCATGATCCACAACCAAATTCAAGGGCTGCCAGCTAACACGTTTCATTGGGCAAACTCACCAGACAGTAATGTTGAATTTTTTTGTTTTTGTTTTCAAATGAATTTGTGGTTAACCAATGTCCAGCAACAACATCAAGGGTGCCAGCTAAACACGTTTTCATTTTGGGCAACTTTCAACCAAACAGTATTTGAATTTTTTTTTTTTTTGTTTTAAATGAATTTGTGGTTAACCAATGATCCACATACAACATCAAGGTGCATAAACACGTTTCATTGGGCAAACCTTCACCAAAGACAGTAATTTTTGAATTTTTTTGTTTTTTGTTTTTTTAAATGAAATTTGTGGTTTAAACCAATGATCACACAACATCAAGGGTGCCAGCTTTAACACGTTTCATTGGCAAACTTCACACAAGGACAGTAATTTGCAATTTTTTTGTTTTTGTTTTAAATGAATTGTGGTTACCAATTGATCACAACAACATCAAGGGGCAGCTAAAACACGTTTCATTGGGCAGACCTTCACCAAGACAGTAAATTTGAATTTTTTGTTTTTGTTTTAAATGAATTTGTGGTTAACCATGATCACAACAACATCAAGGTGCCACTAAAAACACGTTTCATTGGGCAAACCTCACCAAGAAGTAAATTTGAATTTTTTGTTTTTGGTTTTAAATGAATTTGTGGTTAACCAATGACCACAACATCAAGGGTGCCAGCCTAAAACACGTTTTCATTGGGTCAACCTCACCAAACAGTAATTTGAATTTTTTTGTTTTTTGTTTAAATGAATTTGTGGTTAACAATTGATCCCAACAATCATCAAGGTGCCAGCTAAACATAACGTTTTCATTGGGCAACCTTCACCTAATGGTAACAAGACAGTAATTTGGGAATTTTTTTTTGTTTTTGTTTTAAAATTGATTTGTGGTTAACATACCAAACAACATCAAGGGTGCAGCTAAACACTTCATTGGGCAAACCTTCACACAAGACAGTAATTGAATTTTTTTGTTTTTGTTTTTAAATGAATTTGTGGTTAACCAAATGATCACAACAACTCAAGGGTGCCAGCTAAACACGTTTAATTGGGGCAAACCTTCACACCAAACGACAGTAATTGATTTTTTGTTTTTGTTTTAAATGAATTTTGGTTACCATGATCCCAACACATCAAGGGTGCCAGCTAAACAACGTTTCAATTGGGCAACTTCACCAGAGACAGTAATTTGAATTTTTTGTTTTGTTTTTTAAATGAAATTGTGGTTAACCATTATTGATCCAAACAACATCAAGGGTGCCAGCTAAACAGACGTTTCATGTGGGTCAATACCTTCACCAAGACAGTAATTTGAATTTTTTTGTTTTTGGTTTTAAATGATTTGTGGTTAACCAATGATCCACAACAACATCAAGGGTGCCAGCTAAACACGTTTCATTGGGCAAACTTCACAAGACAGTAATTTGAATTTTTTGTTTTTGTTTTAAATGAATTTGTGGTTAAACCAATGATCCACAACAACATCAAGGGTGCCAGCTAAACACGTTTCATTGGGGCAAAACCCTTCACCAAGAACAGTAATTTGAATTTTTTTGTTTTGTTTTAAATGAATTTGTGGTTAAACCAATGATCCACACAACATCAAGGGGCCAGCTAACACGTTTCATTGGGCAAACCTTCACCAAGACATAATTTGAATTTTTTTTGTTTTTGTTTTAAATGAATTGTGGTTAACCAATGAATCCACAACAACATCAAGGGGTGCCAGCTAAACACGTTTCATTGGGCAAACCCTTCACCAAGACACCGTAATTGATTTTTTGTTTTTGCTTTTAAATGAATTTGTGGTTACCAAATGATCCACAACAACATCAATGGGTGCCCAGCTAAACACGTTTCATTGGGCAAACCTTCCACAAGAAGTATTTGAATTTTTGTTTTTGTTTATTAAATGAATGTGGTTAACCAATGATATCCACAACACATCAAGGGTGCCAGCTAAACACGTTTCATGTGGGCAACTTCAACCAAGACAGTAATTTTGAATTTTTTTTGTGTTTTGTTTAAAAATGAATTTTGGTTAACCAATGATCCACAACAACAATAAGGGTGCCAGCCTAAACACGTTTCATTGGGCAAACTTCAATAAGACGTATATTGAATTGTGGCGATTTTGTTTTAAATGAATTTGTGGTTCAATGATCCAGCAATCAACATCTCAAGGGTGCCAGAATAAACACGTTTCATTGGGCAAACTTACCAAGAAGTATGTCTAATTTAATTTTTTTTGTTTTTGTTTTAAATGAATTTGTGGTTTAACCAAATGTCCACAACAACATCAAAAGGGTGCCTAGCTAAACACGTTTCATTGGGCAAACCTTCAAACCAAGACAGGTAATTTGAATTGTCGATTTTTGTTTTAGGTGAATTTGACTTGAATTGTTTTGCTTAACTGCCTTTCTGTTGTAAGCCTGGGCAAGTCCCTTTAGCCTATTTGTCTTCATCATCCCTTCTACCAAGTGGTCTGCTGAATCCAATCAACCCCAAATGATTTTGACAAGCCGAATGGCTGCATACCTTGTAGCTTTTAATAATAGACTGGTTCAAGTATGACATGCTCCTGGTTCAAGCAAGGTACATATTAAAGAATGAAAGCATATGTTTCTTCAATACGGTAATTTGTAATTGCTGAAGTTTAATTGTGGTTTATTAATAGATCATCCGCATCTATCCGCAAAATGGCTGCTTAACTGAGCTTCTAATAATAGACAGTCCAGGGGTATCCAAGCAGGCTAAAAGGGTTTTTTTGGGCCAATAGGAACATTGCCAGCCTTAAATCAGTGAAAAGGCAGTTTAAAAAACATAAGCACTCGTGAACGGGACGTTGTCTGTAGTTTTATAGGTCACTGCCGAATGGCTGCTAACTGCGCTTCTAATAATACACAGTTTCAGGGGTAGCCAAACTGCTAAAAAGGGCCCAGGGGATTTGCCCAGCCTTAAAACAGGAAAGGCAGTTTAGAAAAACAAGCACGGGACGTTATCTGTGGTTTTATAGGTCACTGCCGAATAAATGCTTAACTGCGCTTCTAGTAATAGACAGTCCAGGGGTAGCCAAACATGCTAAAAGGGGTAGTTGGGCCAAAGGGACTTGCCCAGCCTTAAAACAGAAGGCAGTTTTTTTTAACTGCTTACCTGCGCTTGTGCACACATATGGGTTTTGTTTGTTGACATGCTTGAACCCATATGTGTGTGTGTGTGTGTGAGCTTATACACACACATGGGTTCAAGCATGACAACAAGCATACTCACCAACCCACATGTGATACACACTCTCACACACACTCACACACACACACACACACATATACAGCCATCAATCCTAAATAACTTAGGCCTCCTCTTGCTTATCTGTCTCCTTACAAGTAAAGTCAAGAATGGTTCAACGACAAACATACTCACCAAACCCACATGCGCTACACACACGCGCCACACACTCACACACACACAAAAAAAACACACACACACAAACACACACACACACACACACACACGACCAGCATCTCTAACCTACACCTTAACAATGCCTTGCGTTCTTATCTCCTTACAGGTCAAGTCGAAAAATGGCTTTGAATGGATCAATGAATCCAAGACCGCCAGGCCCAAGTGGGGATTTGTGGCAACAGTGGTACGTACTGCCTCTTGATGAGGATTATTTTTGTTTTGTATTTTGTATTTGTATTTCTGAACTTACCGGGACAGGGTCCCCATCATGCATCAAAATATATCACAGGACTGTAATAGATAGTTGTCCGTTATGTGCATTAGTAGAGTATGGCTATACACAAACTTTTGGCGGAGCCCCCTCTTCAAGCGGGCGGGAGCCCCCATGTTTACCCATTTGTCCGTTTGACCGACTAATTGAAGCCTGACACGTCACCCAACGGTCGCGTAACTAACTAACTTCGGTCAGCTCCATCGTTGCCACCTTTCGATCCGTTGCCAACACACTCTGCCAATTTTCCATGTCGCTTGCGACGCTGCATAGGACTTGTTTCTATGGATCATACGGATTCCTATGATCATACTCTAGCGTTATGTGCATGTCGTAGAGTATGATCCTGGCACTAATCGTTTTTCCTGACAAGGCTTTACCCAGCAGTCTGGGTAGATGAGCCTCATCGTGCACTTCATGCATCAAAACATCACAAGACTGCAATTAACAGATGTCCGTTACGTGCATTATGTAGAGTATGATCCTGGCACTAAACGTTTTTCCTGACAAGGCTTTACCCAGCAGTCTGGGTAGATGGGCCCCATCGTGCACTTCATGCATCAAAACATCACAGGAATGCAATTAACATATGTCCGTTATGTGGATGTCATATAGTATGATCCTGGCACTAACGTTTTTCCTGACGAGGCCCTACCCAGCTGTCTGGGTAGACGGGCCCCATCAAATGCATTAAAATATGTCACAGGACTGCAATTAACATATGTCCATTATGTGCATGTCGTAGAGTGTGATCCTGGCACTAACGTTTTTTTCTGACAAGGCTAATTTTACAACCACATGTTGCATCATAAGGTTATGGTGTCGGTATAATTTTATTATCATTATACTGGTCTGCAGAATTCAATGCAGACCAGTACAATCCAGGCACATCCAAACCAAACAAACCTATCAAATTATATAATTCCTTTGCTCCGGCAGGTGGGCAGGTGCTAGAGCTGCTGATTGACCTGTGCTCCACCACACAACTTATCCCACCACACGACCAAAACTATCCCACCATACCGCCACAACATAAGTTGAGGGCGTAACCCATTTATACTGTTTGGCTTTGCAGGCAGGCAGTGTGCTAGAGCTGCTGAATTGACTTGTGCACCACCAACAACCACACGCCCATACCCTCCCTGCCCCACCCCCACCCCCACCCCTCCACTCACCCACACCCATCTACCGCAGGCGGGCAGTGTGCTCGAGCTGCTGATTGACTCACGCACTAGTCAAGGTGGGGCAGACGAGAACGAGGTGAACGTGCTTGTCGAGATTGCGTACCTCTCGTCGTACGAGAGTATGGGCAAGGCTACGGTAAGAACTTGAACTTGGTTACATGGCTCCAGCCAGCAATTCGGATGCTTGCCGTCTTTGGCCCATTATGGGCGCCTGTGCTTGGTGAAATGTATGTGCGCCCATTATGTGTGCTTGTGCTGTGGTAACTTGAACTTGAACTTGGTTCCGTGAACGTTCAAATTTTGCATTTTTTTTGCAATTGGGATGCTTGCCGTCTTCGGCCCATTCTGGGTGCCTGTGCTTGGTGGGATGCTTGCCGTCTTCGGCACATCGGTTGGTGGGATGCATGCCGTCTTCGGCCCATCGGTTGGTGGGATGCATGCCGTCTTCGGCCCATCGGTTGGTGGGATGCATGCCGTCTTCGGCCCATCGGTTGGTGGGATGCATGCCGTCTTCGGCCCATCGGTTGGTGGGATGCATGCCGTCTTCGGCCCATCCGTTGAGCTTGGTGGGATGCTTGCCGTCTTCGGCCCATTCTGGGTGCCTGTGCCTGGTGGGATGCATGTGCGCCCATAATGTGTGCTTGTTGTATGGCAAGAACTTAAACTTGGTTACGTGAACGTGTTTTTTTAGATTGCATACCTGGCGTCGTACGAGAGCATGGGCAAGGCTACGGTAAGAACTTGAACTTGGTATTTATGAACACACATGCAAGATGCACACATGCATTCCATTATAGGCTCACATGCATTATATTATGAACACACATGCATGGTACACACATTCCTTATGTAGAGGACATGCATGCATTACATCAGGCAAACACATGCAAACAGCACACATGCATGCATTGCATCAGGCAAACACATGCAAACAGCACACATGCATGCATTGCATCAGGCAAACACATGCAAACAGCACACATGCATTACATTATGAACACACATGCAGGGTACACATATTCCTTATTGTGAGGACATGCATGCATTGCATCAGGCAAACACATGCAAACAGCACACATGCATGCATTGCATCAGGCAAACACATGCAAACAGCACACATGCATTACATTATGAACACACATGCAGGGTACACATATTCCTTATTGTGAGGACATGCATGCATTGCATCAGGCACGCACATGCATTACATTCGTCTCCGTCGTGGGTTTGACAGACCCCCCCCCCCCCCCACACACACACACACACACACACACACACACACTCACACACACACACACGCACACGCACACACACACACGCACACGCACACACACTTGCACACACACGCACGCACACACACGCACACTCACACACACTTGCACACACACACACAAAACGTGTTGCCATGCTGTGCATGCAGGTGGCCTGTGTCAGCGGCTGCAAATGTCAGGCTTTGTCTTGGTCGTCGAACGGACAGACTAAAACAGTAACATAAAAATACAAATAAAATAAAAACGTGTCACCATGCTGTGTGTGCAGGTGGCCACTTAGTGGCTGCAAATGGTGAATTCAGGGGCGCAAAAGAACTTTAAAAAACAGGTTTCACCTTGCCGGCATGCAGGTGGCTTGTAAAATCAAATATACATACATATATATATACATATATGTAAATATATGTGGTGTCCTTAATTCCGCGTCCTGATAGTGACTGCATTACTTGGATGTAACAATTTCAATTATATATATTTTTATATAACGTGTTTCCATGCTGTGCATGCAGGTGGCTTGTGTTAGCGGCTGCAAATGCCCACCGTCTATCATCAACGGACATCACACGGCTCGCAACTCCCAGCTACACCTCCACAACATCCACGTCTCACAACACCCAGAGTGTGTTGTGTCTATCACTGGTGAGTCTGGAGCTCGGGCTTGGGTGGGGGTGTTAGCTGGGTCAGGATCAGTGAGGAGATCGGCGAAGTTGGTCCCCACACCATCTTTCCACCCCAACCCACATCCGCTACCATCACCACCATCCCACCCCAACCCACACCACCAACCCCTAACCCACACCCCTGGAGTGTGTTGTGTCAATCACTGGTAAGTCTGGAGCTAGCTTCGGGTTTGGCTGAAGGACGGGGAAAGAGTCATGATCAGTGAGGGGATCGGCCGAGATGGTGCCCCCACCCCACCTCTCTGCCACCACAAGGATGAGTTTGACTGACTGGTCGTGGGTTCAAACCTGTTGCTAGGTTCACGATTTCCGACCTGTCGCCTTGTAAGAGGCTGAGTACTTGCTATCGCTCCTAACTCTCGGCTACACTCAGCTACACTCGTAATTCCCAGCTACACCTCGACAACTTCCATGTCTCTCAACACCCTGAGTGTGTTGTATCTATCACTGGGGAGTCTGGAGACAGCTTCGGGTTTGGCTTAAGGACAAGGAAAGAGTCATGATCAGTGAGGGGATCGGCCGAGATAGAGTACTCACCCCACCTCTCCGCCACCACCATCCCACCCCAACCAACCCACACCGACCCCCAACCCACACCCCCAGAGTGTGTTGTACCTATCACTGGTGAGTTTGGAGCTCAGGCTTGCGTTCGGAGCTCAAGCTTGGGTGGGGGTAGTTAGGTGGATCAGGATCAGTGAGGAGATGGGCAGAGATAGAGTCCCCACACCACCACCATCCCACCCCAACCCACAACCCACACCCCCTGAGTGTTGTGTGTCTGTCACTGGTGAGTTTGGAGCTCAGGCTTCGGTGGGGGGTGTTAGGTGGGTCAGGATCAGTGAGGAGATTGGCGGGGATAGAGTCCCCACACCACCATCATTCCACCCCAACCCACACCACCATCCCACCCTAACCCACAACACCAACCCACAACACCTCCACCACCATCCCACCCACATCACCAACCCACCCCCAAGCCACACCACCTCCACCACCATCCCACCCACATCACCAACCCACCACCAACCCACACCACCAACCTACACCACCAACCCACACCACCAACCTACATCACCAACCCACACCACCACCAAACCACCCCCCCAACCAACTCCCCCAAGCCACACCCCCAAGCCACAACCCTCCTTGCCATGTTTTCAGTGATGGACGAGACAGACTCAGGGTCAACGATGGTGGGAATTGGCGGCGTCATGATTAGTGAGCAGATCGGCGGAGGTGGAGTCCCCACACGAACTCTCCACCACCACCATCACTCAACCCAACCCACACCACCAATCCCCAACACACACCACCCACCCCCAACACTCACCGACCCACAACCCACAACAAACCAACCCCTCCACAACAAACCCACAACAACCACCAACCCAACCTACACCACCAACCCACAACACACACCAACCCACAACCCACAACAAACCAACCCCTCCACAACAAACCCACAACAACCACCAACCCAACCTACACCACCAACCCACAACACACACCAACCCACAATCCACAACAAACCAACCCCTCCACAACAAACCCACAACAACCACCAACCCAACCTACACCACCAACCCCCAACACACACCAACCCACAACCCACAACAAACCAACCCCTCCACAACAAACCCACAACAACCACCAAGCCACCCCACCAACCACCAAGCCACCCAACACACCCCACCCCACCCACAACCCTCATTGCCATGTTTCAGTGATGGACGAGACAGACTCAGGGTCATTAAGGTGAAGATTGGCGGCGTCATGATGAGTGAGGAGATAAGCAGAGACAGAGTACTCACATCACCTCCACCACCATCCCACCCACATCACCAACCCTCATCACCAACCCACCCCCAACCCACGTCACCAATGCACCCCTAACCCACACCACAAAGCCCCAACCCACACCACCGCCACCACCAACCCCCCAACCTACACCCACACACCCCGAACCCTCCTTGCCATGTTTCAGTAATGGCTGAGACAGACTCAGGCTCTACCAAGGTCAAAATTGCCGGCGTCATGATCAGTGAGGAGATCGGCAGTGATGGAGTGAAAAACGTGATGGCAGTCGAGTAAGTCGGTGCTGATAGTGGTGGTGGTACTGGTGGTGTTGGTGAGATGGGGGGTGGATGGATGGATGGGGGTGGGGGCTGGTAGCCAGCCTGGGGAGCTGTCTAGAAGCTGCTGATCATACGTGATAAACGATGGAGTGAAGAGCTTGATGGCAGTCCAGTTAGTGGGAATGGTGGGTTCATTGAAGATTGCAGGGGTCGTTGGCAGAGATGGAGTGAAAAGATTGATGGCAGTCCGGTAAGTCGCAATGGTGTGATCAGGGTTTAGGCTTTATTCAAAAGGTTGCAGGGGTTGGGATCAGTGAGGAGATCAGTATAGATGAATTGAAAAGATTGAAGGCAGTCCAGTAAGTCGGTGGTATTACTGGTGGTGTTAGTGGGGTGGTGGTGGAGGCTGGTAGCCAGCCAAGAGAGCTGCCAAGAAGCTGCTGGTCATAACTAATAAACCATGGATTGAAAAGATTGAAGGCAGTCGGGTTAGTCGCAATTGCATGATCAGGGTTTAGGGTTTATTGAAGATTGCAGGGGTCGTAATCAGTGAGAAAATCGAGGGAAAAGAAATCGAAAATATCTCTCACCTCCCAACTAACTCCCAATTACCTCCCAACTACCTCTCACCTTTTAAATTCCTCCCAAATACCTGTCACCTCCTAACTACCTCCCAAATACCTCCCAAATACCACCAAACTACCTCTCAATTATCTCCCAAATACCACCCAGCTACCTGCCAACTACTTATCAGCTACCTCCCAAATACCCCTCACCTCCCAACCACCTCCCAACTACCTCCCACCTACCTGCAACTCCCAACTACCTCTCATCTCCCAACTACCTCCCAACTGCCTCCCAAATCCCAACCACATCTCACCTCCCAACTACTTCCCGACCACCTCTCACCTTTTAAAAACCTCCCAGCTACCTCTCACCTCCCAGCTACCCTGCCTTGTTCCTAGGTATGTTCATGACATCAGCAGCCGGGGCAAGGACAACGTCACCTTTGAAGTCTATAACCATGCCTAAGGTTGTGAACCATGCCTAAGGTTGTGAACGATGACTAAGGTCGTGAACCATGCCTAAGGTTGTGAACGATGACTAAGGTCGTGAACCATGCCTAAGGTTGTGAACGATGACTAAGGTCGTGAACCATGCCAAAGGTTGTGAACGATGACTAAGGTCGTGAACCATGACTAAGGTTGTGAACTATGACTAAGGTTGTGAACCATGTTTAAGGGCGTGAACCATGTTTAGGGTTTAGGGTTTAGGGGAACCATGCCTAAGGTTGTGAACCATGTTTAAGGTCGTTAACCATGTTTAGGGTTTAGGGTTTAGGGGAACCATGTTTAGGGGTTAGGGGAACCATGCCTAAGGTTGTGAACCATGTTTAAGGGCGTGAACCATGTTTAGGGTTTAGGGGAACCATGTTTAAGGGCGTGAACCATGTTTAAGGGCGTGAACCATGTTTAAGGGCGTGATCCATGTTTAGGGTGTAGGGGAACCATGTTTAAGGGCGTGAACCATGTTTAGGGTGTAGGGGAACCATGTTTAAGGGCGTGAACCATGTTTAAGGGCGTGAACCATGTTTAGGGTGTAGGGGAACCATGTTTAAGGGCGTGAACCATGTTTAGGGTGTAGGGGAACCATGTTTAAGGGCGTGAACCATGTTTAAGGGCGTGAACCATGTTTAAGGTTGTTAACCATGTTTAAGGTATATAACCATGCCTAAGGTCTTGAACCATGCCTAAGGTCTTGCTGGCCAGCGTGACAAGGCAAGCATCTGTCAGAGCACACAGGTGGTTGGGGTGGTTGGGCTGAACCATGCCTAAGGTCTTCGTGGCCAGCGTGACAAGGCAAGCATCTGTCAGAGCACACAAATGGTTGGGGTGGTTGGGCTGAGCCATGCCTAAGGTCTTGAACCATGCCTAAGCACTTCAGCTGTGCCTAGCTGGGTATCTGTACTGAGCTACAGTTACTGCGTGCTGTCCCTAGCAAGTGATGATATGGAGGAGGAGGAGGAGGAGGGTGATGATGATAAGGAGGAGGAGGGTGGTGATGAGGAGGAGGAGGAGGAGATGTGTGACGACAATATGGAGGAGGAGGGTGATGATGATATGAAGGGTGGAAGCATGTGCATTGGTCTAATCTCCAAGTCCGTGTTCTGTCGTCCTGTGTGGTGTTGCTCTGAATGTTGTACCTCTGATGATCAACGTAAGCTCATCTTCAGCTGTGCCTAGCTGGGTATCTGTACTGAGCTACCGTTGCTGTGTGCTGTCACTAGCAAGTGATGATAAAGAGTGTTGCGTTGCTCTGAACGTTGTGCCTCTGATGATCAACTTAAGTTGGCTTTTCCCTTATTGAGCGTATAGGAGCTGCTCTGGACAAGCCTTACCTTAGTTATCTAGGTAGCTTTCACCATGACACATACCTTAGACACCATGTTCAAGGTAGATTGAACTTCGGCGCATACCTTTGGCACTGTGTCTACGTGTCATCTAGGTAGCTTTCACCTAGACACATACCTTAGGGGTAGAATACACGTAGACACAGTATCTAGGTACATTTCACTTCGGCACATACCTTAGACACCGTGTCTATGTATTATATAAGTAGATTTCACCTAGACACATACCTTCGACTCGGTGTTGAGGGCAGATAACACTTAGACACCGTCTCTAGGTAGATTGAACTTTGGCACATATCTTAGACACATACCTTAGGCAACGTGCATACGTGTTATCTAGGTAGATTTCACCTAACACAAACCTTGAGCATGGAACGTGACTACATGTGTGTGTATTAGTATACCGGTACTTGAACTTGGTTACATAGCTTCAGCCTATAATTTAGATGCTCGCCGTCTTTGACAGAAAAATAAATTTACCGGGCAAATGTAAACGTGATTGTTTTAGTATACCGGTACTGCCTGTGCCACCAAGTTTTATATAGTTAGTTGAAACTTGAACTTGGTTACATAGCTCCAGCCTGCAATTTTGCAGCTCGCCGTCTTCGGCAGTAAAAAAAGAAAAACGTGAAGGTTAACAAATCAAAAAAGAAGAAAAATACTTGGAAAATATGTAATTATATGACATCCAAGTATGGTACACAGCATTGTTCCTTCCTTGAGATCCAGAGCTTTAATCTATTGGGCGCGTATCTGATGACTTGGTGCTACAGTAAAAAATGGAGGATAGGACCTTCTCTATTTTGCTCCAGTCAACTGGTTTAAGTTTCTAAGGTCCCTCACCATGTTAAACGGTGGCCAGATATTCATCATAGGATTCTTCCAAGGAGTCCAACATTGCAAGGGCGTCAGACACATCCTTGCTCCAGCAGTCTTTGCGTTCCCTAGCCTATTGAGATCAGCAAGGGCAGCACCCCCCATCATACCAGGGTAACTATCATAGGATTTCATAATGGAGTTCCATATATTATGGCTGATTTCAGGAGTATAAACAAAATGAATCCCTACCCCATGCCTAAAAATCCTGTGGAGGGCTGCCATTGGGAATGTTTGAAGCATAGAAAATCATCATCATCAATGTTACATTGTTCCGTGGGGCTTGGGGGTTAGTGATTCAGTCAAACAAGTTAGTCAATAAGTCAGTCAAAAAGAAGAAGCACTGAACTACCACGAGATCTCACTCTGTATGTCGTTGAACTCGTGTTTGTTAGGGCGTTGTGTGTGTGGAGAGAGGTAAAGAAAGAGAGAGGGAGAGAGAGAGAGAGAGAGAGAGAGAGAGAGAGAGAGAGAGAGAGAGAGAGAGAGAGAGAGAGAGAGAGAGACCCTGGACCCTGGACCCCCCCACCTCCCCCACCCCACCCCTCTGCCCTGGGCATAATATGTGGTATTGTGGTGGTTCTCTCCCCCAATAGCATACATGGACTGGTATTTAGTAGAGGAACACCCTAGTTCCACTTCCATGTAATTCTGAGGGATAGAAAAAGTGCCTGAAAAGTACCTAATTTTGTGATAATGTCAGATTTTCCCTCGACCCCCCCCCTCACCCCCCCACCCACACACACACCCCACACACACACCCCACCCCCGCGGCCAAAACTTTGGAGGACCATTATTTTTTTTTCTTCTGGGCAAAATTAAGAAATAAATCCGGATTCCTCACCCCCTCTATGTTATCAACAAAGTTGGATGATGGGGTCATTTTGGTTAGAAGTTGTCCCCCCTTTGAATTGACCTGTTTTTCCAAAGCAATGTGTTGGGGAACAGATCGCTTCAGTCGTAGGACACACTTCACGAATCCACTTGGGCAAGCCCAAACCTGGGTCAACCCGTAGTCAAGTAATTTTCGACCCCCATAGACGCAAGCCCGCAGCAAATCCTCCCGCCCTCAACGATTCCACAGGCCATCCCATCAAACTCGCCACTCACGATTGTCGATCAGCGGAGAGCAAAACGCGATATCGCAGCTTGCTTACAACGGTTAGGGCAGACCGAATGAGATAGTACACCCCATCAGCATGCGCAAGCACTTGAATAGCAACGATCGCTCTTCGGCCATGCAGCCGCTGTACTAATGCAACTGGGTGGCATCCATGGTTGGGTAATCCCACGTCTAAAGAACAGCTTCCCTGCTCTCTAGTTCTCTTGGAGCAGCAGCAGTGCATAATAGCAGCAGTAACAGTACTCCCTGCTGTCTACTTCTCCAGGAGCAGCAGCAGCAGCAGCAGCAGCAGCAGTAGCAGCAGTAGAACCACCACCATCACTAGAGTGTGGATCTGGAGGGAAGGTTCTGGATGCCAAAGCTGAATAGCTTGCAGTGACACGAGAATGCCGCCAATGGCTCTGTTGCTGCCAGTTGCATGGTGGCTGCTCATGCTGCTACAACCCGCTACCACGCAGGGTTCAACCTCGGTAGGATGAGGGCCACACCACACCAGACACAACACTGCACACCAGACACCACGTACCACACACCGTGCACCACACACCACACACCAAAGACTTAACACCACGCACCACACACCCCATGATAAATATATATTTACCACCACACACAAGACAGCACACACCAAACACCACACACCAAACACCACACACCACACACCAGACTCACACCATACCACACACACACACCACAAACCAAACACACATGCACACCACACCACACCACACAAAACACACACCATACACAAACACACACACACACACACACACACACACACACACACACACACACACACACCACACACCACACCACACCACACACAACTAGACACCAGACTCCACACCACCTTCCCACACCACACACCACACATCGCACCACACCATACCACACCACGCACACCACACACCACACACCACACACCACACCATACACCAGACTCCACACACCACAGACCATACCACACTTCCCCACACACAAGACTCCACACCCACCATACATTACCACATACCACATCCCCCCCCCCCCCACACACACACCACACACACCACCACACCACACCACCACCACCACCACCCACACACACACACACCATCCACCTACACACACACACCACCACAAATTCAATTCATCAGGCACAAGCACGCTCTCTAAAGGTCTATGTACCTGCATACACACGCGGCAAGGGGCTCTACAGAGTCGTGTTGAGTGGGAGAGACCGCGCTAATGGAGTGAGCGACACACACACCTACACACACCACCACCATCATCGCACATTCAATTTATCTGGCTTAAGCTCGTTCTCTAAAGGTCCACGTACCTGCACACACACGCAGCAAGGGGCTGTACACCACACAATACGCCCCCCCCCCCCCCCCCCTCACACACCACCACACATTCAATTCATCAGGCTCAAGCTCGCTCTCTAAAGGTCCATGTACTGGCATACGCACACGGCAAGGGGCTGTACAGATTTGTGTTGAGTGAGAGAGACCACGCCAATGGAGTTAGCTACACACACACCTAGACACACACACACACACACACCACCACCACCACCACCACCACCATCGCACATTCAATTTCTCAGGCTCTAGCTCGCTCTCTAAAGGTCCACGTACCTGCATACACATGCAGCAAGGGGCTGTACACCACACAATACCCCCCCACCCCACCCCACCCACCCCACCCACCCCACCACCACCACCACCACACACACACACACCACCACACATTCAATTCATCAGGCTCAAGCTCGCTCTGTAAAGGTCGATGTACCGCCCTACACACGTGGCAAGGGGCTGTACAGATTTGTGTTGAGTGAGAGAGACCGCGCCAATGGAGTGAGCGACACACACATCTACACACACACACCACCACCACCACACACATCACCGCACAATCAATTTCTCAGGCTCAAGCTTGCTCTCTAAAGGTCGATGTACTGGCATACGCACACGGCAAGGGGCTGTACAGATTTGTGTTGAGTGAGAGAGACCGCGCTAATGGAGCGAGCGAAACACACACCTACACACACACTCACACACCACCACCACCACCACCACCGCATATTCAATTTCTCAGGCTCTAGCTCGCTCTCTAAAGGTCCACGTACCTGCATACACACGCAGCAAGGGGCTGTACACCACACAATACCCCCCCCCCCCCCCACACACACACACCACCACACACACACACACACACACACACACACACCACCACACGTTCAATTTCTCAGGCTCAAGCTCGCTCTCTAAAGGTCAATGTACCGTCCTACACACGTGGCAAGGGGCTGTACAGATTTGTGTTAAGCGAGAGAGACCGCGCTAATGGAGTGAGCTACTATGGTTCAGCTGAGAGGTTGAGGATAGCAATTGACAAGATGAAGAAAGGTGGGCAACCTCCACCCCCACCCACCCACCCGCCCACCCAACCTAACACCTAAGGACCTAGGAGAGCACACACCACACCATATCACAGATCCACCATGCCCACACACCACACCACACCACACACCACACTACTATGTGTCAGCCGAGAGATTGAGGATAGCGGTTAAACAAAATTAAAAATGGTGGAGGAGAGCACGACACCACACATCTACCATACCACACACACACAAAACACACCATACCACAACACACACACACACACACACACACACACACACACACACACACAAACACACCATACCACACACCACACCTACACCACAGCCCACACACACACACACACTCACCACACCACACACACACACACGCACACACACACAAACACACCATACACATACACCACACCACAACCACACACACACACACAAACACACCACACCAATACCACACACACACCACACCCACACCACACACACACACACACACACCACACCACACCATATACCACACACCACACCACACACACACACACCACACATACATACCACACACATGTGATTGGTTATGTACACGCAATGTGTGAGCCTATATGATTGAATATGTACACGCAATGTGTGTACTTATGTGTACACACCTATGTGATTGGATATGTACATGCGATGTGTGTACCTATGTGTACACACCTATGTGATTGGATATGTACATGCGATGTGTGTACCTATGTGTACACACCTATGTGATTGGATATGTACATGCGATGTGTGTACCTATGTGTACACACCTATGTAATTGGAAATGTACATGCGATGTGTGTACCTATGTGTACACACCTATGTGATTGGATATGTACATGCGATGTGTGTACCTATGTGTACACACCTATGTGATTGAATATGTACACGCGATGTGTGAGCCTATGTGATTGGATATGTACATGCGATGTGTGTACCTATGTGTACACACCTATGTGATTGGATATGTACATGCGATGTGTGTACCTATGTGTACACACCTATGTGATTGGATATGTACATGCGATGTGTGTACCTATGTGTACACACCTATGTGATTGGATATGTACATGCGATGTGTGTACCTATGTGTACACACCTATGTGATTGAATATGTACACGCGATGTGTGAGCCTATGTGATTGGATATGTACATGCGATGTGTGTACCTATGTGTACACACCTATGTGATTGGATATGTACATGCGATGTGTGTACCTATGTGTACACACCTATGTGATTGGATATGTACATGCGATGTGTGTACCTATGTGTACACACCTATGTGATTGGATATGTACATGCGATGTGTGAGCCTATGTGATTGAACATATACACGTGATGTGTTGCAGGTGAACCTGTTTGATCATCCACCGTTGGGCGAAGTGTATACCTATGTGATTGGATATGTGCCTATGATTGAATGTATGCCTGTCGTGTGTTGTTGCAGGCGAACCTGTTCGATCATCCAACGTTGGGGGATTTGTAAACCTATGATTAAATGCATACCTGTCATGTGTATACCTTCCCCCCCCCTCCCCCCTCCCCCCTCCCCTCTGCCATGCATTGTTGCAGGTGAACCTGTTCGATCATCCACCATTGGTGAAAATACATATTCACGCGATTTTGTGTGCCTATGATTGAATGTAAACCTGTCATGCAGTCTTGCAGGATTGAGATGTGTTTCTTCAGGTTCTTGAATATATATTTCCCCCCCCCATCCCCTTACCCCCTGCCATGCATTGCTGCAGTGAACCTGTGCGAATATCCACCGTTGGGGGAAGCATCACAGCTGGCCAAGGAGCTTCGGATGGTTTAATATATTATTTTCCCTGACCCTCCCCCTCCCCCCCCCCCCTTTCCCCCCATCCCCTTACCCCCTGCCATGCATTGCTGAGGTGAACCTGTGCGAATATCCCACCGTTGGGGAAGCATCACAGCTGGCCAAGGAGCTTCGGATGGTTTAATATATTATTTTCCCTGACCCTCCCTCCCCCCCCCCCCTTTCCCCCATCCCCTTACCCCCTGCCATGCATTGCTGCAGGTGAACCTGTGCGAATATCCACCGTTGGGGAAGCATCACAGCTGGCCAAGGAGCTTCGGATGGTTTAATATATTATTTTCCCTGACCCTCCCCCTCCCCCCCCCCCCCTTTCCCTCCCCCTTACCCCCTGCCATGCATTGCTGCAGGTGAACCCGTGCGAATATCCACCATTGGGGGAAGCATCACAGCTGGCCAAGGAGCTTCGGATGGTTTAATATATTATTTTCCCTGACCCTCCCCCTCCCCCCCCCCGCCCTTTCCCCTCCCCCTTACCCCCTGCCATGCATTGCTGCAGGTGAACCTGTGCGAATATCCACCGTTGGGGGAAGCATCACAGCTGGCCAAGAGCTTCGGATAGTTTAATTATTATTTTCCCTGACCCTCCCCCTCCCCCCCCCCCCCTTTCCCCTCCCCCTTACCCCCCTGCCATGCATTGCTGCAGGTGAACCTGTGCGAATATCCACCGTTGGGGAAGCATCACAGCTGGCCAAGGAGCTTCGGATAGTTTAATTATTATTTTCCCTGACCCTCCCCTCCGCCCCCCCCCCCTTTCCCTCCCCTTACCCCCTGCCATGCATTGCTGCAGGTGAACCTGTGCGAATATCCACCATTGGGGAAGCATCACAGCTGGCCAAGGAGCTTCGGATGGTTTAATATGTTATTTTCCCTGACCCTCCCCTCCCCCCCCCCCCCTTTCCCTCCCCCTTACCCCTGCCATGCATTGCTGCAGGTGAACCTGTGCGAATATCCACCGTTGGAAGCATCACAGCTGGCCAAGGAGCTTCGGATGGTTTAATATGTTTATTTTCCCTGACCCTCCCCTCCCCCCCCCCCTTTCCCCCCATCCCCTTACCCCCTGCCATGCATTGCTGCAGGTGAACCTGTGCGAATATCCACCGTTGGGGGAAGCATCACAGCTGGCCAAGGAGCTTCGGATGGTTTAATTATATTATTTTCCCTGACCCTCCCCCTCCCCCCCCCCCCTTTCCCCTCCCCTTACCCCCTGCCATGCATTGCTGCAGGTGAACCTGTGCGAATATCCACCGTTGGGGGAAGCATCACAGCTGGCCAAGGAGCCTTCGGATGGTTTAATATATTATTTTCCCTGACCCTCCCCCTCCCCCCCCCCCCTTTCCCCTCCCTTACCCCTGCCATGCATTGTCTGCAGGTGAACCTGTGCGAATATCCACCGTTGGGGGAAGCATCACAGCTGGCCAAGGAGCTTCGGATGGTTTAATATATTATTTTCCCTGACCCTCCCCCTCCCCCCCCCCCCCCCCTTTCCCTCCCCCTTACCCCCTGCCATGCATTGCTGCAGGTGAACCTGTGCGAATATCCACCGTTGGGGGAAGCATCACAGCTGGCCAAGGAGCTTCGGATGGTTTAATATATTATTTTCCCTGACCCTCCCCCTCCCCCCCCCCCCTTTCCCCTCCCCTTACCCCTGCCATGCATTGCTGCAGGTGAACCTGTGCGAATATCCACCGTTGGGGGAAGCATCACAGCTGGCCAAGGAGCTTCGGATGGTTTAAGCTGGCCGCAGTATGTTTTCAATTGGGCATCTGACCATTATGGCGAGAATGTGAGTGTAACAAAATGGCAATTGTTACGCGAGTATCATTTGTTTTTTAGTTCAGACTACCGTGCGACAGTAATTTGGCCGCAGCGTGTTTTCAATTGGGCATCTGACCATATGGCGAGAATGTGAGTGTTCAAAAATGGTAATTGTTATGCGAGTGTCATTTGTTTGTTAGTTCAGACCACCGTGCGACAGTAAACTGGCCGCAGTATGTTTTCAATTGGGCATCTGGCCAGTACGGCCCCTAAACCCTAAACCCTTACCCTGAACCCTGAACCCTAAACCCAGGTCTCTGGCGTGAATAATGGTGCCGTAGCGGGTAGCATCTCGTCCTACATGAGTGTGTACCACAACCTGTCATGTGCCCACCATCATTCCCCCCACAAACCTAAACCCAGATATCCCGCGTAAATGGTGCCTCAGCTGGCACCACCTCCTCCTACATTAGGTCCCCCCCCCCCCCCCCCCCCCCCCTCCCTTCCTCCCTCCCCCTCACGTACCGCGCGTGGAGCAGAGAGCTGAGCGGAGCAGCAGCTGGCACCATCTCCTCCTACATGAGTGTGTCCCGCAACATGCATGTGCCCAAGGGTTTAGACCCTACTATTATTTGCATATGAAGTACTATCATTTTGATAAAGCAACAGATAACCATGCATGTTTTTGTTAAGCCCGTAAACCCCTATTCCCTACAGCCTGAAACCTTAACCCAGGTATCCGGCGTGAATGGTGCAGTTGCGGGCACCATCTCCTCCTACATGTCCCCCCTCCCCCCCCCCCCCCCCCCCCTTACACAAGGACCTAACCCCTAACCCCTAAAACCTGCACCCTAAACCCAGGTCACTGGCGTGAACGGTGCGTAGCGGGCACCATCTCCTCCTACATGTCCCCCCTCCCCCCCCCCCCCCCCCCCTAACACAAGGACCTAACCCCTAACCCCTAAAACCTGCACCCTAAACCCAGGTCACTGGCCGTGAACGGTGCCGTAGCGGGCACCATCTCCTCCTACATGTCCCCCCCCCCCCCTAACACAAGGACCTAACCCCTAACCCCTAAAACCTGCACCCTAAACCCAGGTCACTGGCGTTAACGGTGCCGTAGCGGGCACCATCTCCTCCTACATGAGTGTGTGCCACAACATGCATGTGCCCAATGGGCAAGACCCTTCTATCATTTGTATATAGCAACAGATAGCCATACATGTTTTCGTTTAGCCCCTAAACCCTAACCCTAAACCCTGAACCCTAAACCCAGGTCACTGGCGTGAACGGTGCAGTTGCTGGCACCATCTCCTCCTACATGAGTGTGTGCCACAACATGCATGTGCCCAAGGACGCCGACATCATATTCGTCGAGTACAGCGTGAACGACGTGACGCCTAAAGAGCCACCCTTCATAAACAACATCAGAAGAGCTTTCGAAAGACTGCTGAGAAAACTGCTGCAGTACCCCAACCGACCTGCCGTTGTGCTCATGCACTCGTACATATGGGGACAGGTGGGTGTCTAACCTACCTTTGTGCTATTGCAGGCTCTTTAAAGGCTATTTCAAGCCTATATTACAGGCTATAAGAGGCTACTTTAGGCCTTTTGAGAGACTACTGAGAAAATTGCTGCAATACTTCAACCAACCCACGGTTGTGCTCATGCACTCGTACATATTGGGACAGATGGGTGTATTTAAGCTATTGCAAGCCTATGTGAGGCTATTTATTGAGTACAGCGTGAATGATGTGACGCCTAAAGAGCCACCCTTCATCAACAACATCTGACGGGCTTTTAAGAGACTGCTGAGAAAACTGCTGCAATACCCCAATCGACCTGCGGTTGTGCTCATGCACTCATACATATGGGGTCAGGTGGGTGTATAACCTACCTTAAGGCTATTGCAGGCTGTTCCAGGCGTTGAAAGGCTATATTTAAGCCACTACAGGCTGTTTACAGCCATTTCAAGCCTATATATAAGCTATTACAGGCCATGTTAGGCTATGTTAAGCCTATGTGAGGCTATTTTAGGCTATTTTAAGCCTTTAATGCTATTTTTGCTATTTACAGCAGCCAATATGCTTGTGTGCTGGTGCACTCTTAGACATGGGGGCAGGTGGGTGTCTAGCCCATTTATAAGTTTTTGAGGCTATTATAAGCACAAATTGTTATTTTTCCTGATTTAGGCTATGTTAGGCTATTTACAGGAACCGACCTGCTGCTGTGCTGAAGCACTTGTACACATGGGGACAGGTGGGTGTTTACACACACACACACTACCCCCCCCCCCCCCCCCCCCCCCCCACACACACACACACAAACACACACAGCTTGTTCTCTTTGTCCACTCCTTTAGGAGTAATGTTACCCCACCCCTCAACCCCAACCCCAACCCCAACCCCAACCCAACCCCAACCCAACCCCAACCCCAACCCCAACCCCAACCCCAACCCCAACCCCACAACCCCAACCTCAACCCCAACTTCACAACCCCCCACCTCCTGCCCCCCCACCCTTCACACAGCCTGTTCTCTTTGTCGGCTCCTTATAGAGTAAAGTTACCCCACACCCAACCCCAACCCCAACCTCAACCCCAACCCCCACCCCCCCCACCCCGCACACAGCCTGTTCCATTTGTTGGCTCCTATTGGAGTAATGCGGAACATGAGCTATCCAAGTTTGGGCTCTACTACGGCCTACCAAGCCTGTCAGTAAAAGCAGCTGTGTATCATGTGAGTCTACTCTCGACCCTATTGCATGTCATGACATGTCGCTTTGATCGCCTGGTATTCCTTGTCTCGGCTGTTCTGCATACCATGTTACTTGGTACATTATGGGTATAGAGTGTAGGATGGTATGGCCACAATCAACCCGGCTTGAGCTAGGCGAATGCCCATGGGGCGTAGTGCCTGTGGGGTGGGGGTGGGGTGGGGTGGGGTGGAATGGGGTGGGTGAGAGTAGGGTGGGTGAGGGTAGGGTGGGTGAGGGGGGGAGGGGTGAATGAATGGAGTGGGTGTAGGATGGTATGGCCACAATCAGCCAGCTTGGGCTAGGCAATTGCCCATGGGGGCATAGTGCCTGTTGGTGGGTACATTATCATCTTCCAATGCGGAACATGAGCTATCCAAGTTTGGGCTCTACTACAGCCTACCAAGCCTATCAGCAGTAAAAGCAGCCGTCTACCATGTGAGTCTACTCTTGCCCCTATTGCGTGTCATGTCATGTCACTCTGATCTCCTCATATCACTCTGATCTCCTCATATCACTCTGATCTCCTCATATCACTCTGATCTCCTCATATCTCCTCTATGGATATCTGATCTCCTCATATCACTCTGATCTCCTCATATCTCCTCACTCTGATCTCCTCATATCACTCTGATCTCCTCATGTCACTCTGATCTCCTCATACTCTTGCCCCTATTGCATGTCATGTCACTCTGATCTCCTCATACATACTCTAGGCTATGTTGGCCTTGTACACCTGGTCTCGCCTGTCCTGCATATCATGTTATTGCATTAGCCTCTTATAATGCGGAGCACGAGCTGTCCAAGTTTGGGCTCTACTGCTACTAAGGATTGCTGGTGATCCGCATTGCAAGAGGCTAATGTATTAACATGGTATGCACTAGAGGCAAGACAATGAATATGAGGCGATCGAAGTAACGGGACATGAGCTATCCAAGTTTGGGCTCTACTACAGCTTACCAAGCCTATCAGTGAAAGCAGCTGTCTATCATGTGAGTCTACTCTCGACCCTAATG
The DNA here is from genome assembly GCA_022414725.1 of Microglena sp. YARC. Taxonomy (NCBI): domain Eukaryota; kingdom Viridiplantae; phylum Chlorophyta; class Chlorophyceae; order Chlamydomonadales; family Chlamydomonadaceae; genus Microglena; species Microglena sp. YARC. The sequence goes on from CM039463.1 coordinate 53,232,953, forward strand.
CGTGTCCTGTCATGTCATTGGCAGAGCTCCCCACTCTGGGGGGCGGAAGCCCCCAGTGTTACCCATTTGTCCGTCCGTCCGACCATCCAACCATCCATCCATCCATCCATCTAACCGTGATGAAGCCCGACACGTCAGCCAACGGCCTCGTAACTAACTCGCTTCTGTTGCCACCTGTCGCTCCCTCGCGATCACTCTCCGCCAATTTTTAGCGTCGCCTGCATCGAACTTGTCTCATGTCATGTCATGTCACTTTGTTCACCTTGTATTCCTTGTCTTGGCTTTAGTGCATACCATGTAACTACATTGGCCTGGTATGATGCATAACACAAGCTGTTTACAACAGCCGCAGCAGTGATACAGATCATTTTGGCAGAGTCTTTTTCCATTAGTTTTTTTTATCCAGATGGACTTGGCGGAGTCTATTTTTTGTTTGTTGTTTACTCCCTTCTTCCCACCCACCCACCCACCCACCCACCCACCCCGCCCCATGCAGCACATGATTGCAGGGGAGGCAGGCTTCCAAGTAATCAACAGACGCAATAGTGATCCAAATAGACTTGAAATAGTCTCTTTCCATGTTTTTAATCCAGACATACCTGGCAGAGTCTCGTTTTTTTTATTTTGTTGCGTCTTTTGTTCCCACCCACCACCGCCACCCACCCCACCCACCCCACGCAGTGCAGCACATGGTTGCAGGGGAGGCAGGGATCCAAGTAAACAACAGTCGCAACAGTGATCTAGATCATCTTGGCGGATTCTCTTTTCATTAGTTTTTTTACCCGGATGGACTTGGCGGAGTCTCTTTTTGTTTGTTTTTTATCTCTTGTTCTTACCCACCCCACCTCCACCCACCCCACCCATGCAGCACATGGTCGCAGGGGTGGCAGGTTTCCATGTAAACAACAGTCGCAATAGTAATCCAGATGGACTTGGCGGGATCTGTTTTGCCTTTTTAGTCCAGATGGACATATTTAACCTCTTGTTTCCACCCACCCACCCACCCAACCCAACCCACCCGCGCCGCCCTACCACTTTGCAGCACATGGTCGCAGGGGAGCAGGCTTCTTAGTAAACAACAGCCGCAAGAGTGATCCAGAGGGACTTGGCAGGATCTTTTTTTCCTTTTTTAAAACCAGATGGACATGTATCTCTTGTTTCCACCAACCCACCCACTCAACCCAACCCACCCACGTCCACCCCACCCATGCAGCACGTGGTCGCTGGGGAGGCAGAGTTCCAAGTAAACAACAGTGATCCATATGGTCTTGGCAAAGTCTCTTCTATTTTTTTTATCCAGATGGACTTGACAAAGTATCTTTTTGTAATCTCTTGTTCCCACCCACCCCCACCCCCACCCCCACCCCACCACTTGCAGCACATGGTCGCAGGGGAGGCAGGCTTCTCAGTAAACAACAGCCGCAAGAGTGATCAAGAGGGACTTGGCGGGATCTTTTTTTCTTTTTTTAATCCAGATGGACATTTTGTCTCTTGTTTCCACCCACCCACCCACCCCCACCCTACCCCATGCAGCACATGGTCGCAGGGGAGGCAGGCTTCCAAGTAAACAACAGCCGCAACAGTGATCCAGATGGACTTGGCGGGGTCTCTTTCTACTATGACAGAGTCCATCCCGATGGAACTACAGGTGCAAGGTGTGAAATGGGATGTGGGGTGGGATTAGGCAGGGTGGGGTGGGGTGGGGCTGGGCCGGTTGGGGTGAATGGAACATGTTTTTAATATATGTGACTGTTAGTAGGTGTAAATACTTTGAGGTATAATTTTTTTTTAGGTATAAAAAAAAAATGTAATGATAAAAAAGGACAACACTACGACAGGATCCATCCAGATGGAACAACAGGTGCAAGGTGTGAAAGGGGATGGTTGGGTTGGGGCGGGTTGGGTTGGGTTGGGTTGGGTCGGGTTGGGTTGGGGTTGGGTTGGGGCGGGGTGGGTTTGGGGTGGGGTGGGGTGGGGTTGGGTGGGTTGGGGTGGGGCTGGGGTGGGGCAGATGGGTTGGGTTGGGGTTGGGTTGGGGTGTGGTTTGGGTGGGGCGGGTTGGGGTGTGGTTGGGGTAGGGCGGGGTGCGGTGGGTAGTACTACAGAGCGCGCGGGGTAGTGCGATTTTGCGAACGCTTTTGAGCCCCTTATCTACCACCAACCCATCCTCCTCGGCTCCTACGGCACTATCTTTTCTTCGATCTTACCTACCCTTACCTCTCTCGGCATCCACCCTTCTATTTTCGCCCGCCTCCTTAACTCTCTTCACCTTCATGTTGTCTCCTACGCCCATCGCATCACCTGCCACCGTCGGGCTTTGGAATCTGCTTCTATCCATTCCCCCACTCCGCCCACCTCTACTGTTACCTTCCGCCCCCCGTAACCCCCTTCCCCCCCATGGTGTTGTCCGAGGACCCCCTTTGGACTGCTTCCTTAAATCACGCCGACTAGGCGTACTGCTTTTCTTTTCTTTTCCCCACTGCGCGTTTCCCGCAGTGTTTTCATTACCCTGTGGGTGCAGCGCACAGTTTTTGCGTTTTTGCGTTTTTTGCACTACAAAGCACTGAAAAAACTTTTCCCCACTGCGCGTTTCCCGCAGTTTTGCGTTTTTTGCACTACAAAGCACTGACAAATTTGACGTTTGTGCGCTTTAAGCGCTGACCAATTTGACAAAATGTAGTACCCTGGTTGCAGCTGGTTGCCGAGCAAACCTTGAACTTTTTCCCACGCGTCAATGAAGTAAGTCACCATGTCCCTCATTCGATTGGGCGACCAAGACATCGGTTTGCAGGCTGTGAGGGAGGGAGAAAAACACTGGGCAGCTCAGCAGCTACTCCTATTCCCACACCTATGATCCCAGACAACTTCTAGTTGCTGGGGATTTATTCTGTCCAGTTGCAGGGTGAATCTTGTACTTGTTTTCCAAGCATCGATGAAGCTAGTCACCATGTACCTCATTCGATTTGGCGACTGAGACGTCGGGTTGCAGGCAGTGAGGAGGGCCAACACTGGGCAGCTGCTCCTCTTCCCAACCCCATGATACCAGACAACCTCCATTTTCAGGGCAAATCTTGAATGTTTTTTCGAGCGTCGATAGTCAAATATTTTACTCTCTTGCTCCCTTGACAGGATGACTGCCGAACTCGCCATGCAACTCATTCGATCGGCTGACAGAGACATCGGGTTGCAGGCTGTCAGTGAGGAGGACAAACACTGGGCAGCACCTCCCATATATTCCCACACCTGTGACCCCCAACAACGCACTCCCACGAATCCAATCCTTCACTCTCTTCGGAGATTGGCCCCAGAGCAAGCAAACAGGCTGGCCCCCTCAACCTCACGCCTCGTAATAAGGCATACTATTTATAAATGTATTTCTTTATTTATCGTTCATTCTCTGGCAACCTTGACAGGATGTCAGCCGAACTTGCCATGCTACTCATTCAATTGGCTGACAGAGATATCGGGTTACAGACTGTCAGTGAGGAGGACAGAAACTGGGCAGCGGCTCCTAGTCTCAAACATATGACCCCTGGCTGAAAACACATGTAACAATCCAATCCAATCCAATCAATTCAATGAAAATCAAATCAAATCAAATCAAATCCCTGAACCACACCTTGCTCCCTCGTGGTAACAGGATGACAGCCGAACTCGCCATGCAACTCATTCGGTTGGCAGAGACATCGGCTTACAGGATGTAATGATGTAATAAGGCAAACTACTGATTCGTTTATCTTCATTCATTCAACTAATTCATTCATTTCCCCCCCGTACTCTTGCAACCTTGAAAGGATGACAGCCGAACTCGCCATGCAACTCGTTCGGTTGGCCGACACAGACATTGGGTTCCAGGCTGCGAGTGAGGAGGACAAACACTGGGCAGCAGCTCCCATATATTCCCGCACCTGTGACTCCCAACAACGCACTCCCACGAATCCAATCCTTCACTCTCTTCGGAGATTGGCCCCAGTGCAAGCAAACGGGCTGGCCCCCTCAACCTCACGCCTCGTAATAAGACATACTATTTATAAATGTATTTCTTTATTTATCGTTCATTTTCTGGCAACCTTGACAGGATGTCAGCCGAACTTGCCATGCTACTCATTCAATTGGCTGACAGAGATATCGGGTTACAGACTGTCAGTGAGGAGGACAAACACTGGGTAGCTGCTCCTAGTCTCAAACATATGACCCCTGGCTGAAAACACATGGAACAATCCAATCCAATTCAATCAAATCAAATTTGATTGGGTGACAGAGACATTGGGTGACCGGCTGTGAGTGAGAAGGACAAACACTGGGTAGCTGCTCCTAGTCCCAAATCCATGACCCCTGGCTGAAAAGACATGTAACAATCCAATCCAATTCAATCAAATCAAATTTGATTGGGTGACAGAGACATTGGGTGACAGAGACATTGGGTGACCGGCTGTGAGTGAGAAGGACAGAAACTGGGCAGCGGCTCCTATTCTCAAACATATGACCCCTGGCTGAAAAGACATGTAACAATCCAATCCAATCAAATCAAATCAATTCAATGAAAATCAAATCAAATCAAATCAAATCAAATCCCTGAACCACACCTTGCTCCCTTGTGGGAACAGGATGACAGCCGAACTCGCCATGCAACTCATTCGATTGGCCGACATAGACATCGGGTTGCAGGATGTGAGTGAGGAAGACAACACACTGGGCAGGGGCTCCAAATCCCAAACCCATGTTTCCCAACAACTTCTATTTGCAGAACAAATATTGAACTTCTGGTTGCAGAGAAAACCTTGAACTTTTTTCCGAACGTTGATGATCAAATATTTCACTCTCCTATTCCCTTGACAGGATGGCTGCCGAACTCGCCATGCAACTCATTCGATTGGCAGAGACATCGGGTTGCAGGATGTGATGATGTAATAAGGCATACTACTGATACTTTTATCTTCATTCATTCAATTAATTCATTCATTTTCCCCCCGTACTCTTACTCCCTTGACAGGAAGACTGCCGAACTCGCCATGCAAATCATTTCATTGACCAACAGGGACATCCGGTTACAGGATGTGATGATGTTATAATCAATCCTATTGATTTTTTTATCTTCATTAAATTCATTCATTCACTTCCCCCCCGTACTCTTGCTCCCTTGACAGGATGACTGCCGAACTCGCCATGCAACTCATTCGATTGGCTGACAGAGACATCGGGTTGCTGGCTGTCAGTGAGGAGGACAAACACTGGTCAGCAGCTCCTCTTCCCAAACCAATGATACCAGACAATTATGAGTCGGGTGATCAGAGATGCTTTATTGGGGAGGACTTCACACAGAAGGCAAGTTGTTGGTTATATCAATTTAGCGTATGATTTTGAATTTTAGTGTTGCTTAAATATTGATCAAATATCAATATCATGTAATGTATTGGGGAGGACTTGACACAAAAGGCAAGTTGTTCGGTATAGCCATTCAGCGTATGATTTTGAATTCGAATGTTCAGGCAGCTGCTCCTTTTCCCAAACTGATAAGACCAGACAATTTTGAGTCGGGTGATCAGGGATGCTTCATTGGAGAGGACTTTACACAAAAGGCAAGTTATTCGTTGTTTCAATTTAGCGTGCGATTTTGAATTCGAATTTGCATGCAGCTGCTCCTTTTCCCCAATCCAATGATCCCGGACAATTATGAGACGGGTGATCATAGATGCTTCATTGGGAAGGACTTCACACAGAAGGCAACTTGTTCGTTATATCAATGTAGCGTATGATTTTGAATTCGAATTTGCATGCAGCTGCTCCTTTTCCCCAAACCAATGATACCGGACAATGATGAGTTGGGTGATCACAGATGTTTCATTGGAGAGGACTTCACACAGAAGGCAAGTAGTTTGTTGCTTGAATATTTATCAAATATGGCTTAAATATGGCTTAAATGTTGTTTGAATATTGCTTCAATATGCCCTCAATGTTGATCAAATGTGGCCTAAACATTGCTTAAATATGGCTTAAATACTGATGGAATGTGGTGCAGTGGGGAGGACTCAACACAGAAGGCAAGTGGTATCAGGGTCGGTTGATTATAGTTGTTTCATCAGAGAGGACTTCACACAGAAGGCAAGTTGTTTGTTATACCAATTTAGCGTTTGATTTTGAATTCAAATTTTCGTGCAGCTGCTCCTTTTCCCCAAACCAATGATCCCGGACAATTATGAGTCGGGTGATCAAAGATGCTTCATTGGGGAGGACTTCACACAACAGAAAAGTCGCATGTTGCTGATTACATTTGGATTTACTATTGATCACATCTTGATAAAATCTGGTCCGTTGGGGAGGTCGTAACGCGAAGGGCAAGTTGTATCAGGGTCAGTTGATTATAGTTGTTTCGTTGTAGTGGACTTCAAACAAAAAGCAAGTTAATTTTTATATAGCAATTTAGCGTACAATTTTGAATTCGATTTTTTGTGCAGTCACCACCTGGATTGCTGCTAAGTCGCTTTTTCGCAAATTATTCACAAATTATCTTTTATTCACCCAACTACTGTATGATGTTGCACGTGGCGAACAAGACTGTGTGTGAGAAAATCGAGAATGAATTAAACACAACCAGATACCTGCATTCTTGCTCTCATAAGAAGGCGCACTCTTAAGTGTATTGATTTAGTTAATGTATACTGTTGCACGTGGTCAACAAGGCAAGGTGGGATTGTATACATGAATCAAACACAACAAGGTACCTGCATTCTTGCTCTCATAAGAAGGCGCACTCTTAAGTGTATTGATTTAGTTAATGTTTACTGTTGCACGTGGTCAGCAAGACTGGGTGTGGTTGTATACATGCATCAAACACATGGTACCTGCATTCTCATAAGAAGGAGCACTCTGAAGTGTATTGATTAGGGTTGGGCCGCCGTATGAACGTATACTCATACGTTTATAAGGTCATACGTATATATACGCCGTATATTTTTTCTCGAAACGTATGAGTATAAACGTATACAAACGTATGAGTTGTACTTCGAAAAGTTCTAGGCACATAACTTTCTCGGTTTTCATTCAATTTATCATTTAGATAGCTCATTGGAAAGCTGTTGACCTCCTCTATCACAACATGCAATAAAATTAATCTTTCACACGTACCATTTTGTTTAAATGTTGCCTACAGTTTGATTTAGATAGCCAGGATGGCACACATATCAGAGCGCCACCTAGCCTTCCATTCCACACGCTGTGCTCCTACGTGGGCTTGAAGGATTGATGGTGCAAGCCTAGTGCAATGTGAAAATGGAAAATATTACAGTATAGTTATATACTTATATTATTATAATCTGTAGCTGACTCACAGAGTTGCCTAGAAGCTGCTGCACACTTGGTCTGAAACCTGTAGCTGACTCACAGAGCTGCCTAGAAGCTGCAGCATACTTGGTCTGAAACCAGTAGCTGACGGAGGGAGCTGCGTATAAATAATGATGTCAACATGGACAATATTTATATATTATTGGCATTGAATGGATCTCGTAGATTGGCACCGCACTTCTTGGTCAACGCGCTTTCTGGCCGTAATTTATTTTTCTGAGATTTGGACAACCTAAAATTGCCAGAATATTTTTTTGAGAGTTGATCTGTGAAGCCAATGAAATTAGCAACGCGGCAATACCTTTAAATCCATGTAAAAGTTTTTCCCTAAGAAGTGCAATAATTACTCATACGTTTTTATACGTTTATATGCATACGTTTATAAGTTCATACGTTTATACGGCATATACAAATGAAAATATACGTTTGCTTCCCAACCCTAGTATTGATTTATTTATGTTTCTACTGTTGCACGTGGTTAACAATACAGGGTGTGAGAAAATCGCTAAATGAATCAAACGCATCAAGATGCCTGGATTCTTGCACACGTAATGCGTACGTGGCAGAAGGCGTACTCTTTATTTTATTTATTTATTAATTGTATGTTTCTACTGTAACAGGTGGTCAGCAAGAAAGGATGTGGGATTTGATGAATGAATTGAGCACTGAGATACATGGATTGTTGTAAATTCGCTTATTCACAAATTATCCAAAAATCCGCTTATTCACCAACTGCCGGATGCTCATCACTAAGGCAGGGTGTGGGCTTAGATCAATGAATCAAACACAACAAGGCAGGGTAATTCAAAGCGCGCGCTTTTGCGCTTTTGAGCGCTGACTTTTCGACCCCCTCTGCGCTTTAAGCTCAGATTTTGGCTACCCCTTGCGGGCGCTGCAAGCAATTTTTGCGCTTTTTGCACTACAAAGCGCAGTTTTTTTGTTTTCAAGTGCGCTAAAGCGCTGGCCAATTTGGCCATTTGAAGTAACCTGCAACAAGGTACCTGCATTCTTGCTCTCTTAAGAAGGCTTACTCTTTAGTATTGATTTATTTGTATAGACCTTTGCAGGTGGTCACTAAGACTGGGTGTGGGATTGGATAAATTAATTAATCACTGTGGTACTTGGATTCTTGCTCTCCTAAGAAGGCGTACTTTTTATTTCATTTATTTGTGTTTGTACTGTTGCACGTGGTCAACAAGACAGGGTGTGGGATTGGATCAATGATCAGACACAACAAGATACCTGGATTCTTAAATTCACATTTTATCATCCTTGCAAACTTCACGCCCCAGCACGGAGTCCCACAAATGAGATTAGGACTCTTTATTTTATTCATTTATTTGATGTCTACTGTTGCACTGGTGGTCACCAAGACAGGGTGTGGTTGGATACATGAATCAAACACTAAGATACCTGCATTGTTGCAGATTCGCGCATTCACAAATTATTTACAACTTCTCTTTTATTCAAGAACTACTGTAGACTGTTGTACGTGGTCGACAAGACTGGGTGTGAGAAAATAAATAAATGAATCAAACAATAAGATACCTGCATTCCTGCACTCATAAGAAGGCGCACTCCTTAGTGGTCAACAAGATAGGGAATGGTTGTATACTATATCTAGTATTAATGATTAGATACTTAGATACTAGATACATGAAGCTAAGACTGAGATACCTGGGTTGTTGCAAATTTGCTTATTCACAAATTTGCTTGGTCACACATTATTCATAAATCCGCTTTTTCTCCAACTACTGCCTACTGTTGCGCTGGTGGTCAATAAGATTGGGTAGGATTGGATAAATTAATCAAAAAACTGAGATACCTGGATGGTTGCAAATTTGCTTATTCACAAATCCGCTTATTGACCAACTGCCATCTACTGCCGCAGGTGGTCAACAAGACAGGGTGGGATTGGATCAATGAATCAAAGACTAAAATACCCAAGTGGGGCTTTGTCAGCACGACAGTGAGTATCAACTTGGTTCGTTTTGTATTATCAAAAATGATTATTTGTTAAAAATTATATTATTTGTCAAAAATTATATTATTTGTTAAAAAAAAGGAGTAAAGGAGGCCTTTGTCCTGGCTTTGTCTGCACTAAGGTGAGTGTCAAAAGTTTTTAATTTTTGTATATGAAAAGGACTTATCAATAACTAAAATATACAAGTAGAGCTTTGTTAGCACGACAGTTCAAAAGCAAGAAATGTGTAAATGATGATGTTAATAACATACAGTTTTCAATTATGCTGTTTATAAACATGCAGTTTTCAATTATGCTGTTTATAAACATGCAGTTTTCAATCATGCTGTTTATAAACATGCATTTTTCAATTATGCTGTTTATAAACATGCAGTTTTCAATTATGCTGTTTATAAACATGCAGTTTTCAATCATGCTGTTTATAAACATGCAGTTTTCAATTATGCTGTTTATAAACATGCAGTTTTCAATCATGCTGTTTATAAACATGCAGTTTTCAATTATGCTGTTTATAAACATGCAGTTTTCAATTATGCTGTTTATAAACATGCAGTTTTCAATCATGCTGTTTATAAACATGCAGTTTTCAATTATGCTGTTTATAAACATGCAGTTTTCAATCATGCTGTTTATAAACATGCAGTTTTCAATCATGCTGTTTATTAACATGCAGTTTTCAATTATGCTGTTTATAAACATGCAGTTTTCAATTATGCTGTTTATAAACATGCAGTTTTCAATTATGCTGTTTATAAACATGCAGTTTTCAATTATGCTGTTTATAAACATGCAGTCTTCAATCATGCTGTTTATAAACATGCAGTTTTCAATCATGCTGTTTATTAACATGCAGTTTTCAATTATGCTGTTTATAAACATGCAGTTTTCAATCACGCTGTTTATAAACATGCAGTTTTCAATTATGCTGTTTATAAACATGCAGTTTTCAATTATGCTGTTTATAAACATGCAGTTTTCAATCATGCTGTTTATAAACATGCAGTTTTCAATCATGCTGTTTATTAACATGCAGTTTTCAATTATGCTGTTTATAAACATGCAGTTTTCAATTATGCTGTTTATAAACATGCAGTTTTCAATTATGCTGTTTATAAGCATGCAGTTTTCAATCATGCTGTTTATAAACATGCAGTCTTCAATCATGCTGTTTTCAAACATTGTGTTTTCATTTCATTCATTCATTCAAACATGCTGTTTTCAAATATTAGAGCAGCAAATGTCCTCACATTTGCTATTTTAAAAAGTATGTATTCTGCCAGCCTTATCATAATTCAGTTTTAGGTATGGCAATCTGTATTTTCGGTATATAGGGTACACAATATTTTATATCCCGTATTTTAGGGTACACAATATCCCGATATACGGGTATACAATATTTTCCGTGATGCTCATAACTTAAGTCAAGCCGCCAGCACATCATCGTCACCACAACCACAACCACCACCCCGCCAATAGCAGCGGCAGCAGCAGCAACATCTTCTTCATCATCATCATCATCATCATCGTCATCATCATCATCATCATCATCATCATCATCATCATCATCATCACAACCACCACCACCACCACCACTGCCACCACAAACACCAATATTACCACTACCACCACTACCACCACTACCACTACCATCACCACCACCACCACCGCCACCACTACCACCAACACCGACTCCAACACCTTCAACACCACCACCACTTACACCACTTACACCACCACCACCACCAACACTCCCTTCCTCCTACCCTCCAGCCAGACAGCACTCTCGTATTGAGTCTTGACACGAGGTCTCAAGTAAAAAGGTCATCACACTACCACTGCTACCACCACCACCACCACCACCACTACCACCACCACCACTTCAACCACCACCACCACCACGACTACCACCACCACCACCACCACTCCCTCCTACCCACCAGCCAAACAGCACCCTCGTGTTGAGTCTTGACACACGGTCTCAAGTGAAACTATCATCACCACTGCCACCACCGCCACCAACATCAACATTATCAAAACCACCGCCACCCTTACCACCGTCATCATCGTCATCACCACCACCACCACCACTACAACCACAACTACCACTACCACCACTACCACCACCACCACTTCAACCATCACCACCACCACCACCACTCCCTCCTACCCTCCAGCCAAACAGCACCCTCATGTTGAGTCTTGACACAAGGTCTGAAGTGATACGGTCGGCTGCGATGAGTGCGATGGAGGAAAAAGTGCTCATTGAGCTGGCCTACCTGAAGTCGTATCAAAACATGGGGAAGGCTAAGGTGAGATGATCAGATGAGTAACTATTAGTTTCTTTTGTGCGCCCAAATAGCATTCATTTCGAGAGATATGTAATCATTTTCAGTTTTCCAGTCTTTTTCAGTCATTTGAGTCATTTCGAGCTGTTTTGAGTCCTTTTGAGTTGTTTAGTTATTTTGAGTCAGCTGCGGTCAGCTGCATTGAGAGCGATGGAGGAAAAAGTGCTCCTTGAGCTGGCCTACCTGGTGTTGTATCAAAACATGGGGAAGGGCAAGGTGAGATGAGCAACTAACAGTTTCTTTGTGTACCCTAGTAGCATAATATTTCTGTATTTTTGGAAGAGCCCCCTCTTCAAGGGGGCGGGAGCCCCCATGTTTACCCATTTGTCCGTCCGACCGAAAAATTGCTTGAAGCCTTATACATCATCCAACGGCCGCGTAACTAACGTACTCGCTTCGGTCAACACCATCGTTGCCACCTTTCGTTCCATTGCGAACACACTCCGCCAATTTTCCGCGTCGCTTGCGACGCTGCTTAGGACTTGTTCAGTCATTTAAAGTCATTTCAAGTCATTTCAAGTCATTTGGGGTAAATTTGGGTCATTTTTAGTGAGCTGCAATGAGTGCGATGGAGGAAAAATCCCTCATTGAGCTGGCCTACCGGAAGACTTATCAAAACATGGGGAAGGCCAAGGTGAGTCGAGCTGATAGTTCCTTGCTTGCGCCCAAATATCATTCATTTTCAGTTTTTTCAGTAATTTCCAGTCATTTCGCGTCATCTTCAAACAAGACGAAACCGAAAATGGGCATGCTTTGATTGTTAGGGTGCTGGAGTGCATGATGCAGTCCTGACTAAATCAACTTTGTTGAAGAATGCCTACTTGTGCACTGCGTTGCTAAAATTAAGCAAAAAATAATGGACACATATGAAGTTTGTCTTGTCGCTGCCGGAGGCTTGGCTGAGGCTAAATCTGTGGGCCAGTCTTTTGCTGTGTTTGTGGGGCTGTCTGCTGCTGTGGCTGGTGGCCTAGGTAGGGCTTTGGCTGAGTCTGAGGCGGTGGATCATTCTTCGTCTGTGGGGCAGGGTGTGTCTATGCCCGAGGAGCAGTGTAATGAAAAAAGTAATGATAACGCCTGATGGGGCGTGGTGTTAAGGGAGCCCGTCGTACGCGGGTGGGGAGCGGTCTCCTACCTCAACTGGACAAGCTACCATCGCGGTTGACGACGACCTGCAACGCCAAGAGCGACCGAAGGGGGAGTCGAACCCCCGACTCTTCATTCCTAGGCGATCTGGTCTACCACTAGACCATTGTAAATCGCTAAAGAGGCTGAGGAGCAGTGTAGGTCTCCAGCTTGTTATGCGCTGCTGGTTGTGGCTAAGGCCGCGGCCTCCAGAGCCGAAGCTGAAGCGAAGGCGACCATATGTGAGAGATCAGCAATCCATAACCACCGCCATAAACCACCATAACCACCATAACCACCATAACCACCATAAACCACCGCCACCGGACACGCTACTAACTAACGAGCAACCCGCTGGGCGAGTCCAAAGGCAAAGGAATTAATTTCATTGACTTATGTAGTTATGTATGTTTGGTGGCCATCTTCAACATTGTCTATTTTTTGCAGGCAATGTTTTTTGCTCTATCGTGAAATAGTCTTGAGCTCCTCCATCCCTGCAAACTGCCCGAAGGCCTATCCCGATATGAACCCTGTGTTGTTTATATATTTTGGCTATGCATTGGTTTACATGGAATGTTGATCTTACTTGTGTCTTAGTCATGTGTAGTATCTGCATTGCCCAGTCATTTTTAGTCAGCTGTGATGAGTGCGATGGAGGAAAAAGTGCTCATTGAGCTGGCTTACCTGAAATCTCATCAAAACATGGGGAATGCCAAGGTGAGGCAAGCAACTATTAGTTGGTTTCTTGTGCCCAAATAGAACTCGATTATCACATGGAGAAGGCTAAGGTGAGATTAACTTGAAATGAAGAATGTATATGGAGATAGAGATGGAGGAAATTGAGATGGAAAAATATGGATATTTCTGAAATCTCAGTCAATTTTCTGCAACCTAACCCCAACCTACCCCAACCCCAACCCAACCCAACCCAACCCAACCCAACCCAACCCAACCCAACCCAACCCAACCCAACCCAACCCAACCCAACCCAACCCAACCCAACCCCCAACCCAACCCAACCCAACCCAACCCAACCCAACCCAACCCAACCCAACCCAACCCAACCCAACCCAACCCAACCCAACCCAACCCTACCCAACCCAACCCAACCCAACCCAACCCAACCCAACCCAACCCAACCCAACCCAACCCAAACCCAACCCAACCCAACCCAACCCAACCTACCCCAACCCAACCCAACCCAACCCAAACCCAACCCAACCCAACCCAACCCAACCCAACCCAACCCAACCCAACCCAACCCAAACCCAACCTACCCCAACCCAACCCAACCCCAACCCAACCCAACCCAACCCAACCCAAACCAAACCAAACCAAACCAACCCAACCCTGCTGTAGCTCTCGTGCATGGGAGGTTGCGAGCGCAAGCCATGTGTGATGAATGCACACAACAGGAAACCACCCACCCTACCCACACCCACCCAGCATCTTGGCTATGTTTTCTCACCCCAAATCCCCCCACCACCACTCACACACACACACTCACTCACTCACACACACACACAAACAACCCTGCTGCAGCTCTCGTGTATGGGAGGATGCGAGTGCAAGCCTCGCGTGATGAATGCACACAACAGGGATGACAACACGTCACAGTTGCATCTCTTCAAGCTCTTTGCAACTCAGAGTGCTGAGTGCCTCATCAATATTACTGGTAGGTGCGTGTGTGTGTGTGTGTGTGGTGTGTGGGGGGGTCGTAATTGCACCTCTTCAAGCTCTTTGCAACTCAGAGTGCTGAGCGCCTCATCAATATTACTGGTAGGTGCGTGTGTGTGTGTGTGGTGGTGGTGGTGGTGGTGGTGGGGGGGTCGTAGTTGCACCTCTTCAAGCTCTTTGCAACTCAGAGTGCTGAGTGCCTTATCAACATTACGGGTAGGTGTGTGTGGGTGGGTGTGAATGTGTGTTTGCTTGTGGTGGTGGTGGTGGTGGTGGGGGGGGGGTCGTAGTTGCATCTCTTCAAGCTCTTTGCCACTCAAGAGTGCTGAATGCCTCATCAACACTACGGGTAGGTGTGGGTGGGCGTAGGTGTGGGTGGGTGGATGCGTGTTTTGTGTGTGTGTTTGTGTGTGTGTGTGGGGGGGTGGGGGGGTGGGGGGCAGTAAAATTTCTTCAAGCTCTTTGCAACTCAGAGTGCTAAATGCCTCATCAACATTACGGGTAGGTGTGTGTGGGCGTAGGTGTGTTTCAGGGTGGGTGTTTGTGGCTGGGTGGGTGGGTGGGTGTGTTCTTGTGGGTGTTAGTGGGTGTGGGTGTGGGTGTTTGCGTGTGTGTGTGGTTGTGGGTGTTTGCGTGTGTGTGTGTGTGTGTGTGTGTGTGGGGGGGGGGGGGGTCGTAGTTGCACCTCTTCAGGCTCTTTGCAACTTAGAGTGATGAATGCCTCGTCAACATTAAGGGTAGGTGTGTGTTTGTGTGGGTGGGGGGGGTGCGTGTGTGGGGCAGTAACATCTCTTCAAGCTCTTTGCAACTGCCTGCCTGCCTGCCTGCCTGCCCTGAGTGCCTCATCAACATTGCGTGTGTGTGTGTGTGTTTGAGTGTGTGTGTAGGTGTGTGTGTGTGTGTGGGGGGGGGGGGGGGGGGCGGGGGGTCACAGTAACATTTCTTCAAGCTCTTTTCAACTCAGAGTGCTGAGAGCCTCATCAACATTACGGGTAGGTGTGGGGTGGTGGTGGTGTGTGTGTGTGTGTGGTGTGTGTGTGTGTGTGGGGGGGGGGGGGGGGGTCACAGCTACATATTCGTCAAGCTTTTTGCAACCTCATCAATATTACTGGCAGGGGGTGGGCTTCATGCTGGCAGGGGTACTGCACACCAATTACGGATGAGAGCACAAGGTGAAGATGGCATTCGCTGCAAGTAGTCGAAGCAATACAGCTACACACAACACAACACAAACACACAACACACACACACACACACACACACACACACACACACACACCACACACACACACACAGTCAGCTATGAAACTAATGGCAGACAGCACAAGGTTAACATCGCCCCCCCCCCCCACACACACACCACCACACACACACACCACCACCACACACACACACACACACACACACACACAGTCAGCTATGAAACTAATGGCAGACAGCACAAGGTTAACATCGCCCCCCCCCCCCCCCCCCCCCCCGCCCCACACACACCGACACCACGCACCACCACACACACACACACACACACCACCACCACACACACACACCACACACCACACACACGCATCCACCACACACCACACACCACACCGACCACCACACACACACACACCACCACACACACACACACCACACACACACACACACCACCACCACAGCAACCACACACACACACACACACACACACCACACACACACACACCACACACACACACACACACACCACCACCACCACGATGCACCACCACCACCACACTGCACACACACCACCACCACACACACACACCCGCACCACACGCACACACACACCATCATCACACACACACACACACACACCACACACACACACACACACCACACACACCACACCACACCACCACACACACAGCACACACACCACACACACACACAGCACACACACACACACACACACACACACACCACACACACCACCACACACACACACACACACACACACACACCACACACACACACACCCACCACACACCACACACACCACACAATCACACACCACACACACACACACACCACACACACACCACACACACACACCACACACACACACACACCACCACCACACACACACACACACCACCACACACACCACACACACACACACCACCACCACACACACACACACCACCACACACACACACACCACACCACACACACACACACACCACCACCACCACACACACACACACACCACCCACACACACACACACACACACCACCACACACACACACACCACCACCACCACACACACACACACACCACCACACACACACACACCACCACACACACACACCACCACCCACACACACACACACACCACACACACACACACCACACACCACCACACACACACACACACACCACACACACCACACACACACACACACCACCACACACACACACACACACAACCACACACACACACACACACCACCACACACACACACACCACCCACACACACACACACACCACACACACACACCACCACACACACACACCACCACCACCACACACACACACACCACCACCACCACAACACACACACCACCACACACACCACACACACACACCACACACACACACCACCACCACCACACACACACACCACCACCACACACACACACACCACACACACCACATACCACACACCACACACACACACCACCACACACACACACACACCACCACCAACACACACACACACCACCACACCACACACACACACACCACCACCCACACACACACACACCTCACCACACACACACACCACCACCACACACACACACACCACCACCACACACACACACACCACCACCACACACACACACCACCACACCACACACCACCACCACACAACACACACACCACACACACACCACCACCACACACACACACACAGCACACCACCAACACACACACACACCACCACCACACACACACACACCACACACACACCACCACCACCACACACACACACACACACACCACACCACACACACACACACACACACCACACACACACACACACACACCACACACACACCACCGACCACACACACACACACCACCACCACACACACACACACCACCACCACACACACACACCACCACCACACCACACCACACACCACCACACACACACACACTCACAACCACACCACACCACACACACACACACACACCACCACCACCACCCTACCACGCAAAGTCAGCTATGAACTTATGGCGGACAGCACAAGGTAAAACACCCCCCCCCCACACCCCACCCCCCACCCCCCTCCCAGGGTTGTGTAGTACGGGCAGTACGCACCATACTCGTTTTCCTGAAATTGAGTACGCGTAACGGTCCGTACTCACGACACATACAGACATACTTGCATAGTGAGTTCCATGATACAAAGTGGCAAACTTGTTATGTCTTCGAATTTTGACATGATCAATCGTCCCCTGAAAATTCAGGAATGCCCTCTACATGTTTCCAATGGAACTGAGGTCAAATTAAACAAAATGTTATTAGGACAGGGAATGTTATTATAACTAAAAAACTTACTCAAAACCGTACTCACTTCTCAAAAACCCGTGCCGCACCCGTACCGTATCCCCCGGTATCCCCCCCCCTCCCCCCCCCCCCCCCACACACACATACCCCCCTTCCTCCACACACACACACACACACAGACAACACACAGACGCCTCCAAACCCTCCCCCACCCCCACCGTGTCCCAACCACTCATCCCCCCATACCCCCCAGTCAGCGATGGAACTGATAGCGGAGAGCACAAGGTGAAGATCGCTGGTGTCATCATCCCCATTCCCACCACAAAACACACACACCAAAAACGAAAAAAATTCCCGCACACACACACCTCCCCCCCCCCCCCCCCCCCCCCCCCCCCCCACAACACCACCACAAGAAACTCCACACCACACAGGCACAACACCTCCCCAGCGCCCCCCAGACCACCCCCAGTCCAGTGATGCGGAAGTGATAGCGGACAGCACAAGGTGAAAAAAGTCGCCACCCACCACCACCACCCACCACCACCTCAACACACACACACACACACACACACACACACACACACACACACACACACACACACACACACACACACGCCCAAACCCCTCTCCACCCCACCCAACCCACTCATACCCCCATACCCCCCAGTCAGCGATGGAACTGATAGCGGACAGCACAAGGTGAAGATCGCTGGTGTCATCATCAGTGAGGAAGTGGGGGACAAGACTGGACTCCGAAACAAGAAAGCCATAGAGTGAGTGAAAAACTCAATATGATGTGTTATACTAGTCTTATATGAGTGCTATACAAGTGTTATATGTGTTATACGAGTGATACGGGTTCGACTCCCCCTTCGGTCGCTCTTGGCGTTGCAGGTTGTCGTCAACCGCGATGGTAGCTTGTCCCACCCCCCCCCCTGTTGAGGTGGGAGACCGCTCCCCACCCGCGTACGACGGGCTCCCTTAACACCACGCCCCACCAGGCGTTATCATTACGAGTGATACATGTGCTATACCAGTGTTGTATGTGTCATCATCAGTGAGGAGGCGGGGAACAAGACTGGACTCAGAAACAAGAAGGCCATAGAGTGAGTGACAAACTAAATGCTATGTATTACATGTGTTGTACGAATGCTATATGTGCTATACGAGTATTTTATTTGTTATGCAAGTGTTACATTTTTCATCATCAGTCAGAGTGAGGAATTGAGCGCCAAGACTGGACTCAGAAACAAGAAAGCGATTTTTCATCATCAGTCAGAGTGAGGAAGCGAGCGCCAAGACTGGACTCAGAAACAAGAAAGCGATTTTTCATCATCAGTCAGAGTGAGTAAGTGACAAAATAATGATATGTGTTATACTTAGGGATAAGCAATATGATATCATATGATATCATGTCATCATACGATATCATATGATGAATCCATAAGATGCCCGGCAGTCTGACTGAACTAGAGGCCAAAGTGACCATTTACATACGATATCATATGATGCAATTGGTATGATATCATATGATATCATACTCACCTTTGGTCAAAATCATGTGATATGCCGATCCCTAGTTATACTAGTATTATACTGAGTATTATTGGTGTTATAGGAGTGTATATTAGTGTTATATTGAGTCGATATATTGAGAATTATGTTTATATGAGTGATATATGAGTGTTATATGAGTGTTATATGGGTGTTATATGAGTGTTACCGATATGAGTGTCTCTGAGTGTTATAGAGTTGTTATAAAGTGTTTTATGAGGTTATATGAGTGTTATATGAGTGTTATATGAGTGTTAATATGAGCTGTTATATGAGTGTTATATGAGTGTTTATGAGTGTTATATGAGTGGTTATGTTAGTGGGTTAGTGATAGTGTTATAAGTGAGTGTTATATCTCTCTCTGAGTGGTTATATGAGTGTTAATAATGAGGCTTGATATGAGTGTTATATGAGTGTTATATGAGTGTTTATATGAGTGCCATGTTAGTGATATATGAGTGAGTGCTTATATGAGGCTTATATGATGTTAGTATGTGGTGTTATGAGTGTTATATGAGTGTTATATGAGGTTTATATGAGTGGTTTATATGAGTGCTATAAATGAGTGCTATATGAAGCGCTTATATGAGTGTATATGAGTGTTTATATGAGTGTTACATGAGATTTAATAGATGATATTGAGTAAAGTGTTATATGAGTGTCTACAGTGTTATATGAGTGGCTTATATGAGTGGTTATATATTACGAGGTGTTTTATGAGCGCCCTCCTATATGAGTGTTATTGAGCTGTTATATGAGCTTATATAGTTATATGAGTGTGAGTGTTATAGTTGAGTGGTATATGAATGTTATGAGTGTTTAATATGACGAGAGTGTTATATGAGTGGTTATATGAGTGTTTTATGAGTGTATAGTGTTAATGAGTGTTATACACTGCGAGGCTTATGTGTACTCAGTAGTTTTATATGAGGTGTTAATATGAGTGTTATTAGTGCTTATAATGAGGTGTTATTGAGTGCTTATATGAGGCTGTGTATAGCGTGTTTATTAGGATGTTAGTGTTCATAATAGGTTAGTGTTATAAGTGAGGAGGCTTTATATAGGCTTATATGAGTGTTATAGGAAATGTTATCATGAGTGTTACTATGAGTGTTATAGGGCTATATGAGTGTTATTATGAGCTGTTTTATATAAATAGTGTTAATATGAGTGTTATATGAGTGTTGATGTAGTGCTGATATGAAGTAGTTAAATAAATGAGTGTTATATGAGTGTTTATAATGATCGTTATATGCTTATATGTTATATGTTAGTGTTATATGAGGCTTTATGAGTTGTATATGAAGTGTTATTTAATATGAGGCATGAGGCTTAAATATGAAGGCTTATATGAGTGTATATGATTATTGAGGCTTATATGAGGCTTTTATACTGATGTTAAATATGAGGTGTTATACATAGTGAGTGTTATAGGAGTGTATAATATAAAATGGAGTGTGTAATTATACGCTTAGGGTGAGTGTTATAGTGTATTTGAGCGTGTTATATGATATGATGAGACTATTAATATGAGTGGATGTTGAGAGAGATGTTAAGTGTATGTTATTTTAACGTGAGATATTATATGTAGTTGTTATAATTGCTGTTTTAATGAGTGAGGCTTATATGAGGCTTTATAGGAAGGCTTAATGAGGTGTTAATAGGAGTGTTATTAAGTGAGTGTTATAAGGAAGTGTTATAGGAGTGTTATATGTGTGGAGGGCTTATAATAGGCTTAATATTCGAGTGGTTATTGAGTGGTTATATGTAGTGGTTATAGATGACGTGTTGTGGACCTGATAATATGAGTGTTATAATGAGTGGCTATATGAGTGTGTTTGTATGGAGTGTATTTTATGAGTGTGTATATGAGTGTTATAATGATGTGTATAATGAGGTGTTGTATGATTTGTTATGTATCGGTGTTATTGAGTGGTTTGATATGAGGTGTTATACTGAGTGTTATATAGAGTTTGTGTATATGGAGGTGTTGGTATGAGGCTTATTTATATGAGTGTTATAAGTTGAGTGTTATGATGAGGCTTTATATGAGGCTTAATACTGGTGCTTATAGTGAGGCTTATATGCGGTTTATCAGTGAGTGTTCGATAGTGAGGCTTTATATGATGGCTTATCTGAGTGTTAATAGATTGAGTGTTATATTGAGTGTTTATATGAGTGTTATAGGAGGTTATATGAGTGTTATAGGAGTGTTATACTGAGTGTTAATATGAGGGGTTGATACTGAGTGTAAATTATGAGTGTTACATAGTGAGTGTTATAGAGTTATATGGGTGTTATATGAGTGTTATATGAGTTGTTATATGAGTTGTCTATATGAGTGTTATCATGAGGCTTATAATGATGGGGAAGTTATTATGATGTGTTATATGAGAGTGGTTATATGAGGCTTATATGAGCGTGTTTATGTAGGCTTATATGAGGCGTTATAGTGTAGTTGTTATTATGAGTGTTATATGGAGGCTTATATGAGGCTTATAGAGGTGTTGGGTATACGGTATGAAGTGTTATTAGGAGTGTCTATATGTGAGTGGTTAAGTAGGAGTGTGTGATATTGAGTGTTAATATGGAGTGTTATATGAGTGTGTATATGAGTGGTTATAGTTGAGTGTAATATGAGTGTTTATGAGTGTTATATGAGTGTTATTTGAGTGGTTTTATGTGAGTGTTACTCTGAGTGTTATACTGAGTGTTAGATATGTAGTTGTTATATGCAGTGTTATAGTGAGTGTGTTATTAGTAGTTATATGAGTGATATAATGAGTAGTTATATGAGTGTTATATGAGTGTTTAATATGAGTGTTTATATTGAGTGTTATATTGAGTGTATAGTGAGTTGGGTTATTACGAGTGATTTAGTTATCGTGTGTTAATAGTGAGTTGTTATAACGTGAGTGGTTATATGAGTGATTATGTGGCAGTGTTTATATTGAGTGATAATATGAGTGTTATACAAAGTGTTATATGAGTGTGTATGAGTGTAGTTTTTTTTCGCGGGGTTTGTAATATGAGTGTTATAATGAGTGTTTATATGCAGAGTGTTTATTATGGAGTGTTAACATGGAGTGTGTATATTGGAGTGTTATATGAGTCTTAGTACACTGGGGCTTATAGATGAGTGTTGGATATGAAGTGTTATAGGGAGTGTTTTATAGGAGTGTTATATGAGTGTTATATGAGGCTTATATGAGGCTTATAGTGAGTGTTATAAGGTGATTGTTATAGGAGTGTTTATCTGGGTGAGTTGTTTATATGAGTGTTATATGGAGTGGCTATTATTGAGTGTTTTATAGTTGTTTTATGAGTGTTATATGAGTGTTATAGTGAGTGTATATAGTGAGTGTTATATGAGTGTTTATTGAGATGTTTTTATGAGTGTTATATGAGTGTTTTATATTGAGTGTTATATGAGTGTTTATATAGGTGTATTACTGGTGTTATATGAGGCTTATATGAGTGATTAAGTAACTGAGAGTGTATATAGTTGTAGTTGTTATTATGAGGAGCTTATAATGAGTGTTTATATGAGGTTGTTATATGAGTGTTATATGAGTGTTATATGAAAGTGTTCATGATGTTTATATGTAGTGTTTTAATTGAGTGTTTATAATTGAAGGTGTTATATGAGTGTTTATAAAATTGAGTGGTTATATGAGATGTTATTGAGTGTTATATGAGGCTTATATGAGGTGTTAATAATGAGTGTGTTATAGTGAGTGTTATTATGAGGGCTTTATATGAGTGTGTATACTGAGCTAGCTTATAATGAAGGCTTATATGACAGTGTATTATATGAGTGCTGTATAGGTGATAATGTGCCGGGGTATATGAGGACTTATATGAGTGTTATTGATGTTGTTATAGGAGTGTATATATACTGAGAGATATAGGTAGCTCGTTATTAGGAGTGGTTATAGGACAAGTGGGACCACGGAAGTGGGTATTATATGAGTTAGTTATATGAGTGGTTTATAGATGAGTGTACATATGAGTGTATATAATGAGTGTTTATACTGAGTGTTATAAAAGTGTTTATATTGAGTGTTATATGGAGTGTTATATGAAGTGTGTATTACTGATGTTATATGAGTGTTGATATGAAGTGCGGTTATGATGAGTGTTATATTTTAGGTGTTAGTCATGAGGTCTGCATGATATGAGTGTGCGGTTATATCGAGTTGTTTATAAAAGGGTGGAGAGTCGATTATAATTGAGTTGTTAATAGAGTGTACTGAGTGCTTATGATGAGTAATATTAGGGTGAGTGTGTTTCACTACGTGAGGTAGTTTGTAGGCGAGTGTTTTTATATGGAAGTGTGTTACTTATGAGAGATGTTTAGATAGATTGAGTGTTTGATCATGAGTGTTAATATGTTGTGAGTGGATTATATGAGGCTTATATGAAGGGGTGGATAGGCTATATGTAATGAGTTGTTTATATGAGTTGTTATAGGAAGTGTTAGTGAGGAGTGAGTGGTTTATATAGTGAGCTTGTTATATCAGATGAAGTGTTATATTGAGGCGATTATCACTGAGTGTTATAGTGAAGTTGTTATAATGAGGTTATTATGAGGCTTTATATGAGTTGTTATATGAGTGTTATACGGAGTGTTAATAGGAAGTGTTATATGTAGTGTTATAGTGAAGTGCCTTAGATATGAGGCTTACTATTTGAGTGTTATATGTCTAGTGATTATACGGAGTGTTGACTAGAAGTGACTGTTATAATAGATGTTATAGTGAGTGCCTAGTAAACTGAAGTAGTTTTAATGAGTGTTTTAAATGTGTGTTATATGAGTGTTATAGTTGAGTAGTATATAAGCTATCCATGAGTGGTTAATAATTGAGTGGTTTATATGAGTGTATTTTGTGAAAGTGTTGCTAACTGAGGTGTTAATATGAGTCGTTATACTAATGAGTGTTATTGGTGTTTAGTAAATATGAGTGTTTAGTATATGAGTGTTATAGTGAGTGTTAGAGATTATGAGTGTGTTTATATTGAGTGTTATATTGTGTGTTATCAATGAAGTGTTTTATATGAGTGTCTATATGAGGACTTATATTGAGCTCGTTTAATGATAGTATTATTGAG
>CM039463.1:53258627-53281127 GCA_022414725.1 Microglena sp. YARC
ATAATGGAGGTGTTTATATGAGTGTTATAATTGAAGTGTTATATGAGTGTTATATGGAGTGATATTGGAGTTTTATAGGAGTGTATAGGGAGTTTTATTTACCTGAGTGTTATACTGAGTGTTATAATGAGTGTTATATGAGTGTTTTTATGAGCTGTTACATGAGTTGTTATCATGAGTGGTTATATGAAGTGTTATATAAGTGTTATATGAGGTTTTATATGTGTGTTATATGAGTGTGTATTTTAGGAGTGTTTATATGAGGCTTATATGAGGCTTATATGAGCTGTTATATGAGTGTTTATGAGTGGTTATAATGAGTGTTATATGAGTGTTATTTGAGGCTTAAATGAGTAGTTATACTGAGTGTTAATATGAAAAGTGTTATATGAGTGGTTATATGAGTGTTATATGCAGTGTTTACATGAGTGGTTCAATGAGTGGTTATATGAGGCTTATATGAGGCTTATATGAGTTGTTATATGAAGTGTGTAATATGATGTTATATGAGTGTTACTATGAGTGTTATATGAGTGTTGATATGAAGGCTTTATATGAGGCTATATGAGTGTTTATAATAGTGTTATAGGAAGTGTTATATGGAGTGTTATTAATGGGTGTTATATGAAGGGCTTATATGAGGCTTACATGAGTGTTATATGAAGGTGTTATATACTGGGATGTTATATGAGTGTTATATGAGTGTATATATGAGTGCTTAATGAGTGGTTTTATGAGAGTGTTTTATTTGAGTGTTATATGAGTGTATATGAGTGTTATATGAGTGTTATATGGATGGTTATATGAGTGTTATATGAGTGTTTTATATGAGGCTTATATGGGGGCTTATATGAGGTGTTATCTGAGTGTTATATGAATGTATATCATGAGTGTTAATATGAGGCTTATATGGAGTGGTGTTATATGAGTGTTATTGAGTGTTATATGAGGCTTTATATGGTGTTTATAGTGTTATATGAGTGTTATATGAGTGTTATATGTTTACATGAGTGTTTATATGAGTTGTTATATGAGGGGTTATATGAGTGTTATATGACGTGTTGATATGAGTGTTATATGAAGTGGTTATATGAGTGATTACTATGAGGCTTATATGAGTGTTATATTGAGTGTTAATAGAGTGTTATATGAGGCTTCATATGAGTGTTATAAGTGAGGCTTATATGAGGCTTATATGAGTGTTATCATGAGTTTATATGAGGCTTTAATATGAGGGGGCTTATATGAGGTGTTTATAATGAGTGGTTAAAGAGGGAGTGTTATATGAGTGTTATAGGAGTTGTTATAGGGAGTGGTATAGAGTGTTATATGAGGTTAAATATGAAAGTGATATATCAGATGAGGTGTATATGAGTCGTTATATGAGTGTTTAGAGTGTTATATGAGTGTTTTATGAGTGTTATATGAGTGTTATATGAGTGTTAATGGTGTTATATGAGTGTTATATGAGTGTTATATGGTGGTTTAATATTGAGTGTTTATGAGTGATATATGAGTTGTTATATGAGTGTTATTTGAGTGTACATGATGTTATATGAGTGTTTATATGAGTGTTATCTGAGTGTTATACGAGTGTTTTGATGAGTGTTATATGAGTGTTATATGAGTGTTATATGAGTGGTTTATATGAGTGATATATGAAGTGTTCTAAAAGTGTTATATTAGTGTATATATGAGTGTTATAGTGAGTGTTTATATGAGTGTTATGAGTGTTTTATGGGTGTTTACAATGAGTGTTATAATGAGTGTTATATGAGGCTTTATATGGAGGCTTATATGAAGTGTTATATGAGTGATGATAGGAGTGTTATAGGAGTGTTATAGTGAGTGTTATATGAGGGGCTTATATTGAGGCTTATATGAGTGTTATATGAGTGTTAGAGGAAGTGTTATATGATGTTTATAGTGTTATACTGAGTGCTATATGAGTGTTTTAGTTGAGTGTTTTATGAGTGTTTATATGAGTGTTTATATGAGTGTTATATGAGTGTTATATGAGTGTTATTATGAGTGTTTTATGAGTTTTATACTGAGTGTTATATTGAGTGTTATATTTGAGTGTTATATGAGTGTTATATGAGTGTTTATATGAGTGTAATACTGAGTGTAATATGAGTGTTATATGAGTGTTATATCGTAGTGTTATATGAGTGTTATGGTATGGTGTATATTGAGTGTATATGAGTTATATAGTGTTATATGATGTTATATGAAGTTGTTTATGAGTTAATATGTGTGTATATGAGTGTCATTGTTAATATGAGTGTTATAATGAGGCTTATATGAGTTATATGAGTGTTATATGTGTATATGAGTGTTAATATGAGTGTTATATGATGTTATATGAGTGTTTATAATGAGTTTATTATGAGTGGCTTATATGAGTTTATATGAGTGTTATATGAGTGTTATTATGAGTGTTATATGAGCTTAATGAGTGTTATAGGGAGTAGTTATATTGAGTGTTATATGAGTATTATATGAGTGTTATATAGTTAATATGAGTGTTATAATGAGTGTTACATGAAGCTTACTATGAGGTGTTATATAAGTATATGGTTTATATTGAGTGTTATACTATGAAGGCTTATATGGTTGTTCATATGAGTGTTATATGAGGATATTATTATATGAGTGTATATATGTAGTGTTATATGAATTATATGAGGCTTATATGATTTATGATGGTGTTATTTGAGCTTATAATGAGTGTTATAGGAGTTTATATGAGGTTAATGAGGTGTTAAATATGAGTGTTATATGAGTGTATATGAGGTTTCTATGAATGTATATATGTTATATGAGTTTATTGAGTTTCATATAGCTTATATGATATTATAATGAGTTTTTATGAGTGTTATTAGGAGTTATAGTGACGGGGCTCTATATGTTAGGCTTATATGAGCTTATATGAGTTTTGGGCTTATAGCTTGTATATGAGTATATAGAGTGTACTAGGAGTGTATATTGAGGCTTATATGAGGCTTATAGAGTGTTATGAGTGTTATATGGAGAGTTAATATGGAGTGTTAGTATTATGTTATATGAGTGTTATATGTGGTTAGTTATATGAAAGTCTGGATATGAGTTTTATGTATTAATGATGTTATATGAGTGTTTATAATTAAAGTGTTATGGTGTTTATGAGGTGTTATATGAGGCTTATTGTTTTATGTAGTGTTATATTGAGGCTTTATCATGAGCGCTTATATGAGTTTATATGAGCTTATATGAGGCTTATATGGAGTGTTATATGAGGCTTATATAGGCTGATTGTTTTAGTGTTATATGAGTGTTAGGAGTGTTATATGAGTTTATATGTCATAGGAGTGTTATATGAGTGATATAGGAGTGTTATATGGAAGTGTTTATATGCAGTGTTATGTGCATATTTATTATGATAATATGTGTTATATGATAATGGTTTAATGAGTTATATGAGTGTTATATGAGTGTTTTAATGAAGTGTTATACTGATGTTATATGAGTGTTTTATATGAGTGTTATATAGTGTTATATGAGTGGTTATATGAAGATGTTTATAGTTAGTGTTATATGATTGATATATGAGTGTTATATGAGTGTTATATGAGTGTTATATGAGCTTATAATTACTATGAGCTATAGTGTTTATGAGTATAGGCTTATATGAGTTATATATGAGCTATATGAGGCTTTATGAGGGCTTTATGAGGTTTATATGTCTATATGAGTGTTATTAGTGAGCTGGTGTAGTGTGTTTATAGAGTGTTATATGGAGTGTATAGGAGTGTATATGAGTTTATATGAGTGTAATACTATATGAGTGTATAGGAGGTGTTATGAGCGTATATGAGTGTGTATATATGAGTGTTATATGGAGTTATCAGTGTTATATTTAATATTATGTTATATGATGTACAATATTAGTTGATGATTATGAGTGTTATATGAATGTTATATGATTAAAAGAGTGTTCAATGATTTTATATGATGTCTTATTATGTTATTCTTTGTATATTAAGTGTTTGAGTATTGAGTGTTATATGAGTGTTTATGAGTATATGTTATTGAGTGTATATATGAGTGTTATAAAAGTGTATATGAGTGTTTCTGAGTGATATATTGTTTTAGTGTACAGTGTTTTATGAGTGTTATGAGTGTATAGTGTGTTATATGATGTTTTGTGTTTGATGTTATAGATATTAGGCTGATATATGAGTGTTATATAGTGTTATATGAGTGTTATATGAGTGATTTGAGTTATATATGTTAATTAGGCTTATGAGGCTTAATTGAGTGTTTGAGTGTTATTAGTTTATTGAGTTGTTATATGAGTGTTTATGGGCATTGAGGTTTATGAGTGAGTGTTTATATGAGTGTTATATGAGGCATAGAGTGTTAATGAGCGAGGGTTATATGAGTTTATAGGAGTGAGTGTTAATGAGTGTTATAGGAGTGTTTATAGGCTTATTAGCTTTATGATGGCTTATAGTGAGTGTTATGGAGTGTGTATATGCGTGTTTTAGAGTGTTATAATGAGTGTTATTGTTATGAGTGCTTTATATGAGTGGTTATACTAGTGTTATATGAGGTTAATAGTATTGAGTGTTATAATGATGATGTATATTAGTTATAAATAGTACTTACATGAGTGTATTTGTTATGATGCACTTTATGTGTGTTATATAGAGGCTTATATGAGGGCTTATATGGAGGCTTAAGGAGTGTTATAGAGTGTTAATATAAGGCTTATAGGCTTATATGTGTTAATTAGATGAGGAGTGTTTATAGGAAGTGTTATTATGAGTGTTATGAGGTTATATGAGGCTTGTTGAGTTTATATGAGTGTTATATGAGTGTTAGAGTGTTATAGGAGTGTTAGATGAGTATTATATGAATTAGCTGTTATATTGAGGCTAATATGATGTTTATAAGTATGTATATGAGTGTTTATGAGCTGTGTTATATGAGCTGTTATATGAGTCAATGAGTGTTTATATGAAGGCTTATATGAGGCTTATATGATGTGAGTTATAAGTGTTATAGAGTGTTATATGAGTGTTATATGAGTGTTAGGTGTTTTTATAGATAGCTTATATGAGTGTTATAGTGAGTGTTATATGAGTTATATGGGCTTATAAATGAGTGTTATAGGAGTGTTAAGTGGTGTTATATGAGAGTGTATATGAGTGTTACGAGTGTTATATGATGTGTGATATATGTTATATGAGTGTTATTGCTTATAGTGTAGAGTGTATTGAGTGTTATATAGTGTTATTATGAGTGTTATATTGAGGTTATATGAGTGTTTATGTTATGAGTTGTTAATGAGTGTTATGGAGCTTATAGAGCTTATATGAGTGTAATAGGTTATAGAGGTTATATGATGTTATATCTGAGTGTTATAGGGTGTTCAGGATGTTATTTATGAGTTTATATGATGTTTTATGATGGGTTATTGAGGCTTCATATGATGTTATATGATGTTTATCATATTATTATATGTTTAAATACTGTTATATGTAGTGTTATAGAGTGTTTATATGATTGCTAGTGGATGAGTTGTTAGAGTGTTTGTAGTGTTATATTGGAGTGTTATATGAGTGTTTACTTATTGTGTTATACTGAGTTATTGGCTTATATGATGTATAAAGAGTGTATGAGTGCTTATAAGTGTATATGAGTGTTATATAGTGTTTTAGTGTTATATGAGTGTATGAGGATTATATGAGGCTTTATGATTGTGTTATATGAGTGTTATAGTGTTGTATGAGTGTTAAGGCTTATGATAGGCTATTGTTTATATGAGTGTTTATAGAGTGTTATAAGAGTGTTATGAGGAGTGTTATATTAGTGTTATAATAGGCTATATGAGTGTTATATGAGTGTTATTGAGTGTTATATGAGGTTATATGAGGCTTAGTAATGAGTGTATATATGAGTGTTCATACGAGTGGTTTTTATGAGTTGTTATATGAGTGAGTGTTACAAAATAATGAGTGTTTTATGATGTTATATGATATATAGTGTTATACAATGTGTTGATATAGTGTTATATGAGTGTTTATCAATTAGCTGTCTATGAGGTTATGAGTGTTTTATGAGATGTTACATGTGTTATATGAGTGTGTATATGAGGGCTATATGAAGGCTTAGGTGATATATGAGTGTTATAATGTGTATAGGAGTGTAAGGGAGTGTTATATATGAGTGTTATACTGGGCTTATATGAGCTGATATGTTATAGAGCTGTTATATTGAGTCTTAATGAGTGTATTTGGAGGTGCTATATGAGTGTTTATGAGTGTCTTGAGTGTTAATGAGGTAATATGAGTGTTTGAGTGTTATATGAGTTTATATGATCATGATAGAATGATAGAGGGTTATATTGTTTATTATGAGCTGATTGTTATATAGTGTTATTATGAGTGTTATTGAGTTGTTATAATTGAGTTTAATGTTATATGAGTGTTTATATGAGTGTATATGTGATGGCTTATATGAGGTTATATGAGTGTTATATGTATAGAGGCTTATAATGAGTGTTATATGAGCTATTACTAGAGAGCTTATATTGTGTTATATGATGTATAGTATGTTTAATGAGTGTTATAGAGTGTATTTGTGTTATATGAGTTTATATGAGTTGAGGCTGTGTTTATGTGAGTGTTATATGAGTGTTATATGAGTGTTATATGAGTGAGTGTGTTATATGAGTGATTGAGGCTTATGAGTTTATATATGATGAGGTATATGAGTGTGTTATAGGATGTTATAGGATTGTTATATGAGGCTTATATGAGCATATGGTTGTTATATGAGTGTTATGAGTGTATATGAGTTATACTGTCTATATTGCGTTATGGATTGTTATTAATGAGTGATATGTGTTATTGAGTTTATATGAGGTGTTTATAGGTGTTTATATGAGTATTATAGGAGTTTTTATGTGTTATATGATGGTTTATACTGATGTTTATTGAAGTGTTTATCCTTGGTGTGTTATCATGAGGCTAATCAATGAAGTGTTATATGATCTATATGATGGTTAATGAGTGAGAGTGATTGAGTGCTTTATATGAGTAGTTATATGAGGCTTATATGATGGATTATATGAGTTTAAGATGAGTGTTTATGAGATGTATAGCTTATATGAGTGTTTAGAGCTATATGAGGCTTATATGGAGTGTATATGTATGAGTGTTATACTGAGTGTTATAGGAGTGTTTATAGTGCTTATAAGATGAGTGTTTAATGAGAGTTATGAGTGTTATTATATGAGTGTGTTATATGAGTGTTATATGAGTGCTTATTAGAGTGTGTTATATATGAGTGTTATATGATGCTTATTATGAGGCTGAATGTATTAGTGATTATGAGGTTATAGAGTGTATGAGTGTTATATGAGTGTTCTATGAGTGGTTATATGAGTGTTATGAGGCTATATGAGGCTTATAATGAGTTTATGAGTGTTATAGTGTTATTGAGTGTTATATGAGTGAGTGTTATATGAGTGTTTAGAGTGTTATTGAGTGTATTATGAGAATGTATATGAGTTTATGAGTGTTATATGGGAGTGTTATATGAGTGTTTATATGAAATGAGTGAGCTGTTATATGAAGTGTTATATGAGTGTTATATGAGTGTTATAGGAGTGTTTATGAGTGTTATGAGGTGTTATAGTGGCTCTTGAGGTATATTGTCATATGAGTGTTATATGAGTGTTATATGCAGTGTTATATGAGTGTTATATGAGTGTTATATGAGGTGTTATATGAGGCTATGAGGCTTATATGAGTGTTATGATGTGTTATATGATGAGTGTATAGTGAGTGTTAAGTGGATGTGTTATATGAGTGTTTATTGAGTTGTTATATGAGTGTTGAGTGTTATATGAGGCGTGTTATATGAGTGTTATAAGTGAGTGTTATATGAGTGTTATGAGAGTGTTATATGGATGGCTTATATGAGGGCTTATATGAAGTGTTATATGAGTGTTATATGAGTGTTATAATGAGATGTTTATGAGTTATATGAGTGTAGTATATGATGTGTTATGAGGGCTTATGAGTGTTATATGAGTGTTATATGAGTGTTATATTTATATGAGTGTTATATGAGTGTTATAGTTTATATGAGGCTTATATGAGTGTTATATGAGTGTTATATGAGTGTTATATGAGTGTTTATATGAGTGTTATGCTGAGTGTTATATGAGTGTTATATGAGTGTTATACGGAGTGTTATATGAGTGTTATTGAGTGGAGTTTATGAGTGTTATATGAGTGGTTATATGAGGCTTATATGAGTGTTATAGGAGTGTTATATGAGGCTTATATGAGTGTTATATGATGTGTTATATGAGTGTTATATGAAGTGTTATATGAGTGTTATATGAGTGTTATTATGAGTGTTTATGAGTGTTATATGAGTGTTATATGAGTTTATATGAGTGTTTATGAGTGTTATATGAGTGTTATATGAGAGTGCTTTATATGAGTGTTATATGAGTGTTATATGAGTGTTATATGGAGTGTTATAGAGTCTATATGAGGCTTATATGAGTGTTTCTATGAGTGTTATATAGTGTTATATGAGTGTTATATGAGTGTTATGAGAGTGTTATATGAGTGTTATATGAAGTGTTATATGAGTGTTATATGAGTGTTATATGAGTGTTTATATGAGGAGTTATTATAGAGTGTTATATGAGTGTTGATATATGAGGCTTATATAGTTATATGGTTATATGTTTATAGGAGGTGAGTGTTATATGTGCTAGTGTTATGTGTGTTATATGAGTGTTATATGAGTGTTTATATGAGTGTTATATGAGTGTTATGATGAGTTATATGTTATATTAGAATATGAGTGTTATATGAGGCTTATATGAGGCTGATATATGATATGTGTTATATGAGTGTTATATGAGTGTATATATAGAGTGTTATATGAGTGTAAGTATGTTATATGAGGCTTATATGAGGCTTATATGAGTGTTATATGAGTGTTTATATAGAGGCTTGTTATATGGAGTGTTATATGGAGTGTTATATGAGTGTTATATGAGTGTTTATATGTTATATGATTATATATGAGGAGTTGTTATATGAGGCTTATATGAGTGTTTATATGAGTGTTATATGAGTGTTTATGATGTTATAATGAGTGTTATTGTTTATTATGAGTGTTATATGAAGTGTTATATGAGTGTTATATGAGTGAGTTTTATGAGTGTTATATGAGTGTTATATGAGTGTTATATGAGTGTTATATGAGTGTTATATGAGTGTTATATGAGTGTTATATGAGTGTTATATGAGATTATATTAGTGAGTGTTATATGAGGCTTATATGAGGCTTATATGAGTGTTATATGAGTGTTATATGAGTGTTATAATGAGTGTTATATGAGTGTTATATGAGTGTTATATGAGTGTTATATGAGGCTTATATGAGGCTTATATGATTGATGGTGTTATATGAGTGTTATATGAGTGTTATATGAGTGTTATAGTGAGAGCTGTTATATGAGTGTTATATGAGTGTTATAGGAGTGTTATATGAGTTGTTATATGAGTGTTATATGAGTGTTATATGAGGCTTATATATGAGTGAGTGTTATAATGAAGTGATATGAGTGTTATATGAGGCTTATATTGTTATATGAGTGTTATATGGAGTGTTATATAGAGTGTTATATGAGTGTTATATGAGTTATATGTTTATATGAGTGTTATATGAGTGTTATATGAAGAGTGTTATATGAGTGTTATATGAGTGTTATATGAGTGTTATATGAGTGTTATAGGGAGTGAGTGTTATATGAGGCTTATATGAGGCTTATATGAGTGTTATATGAGTGTTATATGAGTGTTATATGAGTGTTATATGAGTGTTATATGAGCTGTATATGAGTGTTATAGTGTTAGAGTGTTATATGAGTGTTAATGAGGCTTATGAGTTATATGTGTTATATGAGTGTTATATGAGTGTTATATGATGTTATATGAGTTATATGTTATATGAGTTATGAGTGTTATACTGAGTGTTATATGAGTGTTATATTGAGTGTTATATGAGTGTTTATATGATGTTTTATATGAGTGTTATATGAGTGTTATATGAGTGTTATATGAGTGTTTATGATGAGTTTTATATGAGTGTTATTGAGTGTTATATGAGTGTTATATGAGTGTTATATGAGTGTTATATGAGTGTTATATGAGTGTTATATGAGTGTTTATATGAGTGGCTTATATAGTGTGAGTGTTATAATGAGTGTTATATGAGTGTTATATGTGTTATATGAGTGTTATATGAGTGTTATAGTGTTATATGAGTGTTATATGAGTGTTATATGAGTGTTATATGAAAGTGTTATATGAAGTGTTTATATGAATATGAGTGTTATATGAGTGTTATATGAGTGCTTATATGAGTGTTATATGAGTGTATATAGTGTTATAGAGATAATGTTATATGAGTGTTATATGAGTGTTATATGAGTGTTATTGTTATGAGTTTATATGAGTTTAGATTATATGAGCTTATCATATGAGTGTTATAAAGTGTTATATGAGTTTATATGAGTGTTATATGAGTGTTATATGAGTGTTATATGAGTGTTATATGAGATATGAGTTTATATGAGTGTTATACTGAGTGTTATATGAGTGTTATATGATGTGTTATATGAGTGTTATATGCAGTGTTATATGAGTGTTATATGAGTGTTATATGAGTTATGAGTGTTTATATGAGTGCTTATATGAGTGTTATATGAGTGTTATACTTTATATGAGTTGTTATATGAGTGTTATATGAGTGTTATATGAGTGTTATATGAGTGTTATATGAGGGTGTTATATGAGTGTTATATGAAAGTGTTATATGTGAGTGTTATATGAGTGTTATATGAGTGTTTATATGTTATATGAGTGTTATATGAGTGTTATATGAGTGTTATATGAGTGTTATATGAGTGTTATATGAGTGTTATATCTAGTGCTTATATGAGTGTTATATGATGTTATATGAGCTTATATGAGTGTTATATGAGTGTTATGAGTGTTATATGATTTATATGAGTGTTATATGAGTGCTTATATGAGTGTTATATGAGTGTTGATGTTATATGAGTGTTATATGAGTGTTATGAGTTATATGAGTGTTATATGAGTGTTATATGAGATATGTGTTATATGAGCTTATATGAGTGTTATATGAGTGTTATATATGAGTGTTATATGAGTGTTATATGAGTGTTATATGAGTGTTATATGAGTGTTATATGAGTGTTTATATGAGTGTTATATGAGTGTTATATGAGTGTTATATGAGTGTTATATGAGTGTTATATGAGTGTTATATGAGTGTTATATGAGTGTTATAGGTGTGATATGATATGAGTATATGTGTTATATGAGTGTTATATGAGTGTTATATGAGTGTTATATGAGTTTTATATAAGTGTTATATGAGTGTTATATGAGTGTTATATGAGTGTTATATGAGTGTTATATGAGTGTATATGAGTTATATAGTGTTATATAAGTGTTATATGAGTGTTATATGAGTGTTATAGGAGTGTTATATGAGTGTTATATGAGTGTTATATTGTTTTATATGAGTGTTATATGAGTGTTATATGAGTGATATATATGTGTTAGAGTGTTTATATGAGTGTTATATGAGGCTTATATGAGTGTTATATGAGTGTTTATATGTTTATATGCTTATATGAGTGTTATATGAGTGTATATGAGTGTTATATTTAGTGTTTATATGAGTGTTATATGAGGTTATATGGTTATATGAGTGTTATATGAGAGTTTATATGAGTGTTATATGATGTGTTATATGAGCTTATATGAGTGTTATATGGTGTTATATGAGTGTTATATGAGTGTTATATGAGCTTATATGAGTGTTATATGATATATGAGAGTGTTATATGAGTGTTATATGAGGCTTATATGAGTGTTATATGAGTGTTATATGAGTGTTATATGAGTGTTATATGAGTGTTATATGAGTGTTATATGAGTGTTATATACTGAGCTTATATGAGTGTTATATGAGTGTTATATGAGTGTTATATGAGTGTTTTATATGAGTGTTATATGTGAGTGTTATATGAGTGTTATATGTGTGAGTGTTTATATGAGTGTTATATTTATATGAGTGTTATTATGAGTGTTATATGAGTTATATGAGTGTTATAGTGAGTGTTATCATGAGTGGCTTATAATATGAGTGTTATATGAGTGTTATATGAGGCTTATATGAGTGTTATATGAGTGTTATATGAGTGTTATGAGTGTTTATATGAGTGTTATATGAGTGTTATATGAGTGTTATATGAGTGTTATATGAGTGTTATATGAGATATGAGTTTATATGAGTGCTTATATGAGGCTTATATGAGTGTTATATGAGTGTTATAGAGTGTTATATGAAGTGTTATATGAGGCTTATATGGTTATGTGAGTGTTATATGAGGCTTATATGAGTGTTATATGAGTGTTATATGAGTGTTTAGAGCTTATATGAGTGTTATATAGTGAGTTATATGAGTGTTATATGAGTGTTATATGATGTTATATGAGTGCTATATGAGTGTTATATGAGTATATGAATACTTATATGAGTGTTATTGAGTGTTATATGAGTGCTTATATGAGGCTTATATGAGGCTTATATGATGGAGTGTTATAGTGAGTGTTATGATATATGAGGCTCATATGAGGCTTATATGAGGCTTATATGAGTGTTATATGAGTGTTATATGAGGCTCATATGAGGCTCATATGAGTTCATCATACAATCATTAATCAACAAAGGCAACTTTTCAAAACTTTACAACTCTAGCTTGCACATACAGTAATATGACGACCCCCCTTAACCCAGTGGCCTTTTGTTTTAAGTCAAAACTCAACAGAAGCCAAGTGTTCACCCTATCTATTTGTCTAGATTTACCCCATTAACCATGTATGTTACTGTACAGGGGTAGGCCAAATAGGCTAACGGGACTTGCCCAACCGTGATGGGAACGGTTGGCCCAGGGGCTGACCCAGGGG
The DNA here is from genome assembly GCA_022414725.1 of Microglena sp. YARC. Classification (NCBI taxonomy): domain Eukaryota; kingdom Viridiplantae; phylum Chlorophyta; class Chlorophyceae; order Chlamydomonadales; family Chlamydomonadaceae; genus Microglena; species Microglena sp. YARC. The sequence goes on from CM039463.1 coordinate 53,271,713, forward strand.
GCTGATGAACTGAACACCAAACGATCGTTTTACCATCGGTGGCCCTGAGTTTGGCTACAGTGACCATTTAATTCTACAATTTAATTAAATCATTATCCCACGATTAACCATGTTGGCAGATAGCCTAAGAGGCCGTCTACAGCTGGACCGCTAGGGGTGCTCAAAAGTAACCAGCCACGGAAGCATAAGTAACTTTAATTTTATGGGCTTGGACTGCTCCTCTCTCTTAGTCACTTAGACCCCAGGGTAAGGGTTGCCAGGTCTGGATAGGGGAACCCTATATCTAGCTTGGGTGGGTGGGTGCTGGCATGAATGTGATTGAGCTGTAAACTTGGTTAAACCCGGGTTGTTTGCAACTTTTAACTAGGGGTTGTGTTCGTTAGTTTACAACTTTTAACTCTAGGGGTTGTGTTCGTTAGTTTACAACTTTTAACTCTAGGGGTTGTGTTCGTTAGTTAACAACTTTTAACTCTAGGGGTTGTGTTCGTTAGTTTACAACTTTTAACTAGGGGTTGTGTTCGTTAGTTTACAACTTTTAACTAGGGGTTGTGTTCGTTAGTTTACAACTTTTAAATCTGGGGGAAATACAGTATCTGTTTTGTTTTTCTTGGCCACTCTTTTTTCATGTTAGGTGTGGCTAGCTTGTTCTCTCCTGCTTTGCTCAGTTGTACCTTACCACTTCCTGGTTGGTGGTGTCATTGTGTGTGACTAGTCACGAAGTGTGGGTGTGTGAAAGGGGGTATGTGCTGTAACATCTGCAGGGCCAACATTTTAAATTGTGTGGACCTCGGACCATAAAAGCCTTCCATAGCAATAAACTCCAGGCCTGGGAATCGCGCAGCAAAAAAAATGAAAACAAATTGAAAATTTGAACATCCAAGAATTGTCACAGAATGACCTCAATGGACGTGCCCAGCGGGTATTAAGGGAACAGCCTCGTAAGTATGCGATGGACGGGCTTACATCACACCTAGAGTCCAGTTACCATGCCGGTCGAAGACCCTCCGGGTGGGCCCAGATGACCTCGTTGGGGTTCGAACCAGAGGCCTGATAGGACCCCGCACCTGCTTCGTCCGAGCCGGGATCGCTCTACGATAGAGCCATCCCGCTCCGAACGGGGAAGGGTTTAGGGTTTAGCGCAGCACGATTATTTTAGTTAAAGACCAAATCCTTAAAAATATCGATGATATGATCCAATCTCTGCTTTGCTTGTGCAGGTCTGTGCATGATCGGAGCAGTATGGCCAAGGTACATGGTGTCGTTTCATCTAGTGATGCTGCTACATTAGCTGGTGTGGCTTCGTCCGATGCAAATCCAGAAGCATGACAACCGTCTTCATATATTTATGATTTTTTGGCGGAGCCCCCCCATTTGTCCGTCTGTGCGTCCGACCGACCGACCAACCGAAAAATGCAAGCCTGGCACGTCAGCCAACTGTCTCATACCTAACTGGCTTCGGTCAGCTCCAGTCCGTTGCCACCTGTCGTTCCGTTGCCAACACACTCCGCCATTTACAAGACCAGCATAGCCTGCGTCCTGACCCGCAACCGACCCATAGGAGACATAAACAACCCGTCTGCGAAGCAACCCACCCACTGAGGCTGAGTACCGTATGCGCCTTAAGTATTGGCAAGATTAAGTATTGGCAAATGTCATTTCCCCCCTAAAAGTGGGTCTCAGAAAAGCATGGCAATACTAACTTGGCAAAGGGGTCTATGGCTTTGACTGTCTCAAGTTCAGACTTGAAATCCAGTTGGCAAAGGGTCTTATGTTATTGTTACATTTCCTTGTTACATGTTCACCAAGTAGTCTTCCCAAGCTTGCTGTAAAACTATGTAACAATTCAAAGCAGGAGCATTAAACTTGCTATAGGGCTTAGTAGCCAGACCGGTATATGGGTCCAGCCAGCCAAATTGCTGGCTGGAGCCATGTAACCAAGTTCAAGGATAAGTACATGTTTACAAAGTAGTCTGCCCAAGCTTGCTGAAAATAAAACCATGTAGGGATTCAAATCAGGAACATTTAACTTGCTAGGGCTTAGTAGACATAGTACCATGGTAACCGTAACTTGGCAAAGGCCAACTACCTGGAGTGGTCTCAAGCTGGACCCCTAACCCGGTTTGGCAAAGGGTCGTTTGCCAAACCGTTTGCCAATACTTAAGGCGCATACGTGACGTATGTGACGGAACGAACCCTCCCCACCAGGGTTGTCCAAACGGACCCCAGGAGTTGCTTCCAGGGACGCACCAAAATGGGTAGGTTGCGTCCAGGGACGCAGCCAATTTCGTAGGTTGCGTCCTGGGACGCAGTAAAGTTTGAAAGTTGCGTCCCAAAAATTCCTCTTTCCCCCTCCCACAGCAACAGCAGCTTGATGCGTCCCACTGCGTCCCACTGCGTCTCAATTTTTCTCCATGCTTGATGCGTCCCACTGCGGCCACTGCGTCTCAATTTTTTCTCCATGCTTGATGCGTCCGCGGCAGCAGCAGCGGGCTCGGCAACAAAAAATTCATCCAGCCTTCGCTGCTAGGTCGGAGCATTGGTGTGCTGCGAGATTGCATTTTGACGGTTCGAATATTTTTGGAGAGATCTACCAGAATAAATCGATCACATCAAAAAATTATAGGCTTTAGACTAGGGTGCTATTTGAACCCCGCTCATCCACTCAGGGCCTGGGGGCATGTGGGGGATTTTTAGGTTCGAGTCCATTCAAATTATGTGGCTGAGAGAGTCCTTTGCGTCCTGCACCACCCACTGAGACACTCTCGAGTCGGACGCATCAGACGCACTGGGGCGCATTGGGACGCATGAGAACGCAGGTTAATGAAGTGAGACGCAACCAACTTCCAAAACCTGCGTCCCGGACGCAACCAATCTATGAGGCTGCGTCCGGGACGCAACCTACCCTGCCAATGTTGCGTCCCGGGACGCAACGGCCCTCCCCATGTTGCGTCCTGGGACGCAAGGACGTGCGTCTTGGACTACCCTGCTCCCCACGTGGCGTCTCAGGACGCAGCGTCCTGAACAACCCAGCTTCACACATAAGTCGAATGAGTCGAATAAGAACAACTGGTACTATTCCAACCTCTTTTTTGACTTCTGTGACCACACTTGGACTTATGAGACCGTGTGCCCTTAAACTGGCGGACAAAGTCCACTCCCACACCATCACTAGCTTTCAGAGTATTTTACAGTGCAGACGTTTTATGGAGACCCAACAGGGCTCAATACCAGGGGATTAGCAATTTCCCTGGTTCTCCTTGTTAAAGTTTGCCCACCAGGGGCTTATTCAGACTTCCTGACAAGGAGGCTCTTTTATGGTGACTACTACTAGCTCCGGCTTACGCAGTGGTGTCCTTAACTTCACGTCCTGAGAGTGGCGCATTACTCGGATGTAACAATTTCAAATTTCAATTTTCGAATGAGTCCTTCTCTCACACCTTCAGTTCGCTTAGCGTTTCACTCTGGTTTCACTGGCCCTTTCTTCAAAGCTACACCTGACTATTACCTCGCTGAGTGCGTATAGACACATCTGCCACAATTCTTCGTGATAACACAGCTTCGAGAGAGGATTTGTTACATAAACTCAGCAAAGCTTCATTTGGCTTTCAACGGTCTCTTTCTAGAGGGCTACTTCTACTACAGCGCTACTTTTACCGAGCTCTACTGCTTCTCCAACGATGCATGGTCCAGGGGGCGTGGGTCGGCGTTGGTTAGATTCAGATGCTAACGTGTGATCCGATGTTAATGTGCTCGAAATAAATAAGATGCACAATTGCTATATGATATACTATGTGTCCCCTTGCTTGGAGTAAGAAGAGTGCAACTGCGACAAATTAGCGATTTTGTGTTATAATTACACCGCAAGGTAAATTACTATGCTTATATCTTGCTCGAACAACTCAAATTTAGTGCTAGGGTTAATAGAATTTCGCAAGGAATCCTAATTTGTTATCATTTAGATGAAAAAATGACGTTTGCAAAAAAGCGTTTTTTTCACCTAAATTTCGTACTTTGTATCGCAATTTGCTATGCTTATATGTTGGCCAAACAACATGGAATTAGTGCACAGTATAATAGAATACAACAGAGAATTCGAATTTGCACTAAAATTGAGGTTTGGGGCATTTTTTTTTCAAAAGTTTGTTTTGCTGTTTTCTCACGATTTTGATTTTCTAGTGAATGAGCCAAATTGCCTAAGCTTCTCTGGTTATATTCACGCTAGACTTTTCAACGGCACTCATGAGGTTGGCGAAAGTGGTACCTCCGGACCGGTCAGTGCTAAACCGCTCATTCCACGCGGCCTCCTGACGCGGCCTGCGACCTCTGCCGACCTCTGCAGAGGCCTCTGCTGGGTAATCTTGAACCTGCAGTCTTGTAGAAGCCGCGGCCGGCCGCGGCTCAGTTTCCAACCGTGACATCTGGAGCCCGACGATAGGGAGATATCTGTTGGAGTCACTTGAGCTGGCCCTCAACTACTGTTGTACATGTGATCACCTCCATGACCCCATCTTGAACACTCTCGGTCGAGTAACTCGCTCGGCTGTGCATGATGGTAGTCAAGAAGTTGTTGGAGGGAACTAAATTCGCAAGGATGGACAAATCCTTTGTTTATATTTTGTAGCACGAACTCAGGGCCCCCATGGGGTATAACGATTGTTTGCCTCACAAATGCGTGGGGTTCTTGCCAAGTGTGCCCCAGTCATTCTGCAGTAACTGACCTTTTGCATAGTACTCTGGTTCTAACTCTCCATGTTCATTCGAATCGTTTAGGCTCAAGGCTTCAGCCATACATACATCAGTGATTATTTAAGACCTGATTTTTTAATGCCCGATTGAATGGATTGGATTTAAGACCTGATTATTGAATACCTGATTACGGTATTGAAGAGAATTGAAGGTGGGCACATTAGGGGCCAAGGGGCCATGACCCCCAAGCCCCCACCAAACAATGTTACACTGATGATGATTTTTATGCTTCAAACATTTGGAATGGACTCGAGTGTCTGCAGAAGGGTCCCTTCATACTTTTTTTGGAGATGGTGTTTTTTTCACTTTTGTTTTTGCCCCCCCCCCTTGCACTCGGATAACCCTGTATAAATGGGCTAAAAATGCGAATGACGTGACTTAGTGACCAATCCTATTGCGCCAGTCCTTCCCGTACCCTGCCCTATTGGTTGCTGTCAGATGTCACTGTCCACCACAAATGGCCGCAGGGCCAGTATCTAAGGGGGATCCCCGTGCGTACCCGGGTTCATTGCTGTCGCTGGCCACCGCTAATGGCCGGCTGTCTAGTATCTATGGGGAAGCCATGTGCGTCATCCCCCCCTCCTACTTAACCCCGGTCACGTGACAAACGGCCCCTTCTTGACAGGAGGGCCATGTGCGTACTCTGGTTCATTGCTGAACCCGCCTTCCTAGCGCTTGGAGGGAGCACGATGGGGTCAGTGGCCGATGGCCGCAGAACTGCCATCCCCTGGAAGCCCGGCCCAACCCCAACTGGCCGTACAGCCTCCAAATCACTCTAATTTGGAGTATTTTGATGACTCGGACAGGAACAGTCTGTACATCAGCGCTTCAACACGAGTGTCGGTTTCTGTATTCTATGTATATGTACTTCGATCATCTACGACATTGAGTGATGCCGGTTGCCGGTTGATGCCTCTGTCTGTTTAAGTTTACTCATTGAGCGGTCCAGGCAGCTAAACCACGAACCCCATACCTATTTTGCCTTTTTACCTCATTGATATACCTGAGTGAATCGCTCCAAGCTACTTTGAATCGCCAGGGACATCCTGCGAGACATCCGCGTCACTCTGAAGCTGCTCCATCTGGCCTGAGACTCCATGCACCACGTCATAACAGGTGCGAGTAAGGACTTCGGACTGGTCTTCGTTCCGTAGGCTCATCAGATTCCGCGTTGGGTCTGGGTCGTGATCTGGTGGGTCTGGTTCGCGGGCATGATACCCAGGGATTGCCAAACGGGTTTTCAGCCTACGCCTGGCTGCTCAGCGTCTTCCAATTCCATGAACCCCCGTGCGATAACCAGAGAGCGTACAAATGCGATCCCACTGACTGGCTAAGGCCGCATGATACCTACGCATCTGTACATCACATGGCTAAGGCCGCAAATTTAGAGAATCTTCAGGCACCCTCCTCGAATCCTTGCGTCCTCTAATCGCCAATCCTTAAATCGCTAGTCCTTACGCGCCCATCTGCTGGGGGCTCACGACCATATGGGATGAAGCTGGGCGAGGGGTACTGCTCGAGGGGTTCACAACTCTCAGGAGGCAAGGTTGCCGACGTGCCATCCAAAGTTACCGTCTCTAAAGATATGCTATGTGCTCGGTGGACCATCTTGTTATGATCTTGATCGATTTTCAGCACTCCAATGAGACTGGCTGGCTATGGGAAGCTGAAATGTCATATGTTCTCTGGCTCCCCACAATACTCTGGGGTTTTGAGTGATGTCATGTGAAAGAGGAGATCAATTGCTGTCAGATGAGCTAACATACAGTTAATTTGATCCCCCCCACCCACCCCCCACACCCACACCCACACCCACACCCACACCCACACCCACAGAATATTCAGCCTCAGGCTTTCTCAAATCACTGACCTCCTTTCATCGACCATCCCCCTTACTTTCTTCCGGTCAAACCCTTGCACTGCAAAGTTGGGGGTCTTCTGCACCCACCCGTTTCTGCACCCCTGAAGCACCCCAACACTCATAATGCACCCTTTCAGGCTCAATGAAAAGGTGCCGCAGACCCCCCAAATCAGCAGTGTTACTTCTGACTGAATTCATCCCCCCCCTCAGGTCTATCACCATGGTGGTGCCAAAGGCCCCCCAAATTAGCAGTGTTACTTCTGACTGTATCCATCCCCTCCCTCAGGTCTATAACCATGGTGGTGCACAAGGCCCCCCAAATTAGCAGTGTTACTTCTGACTGTATCCATCCCCTCCCTCAGGTCTATCACCATGGTGGTGCCCAAGGCCCCCCAAATTAGCAGTGTTACTTCTGACTGTATCCATCCCCTCCCTCAGGTCTATCACCATGGTGGTGCCAAAGCCCCCCCAAATTAGCAGTGTTACTTCTGACTGTATCCATCCCCTCCCTCAGGTCTATCACCATGGTGGTGCCCAAGGCCCCCCAAATTAGCAGTGTTACTCCTGACTGTATCCATCCCCTCCCTCAGGTCTATCACCATGGTGGTGCCCAAGGCCCCCCAAATTAGCAGTGTTACTTCTGACTGTATCCATCCCCTCCCTCAGGTCTATCACCATGGTGGTGCCCAAGGCCCCCCAAATTAGCAGTGTTACTTCTGACTGTATCCATCCCCTCCCTCAGGTCTATCACCATGGTGGTGCCCAAGGCCCCCCAAATTAGCAGTGTTACTTCTGCCTGAAGTAATCCCCTCCCTCAGGTCCATCACTAAGGTGGTGCTGAAGGCCCCCCAATTTAGCAGTGTTACTTCTGACTGTATCCATCCCCTCCCTCAGGTCTATCACCATGGTGGTGCCCAAGGCCCCCCAAATTAGCAGTGTTATTTCTGCCTGAAGTAATCCCCTCCCTCAGGTCCATCACTAAGGTGGTGCTGAAGGCCCCCCAATTTAGCAGTGTTACTTCTGACTGAAGTCATCCCCTCCCTCAGGTCTACCACCATGGTGGTGCCAAAGGCCCCCCAGATTATCAGTGTTACATCTAACCGAAGCCATCCCCTCCCACAGGTCTACCACCATGGTGCCTACCACACAAGCGGCCCCGTTGGCCCCCAATTCAGAGGCTCAGTTCTGTGCCTTTGTCAATGTTCGTGCTGGCCATGACACATGCGGTCAACGCAGGTATGAGTATACCTACCCCCACCCCCCCACCCCACAAACACACCAATAATCGTGCTGGCCATGACACACGCGGTCAACGCAGTAAGAGTATACCTGCCCCCCCCCCCCCCCCCCCCCCCCCCCTACCCCATCCCCTGCAAATTTGGGGGTCTTCGGCACCCTTTTATTTTGCTGAAAAAGGTGTCTAAGGGTGCCGTAGGGGTGCAGAAAGGCTACCGGAGAACCCCCAAATGTGCAGTGTCCCCCCCCCCCCCCCCCCCCCCCCCCCTCCCCTCCCCTCCCCACCCCACACCCACCCACACTCTAGCACGAGTAATCATGCCATGACACACGCGGTCAACGCAGGTATGAGTTCCCCCCCCCCCGCCTCCCACTCCCCCCCCCCATCCCCTTCCAAATTTTGGGGGGGTCTTTGGAACCCTTTTCTTTTGCTGAAAAGGGTGTATTCTGTGTGTATAAGGGTGCCTCAGGGGTGCTAAAATAAAGGGTGCCGAAGAACAACCAAATTTGCAGTGCCCCCCCCCCCCCCCCCCCTACCCTGTACCGCCCTTCCCATTGTCCTGTAATGCTCTTGTACATCCTACCCCTGTACTGCCCTTCCCATTACCCTGCAATTATCTTGTACATCCTACCCCTGTACTACCCTTCCCATTACCCTGCAATGCTTTTGTACATCCTACCCCTGCACTGCCCTTCCCATTACCCTGCAATGCTTTTGTACATCCTACCCCTGTACTACCCTTCCCATTGCCCTGCTTCCATCTTAAACCCTGCTTCCACCCTCCGCCCTGCTTCCACCTTCCACCCTGCTTCCATCTTGAACCCTGCTTCCACCTGCCACCCTGCTTCAATCCTACCTCCACCCTCCACCCTGCTTCCACCTTCCACCCTCCTTCCACCCTACTTCCACCTTCCACCCTTCCTTCACCTCCCACGCTGCTTCCACCCTGCTTCCACCTGCCACCCGTCTTCCACCTTCCACCCTTCCTCCACCTTCCACCCTGCTTCCACTGCCACCCTGCTTCCACCTCCTACCCTGCTTTTACCTCCCACCCTGCTTCCACCGTCCACCCTGCTTCCACCTTCCACCCTACCTGCCTCCCCCTTCCACCCTGCCTCCACCTTCTGCCCTGCTTTAACCCTGCTTCCACCTCCTACCCTGCTTTTACCTCCCACCCTGCTTCCACCGTCCACCCTGCTTCCACCTTCCACCCTACCTGCCTCCCCCTTCCACCCTGCCTCCACCTTCTGCCCTGCTTTAACCCTGCTTCCACCTTCAACCCTTCCTCCACCTTCCACCCTACCTGCCTCCACCTTGCTTCCACCATGCCTCCACCTTCCTCCCTGCTTTAACTCTGCTTCCACCTTTCACCCTGCTACCACCTTCCACCCAACCTGCCTCAACCTTCCACCCTGCCTCCACCTTCTGCCCTGCTTTATCCCTGCTTCCACTTTCCACCCTGATTCCACTTTCCACCCTGATTCCACCTTCCACCCTGATTCCACCTTCCACCCTGATTCCACCCTCCACCCTGATTCCACCTTCCACCCTGCTTCCACCTTCCACCCTCA
>CM039463.1:53288627-53311127 GCA_022414725.1 Microglena sp. YARC
CGCAGTCTGCCCCGCTGGCCAGTATGAGGTTAATGCCCCTTCCGGAGTTTGTGCTGGTAAGTGTGAATTTAAGGTAACTGAAGTAAACGTGTGGTACTATGAGACCAAGAAACACAGATGGAGCGCATGTGATTGAAGTCATTGATTGGTGACTAGGATGGCGTAGAATGACGGTACTGCCTGCATACTGGCTACCTAGCACAGTTTTGCCATTCACACAAGTGCACTGGGGAGGTGGAAGCACCATATATCATGTTATGTTGTCTAGTAACATTTGTGTGTATTAGGACTTGCCACCTTGGAAGAGGTAGAGACCTTCCCTCCGTGCTGCCGCATGGTAGTCCAAGCTCAGGTGCAGTTGCGGTCTGCGGTGCGAGCCCTGGCCTGGTTCACTAATTTTGGACTTCCGCCTTGGAAGAGGTAGAGACCTTCCCTCCGTGCTGCCACATGGTAGTCCAAAGTCAGGTGCAGTTGCAGCAAACCAAACTCAGATGCAGTTGCAGCAAACCAAACTCAGGTGCAGTTGCAGCAAACCAAACTCAGGTGCAGTTGCAGCAAACCAAACTCAGGTGCAGTTGCAGCCAACCAAAGTCAGGTGCAGTTGCAGCAAACCAAAGTCAGGTGCAGTTGCAGCAAACCAAACTCAGGTGCAGTTGCAGCCAACCAAACTCAGGTGCAGTTGCAGCAAACCAAACTCAGGTGCAGTTGCAGCAAACCAAACTCAGGTGCAGTTGCAGCAAACCAAAGTCAGGTGCAGTTGCAGCAAACCAAAGTCAGGTGCAGTTGCAGCAAACCAAACCCAGGTGCAGTTGCAGCAAACCAAACTCAGGCGCAGTTGCAGCAAACCAAAGTCAGGTGCAGTTGCAGCAAACCAAACTCAGGTGCAGTTGCAGCAAACCAAATTCAGGTGCAGTTGCAGCAAACCAAATTCAGGTGCAGTTGCAGCAAACCAAAGTCAGGTGCAGTTGCAGCCAACCAAACTCAGGTGCAGTTGCAGCCAACCAAAGTCAGGTGCAGTTGCAGCCAACCAAACTCAGGTGCAGTTGCAGCAAACCAAAGTCAGGTGCAGTTGCAGCAAACCAAACTCAGGTGCAGTTGCAGCCAACCAAAGTCAGGTGCAGTTGCAGCCAACCAAAGTCAGGTGCAGTTGCAGCAAACCAAAGTCAGGTGCAGTTGCAGCAAACCAAACTCAGGTGCAGTTGCAGCAAACCAAACTCAGGTGCAGTTGCAGCAAACCAAACTCAGGTGCAGTTGCAGCAAACCAAAGTCAGGTGCAGTTGCAGCAAACCAAAGTCAGGTGCAGTTGCAGCAAACCAAACCCAGGTGCAGTTGCAGCCAACCAAACTCAGGCGCAGTTGCAGCAAACCAAAGTCAGGTGCAGTTGCAGCAAACCAAAGTCAGGTGCAGTTGCAGCAAACCAAAGTCAGGTGCAGTTGCAGCAAACCAAATTCAGGTGCAGTTGCAGCAAACCAAAGTCAGGTGCAGTTGCAGCAAACCAAAGTCAGGTGCAGTTGCAGCCAACCAAACTCAGGTGCAGTTGCAGCCAACCAAACTCAGGTGCAGTTGCAGCAAACCAAAGTCAGGTGCAGTTGCAGCAAACCAAAGTCAGGTGCAGTTGCAGCAAACCAAAGTCAGGTGCAGTTGCAGCAAACCAAACTCAGGTGCAGTTGCAGCAAACCAAAGTCAGGTGCAGTTGCAGCAAACCAAACTCAGGTGCAGTTGCAGCAAACCAAAGTCAGGTGCAGTTGCAGCAAACCAAAGTCAGGTGCAGTTGCAGCAAACCAAACTCAGGTGCAGTTGCAGCAAACCAAACTCAGGTGCATTTGCAGCAAAACCAAAGCCAGGTGCAGTTGCAGCAAAACCAAACTCAGGTGCAGTTGCAGTCTGCGAAACCAAATAAAGCAAACATAGTAGCCATTCTCCATCATGCATAATACAGGCAAGCGGGAGCGTTCCTTAAATCTCACAGCCTGTGGCAGCTCGTACTATTTTTCAAATTGTGTGTGTGTGTGCTTGCAGTGTTGCAGGTTGCATTTGGTTGTGAGCTGATGAGGTGATTTGAGTGTTCAGGGTTACCATATTTAATGTCCTGTTCCCAGTCCAAACCATATAACAGTTTGTGTTCTAGTAATACGTGCATGTGTACTGGCAGTACTGCAGGTTGCATGTGGTTATGAGCTGATGAGGTGATTTGATTGTTCAGGGTTTCCATGTTTCATGTCCTGTCACCATTCCAAACATGTCCAATGCTGCTAACTCAGACAAACAAATATAGTCAACCACCCCAACCACTCAAAACTGCACCCTCACACACACACACTCACCACCCCCCTCCGCACACAAACATGCTGCAAACTCGAAACGACAGCCACACACGCTCACATGCGCCCATCCTTCTTTGCTCCCATTCACCGCCCACCAACTTATCCACTCACCCTGTCTCCCTACATACCAACTTACCCTCTCACCCTGCCTCCCTACCCACCAACTTAACCACTCACCCTGCCTCCCTACCCACCAACGTATCCACTCACCCTATCTCCCTACCCACCAACTTAACCACTAACCCTGCCTCCCTACCCACCAGCGTATCCACTCACCCTATCTCCCTACCCACCAACTTAACCACTCACCCTGCCTCCCTACCCACCAACTTATCCACTCACCCTGACTCTCTTCCCACCCTCCCACCCACCAGATCTCACAGTCTGCAACATCCAGAATGAGTTCGCATTTAAAGCTGCTACCCCTACCTCAAACAGAGTCTGCCGTGAGCGACCAACTCGACATCTGCTTCAGAAAGGTATGCTAAGATCAGGGCTTCTTTTCAAATCTGAAAGTGGTTTTTTCTAGCTTTCAGGTTCTAGGCCTCCTCCAAGGACAACGTCCCTGTAGGTTTTTCTAGGCGGCCCGAGCTGGGAGGGACCGGGGACCAGGAGGTACAGGGTTGGGAGGGGGGGGAGTTGGGGAACCATGCATCATTTTACAGCTAGCTAAGATCAGAGGGTGGTCAGTGACTTCAGCTATCCTCCTTTTCACATTTCAAGAGGTATTTTAAAATAATTCACCTGTTCCCTCTGTGTTGTGCCCTCTGTGTAGTTCCCTCTCCTGTTACCTCAGTGTAGTGCCCGCTATGTAGTGCCCTATCCTGTTACCTCTGTGTAGTGCTCTCTGTGTAGTACCCTCTCCTGTTGCCTACGTGTAGTGCCCTCTGTGTAGTGCCCCCTTCGGTTGCCTCTGTGTAGTGCCCTCTGTGTAGTGCCCTCTCCTGTCACCTGTGTAGTGCCCTCTGTGTAGTGCCCTCTCCTGTCACCTCTGCGTAGTGCCCTATGTGTAGTGCCCTCTGAGTAGTGCCCTCTCCTGTCACCTACCTCTGTGTAGTGCCCTCTCCTTTCACCTCTGTGTAGTGCCCTCTGTATAGTGCGCTCTCCTGTTCACCAGCTTGCTTGTGTTCCACCCCACACATACATGATAGCTATCAGTGGGAGGTTGCCTTAACTTTCACTTGGGGATGCCACACACACACACAGACACACACATACACACGCAATCTGACCTCCTTGCTTTTCAACATACTCAGAGTCCAACCCCACACATTCATGAGAGCTATCAGTGGAAGGTCACCTTCAACTTTTGCCTTGGGGATGCCACACACACACACAGACACACACATACAATATAACCTCCTTGCTTCCCTCCACACTTTGTTTTTGATCCACGAATTGATCCTCCTCCTTGCCCCTGTTAGTTTAATCATGTCTGACCTGGCATGCACTGCTACTTTGGGGGGTCATGGGCACCTTTTTCTGCAAGCGCCGCACCCTTCACACCCACATTGCACCCTTTCAAGCCCATTTTTTCCTCTTTGTGCATGATGTTTTGAAGTCTCCCTTAACTCTGTCAAGCCAAGGGCACATTTGGAGTAAAGTAGGGCACCAAGAAAAATGTAATAATCATCATCATCATCATCAATTAAAGGGTTAAAAAAAAGTGAGTACTAAAAAGCTGACAGATTTCAGTGGCACTTCTCCTGAGGAATGAGGAGTGATCTATGCCGGTTTATCATAGCTTTTATTTTCAGCTATGAGCAACAGCTTCTAGTCAGCTCCCTGAGCCAGTCACTGGGTAGAGCCTCAAGATATCAACTGTATTGGAAAGATGATCATGTCTTCAAAAGCACTTTGTTGCGATATGTTTGGATGGATAGGGAGCCAGGGGAGCTGCCAAGAAGCTGCTGCTGGTTGCTGAAAATAAAAGCGATGCGAGTGATCACTTGCGCCGCCAATGAATTTAACTCTCTGTAGACTGCCCTTCCTCCATGTCATGTACTGCCCCTCCTCCATGTCCTGTACTGCCCCTATTCCAATGAATGTGACTCTCCCTAGACTGCCCATCCTCCATGTCCTGTATTGCCCCTCCTCCATGTCCTGTACTGCCCCTCTTCCAATAATTGTGACTCTCCCTAGACTGCCAATCCTCCATGTCCTGTATTGCCCCTCCTCCATGTCCTGTACTGCCCCTCTTCCAATAATTGTGACTCTCCCTAGACTGCCAATCCTCCATGTCATATACTGCCCTGACTCTATTGAATGTGATTCTCCCTAGAGTGCCTTCGTCCCGTTACCCTGCAATCATTTTGGAAGTCCTATCCCCTTCTGCATTTTGTCGAATTGGTCAGCGATTTCAAAAAGCGCTAAAACTGCGCGCTGCGCCCACAGAGGGTTGAAAGAACTGCATGAAACGCGCAGTGGGGCTCAAAAAGCGTGCAGGAAATCGCGCTGCTGCGCGCTTTGAAGTACCCTGGTCCTATCCCCATACTTTCCTCCTTCCCATTGCCCTGCAATGCCCTGGTACATTCGCATCTTCCCCCTTCACTCCATGCAGCACATACATGCATTATACCACATGCATACATACATGCATTATACCACATGCATACATACATGCATTATACCACATGCATACATACATGCATTATACCACATGCATACATACATGCATTATACCACATGCATACATACATGCATTATACCACATGCATACATACATGCATTATACCACATGCATACATACATGCATTATACCACATGCGTACATACATGCATTATACCACGTGCATACATACATGCATTATACCACATGCATACATACATTATACCACATGCATACATACATGCATTATACCACATGCATACATACATGCATTATACCACATGCACACATACATGCATTATACCACATGCAGCACAAACGTGCATTATACCCATCCATGTACTGTTCTGTCTTCCACTATGCTTCCACCTTCCAACCCTGCTTTCACCTCCACCTTCATGTACTGCTTTCACCTCCACCTTCATGTACTGCTTCCACCTCCACCTTCATGTACTGCTTTCAACTCCACCTTCTGTACTGCTAAACCTCCACCTTCATGTACTGCTTTCCAGTACTGCTTTCACCTCCACCTTCATGTACTGCTTTCACCTCCACCTTCATGTACTGCTTTCACCTCCACCTTCATGTACTGCTTTCACCTCCACCTTCATGTACTGCTTTCACCTCCACCTTCATGTACTGCTTCACCTCCACCTTCATGTACTGCTTCACCTCCACCTTCATGTACTGCTTTCACCTCCACCTTCATGTACTGCTTTCACCTCCACCTTCATGTACTGCTTTCAACTCCACCTTCATGTACTGCTTTCCACCTCCACCTTTCATGTACTGCTTTCACCTCCACCTTCATGTACTGCTTTCACCTCCACCTTCATGTACTGCTTTCACCTCCACCTTCATGTACTGCTTTCACCTCCACCTTCATGTACTGCTTTCACCTCCACCTTCATGTACTGCTTTCACCTCCACCTTCATGTACTGCTTTCACCTCCACCTTCATGTACTGCTTTCACCTCCACCTTCATGTACTGCTTTCCACCTCCACCTTATGTACTGCTTCCACCTCCACCTTCATGTACTGCTTTCACCTCCACCTTCATGTACTGCTTCACCTCCACCTTCATGTTACTGCTTTCCTCCACCTTCATGTACTGCTTCCACCTCCACCTTCATGTACTGCTTTCACCTCCACCTTCATGTACTGCTTTCACCTCCACCTTCATGTACTGCTTCCACCTCCACCTTCATGTACTGCTTCCACCTCCACCTTCATGTACTGCTTTCACCTCCACCTTCATGTACTGCTTTCACCTCCACCTTCATGTACTGCTTTCACCTCCACCTTCATGTACTGCTTCCACCTCCACCTCCACCTTCATGTACTGCTTTCACCTCCACCTTCATGTACTGCTTCCACCTCCACCTTCATGTACTGCTTCCACCTCCACCTTCATGTACTGCTTTCAACTCTACCTTCATGTACTGCTTCCACGTCCACCTTCATGTACTGCTTCCACCTCACCTTCACTCTTTCCACCTTCATGTACTGCTTCCACCTCTGTACTGCTTCATTGTACTGCTTTCACCTCCACCCCCATGTACTGCAGAACTTGTAAGAAGAATTCTGGGTAAAGGCAAGACAAGCAAAAACCTGAAGGCAAGACAAGCAAAGGAAATGATGGCAATGCAAGCAAAGAAAATGACGGTAGGTAAAGCAAGGTGGAAGACAGGACAGTCAAGGGATGGGGCTTATGCTTGTATATATGTGATGCATATACTGAAGTAGAAGGACACGCAGTATAGGGGTATGATGTACAAGAGCATTGCAGGGTAATGGGAAAGGCAGTACATGGATAGGATGTACAAGAACATTGCAGGGTTATGGGAAGGGGGGCGGCCTAGGGAGAGTGAACAGGATTGTCACATCCATTGGCATAGCAAGTGATTACTGGTGGTGGTGGTGGGGGGGCTAGTGAGGGAGCAGGGGGGGGAGGGCAGGGATTTGTTTTAGCAAGTGGTTACTAGATCTTGGAGTACTCCTTAACCCCATGAGCAGTTGATCAGCTCCGAAAGCATGTAAGAGAATGGTGTGGATACAAGGGGATTCAGGGAAAGACACGAGGATAGCATTATTATGAGGATAATGTTGTTACTACATTTTGGATCAATCCTTAACCAGTGCCACCTCACAGCTAGTATGGTCGGGAAGGCATGCGCCCATATGAGGGTGGCAATGGCAGGATCACTTATCCCCATTCAACGATTTGTACAGGTGTGGAGGTGGTGTGTGGCGGAGGGGGTCAGAAGTGCCTGAAGAACAGAGCCTGTAACATACATACAAACATCGATATATACATACATGCATACATACATGCATACATACATACATGCATACATGCATACATACGGATTTGACGAATGTTTCAATGGCTGAGCTCCTTGAACGACGAAAGTGCCGGGTTTGAATTCCCACGGGTGCGTCTGAGTGTTATCAGTCTCTGTTAACCGCCATGGTAGCTTTGTCCAGGTAAAGTAGCAGCCCGTTCCCTACCACTGTAAGACGGGGCTCCCTTAATACCACGCCCCACGAGGCGTTATCATTACGCCTAGGGTCACTTCATTGGTCTTGGGTCTGGAGAGCATTATTAATTTATTACACCACCCAACAATTACCTGACAACCACTTGGTACTTCACTGGGCTACACCAACTGGCTGACACCACAACACAGGTTAACTACTACCCCACAATCCCACATACATTGCATCCTTGCACACACACACATGTTGCATCCTTGTGTTCACATATGCACACATGCACTCATCGTTCTTTGCTCCCTTACACCGCCCACCAACCTATCTTTACCCTGCCTCCCCCCTCACCCTTCCACCTTCCAGTTCTCCCATTCTGCACCGATGGCCAGGACCAGTTTGCCCGTAACAAAAAAGACAGATGTGTTGGTAAGTGTTACCAGCATACAAGCGGTGTGATTATGTGACCAAGAACGATAGATGGAAGGCGTGTGATTTAAGTCATTGATTGGTAACTAGGACGGTGTTTACTGATGGTCTGCTTGCATACTGGCTACCAAGCACAGGTGTGCCATTCACACATGTGCACTGGGGAGGTGGTAAGCACAATATAGCAGGTTATGTCCTAGTAACATATATGCGTGTGGTGGTTGGCTCCAGTGAAAGCAATCAGGCTGGCACCCTCAACCTCATGCCTCGTAATAAGGCGTACACATGTTGCATCCCTGCACACACACGTGTTGCATCCTGGCGCTCTCACATGCACACATGCACTCATCCTTCTTTGCTCCCTTCCACCGCCCACCAACCTGTCTTCACCCTGCCTCACCCCTCACCCTTGCACCCACCCTTTTTCTCACAGCCTGCCCCGCTGGAACGCACTCCCCTAATGGAGCCAGTTGCGTTGGTAAGTGCAAACAGTATACAAGCTGAGTGATTCTGTGACAAAGAACGATAGGTGGAAGGCTTGTGATTTAAGTCATTGGTTGTTTACTAGGACGGTGTATACTGATGGTCCATCATACTTTTTCTTTTCAGCTACGAGCAGCAGCTTCCTGAGCCAGCCTCTAGGCTAAGCCCCCAGATTTAGACTGTTCTGGACAGTGGATTCTGTCAGCTTCCAGACACACTAAGTTGCGTCAGCTTTGGCTGAGTAGCCAGTCAGGCGAGCTGCCTAGAAGCAGCTGCTTATAGCTGAAAAGAAAAACACTGTGGTCTATGGTACACTGATGGCCTGCACACTGGCTACCTAGCACAGTTGTGCCATTCACACATGAGCACTGGGGAGGTGGCAAACATAGTATAGCAGGTTATGTTCGAGTACCATATGTGTGTGTGCATGGTGGTTGGCCCCAGTGAAAGCAAACGGGCTTCCCCCCTCAACCTCACGCCTCATAATAAGGCATACTATTTATTTCTGTGTGCGTGTGTGTTCAGTGTTCTCATCTTTCATGTCCTGTCATCAGTGCAAAAACGTCCCATGCTGTTAACTCAGACAAACAGCAAATATATTTTCAACCACACCAACAATAACCTGCCAACTACCAGCACACAGTCACATACACACACACATGCTCCCATTCACCGTCCACCAACATTTCCGCTCACCGTGCCTCTCCACCCACCCTCCCACCCACCAGCTGTCACAGTCTGCACTGCCTATGATCAGTACGAGACCACAGCTCATACCGCTACCTCGCATGCACCCACCTTTCTTTGCTCCCATTCACTGCCCACCAACACATCCGCTCACCCTGCCTCCCCACCCACCCTCCCACCCACCAGCTGTCACAGTCTGCACTGCCTATGATCAGTACGAGACCACAGCTCCTACCTCGCATGCATCCATCTTTCTTTGCTCACATTCACTGCCCATCAACGTATCCGCTCACCCTGCCTCCCCTCCCACCCTCCCACCCATCAGTGCCTACTCGACACCTGTGAAGTTTTGTTCCCTCAGGCCACTGCCATTGAGGGATTCCCTCGATTCGCACTGAACCAAATGTTCACTGCTGCATGAACTCAGGGCCCGCGCGGGTAAAATGATTGTTTGGGGTTCAGTTCATTAGTGCTCTTACGTCATAGACCCTCCTGTCATGGTTGGGCAAGTCCTTTGAGCCTATTTGGTGTACCCCGCCCTAGACTGTAACAACCAACTAATTAATTCCCTCGATTTTTATTATAATAGTCATAATAAATGTTACAAGGTTTTATATGCTAGGTTCGACGTCAAACCGTCTGCACATTGCAGCCAACAATCCCCCCCCCCCCCCCCCCCCCATAGCCTTTCTTTACAGCGACGAGCTCCAGCTTCTAGGTAGCTCCCCCACCTGGCTATTGAGCCAAACACAAATCAGGCTAGTGCACAAGGAAGCCGGCATAGTCATTTATTTTAGCACCTCTGAAATCTGTGGGCTTGGCCCAATGGCTGGCTCAGGTAGCAACCTAGAAGCTGCTACTCGTAGCTGAAAATAAAATGATTGGATCGGTCATACCATCTAAATGGTGGACCTGCCCTCGGGTATCATCACCGGCCTAAGGGTACCAACTCGTTCGTAAAGAGTAACTCCTCCAATCTCATATTTTCTTTGTGTTCTGCTAGCATAGGGAGACCTACCCTATGAGGCGAAGAAGAATAAGAATTGTTACAAGGTCCTATACGCCAGGTTTGGCTTCTAACGGTCTGCACATTGCATTGAACACTTATCCCTTGCGAGAACCACGGAGACCAGGGATTTCTGGTGCACATGTCGGAGCGAGTGCAGATTCGAACCGGGGACTCCTCCGGTTGTGGTGATCTTTGAGGCGAAAATCCTTCTTGCAACAAAAGCAGGTGGCAACGTCTTTGGCGGGACTGAAGGCTCCTCTGTGGCAGCATTAGTAACTCTGGGTCTCCAGGATTAGCGGGTTTAGCGGGCATCAAAAGTACAATTCCTGTCACACAATTACTTCGTTTTGTAGTACACAGCTGGCGGCTCTTCTGTAGCAGCATTTTGTTTCCAACCCCTTCAGTTTAGGATTTGAAAAGTGGCTACACTCAAAATATTGAATGTGCTCGCATTGGAGAAGCTGAGGAACCCAGTCAAATTTGAAGACTTAGTTCTTGAACTTGTTTACATAGCTCCAGCCAGCGGCTTAGCTGCTCGCCGCCAATGGTAGTAACACATATATTACCAGGAAAATATAAACGCGAACATTGTTTTCCAATTTTCCCGACTTGATTACAAGGGCCATCTTGGTTGGTTCGGGCAAGGGGGTTATCGGTAGTGGGAGAAAGGTGAGTTGTTTGCGGTTTACAACATGTTTGCGAACTAATCCCGTTCCGACGAATGGCTCAATGCTAGAGCTCGTAGAAACAAGAGGGTGCAGGGTTCGAATCCCTACGGTGCGCTTTAGTGTTCGCGGTCGCTGTCAACCGCCATGGTAGCTTTGTCCAGGTGAAGTAGCAGCCCGTTCAATATAGCCGCAAGTAAGGAGGGGCTCCCTTAATAGCACGCCCAACCAGCCGTTATGATTACTTTGTTTGCGATTACTTTGTTTGCGTAGCCGCTTTACCGATTACAATGGTCTAGTGGTAGACCAGATTGCTAAGGAACGAAGAGTCGGGGGTTCCCCTTCGGTCGCTCTTGGCGTTGCAGGTCGTCGTCAACCGCGATGGTAGCTTGTCCAGTTGAGGTAGGAGACCGCTCCCCACCCGCGTACGACGGGCTCCCTTAATACCACGCCCCACCAGGCGTTATCATTACTTTTGTTTGCGTACTGATGTAGAGCTTTGCAACAGTTCTTAGTGTCTTGAGGATTAATGGACAAGGGACCAGCCAATGGGCCATAGGTTCTTCTGTTCCCACCCACAGGAAACATACTTTCCCCCCTGATAGAGGGCGCCCTAAAAAAAGATAACGCCTGGAGGGCCGTGGTGTTAAGGGCCATCCCGTACGCCACAGCTGGGGAAAGTCACCGTGGCAGACATGATAAGTGTCACCCTCCATGCGGTAGGGACTCCTTCATGCGACGTGTGTCAAGAATGCTGATCCAGGAGGCAATAGATTCTCTGCTTAGCTTAGACATGAGTTTTTTGTCTACTTGTTCGCTTCACCTTTTTGTGTCTACTTGTTTTTTTGTCTACTTGTTCGCGACTTTTTTTCGCTTAATCGGGCACCCTATCTAAATTGTATATTTGGTCCCCAGCACGACAGAGGCTACAAAGAAGAGGTTGTCGGCACTGATTCTTCTGTGATGAGTCGCCATTCCGTTGCTGCATGGCGACGCTCGGATCTTTGGAAACTACCGTAGGCGGCTGAGTTGTTGGTGTTCATTGAGCAGGCGGTCGTAAAAAACTTAACGAAATAATTACGGTATGTGAACTAACTTGGGCGGTTGGAAAGAAGTGAACAAAACCCGAATGAAAACAATCGGCTTAACCTGCCGTATTTGGCTTACCCCTGAACTATAACAGCAAGATGCATATAAAGGCTGCTAATCGAGCTCTGGCTATATGGCTTATCTCATCTGCCTGTTTGCAGTCAAGCAAGGCAACCCGTAATACATTGGCAATTCAATAACCTCCACCACGCATTTCACCAAGGATATAATAAAATAACTCATCAATATGAGCAACAAATCAAATTGCTGATATGCCAACTGTACTAGGTGCCCGAATCGTAGTTGACTACAGGCAGGCTGTTTGCAAGACACTTGAATACACTCAACTGCTGAGCGGCGACAATAATAATTAGGGCTACATAGATTTGAAGGAGTGAAATAATTTTGTGAAGTGAAATAACTCGTATACATATTTTGACCACCTGCTGAAGTTGTTGCAACAATGCTACAGCTAGCTGATCCCTAGTATACAGTACAGCTGATGTACAGCTAGCTGATCCCTAGTATACAGTACAGCTGATATACAGCTAGCTGATCCCTTGTATACAATACAGCTGATGTACAGCTAGCTGATCCCTAGTATACAGTACAGCTGATGTACAGCTAGCTGATCCCTAGTATATAGTACAGCTGATGTACAGCTAGCTGATCCCTAGTATACAGTACAGCTGATGTACAGCTAGTTGATCCCTAGTATACAGTACAGCTGATGTACAGCTAGCTGATCCCTTGTATACAATACAGCTGATGTACAGCTAGCTGATCCCTAGTATACAGTACAGCTGATGTACAGCTAGCTGATCCCTAGTATATAGTACAGCTGATGTACAGCTAGCTGATCCCTAGTATGCAGTACAATACAGCTGATGTACAGCTAGCTGATCCCTAGTATACAGTACAGCTGATGTACAGCTAGCTGATCCCTTGTATACAGTACAGCTGATGTACAGCTAGCTGATCCCTAGTATGCAGTACATACAGCTGATGTACAACTAGCTGATCCCTAGTATGCAGTACAGCTAGTCTCTGAATCCACTGAGCATGCTCCCTGCTTTCCATGGGTATCGCATAGGGGGCTGTAAGCATGCTAGAGAGTGCTTGCCATGGGTATCACATAGGGGGCTGTAAGCATGCTAGAGAGTGCCTGCCATGGGTATCACATAGGGGGCTGTAAGCATGCTAGAGAGTGCTTGCCATGGGTATCACATAGGTGGATGTAAGCATAAGAGAAAGCGGTTTAAGTTCAGAGAATGCCGCAGCTGAGGTGTTTCCAGACGCCAAAGTCTACGACTTGCTTGCTACCAGTTTTTGTTTGCTACCAGTTTTTCTTATTCACAGAATGAATTACTGTGGTTATATAGCACCATATTGATGGTTGGCCCCAGCGCAAGCAAACGGGCTGGCCCCCGCAACCTCACGCCTCATATTAACTATTTCTTTATGATTTATTCACATAGCACCATGGTGCTCCTAGTAGTTTTTGCGCTTGGGCAGCTGAGGTCTGTAATGTTGGTTCCCCTTTAGAGTGAACTTGTGCAGCTTTGAAGCCGGCTTGTCCAGTTCTTGTAAAACAGCATCTAATCCAACCTGTGACTGCCAGTTGCTAGCTGTCACTGCGTGGAAATCAAGGCGCGTGTAATACTTCTGCAACCTGGCTGCTGCTTCTGCGTCGGAGTTCTCCGCAGACAGCTGATGAGACTTCTTAAATGTGCCCAGCTTGCTGATTGAAACGCTGCTCAGAACATTGCGCCCCCCTCGACTAAGGCCGCGGCTTCTATTAGAGGCTCTGCTAGGTGAACCTACGTTCCTTGCTGCCCCAGGAACACGCAGTTGGGGGTGGTGGGGATTGTCTATGCCATGCAGTTGGGGGTGTTGAGGGTGATCTATGCCATGCAGTTGGGGGTGGCGGGGGTTGTCTATGCCATGCAAGGTACCCGCGTGAGGGCTCGCTGGGGGACTCACTACTTCAATCCTGCCTGAACTGCTTTTTCCATTGACATTGTTGCTTGAGGCCATTGGCTCACGCGAGTCAGAAGGTCGAGGGGGGGATGTGGAGCCACGCCACTTCATGTTCATCATGTCGGCCGAGGGGAGCGATGGAACAGACGAGTGGCTCAAGAATACGGGAGTAGCTGCGGGCACATGCTTGGCAATGGCTGGCAGGTTGAAGGTCAGTTGATCATTGGCTGGATTTGGTGGAATGGCTTGGCTTGGCAGGTTGAATGGCTTGGCTTGGATTGGCAAGTTGAAGGTCACTTGATCACTCGCTTGGTTAGGTGGAATGATAAAGACAGAGGGGATGAAGCCTTTTGACTCTTGGGCTGATTTGTGGAGCGCCAGCCTGTGAGGGCTAGTAGGCTTGGGTGGGCTTGGCGGTGAACTGCGGTACATCCCTTTCCTCATTGAATTCCGATTAGGGGCTATGCCAAAGTCTGCAAGGCAGAAGGGAGGTGGGAGGATGCAATTCAGGGGGGGGGTCCAGGGGGGGGGGGGGGGGGGGGGGGGGTAATGAAACCCATGAAATACAACCCAACGGATGTGTGGATGAATGGATGGATGGATGGATGGATGGATGGATGGATGAATGGATGGATGGATGGTTGGATGGATGCTTTCATGGTCGGATGGACGGATGGTCGGATATGAACAAAGCATGTAACTGTTACCAGGCGGAGCCAAACATAGGCTAACAGTAAACATACGGAGCCAAATAGCAGTAAACAGGCGTAGCCAAACATAACCTGACTGCAGACACATGTAGCCAAACATAGGCTTCCTAGTGTCCACGTACCTCTCATCATATCAGCAGCACTGGGATCCTCCTTCCCCCCTGGCCCATCAATCTTGTGAGTGCAGCCACACGCATGAATCACATAAAACTGAGTGTCGACGTACCTCTCATCATGTAAACAGGTGTAGCCAAACATAGGCTACACAGGTGTTGCAAACCATAGGCTACACAGTGTTGACGTACCTCTCATCATGTCAGCAGCACTGGGATCCCTACCCTCCTCCTCCCCCATGACCCATCCGTTTTGTGAAAGCCAGTGCCCTCTTCGGACTCTTCTTCCGGCATTGCCAGTAAGCCAACAGTGGCCATAAGCAGGCACAGCCAAACATAGCCAAAACAGATGTAACCAAACATAGGCTACACAGTGTTGACGTACCTCTCATCATGTAACCAGCACTGGGATCCCTGTCCTCCTCCCCCCCCCCCCCCCCTGGCCCATCAGTTTTGTGAGAGCTTGTTTCCTCATCGGACTCTTCTTCCGGCATTGCCAGTAAGCCAACAGTGGCCGTTAGCAGGCACAGCCAAACATAGCCAAAACAGGTGTAGCTAAACATAGGCTACACAGCATTGTCATACCTCTCATCATGTAAGCAGCACTGGGATCCCTGTGCTCCTCCTTCCCCCCTGGTGCATCAATCTTGTGAAAGCCTGTTTCCTCTTCGGACTCTTCCTCCGGCATTGGCAGTAAGCCAGCAGCAGCCATCGCTTCCATATGAGCCCTCAAGTATGGGATACCCCCTGGGATGCCCGTAGCATGCTTAAGCTTTGGCTTACTGCAATCAACGACTCCATAAGCTCCTGCAACATACATGTGAACATTAATTGACGTTAAATCATCTGCATAGCACATGCGAAGCATCTGCATTGGCCGTAATCTCCATCCCAACCCAGTCCATCCCATCTCAGCTCATTCCAGCCCATTCCACCCCATCCAATCCCAACCCATGCCAGCCCAGCCCAGCCCACTCACTGAAGGCTCCAAAAATAGCCATGCCTCCAATACCCTGGCCTTACCTAGCCCACTCCAGCCCGACCTATTCCAGCCCACCCCATTCCCATCCCAGTTCAACATAGCCCAACCCATCCCACCCCATCCCATTCCAACCCATCCCACCCCATTCCAACCCATCCCATTCCAACCCAACCCAACCCATTCCAACCCATCCAACCCCATTCCAACCCATACCACCCCATTCCAACCCATTCCAACCCATCCCATTCTAACCCTTCCCACCCCATTCCAGCCCAACCCATTCCAACCCAACCCGTACCTACCCATCCCACACCACCCATCCCAACACAACCCATTCCAGGCCATCCCATCCCACCCCATTATAACCCATCCCAACCCATTCCAGCCCAACCCATCCCAGCCTTTTTCAGCCCATTCCAACCAATGCCAACCAATGCCAGCCTATTCCAACCCATTTCAGCCCACCCCATCCCAGCCCATCCAATCTCAGCCCATCCCAACCTGTCCCAGCCCAACCGAGCTCACTCACCGAAGGCTCCAAAAGTAGCCATGCCTCAAATACCCTGCTCTAACCCAACCCACACAATACCAACCCAGTCAAGCCCATTCCATTCCACCCCATCCCAACCCACTCACCGAACAAAAGCTACACAAGTGAGAATGCCTCCAATACCCTGGTCTATCCCAGCCCAACCCAGCCCAGCCCATTCCATCCCACCCCCTCCTAGCTTATTCCAACCCATACCATCCCACACCACCCATCCCACCCCATCCCACCCCATCGCTACACAACCCAACCCAGCCCACTCACCGGAGACTCCAATAGAAGCCATGCCTCCAATACCCTGGTCTAGGACCTGTGGCGATGCTTCAGGCTTGTAGGTCATATCAAAGTCGATAGTACCCAACCCAGACAAGCCCTAAACAGCCCAACCCATCCCAACCCATCCAACACAGCCCAACCCAGCCCACACACCAAAGGCTCCAAAAGTAGCCGTGCCTCCAATACCCTGGTCTAGGAATTGTGGTGATGCTTCGAATATTCAGGCTTGTGGGTCATATCAAAGTCGATAGTACCCAAACCAGCCCAGCCCAACACAGCCCAACCAAGCCCAACCCATCCCAACACAGCCAACACAGCCCATCCCAGCCCACACACCAAAGGCTGCAAAAGTAGCCATGCCTCCAACACCCTGGTCTAGGAGCTGTTGTGAAGCTTCAGGCTTGTAGGTCATATCAAAGTCAATAAAACCCAGCCGAACCCAGCCCAACACAGCCCAACCCAACCCATCCCAGCCCAGCCCACTCACCGAAGGCTCCAAAAGTAGCTATGCCTTCAACACCCTGGTCTAGGAACTGTGGCGATGCTTCAGGCTTGTAGGTCATATCAAAGTCGATTATTTTTGGGCCATCCTTGCGCTTGTAGTTCCGGAAGTCTGCCACAGCTTGCAAGTGCTCCTCACCATCACGGAACACACCCTGCAGAGGGTTTAGGGTTCAGTGTGTGTGTCTGAGTGTGTGTATTTGCATGTGCAAGTCAGTGTGTGTGTCTGAGTGTGTGTGTGTGTTTGTATGTGCATGTCAGTGTGTGTGTGTGCGTGTGTGTGTGTCTGTGCGTGTGTGTGTTTGTATGCGCATGTCAGTGTGTGTGTATGTGCGTGTGTGTTTGTATGTGCTTGTCAGTGCGTGTGTATGTGCGTGTGTGTGTTTGTATGCGCATGTCAGTGTGTGTGTATGTGCGTGTGTGTGTTTGTATGTGCATGTCAGTGTGTGTGTCTGTGCATGTGTGTGTTTGTATGTGCATGTCAGTGTGTGTGTTTGTGTGTGTCAGTGTGTGTGTGTGTGTGTCAGTGTGTGTGTGAGAAAGTAGTCTGCCACGGCTTGCAAGTGCTCCTCATCATCATAAAAAAACACCCTGCAGAGGGTGTAGGCTTCAGTGTGTGTGTGTTTGTATGTGTGTTTGTATGTGCATGTCAGTGTGTGTGTGTGTGTGTCAGTGTGTGTGTGTGTGTAGCCAGCCACGGCTTGCAAGTGCTCCTCATCATAATAGAAAACACCCTGCAGAGGGTGTAGGCTTCAGTGTGTGTGTGCCTGGGTGTGTGTCTGTGTGTCTGTGCGTGTTTGTGTGTCTGAGTGTTTGTGTGTTTGGATGTGCATGTCAGAGTGTGTGTGCGTGTGTGTGTAGCCAGCTAAGGCTTGCAAGTGCTCCTCATCATCACAGAACGCACCCTGCAAAGGGCCTGGGGTCCAGTTTGTGTGTCTGAGTGTGTGTGTCTGTATGTACGCCCATGTCAGTGTGTTTGTGTGTCTGTATGTATGCGCATGTCAGTGTGTGTGTGTGTCTGTATGTAACCCAAACCCACCAAACCAAACCCAAACCCAAACACGCCGAACAAAACCCACTAAACCCAAACCCATCAAACCTGTCCCCTCCACTCATCATCTTCTCCTCAACCAGTTCCTTCCCATACACCTGTTAAACCCGAACCCCTAACTCCTAACCCCTAAACCCAAAGCCATCAACCCTGTCCCCTCCACTCATCATCTTCTCCTCGATCAGTTCCTTCCCATACACCTGTAGGTCTGTCACCTGTTAAACCCTAACCCCTAAACCCAAACCCACCATCTTCTCCTTGATAAGTTCCTTCTCATACACTTGCAGGTCTCTCAGCTGTTGGCCAATGAAACCCACCAAACCCAAACCCACCGAACCAAAAAACAACCAAACCCAGAACCAAACCCACCATCTTCTCCTCAATCAGTTCCTTCTCATACACCTGCAGGTCTCTCAGCTGTTGGCCAAAGCCACCAAACCCAATCCCAAACCCACCAAACCCAGACTCACCATCTTCTCCTCTATCAGTTCCTTCTTATACACGTGCAGGTCTCTCAGCTGTTGGCCAAAGCCACCAAACCCAATCCCAAAGCCATCAAACCCAGACTCACCATCTTCTCCTCTATCAGTTCCTTCTTATACACCTGCAGGTCTCTCAGCTGTTGGCCAAAGCCACCAAACCCAATCCCAAAGCCACCAAACCCAGACTCACCATCTTCTCCTCTATCAGTTCCTTCTTATACACGTGCAGGTCTCTCAGCTGTTGGCCAAAGCCACCAAACCCAATCCCAAAGCCATCAAACCCAGACTCACCATCTTCTCCTCTATCAGTTCCTTCTTATACACCTGCAGGTCTCTCAGCTGTTGGCCAAAGCCACCAAACCCAATCCCAAACCCACTAAACCCAGACTCACCATCTTCTCCTCTATCAGTTCTTTCTTATACACGTGCAGGTCTCTCAACTGTTGGCCATGCAGGACCTTGTCCTTAAGGGTCATGTCCCCTTGGCGGGTCACCTTCTTCAAGGTCAGCTCCATCTTACAGGTGGCGATCACTCGCAACATCTGGGGTGGGGTGTGTGGGGTGTGGGGTGTTGTTAAAGGAGAGTGGGGGGAAGGGTGGGGTGGGTGCTGGGGGTTGGGTTGTGGGGGTGGGTCTTCAAGGTCAGCTCCATCTTGGGGTGGGGTCAGAGGAGAGTGTGGTTAAAAGAGACCTTGTCCTTAAGGGACATGTGGAGTGAGGTGGGGTGGGGTGGGGTGGGGTGGGGTGGGGTGGTTAGGAGGGCATTAAGGTACTTGAAGGTATCTGGGCATTCAAGTGGGACACTCAATACCTTCAAGTACCTTAATGCCCAGATACCTAAATGCCCAGATACCTTAATGCCCAGATACCTTAATGCCCAGATACCTTCATGCCCAGATACCTTAATGCCCAGATACCTTAATGCCCAAGATACCTTAATGCCCAGATACCTTAATGCCCAGATACCTTAATGCCCAGATACCTTAATGCCCAGATACCTTAATGCCCAGATACCTTAATGCCCAGATACCTTAATGCCCAGATACCTTAATGCCCAGATACCTTAATGCCCAGATACCTTAATGCCCAGATACCTTAATGCCCAGATACCTTAATGCCCAGATACCTTAATACCCAAGATACCTTAATGCCCAAGATACCTTAATGCCCAGATACCTTAATGCCCAGATACCTTAATGCCCAGATACCTTAATACCCAGATACCTTAATGCCCAGATACCTTAATGCCCAGATACCTTAATGCCCAGATACCTTAATGCCCAGATACCTTAATGCCCAGATACCTTAATGCCCAGATACCTTAATGCCCAGATACCTTAATGCCCAGATACCTTAATGCCCAGATACCTTAATGCCCAAGATACCTTAATGCCCAGATACTTTAATGCCCAGATACCTTAATGCCCAGATACCTTAATGCCCAGATACCTTAATGCCCAGATACCTTCAAGTACCTTAATCACCCAGATACCTTCAAGTACCTTAATGCCCAGATACCTTCAAGTACCTTCTAGACATGTGGAGTGAGGTGGGGTGGGGTGAGGTGGGGTGGGGTGGTTAGAGGAGAGAGTGGTGTGGTTAGAGGAGAGTGTGGTGTGGTTAGAGGAGAGAGTGGTGTAGTTAGAGGAGAGTGTGGTGTGGTTAGAGGAGAGTGGTGTGTGGTTAGAGGAGAGTGGTGTGTGGTTAGAGGAGAGTGGTGTGTGGTTAGAGGAGAGTGGTGTGTGGTTAGAGGAGAGTGTGGTGTGGTTAGAGGAGAGTGTGGTGTGGTTAGAGGAGAGTGAGAGGAGAGTGTGTGTGGTTAGAGGAGAGTGTGGTGTGGTTTGTGGTGTGGTTAGAGGAGAGTGTGGTGTGGTTAGAGGAGAGTGTGGTGTGGTTAGAGGAGAGTGTGGTGTGGTTAGAGGAGAGTGTGGTGTGGTTAGAGGAGAGTGTGGTGTGGTTAGAGGAGAGTGTGGTGTGGTTAGAGGAGAGTGTGGTGTGGTTAGAGGAGAGTGTGGTGTGGTTAGAGGAGAGTGTGGTGTGGTTAGAGGAGAGTGTGGTGTGGTTAGAGGAGAGTGTGGTGTGGTTAGAGGAGAGTGTGGTGTGGTTAGAGGAGAGTGTGGTGTGGTTAGAGGAGAGTGTGGTGTGGTTAGAGGAGAGTGTGGTGTGGTTAGAGGAGAGTGTGGTGTGGTTAGAGGAGAGTGTGGTGTGGTTAGAGGAGAGTGTGGTGTGGTTAGAGGAGAGTGTGGTGTGGTTAGAGGAGAGTGTGGTGTGGTTAGAGGAGAGTGTGGTGTGGTTAGAGGAGAGTGTGGTGTGGTTAGAGGAGAGTGTGGTGTGGTTAGAGGAGAGTGTGGTGTGGTTAGAGGAGAGTGTGGTGTGGTTAGAGGAGAGTGTGGTGTGGTTAGAGGAGAGTGTGGTGTGGTTAGAGGAGAGTGTGGTGTGGTTAGAGGAGAGTGTGGTGTGGTTAGAGGAGAGTGTGGTGTGGTTAGAGGAGAGTGTGGTGTGGTTAGAGGAGAGTGTGGTGTGGTTAGAGGAGAGTGTGGTGTGGTTAGAGGAGAGTGTGGTGTGGTTAGAGGAGAGTGGTGTGTGGTTAGAGGAGAGTGTGGTGTGGTTAGAGGAGAGTGGTGTGTGGTTAGAGGAGAGTGTGGTGTGGTTAGAGGAGAGTGTGGTGTGGTTAGAGGAGAGTGGTGTGTGGTTAGAGGAGAGTGGTGTGTGGTTAGAGGAGAGAGTGGTGTGTGTTAGAGGAAGAGTGTGGTTAGAGAAGAGTGTGGTTTAGAAGAGAGTATGGTGTGGTTAGAGGAGACTTTGTCCTTAAGGGACATGTCCCCTTGTAGGGTACCATTCTTCGAGGTCAGCTCCATGTTACAGGTCACTATAGCACGGAACATCTGGGTAGGGGTGTTGAGTAGGAGGATGGGATAGGAGGGTAGGGGGGGTAGAGGGGGTGGGATGAGGGGCGAGGCGGGAGGGTGGTGTGTGTGTGTGGGGGGGGGAGGGTGGTGGTGGTGTGGGGGGCTCCTTTCCCTATACTTGGTCCAACCTATCCTAGTTAGTCTGAAATATGATACAACAGGAATTTTAATGCAGCTCCAAGCATTGGGTTTGACCCAGTGGCTGGCTATTGAAGCTGGCGGGAAGCTGCCATGAGTAGCAAAACAAAACAGTGCAATTGGTGATCTCTGTTGTTTCCCGATGTCACCTCGCCATGCGGTTGCTGCATGGCGACGCATGGATCTAATTAAACTAGTCATGAGTCATCCACCTAACCCTAAACCCTAAACCCTAAATCCCTAAACCCTGCTCAATTTGCGATGCGGCAGTGATGCCACTTACACCTAGCTGGTCCTGGGGGAGCTACGTGGTGATGCATGGGTGAAGCTAAACTAGTCATAAATGCACTGGGGTCACACCGAGTCCCTCAATTAGCAAAGCACTGCATACACAAGGTGGTGGTATCAATTACATCGAGCTGGTCCTGAGGGAGCAGCGTGGTGGCGCATGGATCTAGCTGAACTAGCCAGAAATGCGCTGGGGTCTCATTGGGTCCCCAATTTGAGTCGCACATACAAAAAAAGGAAGTTGGTGATCTTACTTACATCTAGCTTGGCCTGGGGGAGCTACGTGGTGATGCATGGGTGAAGCTAAACTAGTCATAAATGCACTGGGGTCACACCGAGTCGCTCAATTTGCAAAGCGTCGCACATAAAAAAGTGCAGTTGGTGATCTCACTTACACCTAGCTGGTCCGGGGGGAGCTACGTGGTGATGCATGGGTGAAGCTAAACTAGTCATAAATGCACTGGTGTCACACCGAGTCGATCAATTTGCAAAGCGTCGAACAAAAAAAGTCAGTTGGTGATGTCACTTACACCTAGCTGGTCCTGAGGGAGCTACATGGCAGGAGTGCGCGCGTGATGCATGGGTCTGGCTAAATTGGTTAGAAATGAAGTGGTAGTGATTTCACTTACACCTAGCTGGTCCTGGGGGAGCTATGTGGTGATGCATGGGTCAAGCCAAACTAGTCATAAATGCACTGGGGTCACACCGAGTCCCTCAATTAGCAAAGCGCTGCATACA
>CM039463.1:53316127-53526320 GCA_022414725.1 Microglena sp. YARC
CGAACCCCAAAATATGATAAGATCTTCAAGTGGTGATCAACAAGACGATGGCATGTACCACTCTGAAAGGAGAAAGGGGTAATGAGAAGATTGGGTGCAGCCCAACCAACTAACAACCAATCAGCAAAATTACAACCAATCCAATCAGCCCAGTCCAGCCCAACACGACTCGGCCCAACTTTACCCAGCCCAGCCCAGCCCAGCCCAGCCCAGCCCAGCCCAGCCCAGCCCAGCTCAGCCTAATGCAAACCCGGCCCCAACCTTACCCATCCCAACCCAACGCAACCCAGCCCAGCCCAGGCTAACCAAAACCCAACACATCCCAGCCCAGGCCAACGCAAACCAAACACAACCCAGCCCAGCCCAACACAAAAACAACCCCAACACAATCCAGCCCAGCCCAGCCCAACAAAAACCCAGCCCAATCCAGCCCAACTGAACTTATCCCAACCTTACCCAACCCAGCCAGCCCTGCCCAACAACCTAACCCCAACCCAACCCAGCCCAGCCCAACCTGGCCCAACCTTAACCCCTTCCCACCCAGCCCAGCCTAGCCCAACACAAACCAACCCAACACAACCCAGCCCAGATCCACGCAACCCAGCCCAGTCCAGCCCAACTCAGCCTGGCCCAACCTTACCCCACCCTACCCAGCCCAGCCTGACCCAGCCCAGCGCGCAGCCCAACGCAAACCCAACACAGCCCCAACGCAACCCCAGCCTAGTTCAGCCCAAACTCAACTCGGCCTAAACTATACCAAACCTCACCCAGCCCAGCCCAGCCCAGCGCAACGCCACCCAGCACAACTACACCCAACCCTACCCAGCCCTGCCCAACGCAACGCAACCCATCCCAAACTTAGCCTCACCAGCCCTGTCGGGAACAATGTTCCTCACTTTAACTGCTACCTCCAAGCTTGCACACGCTGCTACCTGCTTATTACATGACACCATCCAGCCCAAACCAGACCAGCCCAAGCCATACCAAGCCAAGCCAAGCCAAGCCAAGCTGGAATCTTCCCCCCCCTGCAAACAAACCGACCAACCCAACCTGGCCAACCTAACCTAACATAAGCCAAGCCAATCCCAGCACAGCCCAAGCCAAGTCAAGCCAAGCCAAGCCAAGCCAAGCCAAGTCAAGTCAATCTGGAATCTTACCTTTATTGCAAACATAGCATCTGCCCTCTCTCCTTGTCGTACAATAACCTCATGCTTCATTATTTCCTATACAGTTGTAGGGTACATCCAACTAAGTGATCAACATTATTGCATATTTATTAAGTTTGGCTTACAGCATGGCGCTAAGGCACTGTGCCAAGTCTCGGGGGATCCAAGGTATGCAGGCATTGAATTGGTGATTGGCAGTGTTGATCTTAGCAGACATCACACATACATGTAACTTCCTATGTTTGCATATTACAGTCCAGTGGTAGGCCAAAAAGGCTATAGGGACTCCCTATTCGCTTACAGTATGGCGCAAAGGCACTGTGTCAAGTGTCAGCAGATTCAAGGTGTTCAGGTATATAATTGGTGATTGGCAAATTGGTATAATAACCAGACTAGTGGTCACCCATGCATTGCATCATGGCTTGGCATCATAGTGTAACCAAGTTGAAGTTCAAGTGCACATTCATGGCACCCACTATTCGCTTACAGCATGGAACTAAGGCATTGAAGGTGAGCAGGTATTGAATTCTTGATTTGCAAAATGTGTCTAACCAGACTAGTGGTCACCCATTCATTGCATCATGGCATGGCATCATAGTGTAACCAAGTTAAAATTCAAGTTAAAATTCATGGCACCCACTTTTAGCTTACAGCATGGCGCAAAGGCAGGTTGCCAAGTCTCAAGGGCTTCAACGGATTCAAGGTGTGCAGGTATTGAAATCTTGATTGGTAAAATTGATATATCCAGACTAGTGGTCGCCCATTCATTGCATCATGGCATGCCATGGTGTAAACAAGTCCGAGTACAAGTCCAGATTCAAGTTCGAGTTCACATTCGTAGCACTCACTATTCGCTTGAAGCATGGCGCTAATGCACGCACGGTGCCAAGTCTCAATAGCTTCAGCGGATTCAAGATTGGTATAACCAGACTAGTGGCCACCCATTCATTGCATCATGGCATGGCATGGTGTAACCAAGTCCAAGTTCAAGTTCAAGTCCAATTCCAAGTTCAAGTTCAAGTTCACATTCATTGCACTCACTATTCGCTTAAAGCATGGCGCTAAGGCACGCACGGTGCCAAGTCTCAAGGGCTTCAACGGGTTCAAGGTGTGCAAGAATTCAACCTTATCCTCGAAGTTCTTCAGTTGGTGGTCCATCTACAGAAGCAAGGGAGCAATACAATTCGTGTGTCAGTGCTACTGCTAATAAAAGAAGAACAAATATTATAATACAAGGTATTCAGTTGGTGGTCCATCTACAGAAGTAAGGGAGCAATACAATTCGTGTGTCAGTGCTACTGCTAATAAAAGAAGAACAAATATTAGAATACAAGTTATTCAGTTGGTGGTCCAATTACAGAAGCAAGGGAGCAATACAATTCGTGTCAGTGCTAGTGCTAATAAAAGAAGAACAATATTATAATATAAGCTTTTCAGTTGGTGGTCCAATTACAGAAGCAAGGGAGCAATATAATAAGTGTCAGTTATACTGCTAATTAATGCATAAATAAATGCATAAATAAATACGTATCAAATTTCTTCAGTTGGAAGTCTACCTACAGAAATAAAGTCAGTTGTTTGCATAAGAAAATGACTCAGCGACTTAACGTAGCACCATGGTGATCCTAGAAGCTATTGGGCTGATACTTGCAGGTGTGGGGTGACAATGCTTTGATTACATTTGTTACATTTGTTGGTAATTTAATGTGTTGGTAACAAATGTACATGTTTAATTTGGGGTGACCATGCTTTGATTACAACAACAAAATGTACCAAGTGCTCCGTGTATTGACCTTCCGGCGCATTCATCGCTTGTGTATTGTTCTCACATGAGAAGGACTGTGGTCTGACAATCCTTTGATTACAACAACAAAATGTACCAAGTGTTCCGTGTCTTGACCTTCCGGCGCATTCATCGCTTGTGTATTGTTCTCACTTGAGAAGGACTGTGGTCTGACAATCCTTTGATTACGAATACATTATGTACCAAGTGTTTCTTGCATTGATGTACCGGCACTACCATCGCAATTTTGTGTGTGTTGTTCTTCCTTGAGAAGGAGTGCGGGGTTGAAATCCTTTCTTCACAAAAACATTGTATAATAACAAAAACATTACAAAAACAACACACACAAAATACAAAACATTACAAAAACATTACAAAACATAACAATAACAAAACGCACCAAGTGTTTCTTGTATTGACCTCCCGGCACATTCATCACTAGGGTTTTGGTCTCCCTAGCCAGTGTGCTTTGACAATCCTTTAATCACAAAAATACAAAACATTACAAAAACCCTGCAAAAATATAAAAAACATACCAAGTGTTTCTTGTATTGACTTTCCTGCACTTTCATCACCTTGAGGGGGAGTGCGGGGCGACAATCCTTTCATCACAACAACATAACGTACCTAGTGTTTCTTGTATTAATCTACCGGCACTTTCATCACTAGCGTGATGAAATCCCTAGCAAGCAAGCTTCGACAATCCTTTCACACCAATACAAAAAACGTGCCAAGTATTTATTGCATTGGTCTACCGGCACTTTCATCACTAGTGTCAGTAGAGTGATGTCCTCCCTAGCAAGCGTGCTTCGACGATCCTTTCATTACAAAAACATGCCAAAATTACAAAAATATTACAAAAATAAAACGTACCAAGTGTTTCTTGTATTGACTTTCCGGCACTTTCATGACCAGTGTGTTGTTCTCCCTAGCCAGTGTGCTATACATGTGCCTGCTATCACTCATCATCTCCTCTTCACCGATGTATTGAGACGCAAGCACAACACGGATGGGTGGGCTGCAAGGTAGGGTAGGGTGGGGTGGTGGGGGGTGAGGTGGTGTTGGGGGGTGGGATTTGGTTGGGTTGGGTTGGTGTCGGTTGGGTTGGTGGGGGGCGGTGGAGTGGGATGGGGGGGGGGGGGGGGAGGTGAAGTGCTCTCCTATGGTCATCTCACTTGTCTCCCCTTCATCCCCACACCGACTTTCACCTTCCACCCTCCACCCTCCGCCCCCCGACCTCAACCCTCACCCCCCCATCCTCAACCCTCCAACCCCACACCCACCCACCACCCCTCCACCCTCTGCCCACCACCCTCCGCCCTCCACCCCACCACCCTACATCCTCCACCCCCAACCTTAACCTCTGTCACCACCTTAAACCTCCACCCTCCTCCCCCCGGACCTCACCCCCCACCCCCCCAACCTCAACCCTCCAACCCACACCCACCCACCCCTCCACCCTCCACCCTCTCCCCCA
Organism: Microglena sp. YARC; assembly: GCA_022414725.1. Taxonomy (NCBI): domain Eukaryota; kingdom Viridiplantae; phylum Chlorophyta; class Chlorophyceae; order Chlamydomonadales; family Chlamydomonadaceae; genus Microglena; species Microglena sp. YARC. Next base: position 53,320,554 of record CM039463.1, read on the forward strand.
CCCTCCGCCCCCAACCTGAACCCTCCGCCACCCCCCTACAACCTCCCCCCTCCGCTCCGCCCTCCCCCTCCCCCCCCCCCCCCCCCCCCCTCCCCCCCCCCCCCCCCCCCTCCGCCCCCCCCCCCCTCAACCCCCAACCTCAACCCTCCGCTCCTCACTCTCCCCCTCCACCCTCACACCTTCCACCTCCCACCACCCTCCACCCGCAACCCTCTACCCCCCCCACTCTCAGACCTCCACCCCCACCCCCACCCCCCACCCCAACTCCCCCCTCCGCCCCCCACCCTCTGCCCCCCAACCTCAACTTTCCACCCTCCACCCCCCAACCTGACCCCCCCACACACACCCCACCCTCCTCCACCCTCCGCCCCCCAACCTAAACCCTCCCCCCCTCTACCCCCAATCCTCCCCCCTCTGCCCCCCACCCTCCACCCCCCATCTTCCAACCTCCCCCCTCGGCCCCCCAACCTCGGCCCTCTACTCTCCACCCTCCAACCTGGACCCTTTGCATCCCACCCTCCACCCTCCGCCCACACCCACCACCATCTACCCACCAACCTCTACCCTCCACCCCTGCTCCCCTCCACCTCCGCCCCCCCTACTCTCCATCCTCCGCCCCCCAACCTCAACCTCCGCCGCCCTACTATCCACCTCCCCCCCCCCAACTTCAAACTTCCGACCCCCTACTCTCCACCCTCTGACCCCCAACCTCAACCCTCCGCCGCCCCTACTCTCCAACCTCCCCCCCTCAACTTCAACCCTCCGCCCCCTACTCTCCACCCTCCGCCCCCCAACCTCAACCCTGCGCTCCCCCAACCTCCACCCCCCACTTTCAACCCCCCTACTAGAACTTGGTTATGTAGCTTCAGCCAGCAATTTGATGCTCCCCGTCTGCCGCAGTAAAAATAAACTTACCAGGTAAAACAATTACACAACTCAGACATTTTTTCAGCCCCCTGCTCTCCCTGGCTCTCCACCTAGCGTATATCTTTGTGGGGCTTGATATGTTCAAAGATCCTCTCATGACCATATAGAAGTACCCAGACCGCACCCCACTTCACCCTCCACCCTCCACCCCACCCCCACCTAGCAACCCCACCCTACATCCTTCACCCCACCTTACAGCCCCACCCTCCACCCTCCACCCCACCTTACAGCCCCACCCCACCCCACCCACCCCACTTTGCAACCCCACCCCACCCTACCCTCCACCCTCCACTATCATCCCCCAATCCCCATGGATCTCCACCTTCTGTCAATGTTCAAGGATCCTCTCATGACAATATATAAGTAATCAGGCTGCACCCCACCCCACTCCACCCCATCCTCCACCCTCCACCATGAGCCCCCTGGATCTCCACCTACCTTAAATCTCAGTAGGGCTTGAGATGTTCAAAGATCCTCTCATGACAATATAATAGTACTCAGGCTGCACGCCACCCCACCTTGCAGCCCTACCCCACCCCACCCCGCCCTCCACTCTCCCCCATTAGCCCCCTGCTCTCCCTGGATCTCCACCTACCACCTATCTCAGTAGGGATTGAGATGTCCAAAGATCTTCCTGTGACGAAATATAAGTACTCTGGCTGCACCCCAGCCCACCTTGCATCCCCACCCCACACTAACTTGCATCCCCAAACCACCCCACCTTGCATTCCCACCCCACCCTCCGCCCTCAACCCCACCCCACCTTACAAACCGATCCCACCCACCCTCCACCCTCCACCATCAGCCCCCTGCTCTCCCTGGCTACCCACCTTCCATCAATGTTCAAAGATCCTCTCATGTTGATATATAAGTAATCAGGTTGCAACCCACCCCAACCCAACTTGCATCCCCACCCCACCCCTCCACACTCCACCATCAGCCCCCTGCTCTCCAGGATCTCCATCTACCGCTGTCTCTGTGGGGGCTTGAGATGTTCCCACACAAGATCCTCTTCATGACAATATAGAATACTAAAGGCTGCACTCTACCCCACCACACCTGCGGCCCCATCCCACCCCACCCTCCACCCTCCACCATCAGCCCCCTGCTCTCCAAGGATCTCTACCTTCCCTCAATGTTAAGTACTCAGGCCGCACCCCACCCCACCCCACCCCAACCCAACCCAACCCACAGTTCAGCCCACCCCATCCCACCCCACCCTTGCCCTCCACTCTCCACCGTCAGCCCCTGCTCTCCACCTACCGCCTGTCTCTGTTGGGCTTGAGATGTTCAAAGATCCTCTGATGGCAATATAGAAGTACTCAAGCCGCACCCCATCCCACCTTGCAGCCCCACCCCACCCCACCCTTCACCCTCCACCTACCGTCTATCTCAGTAGGGCTTGTGATGTTCAAAGATCCTCGCATGACAACATAGAAGTACTCAGGCCGCTTCCCAGCCTTGTGCATTCAATACAAGGTACAGGCTCAGTATCATTGGAACAGGCTCAGGCTCATTGTCATTGGTACATACAGGCTCAGTGTCATTGGTACAGGCTCAGTGTCATTGGTACAGGCTCAGTGTCATTGGTACAGGCTCAGGCTCATTGTCATTGGTACATACAGGCTCATTGTCATTGGTACAGGCTCAGTGTCATTGGTACAGGCTCAGTGTCATTGGTACAGGCTCAGTGTCATTGGTACATACAGGCTCAGTGTCATTGGTACAGGCTCATTGTCATTGGTACATACAGGCTCAGTGTCATTGGTACAGGCTCAGTGTCATTGGTACAGGCTCAGTGTCATTGGTACAGGCTCATTGTCATTGGTACATACAGGCTCAGTGTCATTGGTACAGGCTCAGTGTCATTGGTACATACAGGCTCAGTGTCATTGGTACAGGCTCATTGTCATTGGTACAGGCTCAGTGTCATTGGACGATTTGGAATGTGCAGTCGTAGGTCCCACTTCGAAACTCGACTTTTCAGGCCCAATTTACGACAATTCCTTGGTGGTTGGCGGCAGTGCAAGCAAACGGGCAGCCCCCCTCACCCTCACGCCTAGTAATAAGGTGAACTATGTTTTTATTTGATTACAGCAATTCAGCGGATGATTTGGATTTCGATATCGAAATATTTTGCAGTTAGTGTTTTTTCCTCAGATTTGGCCTGAAATTCAAAGAATTATGACAATTGAGGGAGAATTGTCGTAACTTTGGCCTGGAAAGTCGACGACTGCCTATTTCAAATCATCACCCACTGAATTGCTGTAAGGGACATTCAGCCTATTTGGCCTACCCCTGGACTGTAACAATATATATGCATGCAAGGGACATTGGGCACCTTGTGTTTTTGTGCGATGTAGTAGCCTGATCGTAGTGCTGTCGGATTGATAACCGATAGCCGTCTCCGCCAAATACATACATATCCGATCTTGTATCCGATGTATATATCCCGAAATGCATACAAGGGGCATTGGGCACCTTTCGTTTTTGTGCGACCCGTCGCCACTCTGTCGCCACATCCCGCAACCCGGCTAAACCAGACCCTGGACTGTAACAACAGGCATACAAGGGACATTGGGCACCTTTTGTTTGTGTGCAACGCGTCACCATTCTGTCGCCGCATGGCGATGCATGGGTCCGGCTAAACTAGTGAGAAATGCCCCCTGCTATGCGCTATGCGCTCCTCACGGTTCGGGGGGCAGCGCCTTGCACTGGGGTCGCACCGAGTTACTCAATGTGCGACGCGTCGTACACATAGAAAACTGTTGACCAGGGGAAAAAATGAAAAAAATGAAAAATGGGAAAATGGGAAAATGAAAAATGAAAAATGTAGACATAAAAAAGCACTGATGAAGACTTACTTGTGAACGATTTCTCCTGCCACGTACTCATGACCAGATCCTCCAATTTTCTGTAGCTGTAGAATTGGTATTTCTGGAAATAGATGACCAAGCCAGTGCCCAAGTTTAGAAACCTGTGGGGGAGGGAACATATGCGCAGGTAATTAATGGCCATTATAATTAATCGTAATTATAAGTAATGGTAATTATAATTAATGGTAATTATAATGAACAGTAATTATAGTTAATGGTAAATATAATTAATGGTTATGATAATGAGTATCAATTATAATAAAAGGTAGATATAATGAACAGTAATTATAATTAATAGTCATTCTAATATATGGTAATTATAATTAATGGTAATTATGATGAACAGCAATTATAGTTAATGGTAAATATAATTAATGGTAAATATAATGAGTATCAATTATTATTAATGGTAGATATAATGAACAGTAATCATAATTTATAGTAATTATAATAAATGGTAATTATCATTTATGGCAATTATAATGAATATTTATTATAATGAACTGTAATGAATGGTAATTGTAATGAGTAGTAATTACACAAAGCACGTCAGCCAACCATATCATAACCAACTGGCTTTGGTCTGCTCCATTCCATTGCCACCTGCCGTTCCAATTGCCAACACTCTCCGCCAATTTTCCACGTCGCTTGCGATGCTGACTTGGACTAGTCACTAACCGACATCTGCACACTTATTGACCCAAGTGGAACGTAAACATATACATTATCACTGAACCACAAACTCAGGACTTAGCTGTGTCCATAGTATCAGGCCCTGTTCAGTACCAGACACCTGCACTTCTATTGATATTTCCACTGTTTCCATATGTTTTCACTGTAGCACGAACTCAGGGCCCTTGCCGGTAAAAGGATTGTTTGCGGTCATGTTAATGCGTGCTTTCTTTGTTCTAGCCCCTCCTGATATCATGGTTGGGCAGGTCCTGTTAGCCTACTTGGTCTACCCCTGGACTGTAGCAACATACATAAAAAGTAACAATAAAAAGAAAGGCCATATTGCAGCAAGCAAGCAAGACTGCAGCAAGCAAGCTTAATTATCAGCATTAATTGCATATGATACATATGAATGGCTTTGTATGAAACAGTTGCTATGCAAGTCAATTGGGCTTCTCCCAGGGATTTGTTTTCCAAATCTGAATGTGGTTTGTTCTACTTGATGGTTATAGGCCTCCTCCAGGCGGGGTTATAGCTGTTTACAGCTTGCTCATAGTCGTGTAGGTCCATTAAAGTCCATTTTTGAGCCTAAACATTTTTTTTTAGCGGCAACTTAGGCCGAAACGGGGTCATGAGTAGCAATCTTAGCGAAAAATAGAGATGTATACTGCGGTAAAAAAACTGTCTTCTCCAATAATCAAATCACCTGTTGACCACTCCGCATAGCAGGCGCTGTAAGAACTGCCTGTTCCAAGGCGGCATCGCATGCCCAAGTCTTGCGGCTCAACATACGCTGCAGGCATCTGTTTGTATAGTCAACAGGGGAGGCATCTGCCTTGAAGCTGACAGTAGAGGCAGGACGCTGCAGGTCTCCGTGTGTACAGTCCACAGGGGAGGCATCTGCCTTAAAGCTGGCAGTAGAGGCGGTACAATGCAGGCCTTTGTTTGTACAGTCCACAGGGGAGGCAGCTGCCTTGAAGCTGACATCAGAGGCGGTCCTGCGCCTTGGGCTTTCCATATCCTCTCCACCTTGTGGTGCCAGGCTTTCCATGTCTGATCTGTGTTGGAGCAGGACTAGGTGCTGGTGCTAGTAGCAGACCCTTCTTAGTCAGCCACGGAGTGGCTACCTTACTGAAAGACTCAATGTAACATGAGGCAGCTTCTACTTATCGCCAGTCTTCTAGATTGCTGCAACATTCTTAACCAGCCATGCCCAAGGGAGTCCCAGTGTCTTTCTTTTCAGCTAAGAGCAGCAGCTTCTATGCAGCTTCTCCGACTGGCTATTCAGCCTAACCTGACGCAACCTACTGCACCTTGAAGCTGCCACACTCAGCTGTCCTGAACAGCTGAAAAAGTGCGGCGGAGGCCAGCGCCTGACTCAGGGAGCTGCCTAGAAGCTGCCAAGAAAAGCCAAAAAGAAATTTCCAAGCAAGGGAAAACCCACTTTCTCTGCTTCTGCTGCTTATGCTTGTGCTTATGCTTGTGCTAGTGCTTATGCTTGTGCTAGCTTGAGCTGGCTTGTGCTGAAGTTACTTGTGCTAGTGTTTGTTCTTGTGCTGGCGTGTGCTGCTTGTGCAGCAGGTGATTCTGCACTAAAGCTCCAGGCAGCTCCGAATGACCTAAATTTGAAGTACCACTGCGTTTGCTGCTGACGAGTGGCCAAGTTCCCAGCTTCGAACTCGAAATTAGCCCCGGGAAGTAAGATAAGCAAAGCTCGTGCAGCGAATGTTTTCGAGCGAGCACTGCCTTTCGTTGCTTTCGTTATCGACCACTTGCGATTTGTTCTCAAGCTCTTGCGATCGTCTTGTTGCTGCTAATCGATACGATTATGTATCGTGTTCTTCCTTTGCTCTAAACTTTGGGAACCAATCGAACCGCAGTCCTGCAAAAGTTGTGCAACGCTCAATAGACGAGCAAGAGCTAGGCACTAGAACGGGTACTAGCGCGGTAAAAGATAAGCAGAGACAGAATTGAAGGACTGACACAATTGTGTGAATGGATGATTGAATGGGATGGAGACAAGGCTCGAACGCATGCTGCACAGTACCTCTGCGTGCTCACTGTTCTGTCACTGGTTCTGTCAGACATCGAAGATCCATAAGCGATACGCGGGACCAGGCGCAGGCGCGGGACAGTGCGAGGGCACACGAACTGGAGTACGACACAGAAATTGGCCACATGGGCAGGACATCGCACACACCACGGTTGCGGCTGGGCGCTGGCAGTTGTTTGTCGGCAGTACAGCGCTTTGCCCAGACTACGGGTGTGAGTGTGAATTGCCTTGGTTCCACACACTTCGTGTACCGGTATGTGGTAAGTCAGGGTTTTAAGGCTGGTCCTTTAGTTAGTTTGGGCAAGTTCCCATTTTTTCTTCTCTCGGTATCCATCCTACTGACACCACCCGCCTCCTCAATTCCCTCCACCTGCATGCCGTCCGATGCGCACATACCATTGTGTGTACCCGCCGGCGCATGGAATCTGCTACACACTCGTCCCACACTCCTTCTTCTGCCACCGGCTATCGTGGGGGATACCGCCCCCCCTAGCCACCCCCCCGGTTTGATGGTGTTGTCCGAGGACCCCCTTTGGACAGCTTCCTTAATCACGCCGAATTGGCGTACTGCTTTTCAAGTCCCAATATTGGGCTTACCTCTGGACTGTAACATACATAGTTACATACATACATGCACACAGTGAGAGGCTGAAATAGGACCAGTTATAGCACCTTCATCTCTACTTTGGTATGAGAATCAGGCCAAAAACGGTAGTTGGCCCGGCACTCAAAAATCTGAATGTAACAAAATACAACTCCTTAGAAAAACCCTGCCACGAATCCCTGTTTTCTTGACGCCAATCTACCTGACAAGGCAATAATGTACAATACCCCCTTTCAATAATCCAGTCTTTAATCCTAAAGGCCTCAAGTAGAATGCCCCGAGCCTTTCTTGTTTTTTATTGACTACATGTTTAATTTTATTTCTTATGTTATGTTTTAGAATAATTGGCCTACCCCTGGACTGTAACCTTCATACATGCGTACATACATTGCCATGCATATTATCACGATATCATTGTTATATGCATGTTATGATATGGAATGTTAAAGTTTTTTTGTTTTTTTTCATGGAACCTGAAAATGTTGTGTTGTGACAAACAAACATAATCCCTTCTTCTAAAAAATCTTGAGATTTTTTCATTAGGGTTGTGTCCGGGTTTTGTTTACTTGTTTTTCAGTCGCCCAAGTTAGTTCACATAATTATTTATTTCACTTTTTTACGACCGCTAGATTAAAGAACACCAACAACTCAGGCGCCTACAGTAGAGTCCACGGACCCGTGCATCATATATATGCAGCAACGGAATGGCGAAGCGTCACAAAAACAACAGTGCAGACCTGCCGACAACCTCCCTTTGTGCCATCTGCCGGGGGGGGGGGGGGGGGGGGGGGGGGGGAGTACATAGACTATTAATATAATGGAGTGCTGGGCGGGACCAAATATTTGATCATCTGTAGAGGGAGACTGCAGAAACCGGGAGGAGATAGCTACTGATATAGATTACAGTAGGCATTCTATATATAGTCGCCGTCGCAGAGGACTGATATAGAAGCAGGCGGCAGTACAGGCGTACTGCATGACAGTGCACGTGGCCATAGCTGACACGGGAACTGCACAGAGCAAGGCAGGGACTAGTAGACACTGGCTGCCCTGAGCCACTCTATAGCCGGTAATCCGGTATTTAATCCGATATATAACAAAATATGCAGTTGAGATAGGGCGCCCTCCTCCAATCAAAATCGGATTTGGTCGGACCGAAAGCGAAAGCTAAGTCAAGGGAGGGGGGGGGGGGGGGGGGGGGGGGGGGGGGTATTTGGTCCGGCTTTGCTTTTGGCCTGGATTTTTGTCTGGAACTTTTTGTAGTTTTTTGTAATGATCTTTTCCGTGTATTCGTGTAACTTTGGCTCCACGTAGATGGGCACCAAAAACTTACGTGTTGTCACAAAAAGCGTACGTTTTTAGTACCCTGCTGCTGATGATACCCGAGGCCTGCTCCACCTACCATGCGGATGGTATGGCCGATTGTCCTACTCCTTCGATTTTCAGCGATGTAGAGATTACCAGCGGCATCAGCTACCGTACGTGCCTCGAGTAGTATTGGTAAACGGTTTGGCAAACGACCCTTTGCCAAACCGGATTAGAGATCCAGCTTGAGACCACTCCAGGTGGGTGGCCTTTGCCAAGCAAGTTATGGTTACCATGGTTCAGTACAATTTGGCTAGCTGGAGCCATGTACCGGTCTGTCTACTAAGCCCTTGCAAGTTAAATGTTCCTGATTTGAATTGCTACATTGTTTTATTTTCAGCAAGCTTGGGAAGACTACTTTGCGAATACGTACTTGACCTTGGTTTCATTGCTCCAGCCAGCAATTTGGCCGGCTCGATCCATGTACCTGTATGGCTAATAACTAATAAGCCCTAGCAAGTTTAATGCTCCTGATTTGAATTGTTGCATAATTTTACAGCAAGCTTGGGCAGACTACTTGGTGTCTCGGTGAACATGTAACAAATAAATGTAACAATAACATGTAATTAAAAAAACCTTTGCCAACTGGAATTAAGATCTGGACTTGAGTCAGTCAAAGCCATATATCACTTTGCCAAGTTAGTTTTGCCATGCTATCCTGATACCACTTTTAGGGAGAAAAAGTCATTTGCCAATACTTAATATTGCCAATACATAAGGCGCGTACGCTATTCAGCCCTCGCTGAAAATGGAAAATTTAACATGAAAAGAAACAAATCTGTTTTTTCGCGTTTACATTTTCCTTTTTTCTTTCTTACGAAGACGGCGGGCAGCCAAATTGCTGGCTAAAGCTAGGAAACCAAGTTGAAGTTAAAGTTCTACATCGCTGGAAATCGAAAGGCTTTGTTACTTAAGTCCATGGGTATACCAAATACGCTCAAGGCAGGGACTTGTCCAACCATGACAAGAGGGGCTTTAACGGAAAAACTAATGAACTTAACCCCAAACAATATTTTTACCGGTGTGGGCCTCGAGTTCGTGCTACAGTGAACATATAAATCAATGGAATCGAGGGACTATACCAATGGCCATGCCGTGAGGGAACATAACTTCACAGATGAAACACAGTGCAGACTCTGTTTGAGGTAGCTGTAGGAGATGTGGCTAGGCAGCAACCTGTATAAGTGTATAACCCTAGTAGTGGTCACTGCTTATCTTTGGGGCATCCAACAGTAGCTTCTAGGCAGCTCCCTGTATACGCCTAGTAGCTCGTCACTGCCTATCTTTGTGGCTTCCAGCAGCAGATTCTAGGCAGCTCCCTATATAACCCTAGTAGTGGTCACTGCTTATCTTTGTGGCTTCCAGCAGCAGATTCTAGGCAGCTCCCTGTATAACCCTAGTAGCGGTGACTGCTTCTCTCTTGAGGCTTCCAGAAGGAGCTTCTAGGCAGCTCCCTGTATAACCCTAGTAGTGGTCACTGCTTATCTTTGGGGCATCCAGCAGCAGCTTCTAGGCAGCTCCCTGTATAACCCTAGTAGTGGTCACTGCTTATCTTTGGGGCTTACTTCCAGCAGCAGATTATAGGCAGCTCCTTGTATAACCCTAGTTGTGGTCGCTGCGTATCTTTGGGGCTTCCAGGAGCAGCTTCTAGGCAGCTCCCTGTATAACCTGTCAGCATGAATTGCGGTGCTCTCACGCGTTTTATGACTTGGTGACTACTTATGTACTTCCTTAGAACTATCGGCTCTGCCAGTACCGTGCTAGCTTCCCGTAGACTGCGTCATCCTTGAGTGACTCAGTGACAGCTTCCTGTTGGCTGCGTCACCGGTCTAGCCTGTACCCTGTTAGGTTCCAGGCTGCCGCCCCTTTCACCACTGGTGCCCCTTGATGGGTCTCCTGTGCTTGTAACGTTATTCTCGTCTCCGTGTATAGATTGGCGCGTCTGCTTCACGCAAGCATCTCTGTCCACTCTCTGGAGTGTATTCAAGCTGATAGGTTATACGGTCCTTCATTTACTACCACTGCTTTTCAATGCAACTTCCTAGAGGGCCTCCCGCCGGCTTTGAGAAACTCCATGAGTCAAATGGTCTTTCTTGGACGCGCGGGATCCGCCTTGTCATCATCAGCAATGGCTACGACCGAGTCCTTCCAACGGAGGACACGGTTCCTCTTACTGATTGGCTAGATGTTTGTGCGCCAGCGGCCTCTGCTAACGGTCATGAGAGTCCTTCCGCCATCGTGGAAGTAACCCCCCCCAATCAATTCTCCAACTTTGCGGCTCCTTCTGCTACTGTCCGACGCCTCTCTCCTGAGGTTGAGGACGTTCTGATGCGTCCCTGCTGTGTCTCTACTCAGATCATCCAGTATGCAAAGGCGCCTCCACCACCAGCTGCTCGATTCAGCGATGATGATGATGATGACTTTGATGATGATGATGATGAGCTGCAGAGTGCTACGAGTGGTGACTTCGGTGGTGTTACTCCATCAACTGCTACTCGTGTGTTTCACACTGCCACCGTCTCACCATTGTATGAACCTTCATCGGCACCTGCGCTTGAGCCTTCCCCTGTGTATCAGCCTGAGCCCTCTTCTGCGCCTCTGCTTGCGCCTCTTCCACCGGTCCACCCGGAGGTGGCCAGGCCGTCTTTGATGAATAGGTCTGCTTCTTTTACCATGCCTATGGAGCGAGGTCTCCCTGGCTACAATACTCGTGCTCGAGAAGCTGCTGCTACGGCTGTCCGCACATCCTCTGCTAGCACTTCGCAGGAGCCCCCTCCGCCTCCGCCGGTGGGGCTGCCACCTGCTCCTGGCCCTCCGCCTCCTGTGCGTCCTTCGCTGTCATGCGAGTCTTGGGAGCATATGCTTACTGGAGGACCTCCTCTGCTCCTGCGGTTGCAGGACTGTCGTCGTATCCGCCAGGAGCACCACTATGCGGAATCCATGAACCACACCCTGTACGGTAGGATGGATATGGAGGCCACTAGGGCCAATTGTGATAGCAAGGGTCGCACTCTGCGCGTGATGGCATTCTCTGAGCTAGGTATCCAGTGCCGGGATTTTCTAGGACAGGTTAAACAGGGGATTCGCTACCCTCCCGCTAATGGTGTGACCTTTGGGGGCGTTGGGCGTAGGAACAATGACCTGCGGGGTTACCAGTTCGTCAAGGTGCCCCTTCCTTTCTGTCCTGTTCGTCCTGACTTCGAGCTAGTACTGAGTGTTGCGCAGTCCCTGTCTGAGATCAGGAACTTAGATGACCAGCGCGCGTATGACGCTGGTCTTGCTGCTGAGTATTTTCTGGGGATTCGTGAGTCTTTAGCTCCTAGGACTGCTACTCCTGCTGCTGGAACTTCGGCCTCTCATGGTGAGTCTCGTGTTGATCCTGCACTGTTGGGTTTCAGTGCGCTGCCCCTGCCCCGTCAGGAGTTCATGATCTTAACCATGATGCTTGCCAACATGACGGATGCCTTAGTCAAGGTATACCAGGACTTTGCTTCGCCTCGGGATATCTTGTTGCATATCCGGAGGCAGCAGTCTGATGCCCTTGCCTCTCGTGTCCCTCTCTTGATGAAAGAGTATCTTGAGTCTGCCATGAGCCCTCAAGAGCAGGTTGACGTTTTCTTTCGTCGGGTTTGCGGTCTGTGCACTGACCTCCGCAGTGCTGGGTCTCCGCAGACTCAGCGTCACGCCATGGGTATCATAGTTCAAGGTGCGAGTCTGCCCCGTTTTGAATCGCTGCGGATTAAGTATGGTATCATGCTGTACAACCAGCAACCTGTTGAGTACTGGTCCTGTCTAGAGGACTATAGGCAGCTAGACATTCTGAACATAGCACTCCCTAAGTCTGATGCCAGGCACCCTGGTTGGTCCCGGAACACTCCCCAGTTTCCTGCCAATGCTGCACTTCCGCGGCGGCAGGGAACTGGTTCTGGGTCTACCAAGAGGCGCCTGGAATGCACTTGGGGACCATGCCCCCATAAGGATGGTCACTCGGAGGACCGCTGCTGGACGAAGCACCCGCACCTGAAAAGGGGCAAGGATGGTGCATCGCGTCCTGGACCGATGCCCGTTAACTTGGCCCTTCCGGGTGCGCTTACTTTAAAGCAACTGTCCTCCTTGCAGGCTCAGATTGATGGGTTTGCTATGCAGAAGTAGGAGGTACGCTCTGTCCTATTCTCCTGCACCACGAAGTTCTCTAATGTGTGTAGCCCGAGCCTGTCTGAGGGTGTCTGGCATGTGGATTCTGGAGCTGGAATGTCTATCACAGGTGATATGTCTTTGTTCACTGTGTATAATGCCTCTGAACATGGGCCAGCAGTTCGATTTGGTGATGGAGTGGTTCAACGGTCAGCAGGTATGGGATCCATTGTGTTATGTAGTGATTGGTTACCAACATCAATCACTCTAACCGATGTTCTCTACATACCTCACTGTCCGGTGAACCTCCTGTCAGTAAATGCTGTGGCTCATTCTCACCACTGCAAGGTTTCTTTTGATAGTCTTAGTTGCACTGCCACTCAGGGCTCTTCTGTTCTCTGGTCTTTCCCTGCCTCCAGTGATGGTGTTTACAAGTTTACCTGTAGGCCTTGTTGCACCACCAGTGGCCGTTTGATTAGTGCTGACCATTACCCACTTTTTGCACTTGATGTTGATGAGAACAGCCTCTTTAGCGATTACAATGGTCTAGTGGTAGACCAGATTGCTAAGGAACGAAGAGTCGGGGGTTCGACTCCCCCTTCGGTCGCTCTTGACGTTGCAGGTCGTCGTCAACCGCGATGGTAGCTTGTCCAGTTGAGGTAGGAGACCGCTCCCCACCCGCGTACGACGGGCTCCCTTAACACCACGCCCCACCAGGCGTTATCATTACTTGATGAGGACGGTGGAGTTGTTATCCCTACTACTCCTGAATGGCTGTGGCATAGGCGGCTGGGTCACCCCGGCTATGATGCCATGCGCAGACTTGTCAAGAAGGGTATGGTTAAGAACTTACCCCTCTCACTCAAACAGGTGCAGAAACTGGCTAAGATCCCTTGTGATGCTTGTCAGAAGGATAAGGGCAAACGTCTCCCTTTTCCTAAAGAAAGCACCACTAAGATCCGTGCACCTCTCCAACGACTTCACTTGGATATCATGGGACCAATTCATATTAGGGGTCTGCGTGGGGAGTTTTATATTCTGTGCCTCACAGACCAATACTCTGGCTATGCTGAGGTATTGTGCTTGAGGTCCAAGGATGAAGCTCCCTTAGCAGTTCAAACAATCATCCTCAGATGGATGAATCAGCTGCATGGGTTTGCCTTTAAGTGTCTGAGATCTGACAGGGCTAAGGAGTTTATAGTTAAGTGGTTCGAGGATTGGCTGATATCGGTTGGTGCAGTGAATGAGTTATCGTTGGCATACACTGCACAGCAGAATGCAACTGTGGAGAGGTACAATGGGGTCTTACAGTCTGTAGCTAGGAGCATCCACCTGGAGTCTAAACTAGCTAAGTCTTTCTGGCCCTATGCCTTCCTAGCTGCTTGTTACCTTCGTAATCGGCTGCCCAATCAGGGAGACAGAACTCCATACGAGCTGTTCTTTGGGGTTGTGCCTGATGTGTCGTTGTTGCGTGTGTTTGGTTGCCCTTGCTACGTCACGTTAGTCAATGGGAAGGAACGCAACAAGCTAGACGAAAGGGCGTTATCTGGTAGACTGGTTGGGTATTCCCTGGTGAGTAAGGGTTATTTTGTTTGGGTTCCTAAGTTGCGCCAGGTAGTAGAGAGTCGTGATGTACTCTTCTATTTACAGTTTAGCTATAACTGCATACCTGGGCTGTCCCCTTATGACGGGTCTCCGTTGTTTTCTCGCATCCCTGCCGCTATCATCGGACACATGCCTGAGTCTGCGGTTAATGCCTTAGATCCTTTACCAACCCCTATTGTCGACCGCTGCCCTGGTCATGGGATGACTTTGCGTCCCAGGCAGGTCAGGGGCTGATGGTGCTGCATTGCGTGTGAAGGTACTGGGCGGGCGGGATTCCGAAGTTCCTTCAGACAGTGATTTACCCGAATCTCAGGGGGTCGCCAGGCCCTCCTCTGCGCCACGTTCCGTCGGCGAAGCTCTAGGATTAAGACAGCCTCAGGTCATAGTGGAGCCTGTCACAGGTCCATTGTCTAATAGTCGCCAACCTCCGGCCACCTCGGATGGCTCGCAGGTGTTGTTAATCCCTTCGCCTCTTGCCATCCCTGGTGGATTATCCGGGTCAAGCCCATGTGATGATGTAGCCGTCACCTAAAGTGTGAGTGATGATCTTGAACATTGGTCTGGTTCCGATACTGCGTATGGCTGGGGTGTTCCGGTCGACCCAGGATTCGTTGATATAGAGGCAAAGAATGCCGGCCTTGTTCAACCAGGCAGTAGTTCTGCACTGGGGGCTATACTACCGGTTACTGCTGATATTGCTGATACCCCTGCTGCTCATGTACAAGTAAACTGCTTGTACGTGGGGGCTTACATTTCCACCTCCACTGAACTAACCTATAAAGCTGCCATGCTTCCTACCAACCCTGACAGGGATCAGTGGCTGCTTGCTATGAAGGATGAGATGGCGTCCCTACATGCCCATGGTACTTGGGCACTCACTCCACAGCCTCCTAAGCAGATGATCCTGTCTGGCAGGTGGTTATTTGTGAAGAAGGTTGGGGTTGATGGTTCTGTGCGCTTTAAGGCACGTTTTGTGGTCCGTGGTTTTCTGCAGCGTCCTGGGCTGGACTTTCATGACGTATATGCCCCCGTTTCTTCTAAAGCAGGTCTGAGGGTGCTCCTTGCTGCCATCACTCATAGAAAAATGTTTGTTCGGCAGCTGGACATCAAGACTGCATTTCTGAATGCTAAGCTGGAACCAGGTCTGGACCTGTACTGCCACCAGCCTGAGGGCTTTAAGGTACTTGGTCCTAACGGTGTTCCCCTTGTGTGCAAACTGACCAAGTCCCTTTATGGTTTGAAACAGGCGCCCAGGGCTTGGAGTATGGATGTCAAGCGGTTTTTGGTTGCACATGGGTTTACTATGTGCAAGGCAGAACCTGCTCTATATTTTAGGAGGGATTCTTTCGGTGGGTGGAGCTATGTCCTGACCTATGTTGATGATTTTATCTGTGCTTTTAGTGAGCTGGATTTATATGCTTTGCTGATCAAGGCTATGGAGAAAGCTGGCTGGGAGGTCAAAGAGATGGGTGTACCGGTTCAGTTCCTCTCATTGGACATGGCCGTTACCCTTGACTCTGAAGGCAGGTGTGTTCAGATCAACCTCTCCCAGCACTCCTACATTGTTGATCTGGTGGAGCAGTTTGGTCTTACTGCTGCTGCCAAGCCCAAGTTTTCTGCCCCCATGGCCAAGTGCACCGTCACTGACCCTCCTGGAGACCCCCTGCCCTCTAATAGCCAGTACCTATCTCTAGTGGGTGCTTTGCTGTACCTGGCTACTTGCACCAGGCCTGATATTTCTTTTGCTGTGAGCTACCTGTCCAGGTTTTCTGCTCACCCTACCGTCCCCCTCTGGGGGGCAGCCAAGCGTTTGCTCTTGTATTTGAGGTCACATTCCCACCTGGGACTCACTTACACCCACAGCCCTGAGTTCTCTTTTACTGTCTTTAGTGACTCATCCTTTGCTGATGATGGGTCTGACAGGAGGTCTCAGACTGGTTTTGCTGTGCTTGTTGGGGGGTGCATAGTGAACTGGATGAGCAAGAGACAGCCTACTGTTGCCATTAGCTCTAGTGAGGCTGAGTATCAGGTCTTGTCTCAGACTGCCAGGGAGGTGCAATGGTTGAAGAAGTTGAGGGTGGATCTGGATCTGCCTTGTGGTTTGGTTACCATTCAGGGTGACAACTTAGGGTCTCTGAGTTGGGCCAATGACTGGCAGCTGCTTCCTCGCAGCAAGCACATTGATGTTATTCATCACTACATCAAGGAGCTGGTGGAGGATGGCCAACTTGATGTTGCCTATGTTAACACTAAGGACAACTGTGCTGACCCCTTCACCAAGCCCCTTGATCCTGCTGTGTTCTGGCGGTTTGTCCGTATGCTTGGAATGACCGCTTCTCCTTAGGGTAATTTTTTTTTCTGGTTACATACATCGGTTTCTTTGGTTATCATTGTTTGGCATTAGGTTCCTATTCCCGGATCGGGTTTTCTATACCGTTGTTACCCATCTTTGATATTCGGTTTTTTCATCCTTTTCTAACTTGGCAAAATTTTGTTTTTGCCTTGTTTCATTCCTTCCTTTAACCCTTTGGGTTTCATTTCGGAGTTCTTTGATTTTTTTTTTTTTTTTTATCTGTTACATATAGTTCTATGTCCCCAGTGCCATAGGTGGAGAAGTAGTATTGTATGTCACCTGTGTCATCGGTGGAGTGTCAGCATGAATTGCGGTGCTCTCACGCGTTTTATGACTTGGTGACTACTTATGTACTTCCTTAGAACTATCGGCTCTGCCAGTACCGTGCTAGCTTCCCGTAGACTGCGTCATCCTTGAGTGACTCAGTGACAGCTTCCTGTTGGCTGCGTCACCGGTCTAGCCTGTACCATGTTAGGTTCCAGGCTGCCGCCCCTTTCACCACTGGTGCCCCTTGATGGGTCTCCTGTGCTTGTAACGTTATTCTCGTCTCCGTGTATAGATTGGCGCGTCTGCTTCACGCAAGCATCTCTGTCCACTCTCTGGAGTGTATTCAAGCTGATATAACCCTAGTAGTGGTCACCACTTATCTTTGGGGCTTCCAGCAGCAGCTTCTGTGATAATCGTAGTCTGCAAAGCTCAATCGTTTACAAAGCTATTAGAAGAGGAAGAGAAACTCGCACGAAGGCGGTAAATACTAACGCAGTCTGTAGTGCAGAGTACTGCTGACGGCGGGAAACTCGGGTCCGGGCGATAGCCGGCCCACTCCTTGCCTTCTCAGATAGAGACATGGAAGTCGTCTATAACATTCCCCCCAACTCAAGGTATTCTTGGGATCAAGAATTCCTGGAGTTAACTGAGGGGCATAAGGAAATAATATGAAGATATATAAAAGGATAAAGAGTCTGAGGTGTAATCTGCTTTAGTCAGGGATTTAGATAATAAATTATTTAGATCAGGACTCAAAAGGAAAGGGAGTTCCTGCCTGCGAGGTCACTTGGACAGTAGGTCACTTTAAAGTATCTAGTCTAGGATGAAACTGCATAGTATGTGCAGAGTCGGTTTAGGGTGCTACTGGTCAAAGGGAGACTCAGGTGGAGCTGCATGGAAGCTGCAGGGAATACTACTTAAGGGCTGCAGAAAAGCTACAGGGATAGAACTAGGATCTGCAGGAAAGCTGCAGGGGATACTTCTGGGAGCTGCAGGGAAGCTGCAGAGGAATACTATTTAGTGGCTGCAGGAGAGCTGCAGACAAATGCTACTTAGAGGCTGCAGGGAAGCTGCAGGGGATACCACTAGGAGCTGCAAGTTATGGGGCAGCAGCAGGAAAGGGTACTGGGATTCTAGATCACGATACTTGCATGATCTGATGTTTGACAACATGTCTGTACTTGTTATATACGACTTTCATGTGTCTATCTGAGTTGGCAACGGGCTGGCCGGTCACTACCCGGTCCCGTGTTTCCCGCCGACGAGCAGTACTGTGGACTACATACATACTGCCTTAGTATTTATCGCCATCGTGCGACTTACTCTCTCTCTTCTATAACTGTAAACGATTGAGACTTGCAGACTCAGATTATCACAGGTTATGCTGCCTATCCAAGCGCTCACGAAGAACTGACCGGTGCATCCAATATTGGATCAGTCCCCTTTTGCCGCTGCTGATTACTCGCCCACTCGCTGCTGCTGATTACTCGCCCGCCCGCTCGCCCGCTGCTGATTACTCGCCCGCTGCTGATTACTCGCCTGCTGAGCATCGCCCGCACCGTATTCAACGACGTCTGAGGAGATCTCCATCTACCTCTTTCACCAGAACACACGGAGTCACTACGATCTCCCATTGTGAGTAGACTGTGCACCAGCTATTGCGTGATAGCTCCTGCCTATTGGAAGGTGACAATCCAGCCACCGCACTGCAGTCCAATTGCCCGCCTGCTTGCTTTCACCCCACTTTCCGCTGGATTCGTTCGGCTCACCTTTCGAGGTGCCACCACCCTCACCTGCCTGTCCTCCCAAATCGCCATCTCCACCGTTCAGTAAATCTTTACATCCCTACCCCTGCTCTCCGAAACACTGCAACTCATCTCTTACCTACTCCCGCCAGTCACCATGCATGTACGCCCAGAACACCCCAAGAATGCCCATCTACAGTGGTGGTCCAGGCGTCAAAGAGCACTGCCGCATCCTCATCCTCCAGATCAAATCAACGCCTGGATGCTTCCTCGTCGGCGTTGATGCGGAGCTCGACATTGCCCCCGCCCGCTCACGAGCCGGCAACAGGCAGTGATCGAGTACCCCATTCTGGCCACTACCATACACGCCTTGATCCTAATAATCCGGACGCTGCTCTGGCCGCTGTTGTTACTGTGAGTTTCCGGAGTATGTGCAGAGCACAGAGACGAGGGGAAGACGGTAAGGATAAGATCTTTACAGTTAGATAAGCATTCGATCAATGCGCTAGGAGGAAGTACTGAGATGGCGCGGCACCTCAGGGTACCGGCATCAGAGTACGTGCCATAGCTGGCAGCGGCATCGCAGTACAGTGCAGCAGGGAGGTAGACCTGTGCACTCTAAGTCACTCTAGGTGAGCCGGTGAAACCCGGTGAATAACATCCCCCCCAATTCCTGGTATTCTTCATTTTGAAGAATTCCGGGAATTAGAGGAGTTAAAAAACTAGAGTGACAATTAAAAAACTATTATGGAGGTACAATACATTTGTAACTCATCAGGCTTGTCAAGGAGTCAATGATAAAATTATACCGGCTGTGGCAAGGCAGGCTGGCTCAGCAAAGGTGGTTATCATGTCTAAAGAACTCTCAATCACTGATCTAGGCTGACAGCTAAAAGGGCTGCCATGGAGGTACAGACTTAAGCTGGATAGAAGAGAGCAGCCAGTCATGGTGCAATCAATCAATATCAAGGAAAGGTCTGCGGGATCAGTCTCGGGCCTGTCAGGAGGGTGCTGGGGTGAACTCCTAGGAGCTGCAAGGAGGCTGCAGGGCATACTACTAGGGGCTGCAGGGAAGCTGCAGGGAATTATTCAAGATTAGCCTGTGGGGCAAGGTCTCTGTTCAGAGCTAAACTAAAATAGAAGAAAGCAGTCATTCATGATGCAATCAATCAATATCTAGGGAACAGTCTGAATCTTGGATCTGTCAGGGAAGGTCTAGAATGGACTGCATAGGAGCTGCAGGAAGCTACATGATTAATCAAGCTGCAGGAAGCTGCATGATTAATCAAGCTGTAGGGAACACTACTTAGGAGTGCTGCAGGGTAGCTACAAGGTGTCAGCAGCTACTTGGGGCTGCGAGGTAGCTAGGGTCGCTGCAGGAGCAGTCGGAGCGGACAAGAAGATGTAGTGACGGTAGTGACTGCTGAGGCTGGTGGGATCTGCTGGGTCATTGCAGATCAACGTAAGCATAGCTATGAATGCTGCAGGGAATGCAAGGGCTGCCGGGAATACAACTGATGATGTCTGTGCTAGGCTCCCCCATAATTTGGGAGTGAAGGCTGATTACTGAAATACTAAATTAGAATCGGGCAGGCATCATGTTGTCAGCATGAAAACATCGAAGGGGTAGAAGCTTGAACAGCACGTGGCTAAGTACATGTGGCAGTACGGGGCAGATCAAGAATTAATTCCTAGAGTGTTCATTACTAATTATTTAACAGATGGTGGGGATTATCAAATCGCACTATGTAACTATGCCATGAGGTTGACTATGCACTGGAAGGTACATTGAATCTGCAGGTCGCTAGTGCTGTACAGCACTGCAGTTTAGTGCAGCAGTACTTCTGTACATCAGCACATGGGTGCACATGTAGATCATCACACGAGGGTATCGCTCATGCAACAGATCTGTTGTACAGCAGTGCAGTTCAGTGCACAGCAATTCAGTACAGCAGTGCATTACACATGGGTTGTACATTAGTACCGTACAGCACTTCAATATGTGCAGTACAGTACATCTGGCTGTACATCAGTGCATCCGGATAATGTTACACGCTTGTAAATCAGCTCACGAGGGTATCGCTCATGCTTATATCTGCATGCAAGGATAGGTCACATCACATGATGCATTGCAGTTTAGTGCAGCAGTACTTCTGTACATCAGCACATGGGCAGTACGTTAGTGCATTACAGCGCTGCAGTTTATAGCATGTAAGTCAGAACACGGGGAGTAAATGATCTTCTTAAAGCTAATGTTCCCCCTTTTCCCTCTCATCTACTAATCAGTTATCCGATGCCTAGAGAAAGGCGCAATGCCTTGATGTGCCTACGGCTGGTGGGCAGGGAGAACAGGGGGTTCCTTGATGTGTATGGATGAGTGTGGATGAGTGTGATTATGCAAAGGTCAGCGGTGGTGGCATGAGCCTGGTGCTTATCGCATTCAGGGGGAAGAGGTGGGACACGTGGTTGGGTAATTACGTTGGTGAAAGTGTGATCCCAATCAGTTGAGATTGATGGGGTTATCTTGTCACTCTTGTGGATGACGGGAATGCAGGCCGTGGTTGGCATGATGTCTTGCTGGGTGGAGCAGGATGAGATACCAGTGGTGGATGATTCTGTCGTGGAGGTGGATGTGGGGTTTATGTTCAGATCCCCCTCATGCAAGTCATCAGGGTTGGCTTGAGGGCTAGGTGAAGAGGAGGCATGAGTGATAGTCCGTGAGATGTTATCATGGGCTACATCAGGTACACTTGTATGAGGGATGACAGGGTTGTCTGACAGTTCCCCCCCATGCAAGTGTTCAATATCAACGACAGTGGATCTGAGGCTGTATTTGGATCTGAGTGCTTCTAGTATGTCGTCTGGATCGTTGTGGTGCTTGTATTCCTTTCTGATAGGTTCTGAAAGATGCGCAAGTATGTATTCAATCTGAAACATAGGCAGTCTGTTAGATCCAGGGGAAAAGTGGTAGTGGGATACCTTGAGTTCAGCTTCCATAGATTCAATCCACTCATGAAAGAAGTGTTGGTGGAAGATGAAGGTCTGATGGGGCGTGCAAGCAAGGGGAACAGGTACACTTGTATGAGGGATGACAGGATTGTCAGACAGTTCTCCCCCATGCAAGTGTTCAATGTCAACGACAGTTGATCTGCGGCTGTTGTCCCCAATTGCTGCATTTGCAGACATCAGAGGGACGGCTACGACAGCGGGCACAGGCGTGCAAGCAAGGGCAACAGTCGGGACAGATCGATGGTGTTCGGCCATGACAGGGTTGATCTTTCCAAAGTGCAATCTGAGGTCTCGCAGTAATTTTGCCGCAACGCTTGTGTGCGTGGCAAACATGCGAACAAGGGGAGTGGACAATGAGTTGACTATATACCTAAATGCTACGCCGTTTGCATAGCTACAGATTCTAGCGTCGGGATAATCCTCTCTGTCGGGGTATCGCTCATCATAAGCATCATCATCATCATCATCATCATCATTATCATCATCATCATCATCATCATCATCATCATCATCACCGAAGGGTGATGGCTCATCGGCCGGCTGGTAATCAAGCATAGCATCTGCCTTGATGAACTTGCTATAAGGGGCATTTTCGATGTCATGGCAGATAGCTGAGTACCACTCACCAAAATCCTTGTCTGGTTCGTAGACGTTCCAATGGACAGGCTCAATCTCTCTCAATCTCAAACGTTCAGGATAGGGATGCATTGGGGAGGTGATGAACTGAAGTTCAGCGAGATGGCCACCTTGGAGATCAGGATGTGCCCCCCATCAGGAGATTGCCGGATAGGATCCGTCAAGTGTGGCCACGCAGCAGAGTGGCGTCGGGATCGATGACAGAGGATGTTATTGGAGCGGCGGAGAGGGGGGGGGGGGGGGGGGGGGGGGGGGGGGGTTGCGAGTAACAGGGGATGAGGATTCGGGAGGTTGGAGGCGAAGGGAGGGGAGGAGATTGGAAGAAGAGGTGAAAAATTGCGAAGCAACTGGGGCGGGAAAAAATGGAATCTGGTGGTGGGAGGGGCGGGTTGGAGGTGGAGGCCAACTTGGGAGAGATCTGGAGGGTTTGATAGGTCAGGAGGTGGTTGAGAGGTGGCTGAGGTTGCTTTCGCAACGGGACGTGGGAGATGGGAAGGGGGTGGTGGGGGCGCAGTGGAGGTAGAGATGGTTGTCAGGGGGGGTGAAGGGGGGGGGGGGGGGGGGGGGGGTGCTGGACGACAGCTTGAGGCTCAATGGAGCAGAATCAATCCGGATACGCGGATGATATACCGCACAAGAGTGGTGTCCCAGCGGGGAGGTTCTTGCTGGGTGGAGAGCCTTACTCGATCCTTTCAATTGATTCACTCCGCGCGACAACAATCAAAATGCCCTTCAGCTCGGAATACCGTCGAGCAAGGACAATCTAAAGCGAAGGGACCGTAACCTGTGAGTTTCCGGAGTATGTGCAGAGCACAGAGACGAGGGGAAGACGGTAAGGATAAGATCTTTACAGTTAGATAAGCATTCGATCAATGCGCTAGGAGGAAGTACTGAGATAGCGCGGCACCTCAGGGTACCGGCATCAGAGTCCGTGCCATAGCTGGCAGCGGCATCGCAGTACAGTGCAGCAGGGAGGTATACCTGTGCACTCTAAGTCACTCTAGGTGAGCCGGTGAAACCCGGTGAATAACAGTTACTACTACTAGGATTACCTGCCAGCAGAACTACCAAGCGTTCATGATTGCTTGTACTCCACTCGCTCCCTGTCAAAGCCCATTCAAACTGCACTCCTAACGTCTACTGACATGGCCACAAAAGGCATCAGATTCCTTAGACATCAGTATGGTTCTGTCCCTGGAGATCAGGAGTTCTCCTCCTTCACTGCCATGTACGGAGTTATCATTGGTGCTGAAGAAGGCCTCACGTGCGTCCTCCCTAGTCAGATGCCAGGAACTCTACTCCCAGATCCCTACATACAACTGCAGGAGGTGTATCCACTATGTCCAAGGACACTTTCCACACCATCCTCATCAAGGGTTTGAAACCCCGTCCTGAGTTTGCTGGATTTGTGCAGTCATATCACACTTTGCACATCACTGATTTCCTGGGACTTTCATCAGCACTCATGCAGTATGCACAGGTCACTTCTCTCCCATCACTGGAGGCCCCATCCTTCAGGATTTAGCTGCTGGTACCTACAGAGATGAGTCGACCATGACCTGCTACAACTGTGGTGGCTATGGCCACTCATCCACCTCCTGCCCAAGTGCCAAGACTAGAGGAGCCTACAAACCCAAGGACAGAGACAATGATGATCTAGCCTCCACGTCTGCCACCAACGGATCGAAATCCCCCAGAAGAAGAAGTGGATCCAGGTCCCCTACCAAGGACAGATATGGCAAGAAGTCTGGCCCTGGTGGTGACAGAAGGCGGTACAAGGGCAAGGCCAGATCAAGATCAAGACAACGCCATGCCAACCTTGCCGATGGCAAAGGATCAAGCTCTGACTACTCTGACTGTGAGGATGACAATGTTGACCACAACTTCATGGCCATGACCCTTGCTCCTGAGCAGGACACATGCCCCGTCAGATTTGCTGATGACGCCGAAGGCAAGTCCCACAGTGATGTCCCAGCAAGCCCCATGTCCTATGCTTTCTGTGCACAAATGAGTATCCATGATGATGTCCCTGTAAAGGAAGATGACCTGCCCACTCTAGAAGACGATGACATGCCTCAACTTGTCCTGGTCTCCGATGATGATGATGATGAAGACCCCCCTGCAAACACATCCTGGATGCCCCTAGCTTTTGATGATGATCTCACCCACCACTAGATAGTGGATACCGGTGCACCCGAACATGCCACCAGTGACATCAACAACCTCTCCCATGTCCAGGATCTTAATGAGCCAGTGACCTTCAGGTTTGCATCTGCTGCTGACCCCATCTCTACTACACCTATAGCTAGTGCATGCCCTACTATAGCTAGCCATAGTTTAAGTTTCTCCTAGACTTGTCAAAGTCTCACCATAGACAGATATTCCAAGTTACCCTTGCCCTTGAGAACCTGCAGGCTCCCCCTTTCCTCCTGACCAATGATCTGAATAATTTATTATTTAGATCCTTGACTCAAGCAGTTTACATCTTTGACACTAGTATCTTTTCTTTATCTTTTTCCTTATGCCGTCAGATAACTCCAGGAATTCTTGATCCCAAGAATACCTTGAGTTGGGGGGTATGTTATAGACGACTTTCATGTGTCTATCTGAGTTGGCAATGGGCTGGCCGGTCACTACCCGGTCCCGTGTTTCCCGCCGACGAGCAGTACTGTGGACTACAGACTGCCTTGGTATTTATCGCCTTCGTGCGACTTACTCTCTCTCTTCTATAACTGTAAACGATTGAGACTTGCAGACTCAGATTATCACAGTACTAGGCCCCCCTATAATTTAGGATTCCTAAATTAGATCTGGCAGGTGTCTTGTAATAAACAGGGTGCAGAAAATTAGAAAAGATGGTACTGATGGCCTGAGGTGGCAGAAAATCACATGATTCCTAAATTGTTCATTACTAAAAGCTTGCCAATCTGGGAATAGTCACTAGGTTCCATGGCAAGGATGTCCATCCAGGGACAGCTGGCTTTTGACTCTGGTTATGAAGGTAGCAAAAGACTTAGCCCTGCATGCATGCCATATGGCAGGACTGGTGGGAACATTTGGAGCAGGTAGGATGTAGTCCATAGGAGTCCAGACCATGCTCAGTTTGTTGATGACATGGCCTCCAGGGTGTGCACAGCTCTGTGGGTGCATGAGCATGGCAGGGTACAGGTCCAGGACTATGAAGTAGGCATGGACCATGGCTGTTTGAAGGCATATAGCCTACTGCAGGGTGGTCTTGTTGGCTCTGGACACGGTAGGGAGGGCAGTGACCAATTCCTTCAGCTTCACAGTGTGTTTGATGAGTGGTGCACACACTGTGGATGGATCAGAATGCATGTCTCTGTCTGGGTGCTGGAGGAGCTCATCTTGCAGGAGAGTGGGAACTTAGGTTGTATGTCAGCAATGATCCAGTCCAGGCGTTTTCTCAGGGCATAGTTGATGAGTGGGGGAGTAGGGTAGAGGTTGAGCCTGTCAAGGCTAACTGCAAACCTGGAACGAGATAGAGTCCCCAGAGTTGTTGGTGAACTTGACAGTAGGGGGCACATCAGGGGGCACGTTGGAGTTCATCTCACCGAAAGGGACAGCTTGCCTTCATTCTGCCTGGTCAACTGGTTCTGATTGGGGCAAGGGCACCTGCAATCAAGAAGGTGTCTGATGTGGAGGGAATAGCCATGTTTTGGGGAGGAGATGGGGGGAGTGGGGGAGGAGTGGGGGAGAGGGGGGGGGGGGGGGGGGGGGGTTGGAGAGCATCATTAGGCAAGCTGGGGAGGAGGGCACTTTTGTAGACTGCCAGAATTCTTGTCCTCCAGTGGGATGGTGTGTTTTGTCTCCCACAGTGTCAGGTCTGAGTCATTGGGCAGGACTGTGCATGCTGGAGATGGTCTGAGGACCTTGGTCATGTACAAACCATGGTGCTTGGAGCATGACAGGGCATCCTGGGGTGGTGATGTTCTACTTGAAGTAAAAGTTGCAGCCTGGTGTGTGAAACCTGTTGTCAGGTATGGTGACCTTCTGAGAGCAGCTGAGACACTGAGGATGTTGCAAGTAGTCTTGGGGGGCGCAAGTAGGACGTCGTTGAGGATGATGAGGGATCCACGTAGGCTTTTCAGGTAGCCTTTGCCTTTATTGGTGCAGATGATAGGTGTGGCCTCTGCAGATGCAAGCCTGAGGGTCACTGGCTCTTCAAGCTCCTGAACATGAGAGAGGTTGTTGATTTCACTTGTGGCATGTTCAGCTGCACCAGAATTCACTAGCCAGTGTTGGGTGAGAGCATCAGTGAACTCTAGGGGTTCTGTTGTTGCAGGGCAGTCTTCATCCTCATCATCATCATAGTCCTGGGCAAGGAGAGGCATGTCATCTTCCTCTATATATGGTGACAGCATCATGGTCACTCATTTGGGCAAAGAAAGCATAGGACATAGGACCGTCTGGGACATCACTTTTGGACTTGCCTCTTTTGTTGTCATTAGCAAATCTGGCAGGGCAGGTGTCAGTCTCAGGTGCCAAGGTCATGGCCATGAAGTTATGTTCCTCATTGTCGTCCACACAGTCAGAGTATTCAGTGGCAGATCCATTTCCATCTGCAAGGTTAGCATGGCGAGACCTTGATCCAGATCTGGGCTTGTTCTTGTACCTCCTTCTGTCTGGGCCAGTCTTCTTCCCATTCCTGTCCTTGGTGGGAGATCTAGATCCACTTCTCCTCCTTGGGGATTTGGATCCATTTCTGGCAGATGTGGAGGCATGGGCAGGGTCATCGTTGTCAGAGCTCTTAGGCTTGTAGGCTCCACGTGTCCTTGCACTGGGTCAGGAGGTTGAAGAGTGCCCATATCCACCACAGTTGTAGCAGGTCATGGTTGACTCATCCCTGGGTTACCTAAATAAAGGCGCCAGCAGCCAACTCCTGTTGGGGGGCGTCTCCTGTGATTGAGGACTCAGGGAGGGAGGTGACCTGGGCGGCATACTGCATGAGGGCTGATGATAAAACCAGGAAGTCAACAATGTTCAGAGTGTGGTATGACTGCACAAATCCATTGAACTCAGGTCTTGTCTTTAGGCCCTTGATGAGGATGGTGTGGAAAGTCTCCTTGGACATGTTGGACACACCTGCTGCACTTGTGGGGATCTGTGAGTACAGTTCCTGGAATCTAACTAGGTAGGAGGTGAGGCCTTCTTCCATGCCAATAGTGACACCATACGTTACATGGCAGTGAAGGATGAGAACTCTTGATCTCCAGGAACAGCACCATACTGACGTCTAAGAAATCTGATGCCCTTAGTAGCCATGTCAGTGGACGTCAGGAGGGCAGTTTGAATTGGTTTGGATAGAGAGTGGAGGACAATCATGAATTCCTGGTAGTTCTGCTGGGAGGTTATCCTAGTAGGAGTAACAATAGCGGCCAGAGCAGGGTTGCCATGGTCAGGATCAAGGCGTGAGCCGGCCACCAAAGGGTACTCACTGCCGCTGGCTAGCTCGGTGGCTGGAGCAACGTCAAGCTCCGCATCGATGCCAACGAAGAAGCATCCTTGCGTAGACTTGATCTGGAGGATGAGGATGCGACAGTGTTCTGCAACGCCTGGACCACCACCATAGATGGGCATTCTAGGGGTGTGCTGGGCGTACATGGCGAACTAGTGAAAGTGCGGGGATTATTGCGGGGAGGGGTAAGAGATGAGTTGCAGTGTTTCGGAGTGGGGAAGTGTGGATTTGGAGGTGTCCGCAACGGAGATCTGGGAGGGTGAGGAGTAGTAGCTGGGGAGGGGGATGGCACCACAAAGGGTGAGCCGAATGAATCCAGCGGAGAGGAGGATGAAAGTAGTCGGGCAATTGGACTACCGTGCGGTGGCTGATTTGGCACCTTCCAGTTTGGCAGGAGCTATCACGCAATAGCTAGTGCACAATCTGCTCACAATGGGAGATCGTCTGACTCCGGAGGATCCTTGGTTCTAATGAAGAGGCAGATGGAGATCTATCTCCTGGTCAAATATTAGAATACGATGCGGGCGATACTTCAGCAGCGGCAGGCTGGGATAGCGAGCGGGCGAGCAAATCAGCAGCGGCAGAGGGGACTGGTCCAAATCTTGGATGCAGCGGTCAGTTCTTCTTATACGCTCTGATGGTGCCCATAACCTGTGATAATCGTAGTCTGCAAAGCTCAATCGTTTACAAAGCTATTAGAAGAGGAAGAGAAACTCGCACGAAGGCGGTAAATACTAATGCAGTCTGTAGAGCCCAGTACTGCTGACGGCGGGAAACTCGGGTCCGGGCGGTAGCCGGCCCGCTCCTTGCCTTCTCAGATAGAGACATGGAAGTCGTCTATAACAGCTTCTGGGCAGCTTCCTGTATAACCCTTGTAGTGGTCACTGCTTATCTTTGGGGCTTCCAGCAACAGCTTCTAGGCAGCTCCCTGTATAACCCTAGTAGTGGTCACGGCTTATCTTTGTGGCTTCCAGCAGCAGATTCTAGGCAGCTCCCTGTATAACCCTAGTTGTGGTCACTGCTTATCTGTGTGGCTTCCATCAGCAGCTTCTAGGCAGCTCCCTGTATAAACCTAGTAGTGAATATGTACTTGAGTACTTGACCTTGAACTTGGACACTTGGTCACATTGATCTTGACAGCAATTTGGCTGGCTGGAGCCATGTACCGGTCTGGCTAATAAGACCTAGCAAGTGTAATGTTCCTGATTTGAATTGTTACTTGGTTGTAAAGCAAGATTGGGCAAGTTACTTGGTGAACAAGTAACAATGAAATGCAAAAATAACATGTAAGCAAAAAGACCCTTTGCCAACTGAATGTCAGGTCTCAACTTGAGTCAGTCAAAGCCACAGACACCTTTGCCAAGTTAGTTTTGCCATGCTTTTTCTGATACCGAGTTTTAGGGGGAAACGACTTTTTCCAATACTTAATCTTGCCAATACTTGAGGCGCGTACGGTAGTATGAAAACCTGGTTACCCTAGAAGCAAACTCTGGCAACAAATCCTGGTTACCCTAGAAAACAAACCTAGCAAAAACTCATGGTTACCACTTACCATCAAGGGCGCCTGGAGGCGCATCCCGAATGAAATGATTCGGATCCTTAATTCAATGTATTTTAATTACTTTAATTGAATTGTATTTAATGTTGTGTTTCTTTAATTCGATTTATTCCTTTCCATTTAATTTAATTAACGTGATTTGGATGCATGTAATTGCTTTAAATTGCATCCATTCGAATAGGATTCATTTCAAGGGCGCCTAGAGGCTTTAAATTAATTGAATTCCAATTAATCGATTGATGATTTAGCATTGTTGACTTGTAAGTGACGAAACAAAAAAGGTTTTGAAGGGTTGTTGATTTTAAAGCAGTTTTGAACGTTTCTGTAATGTAATGAAATGTATGTATGTAGATTGAGTTTATTTTTAAGAATTTGATGCAAGAAAATGAGGCCAATCAGGTGTCTGGTTAATTTAAGGAATTTGTACAAGGTAGTGCATGTTTCGGCCCAGCCCAGACGTGAACGGTATGTCCCGTCCTCCTGAACGGGTTTTTGGCCAGCGGCAGGTGGTGTGGCTTGCCGCTGCCCCCGCCCGGTTGCCCCCGCCCTTGCCCCTGCCCCACGCACGGGTCCGAGGGCTAATTATAGCACAAGTGCCCTAGGGGAATGTTTCGTCCATTGTGATGCTTACATGTTTCGCCTCCAATTTTTGATGAAAATTCTGCTCCCAAACCTATGTGTGCGCACATGTTTAAGTTGTTCAAATTTGAAGTGTTAGCTCTAAACACCCTGAAATCAAATTGTTAACCGTTAATTGTAGCTATTTGGCCCAACCTGAGCTCTTTTTCGTGAATTGCGATGCTCATATGTGCTCTGGTCAGAATTTGTCCGGTATAAATAAGTCATAATTCATCAAACATATAGAATGAATTTTTTACGTTTTTCATAAAACATGAAAATTTGGTTAGTGACACACTAACGGACGGACGGACATTTTAATGGGGCTAATCCCTCTTTAAAAAATCTGGAGATTTTTTTCATTCGGGTATAAATGTTTCTTCTCGTTTTGGTCCATCGCGCTCCCAGGTGTGGGAAACGCCTCCAGATCTCAGATCTCTTGGTGGAGCATCGGGCTGCCACGATATTAAAAGTTGTAGCCAAGTCAAAGTTGTATCAGGATTCAAATAGCTGGGCTCTTGGTAACCGCGGTATAGGTAACCGCAGCGCCGATTATTTAGTCTCCCACGCGAACCAATGCTCACATACCAAGTAACCAAATTGCCCAGATGAAGAGGTCGAAAACTGGTCGTATGAGTAACGTCGAGAAGGGTGTGCTGCATGGACAGACTATGTAGTATGATAGGAAAGTTAACAAGTTTGATGTGGACATTGCCTTGCACTATCTGCATTTCTGTCCTACATTTTCCTTTTTTTCCTGCCTAAGACATGGTTAAATGTCTAAGCCAATGATGTTCTTGATGCTTATGCCCAAAATAACTCATTTTAGTCACACTTGAATCTGGTTTGAATTAAAAAAATGTTAAAAGAATTCCGCCATTGGTAACCTGACTTCGAACTTGGTAACATGTAAGGCTGTCGAGAACTTTATCGCCCGGTAAATTTATCGTTCGATTATCGTGCGATAAAAAAACTGACATCGTACGATATCATGATACTTCCATTTATCGCCTGACTATCGTGCAACACAAAGTCGCTATTGTACGGATGTACCGCACGCTGATGAAGGGTTGCTACCAGGTGCTACCCCCCCGGCGACAGTCGTGAAGCGCGCGTGAACTGCAGGTTTGCAGGGCGCGTGAACCCGTCTCATGCTTATGACAAATGTCCACGCGCAGCAATACACTGATGCGAAAAAGCACATCCTACACAAAATTTAACGCTGGCCGGCGCTGGCAAGAATTTTGACAGGTCCGTATTTGGAATACAGACTAGAAAAGGCAAATATCGTACATTTTGCCCCCCAACAGCCCATTATATGCGCAAATATCATGTTCCACGAGTGGTATTCAAGTTGGAAGCACTACCGAAGTTGGTAATCACTAGTTTGCACCCTCCCAGCATTTTCTACCCATATGGATGTGTTGTACAAGTTGAGAAGGTCACCCATTTGACCTACAGAAGTACCAAGCCAGGCCATTCCCATCCCTTACATGCTGGCAAACCGACCGGCAGCAATCGGAACGAGGGCAGAATCGCGCAGATTCTGACAATTCGACTTCAGGCAATGTGATGGAAGGAACAATTTGATGGCGATTGATCGATTCCTTGGCTCGATCTGTGCTCTGTGAAGCTCGCGGCAGTCACTTACGTACGATCGTGTACTCTCGTTACTTTCGGGCAGCTTTCTCCACGAGCCATGGCAGGAGGTGAAAATACGACGCAAAATTCCTGGAATTGCTACGCGTTTGCTTTTACTTTTCACAGAGACATCGGAAAAGAAAGAACTCAACTCCCCCCCCCCCCCCCCCCCCCCCCCCCCCCCTCCCTCCCCCCCCTCCCCGCCCAAACCCGGCGACAGTTGAGATTCATGTGAAGCGCGCGTGAACTGCAGGTACGCAGGGCGCGTGAACCTACGTCATGCTTATGACCAATGTTCACGCGCAGCCTGTGCAGCAATACACTGGTCGAAGCTGACAGTTCTGATATACTCTGTACTGCGCGCCCCTTTCAGCGCTTGGACCGCGCCTTTCATAATTTCACACTTCCGCAGTACATTCCTGGTGTAGGCAGAGAAATCACGCTTTCGTCCCACAGCTTTCTTTCATGTTCCTAGTTTACTCCTTTCGGCGTTTATTCGTCTTCTTTTTCTTCCGGATATCATTCCTTCGGCTTCCAGTTGACATACTTCGATGAGACGTATTCTATACGTTACACCCGTGGACCTTTGGACTGCTGACGATGACTATCGGGAAGCTGAAAAGTGAGCGCAAACACCTAGTAACCCCAGTCCATCTCATCGGTGTCATTGGAGTATTGCTGCCTCCGCTCCCTTTGCTGCCTCCGCTGTGCTCAGCCCTTCCGGCGGGATATAAGCACTTACGGATCAAGACAGCAGCTGACGCGCCCTGATTAGTAGGAGACCTCTAGAACAGTCTGAAACAGATTGTCACCATGTCTGTGATTCGCAGCGCTGCCATGCCTAACCCGGAGTGCCCAAATTTCTTCGAGCGTCCCGAGAACAAGACACGCTTCTATGTCCGGGACTTGATCGGTGGATTGCAGACGTTGCACCTTCGGGGCCGGCAATATTATCCTGTGTCATCCAGCTCCGCGACCCTTCCACCCCTCGAGGGGACACGGGTTCCACGGCCAAGGCTCAAGCTAGGCAATGGAGTCTCAGCCACGGTGTTAGTGGAGATGGCCAAGCACGTGCCGAAAGAGTACAGCCTTCGTCACATTGTGGAGGCTATCGTCATTCCAGCCTCTCAGAAACACTACAGCTCCCTCGTGGACATCCCTGGAGTGCTGCATAGCCGCTACTCTGGAGCTCCAGATGTGTTGGTGGCCACCTCATGGGACTGTAACTTTCATGCCTTGGTGAAGGCTATTGTGGCTAACTCAGCTGGGAAGCCTGATCAGTACTACTACTGGCTTGAGGCACTGTCCGTGCCTCAGCACCCCACTGTGAAGCCTTGCCATGCCTTGGGTGATGCCCTGCTACTAGCTGCCAAGTCCGCCTCAACTGGCTTGGCCGTCCTTTATGAGGATTTCCCAGGTGGAGGGGCCCGGGGTCACAGCTGTGCCTTGTTTCTGCTGTGGAGTGTTGCGAGAAAGCGTGGGCCCAAGGCCATTGGTGTGGTGCACACTTCGGGTTTCAAAGGCGATTCCCTACGTGCTCAAGTCAGGGGACATGCTGACAACCTCAATATTGAGAAGGCAAAGAGCTGCAACAATGCTCTGCATGCGTTCGTTCTGCAATCCATCAACAACAGTTTCTCCAACCCCAAGAATTTTGATCAAGCGCTTGGGTCTGCCCTATGTATGGTAAGTCCCCATAAAGGACGGCCCCACCACCACTGCACAGTCACCACCACCACCACCACCTCCACCACTACTTACCATTGCTTTCACCACCACCAACTCATCACCACCACCACCACCACCACCACCACTACTAGCAATGGCATCAGCAACACCATCGGCATTAGCATCACCACCACTACCAGCACCATTAGCATCTACATCAACATCAGCGTTACCACCACCATCACCACCAACATTGCCATCGCCACCACAATCACTATCACCACCACTGCCACCACAGCCACCATTGCAATCACCACCTATCCTATATCACCATCACCATCACAACCATCAACATCAACACTAGCATACACATCACCATCACCGGCATCGCTATCACCTTCAGCAACATCAGTATCATCACCCGATCAATGCATCCTTGGTCTATGTTGATAACCCTGATAAAACCAGAATGTTTGTCTTAGAAAACCTGCCGCTACTGCTAAACAGTTCAGTATTTGTTTTGCATTGGACGACTTCTTAGCGAGTTTTGGCGGTAGGGAAGGGGATCTGCCCTTGACATATTATATCCATCTGTTAAACACATGTTTATATGCTAGCATCGGCCAGTGGGAGCTACACATAGGAAGCTGGGCTATTTGGCATCATACGAAGAGGGGGCCATTGCAACCCCGCCGTGTATACTCACCCATACTTGGCTGTGATTCACCATAGACGTACACTCACCCATACTTGGCTATGAGTCACCATGGACGTACACTCACCCATACTTGGCTATGATTCACCATGGCAGTACACTCACCCATACTTGGCTCTGATTCACCATGGCAGTACACTCACCCATACTTGGCTATGATTCACCATGGCAGTACACTCACCCACACTTGGCTCTGATTCACCATGGACGTACACTCACCCATACTTGGCTATGATTCACCATGGCAGTACACTCACCCATACTTGGCTATGATTCACCATGGCAGTACACTCACCCATACTTGGCTCTGATTCACCATGGACGTACACTCACCCATACTTGGCTATGAGTCACCATGGACGTACACTCACCCATACTTGGCTCTGATTCACCATGGACGTACACTCACCCATACTTGGCTATGATTCACCATGGCAGTACACTCACCCATACTTGGCTATGATTCACCATGGCAGTACACTCACCCATACTTGGCTATGATTCACCATGGACGTACACTCACCCATACTTGGCTCTGATTCACCATGGGCGTACACTCACCCATACTTGGCTCTGATTCACCATGGACGTACACTCACCCATACTTGGCTCTGATTCACCATGGACGTACACTCACCCATACTTGGCTATGATTCACCATGGACCAGTTGGGGTCAATATGCTCATGGGGGATGACCCAACGGGGCAAGTGGTACTAGTGTTCATAGTTTTTATGTCGTTTTTTATAACGGCTAGTAGTTCATGTAGTCACAGAAGTGCAACCACCTAATTTCCATGGATTATTTCACCCCTATCATTTTCCCCCTTGTTTTGTGGGGTACCCATATAATTGCTTTTCACGTTGGATGCTGTGTTTATGCACACACAAACGCATGCATGTCACTGCCACAATCTCCACGCTCACATGATTTGTTGCACCTCACATGTGTATTGTATATGGTGCAATGCAGGTCAGGGTATGCTTACTATGCTGCAGACAGACAAGCCATATGTACCGCACTGCATATCGCACCCCTAATGATGAGCCATTACTTTTTAGTACTTCTTTTCATTGATATATTTTATTTCTTTCCAGTGATGCCGCTTAACTTGTCCAATGCGCAATGCACCGTAGCGTATTGTTCCTTATGTACACGTACTTCAATGCTGGCACACATACGTAAACTCCCTTGCCCCCCTCATCCCCCCCCCCCCCCCTCCCCCCCCCCCCCCCCCCCCCCCCCCCCCCCCCCCCCCCCTCACCCCCCCCCCCCCCCACCCACCCAGACATCCTCCCCCTCCCCCTCCCCCCCCCCCCCCTCCCCCCTCCCCCTCACCCCCCCCCCCCCCCCTCACCCACCCACCCACCCACCCACCCCCACCCACCCACACATCCTCCCCCACACCCTCCCACCCACCCCTGCCCCTCAATGCAATTCACAGGCTGTTGAACGTCCAAGCACTCTGACTAGGGGTGTCAGCCTAAAGGGTCTGTGCAAGCTCAGGCTTATGATTGAAGCTGATCTCATCGGCACAGGGCGCACCTTCTCGAAAGTGAACAGCCTCCAGGAGCTAACCACCACCGACTTTGTTTATGGATGGGTGAAAGATTGTTTAGTGACAGGGGAGCTGCGCCTGGCTGATATTGCGCGCTTCATTAGCCCCGAGGACACTGAGGAGCCTATGTACTTCATAAGCCATGCTTGGAAGAGCACCCTTGGCAAGCTGCTGGATACTGTGGAAAGAGCTTTGGAAAATGCCTGGGAGGACACATGTGTCTGGATTGATTGCTTGGCCGTTAACCAACACGCAAACTCTCCAGAGAATCAGGCCGACGTTGCCGCCTTTGAAGAAGTCATCATGGCATGTTCTGGCGGCACGATTGTCGTAGTCGACATGGGCAATTGCAACCCCTCTACCCGTGCCTGGTGCTTGTATGAATGGGATCACACTGCCCTGCACCATGGTTCGGATGGATTGCACATGCAAGGCCTTTCGTTGGAGGACCGTGCGCGCATCATCGGCAGCATTGATGTGGACACGGCCGAGTGCTTCATGTCGGCCGACAAGGAAATGATACTGAGTAAGGTCCGCGGCCATCACGGCTCCACGCAGCAGTTCAACAACCTATTGCGGCTGTTGCTGTTGCTGAATCCGTTAAGTTACAGGGTGGACCGCCAACAACTGAGCCAGCGCAGCAAGGATACCCTGTGGTCCCTGCAGATAGTGCAGCAGTGGGTGGAGGCAGGCAGCAGTGGAACGCGCGCATTGTGCATCCTGGCAGAGGCAGGCATCGGCAAGTCCACCATCTCTGACCAGATTTGTGAGGCTATGCTCAACATTCCTCGTGCCTCTGGTAGCTACAATGCTGGTGCTGGCTGCAGCACAGAGGGGAACTCTTCAGCGAGCCAGGCATCAAGCCCCAGCCCAAGGACCCTTGCTGCAGCCCACTTCCTGAAGTACTCAGATAACCGACGGCTTAATGTTTGCAACATAATCAAGAGCTTGGCGTTCCAACTTGGCACCCGGTGCGCTTTAAACACTATATATATATGATATTATGTATATTGTCGAGGCTAAATATAGGTCAGGCCGCATAATCGGTAGTTGCTATTTACACGGTCCATTATCATGGTTAAATTGACTACAATTGTATTTTGGAGCCTGAGGGTCTGCTCGGGTGTAGTGTGTGTGTGTGTGAGAGGGGTGACGGCATGTGTATGTGTGGGGTGGGGTGTGGGGTGGGGCTCGGGAGGAGGGGGTGGGGTGGGGGATCAAACCCAAGCTGGACAGCTTTAGGAACCTCGTTGGGTACCAGAATTCTGAACGCGTTTTCTCGCCCAACTGGCGCTCTTGCGAAGCTGGGCGCTAAGGCCTTGGTGACGTCGAGCCTGGCATCCAGCCTGGATGTACCGTCTAGGACATGCACTGATTACACCCTGGGTGTAACCAACTAACGGTGATATGAAATGATCACACACACATGAACGCACACCCGCACACACAAACACACATGCATTCTCACAGCCACGCATCCACACGTGCACACAAGCAGCCACGCTTTCACACACATGCATGCAGAAACACATGCAAATGCATGCATGCTCATAATGCCCCCCTATACTTACACACATGCATTCACAATGCCCCCCCATACCCCCACCCCCCCCCCCCCCCCCCCCCCCCCCCAAACACACACACATAAGCATTCACACATACACACACACGCACACATATGCATTCGCACAACAACCCATTCACATGCACACACGCTTGCACCATCACACACACATGCATGCACATGCATGCTTGCTTGCACCCACACCCAAACCCACACAATTGCACACATGCATTCCCACAGCCACACATGCATACATGTATGCACACACACATATTCATTTACACGGCCACACATCAGCATGTGCATACACATGCACACACGCATGGACTCTCACACATACATGCATGCACTCACACACACATGCAGGAACACATACACACACACACATGCATTCACATGTGCACACACATGCACACACGCATGCACACTCACACACCCAAGCTTGCACACACATGCATTCTCACGACCATGCATTCACATGTGAACATATATGCACACACGCATGATCGCCCACACACACATGAATGCTTACACGCACATGAATGCATGCCCACACACAAACACACACAAACACACATATACCCCCCCACCCCCCACCCACCCCACCCCACCCCACCCCACCCCACCCCCCCACACACACAAACACCCCCACACACACAAACACCCACCCACCCACCCACATGTGTGCACACACATGCACACACACTTGAATGCACACTCACACACACTTGCATGCACACACACACGCACATGCATGCATGCATGCACACACGCACGCACACTGATTCACTCTCTCACACACACATGCATTCATACATGCATGCACACACACATGCACATGCATGCACATGCATGAACATATATGCGCATGCACGCTCACACGCACATGCATGCGCACACACACACACACACACACACACACACACACACACACACACACACACACACACACACACACACACACACACACACACGCATTCTCACGATCATGCATTCACAATTGCATATACATGCACACACAAACATGCATAACCACAACCTCAAGTCCAACCCGAAAGCACAACCTCGACCCCAAAACGTCCCAACCCACCACACACCGCACTCAACCCACCACCCACCACCCCTGTGTTGGACGCATACACGCAATATACTTGGCCTATCATCTAGCTGAGGCGCAGTCGCCACCTTGCACTTTGCTGCTCGAGTCCGTGTTGTCCCAGTGGGGCTTCATCCAAAGCTTGTTCCAGGGTGCAGAAGCAGCTGCAGGTTTGGTCAGGGCACTGGGGAGCATCCTCAAGCCAAGTCCTTACATCTATGATGCATTGCGTTGGCTAAAGCAGTGTTTCAATGACTTTGAGAAGGACCCTCAAGCAATGGCCAAGACTACCTACCGCTCGTGCCCTACTTTAAGTGTCAAGTACCGTGAAGCTGCAGTGGCCCTGCGATGCCCTCCTGTTGTGATGACGCTTGGCAAGTCTGGTGATTGGCCACTTGACACTAGCACTTTCAAGGTGAACATTGGAGCCCCCCCCCCCCCCCCCCCCCCCCCCCCCCCCCCATACACACACATGCATACATGCACACACATGAACAAACTCACATACACTGGGAAATGCAACCCGTTGTACACATCAGTTTACCAATCTATCATTTACCAATCTGCATATCTCAATACCATGTAAAGTTAAGGGTCAATCTAGTGTCCCATTTTTTCCCAGTCATGTTGTGAACTCTGTGTGCGTGCGTTAGGTGGTGTGGCTGGGGGTGGGGGTATGTTGCGTTCCAATAAACCTAGCTTCGCACAACATTAAAGCAAGCAGTACACCAAACCAAAACCATGCTTGCTCTTACTATTCCAACAATACCAATCTAGCTCCTGTTTCCATATGGGAGGTTGTGTCAAGGTCAGTACGCAAGTGTCTTGGGGGAATAAAGTCTGACCTTCATTTGAGTAGCCATTAAAACAAAATTGCGTGCTGTAACGGTATGGCTCAGTATATGTACTAGAACATGAGTATGCGGACATCATATGAACTCCTTTGCCGAATGTCGCTATGGTGTAACGATTATAATCCGTTACACTGGTTTTGGAGCTGGTTTAACCATCAGCGACGCGAGTTCGAATCGAATCTAAACCTAATCCGTTACACGAGTAGTGCCGTGTCACACCCCGTGTTTTGGCAATACAATGCAACTATCTTGCATTGCAACTATATTGTCTGGAGGCATGTTTCTTTCATATTTTCATGAAGCTCCTGATTTTTTCGATGCCAACTCGTGATCAAAGGTCCTTGCCTGTTCTGCTATTCAAGTTAAATCAATTGTTGCCTAACAACATTATATATATATATATAATATATATATATAAATGTGGCTAAATGCGCAGCGGAATGCACGCGGAATGCACGCGGAACGCACGCGGGGTCGCCGAAATGTTTCAGACTTCTGAGACATTTCGCCTACATTTAGCCAAGGCGGATTGTCGTCGAAATGTCTGAGACATTTCGCCTACATTTAGCCAAGGCGGATTGTCGTCGAAATGCCTCAGACTTCTGAGACATTTCGCCTGCACCTCGCCACGCACGGCGGCTTGTGCACGATAATGAGGTGAAAAGTACGGTCTTTTGAGACATTTCGCCCACATTTAGCCACGGCGGATTGGGAGCTGTTATCAGGCGAAATGTCTCGTTCATTTGAGACAATTCGCGTACACTTAGCCACGGCGAAATGTGAGCTTTATTGGGAGCTGTTATAGCGTGAAATGTTTAGATCTTATTTACGTGATTTGATACTGCATATGTTTAGCCTGTTCGATATCAGCCATGGCATGAGTCAAAGAAGGAAAAGTTATTCAATGGGCATTTTAGGTGCATATTTCATTTACATTAACCATCCAATATGGTCCATACATGCCTTATATTATTTAAAAATCTCTATATCAATTATAACTACTTATGCAACCTTGCATGTGTAGATCACATATAGTGTATGCTGATCATATACAATGTACCGAATACCCAACATAATAAGCGGCAAGTCCCTAACTGTCTAATAAGCAGGATGGTGTGTGTGTGCCCTAGTTTGCCCTAGTGTTGGTTGTGTTCCATTGTGTGCGTATCGCACATCAAGTTTTGGAACTGGTGTGTTGCTGGTTCCACACCCCAGGACTAGGACTTGGAAAACTTGGACAACCAAGAGTCTGTTGGAAAACTTTGAACTATTCAAAATCAAAAATAGATATGTGCAACACTGTTAGCAAATTTGTTGTAAATTTGCTAAGTAGTGCCCAGGTAGTGCCCCTAATTTTCTGTGGGTATCGCACAGGAGGTGACGGGAAAGTTGTTGCCACCGAGCAGCCCACATGTGGTTGAAGAACCATTTAACAATTCTAAGCCAACAAATTCAAACTACCTAATGCGACCCTGCCCCCTACCCTTCCTCTTCCCCTTCTGCCCCTCTCCATTCGAATCATCCTCAATGGGCGGTGGCTGGCTATGTCTCTCTGCGCCGGAAGCCTGGGCCGGCGGTTTGAACTTCTTCTTTTCAAAAGCACTGCGCCCTGGATGGGAGGGGGAGGCTGCTTGTGTGGTGCTACCTTCGCTACAGCATTTGGGTGGGCTTTTGGTAGCATGCTGTGGCTTGTTTTGCCGCCTAGGAGTGACATGACAGCTTTGTTCTGTCCCTGCATCTCATCTCTTGGCATCCCATGACCAGAACCACTAGCATCTTCCTCCGGACTGTTGTTGGGAGCTTCAGAAACATGCCTTTCATTGCTATCCAATGGCTGCACAGCTTTAGGACCACCTGCATTGCAGGAGATAGTGTCAGGAACTTAGACCTTGATGAAGGCATCGACAGATGTAAGTGCATTATGCCATGAGTTAGTTACCACAGCAGAGACATAGCCTAAAGCACGGATTCAGAATTTCAGGGACATGGGCACATGTGGCAAGGGCAGCAGAGGAGAAGTTAGCACAAACAATGACAATGACTTAGACTATGACTTCTCACAGATAGAGACAGTGTCATGCATGCGTAATGAAAATAAATAGTACCCTACATGGATTGATCAAGTTCAACAATTGAGAGTGGTGAGAAATGGACGTGGGACACTGGTTGTGTGCATCGAAATTATTGCTGACTTACTCGCATTCAGAGCTGGAAGATTGGAGGACTCATCTGTCACACGCGTGGGAGAGATTTCCAAGCCTTGCCTTCTGGCTACAGAACCACCTGCATTGGCAGAGACAGTAAGTTAGACATTGATAGAGGCATAGAAAGATACAAGGGCATTTGAACTAGTTCCATGTGTAAGTTACCAAGGTAGAGTCAGTGACATAGACATTGTGTTAGACATAGATATGAGTAGGAGAGACTTAGGCAAATGGGGCAAGGTCCGCTGAGGAGACGTTACCATAGACAAAGACACTGATTTAGACAATGTGGTTAACAGGTATACAGCCAGTGGCATGCGTGCCGCATGAAGAGAAATAATACCCTACATGGATTGACACAGTTCAAAAATTCAGAGTGGCAGTGAGGGTGAGTCATGGGCGTGAGACACTTATTGCGTGCATTGGAAATATTG
Source organism: Microglena sp. YARC (assembly GCA_022414725.1). Taxonomy (NCBI): domain Eukaryota; kingdom Viridiplantae; phylum Chlorophyta; class Chlorophyceae; order Chlamydomonadales; family Chlamydomonadaceae; genus Microglena; species Microglena sp. YARC. The sequence continues at coordinate 53,362,185 of CM039463.1, forward strand.
CTGACTTACTCGCAATCAGAGCTGGACGATTGGAGAGCTCCTCTGACACATGCGTGGGAGTGAATGCCAATAATGGCATCACAGCTGTAGAACCACCTGCATTGGCAGAGGCAGTGTTAGGAACTTAGACCTTAAAATGGGCATACACCGATAGTAATGCAGTTTTACCTAGGTCCATGAGTTAGTTACCAAGGCATAGTCAGTGACAGAGACATAGGCAACGACAGCGGAATAGACGGTAGCACAGACCAATTCAATGACTACCTTTGTCTAAGTCATTGACTCCTCGAGGTTGCGCGAATCAATCTTATAGGTGACTTACTTGCGATCAGAGCAGGCCAGGCGGCAAGGTAAATTTGTCTGTACTCTCCCCAAGTACGAGGCATACCCTGGAGGGGTTCAAACTGCAGCGGACCATCTTTAGTCTCTCCAGGCAGTAGACGGTAGACAAGGCAGCCGTCCCTCTTGGTTACGTCAAGCAGATCTGCTTGGAGACTCTGCCACTGCTTGAAGTAAGCACTCCTCCTGGATGGCTTTAATGAGATGTCACTGGCACACATGTCATTGCTTCTCTTCGCCATGGCCCTGCAGACAGTGCAGCATGAATTTATAAAAGAAGGAAGTCAGGATAATTTCCATGGGTATGCTCTTCCTATACTATTTTCAGTTCAATGCCTCCAAGACAAAGCCAAGGTTTTTAAATACAGCGCGACCTAATCGCGTGTTACCAATTGGTAACACGCGATTAGGTCGCGCTGTATCTACAAACCTTGGCTTTGTCTTGGAGGCATTGTACTCTTGGAGGCATTGTACTCTTGGAGGCAAATCGGATATCACGTAATATCAAAGAAGTTACCATGTCCTCCAGAAGTTACTACGTCATCCAGAAGTTACTACATCCTGAATCAAAGTAGAAAGGCTTCAAAGCATTAAGCAAGTCAGGAACAGAGCAACATAACAAAAGAGTAAGACAGCAGATAGGAACATTGCGTTCAGATAAACAAGGAATCATCAGGCTCTTACTGGGTCAATTGCTGCTTGATCGTGTCTTTCTGAGTACCACTGAACGTCTGCAGTTTGGGAGCAACCTTGGGTGGAGTCACTTGGTACAATGTGTACATCACAAACCCTGTGATTGCCTCTGAACAATAGTTGAAGACCTGTGCATACAGATGCTCGCAGTTGCTGTCTCCTGCCATAGTCTGGTGCAGGAAGTACCTCTCCTTCCCATCATAATTGTGAAACTCGTCAAGGGGATCACAGGGGATAGGAAGGGCATGCTTTGACATAGCTGAGTTCTTGCTGTCCTTCAAACTTTTTAGGAACATGTTTGAGTCACTGTCGACATCGACAGGTACAGACTTCTTCCTACATTTCGTAGACCCCTATGGAAGGCATAATGAGAAGCTTGTGTGTCTTCGAGTACAAGACATAAGCACTGACAGCTATATAGACAAAGACATAGGCATAGGACATGACATATACTGTAACTTAGTGACGACGTCAGAGGGCAAGAAAGTGGCAGTACTGCCACTTTCTTGCCCTCTGACGTCGTCACTAAGTTACAAAAAATGTCATGTCCTATGCCTATTAGAGGGATGACAGCACGAGCATGTCAATGTGGCAGTGGCAGTAGGAGCAATAGGTCCTGGCACCAGCAATAGCAGCATGACATGGCAGCAGCAACAGCATAATCATCAGTCTTGAGTGATCACTAACATTAGGAGCAGAAACTAACAGCAGCCGGATCTTAAAGGGGTAGTGTCAGAGAATGAGATTGTGGCAGCAGTTTCATAAGTTTGCAAGAACTCACTTCCCCACTTGATATTTCGGCAGGTGTTCCCTGGGCAACCTGGTGTGTGCTTGACACATGAACCTTCACCTGGATCTGCAAGACAAAAGACAGTGCATGGGCATTCCTGGTACATTTCCTATGGTGCCATCATGATAGCAAGGGAAGTTTAAGTTTCAAAAACATATCTGACGCACCACCACGCAATCCAAGTCAGGATCGTCGTCCCTCCTGCCAAACACGCGTGCGGAAGTAGGTGGAACCGCCAGCCCAATGATCGCATCAAGGTCATCGGGATCCGTCGCGGAGCAGCGTGAGGCCAAGTGAATAACGAGAGCATCCAAAAATCCGTCCCAATGGGCCTGGGGCCAAATTTTGACAGTGGCAGCGTCAAGCCATGTTGTGTAGAAGCTCATGGAATCCATATCGGCACCGGATGAGCCAGCAAATGTTAATCGCACTCTGTTGCGAATAGCTTGTTCGACAGATGATCCACGGAATTCAATATCATCTTCAATTTCGAAGAGAAGAAACGTCCGTGGATCAGCAGGCCAGGCAAAGGCATTTGTAAATGCAAGGCGGAAGACACCCATGGGGACAGGTACTATCCAAATAATTGAACTGAGTTCGAAGGACGCCGATGTCGCAAGTTCCTGCTCCGCATGTACTTCATCCCGCGGCAGTACTATTTGTTGGCTATGGGTAAATTCGCTGTCGATTCCGCTCGATGTTAGGCTGCTTTTCGCTCACTGTTAGCGCCGTCGTGCATGTTCTTTGAATTTCCCCTTGAAGGGCCACCGTCCGAAATACTGGCCTTGTTAAAAAAAAGCACTGTCAAAATCTCTAGTCACTTGCAAGAAGTAGGGCAAAAGCCACCTGACCATTGGATCTCATTGCAAAAGCATTACACAAAGTGTGTGAAGGAACCAGCTCCTGATACAAACCCTACGTATATGCACAACACTTCAGTTCACGAAGTGTATTCTGTTGATCTAGCAAACTCGGCTGGTCGCAAAGGTGTTGTATTAAGCAACAAAGACCTAATAGCTGGAGCTGTAGACGCAGTCGCAATCTTGTTACCTTCAGTGCTCCCATCCGGCTTGCGACCAGACGTCTTGCACAGGTATGTTAATCAATTTCATGCACGTACGTATGGATACATTGGTACACAGCTTATGATGATTCCAAATTATTTCTTTCACTTACAGATTCACACAATTGTTTTACCATACAAAACAGTCCTCATCTCCGTTTACAGAAACTTCTGTTGACATCTTGGTAGGCGGACATAAGTCGTACAGTGACGTACATATTGATTCACCCTTGGACGTCGCTGATACTTACATTTCAGTACTACAGGGTGAAAAGAAGGTAAGACAGTACCTTGCATGTATGTTAGTGGACCTGCAAGTCTGTTCAATGATACCTCCTTTAACCCACCCGGTGTCCAAACCTATAAGCTGATTTGTGATCCCATACGTACCTGATTATTTATTGTGATCCCATACGTACCTGATTATTTATTCTTAACCATATTGTAGATAAATATAGAGAAAAGAAAAAACCACTCTTTGTGGCTTTTGTTGATTTCAAGAAGGCTTATGATTGGGTCAACAGAGACTTGCTATGGGATTGCTTAGCAAGGCTAGGAGTCAAGGACCCCTATCTCAGTATTCTGAAGTCCATGTATAATCATGTTGTTTTCCAAGTTCGCCTACATGGGGACATTGGATCCTCCTTTCCATCCCTTGTAGGAGTTAAACAAGGAGACCCCCTATCCCCACTCCTATTCGGTCTGTTCATTGATAGAATTGAATCGTTCCTCCAATCCAAGCTCCCAAATGTAGGGGCTGAGCTTAGGGGAAAGATTCTGCAACTGTTACTTTATGCTGATGACCTAGCTATAATGGCAGAATCCCCGGCAGATATGCAAGCGATGCTTGACTGTTTGAGAGATTTCTGTGAGGCTACTAAGATGGCTGTGAATATAAAGAAAACTGAGATTGTCGTTTTCAACAAGCAATTCTGTGATGAGGCCCGCATGGATCCTGATTACAAATTTGTCTATGATGGAGCACAACTTTCTACAAAGTTATCTTTTATCTACTTGGGATCCCTCTTTGTGGATGGTGACTCAAGCAATCGTGCAAAAGCTGCTTTTTCTAGGATGCTCACTAAGGCCCAAAAGGCACACCACATGCTCCGTAGGCGATGCCATACTATGGAGATATACAATATTGATATTCTCACCCACCTGTTTGATTCTCTTGTACAACCTATCCTGAATTTTGGCTGTGAGGTGTGGGCTCCTTCTATTCTGAACAACACACTTATCTCAAATGACCATGCTTGTGAGAAATGGCTCAAAGGTATACTTAAACAAATGTTGGGTGTTTGCCAATCTACTACATCTAATATTATCATGGAAGAGCTGGGTAGAACCCCGTTGTGTTTTGCTTGGCTTAAACAAGCTTTGCGCTTCTGGAACAAGACCATACATAAAGAACCCGAGGATCTCATTAGAATGGCTCTTGAGGAATCTTTTGACTCCAACACTGGCTGGGTTCATGACTTGCGTTGTGCTCTCCACAAGCTAGGATCCAGTAAAAACATCAACATTTTGGAGGCTGTCGATGTCGAAGGTATTATGTCTGAAGTTTTTGAGTCATGGAGGTTTAAGTACCCAAGTGACACCAATGCAGTTAGAGATATCCCTGATGAGAGAAGGGTTGGCTTTAAACGCCTCCGATACCAAAAATGGTTCGCAGCCAACAGCAATGATGAGAATGGCTTGATTCCCTTTACATCCGCCTTACATAAGCAAGATCAGATTCGTTCTATAGCACAGTTTAGAATGGGTTCCCATTGGCTGAACACAGAAAGAATTTGGGTGGTGGATAGAGCACACATCCCTCGCTCAATGAGACACTGTCAAATGTGTGGGTTCCAAAAACCTGAGGATGAAATGCATATGTTTGAGTGCCCTTTTTATAATGATATTCGCCTCCGCTACCAGAATTGTTTACAGATATTTATAGGCATGTCCATGAGGATACCAACTTAACCGTATGGAATGTGGAATTCTGCGATTCCACATTCAGAACCTTTATGAATGGAAATGGCACTAAGTCTTTTTGGAGCAACCTAGCCGACTATCTTTCTACTTGTAGAAGAGCAAGACAGGAAGCCCTGGACTGTTTAGTGGCACCGTAATTTATCATCCCTATTTTTCTTCTTCTTGTGACTTCTCATTTGTTAGCTTCTTACCTCCGCCACTGTAAGTGGTTGAGATCTGGGTCCGGCTCTAAGGGGTTTAATACCTACGCCACCAAAACGGTGGTTGGGAGTTTGGTTTGTTTGTCCTCGACACACCCCTGATGTAATGGGGTTTTTTGCTTTGTGGGTGCTTTTTCTTTTTGTTTAAAGCACAGAGTCTCATACACCCTCGCGGTGTCAAGTAGACTTTAACATGTAATGTAATGTAATGTAATGGGATGCGTGTGCACTGAGGTACTTAAGGATACCATACCTAATTATTTTTTTAGGCTGCATGTAGCAGTTTTTGTCAGCTCCTTAAAGCACCCGGTGTCCAAACCTATAAGCTGATTAGTGATCCTATACCTGATTATTTATTGGGATGCGTGTAGCAGCTTCTTGACAGCTCCTTTAACCCACCCTTGGACCCAACCACTGAGGTACTTTAGGATACCATACCTAATTATTGTTTGGGCTGCATGTAGCATTTGTTTGTCAGCTCCTTAAAGCACCCGGTGTCCAAACCTATAAGCTGATTTGTGATCCTATACCTGATTATTTATTGGGATGCGTGTAGCAGCTTCTTGACAGCTCCTTTAAACCACCCTTGAACCCAACCACTGAGGTACTTTAGGATACCATACCTAATTATTTTTTGGGCTGCATGTAGCATTTTTTTGTCAGCTCCTTAAAGCACCCGGTGTCCAAACCTATAAGCTGATTTGTGATCCTATACCTGATTATTTATTGGGATGCGTGTAGCAGCCTCTTGACAGCTCCTTTAACCCACCCTTGGACCCAACCACTGAGGTACTTTAGGATACCATACCTAATTATTGTTTGGGCTGCTTGTAGCAGTTTTTTGTCAGCTCCTTAAAGCACCCGGTGTCCAAACCTATAAGCTGATTTGTGATCCTATACCTGATTATTTATTGGGATGCGTGTAGCAGCTTCTTGACAGCTCCTTTTACCCACCCTTGGACCCAACCACTGAGGTACTTTAGGATACCATACCTAATTATTGTTTGGGCTGCATGTAGCATTTGTTTGTCAGCTCCTTAAAGCACCCGGTGTCCAAACCTATAAGCTGATTTGTGATCCTATACCTGATTATTTATTGGGATGCGTGTAGCAGCTTCTTGACAGCTCCTTTAACCCACCCTTGGACCCAACCACTGAGGTACTTTAGGATACCATACCTTATTATTTTTTGGGCTGCATGTAGCATTTGTTTGTCAGCTCCTTAAAGCACCCGGTGTCCAAACCTATTTGCTGATTTGTGATCCTATACCTGATTATTTATTGGGATGCGTGTAGCAGCCTCTTGACAGCTCCTTTAACCCACCCTTGGACCCAACCACTGAGGTACTTTAGGATACCATACCTAATTATTGTTTGGGCTGCTTGTAGCAGTTTTTGTCAGCTCCTTAAAGCACCCGGTGTCCAAACCTATAAGCTGATTTGTGATCCTATACCTGATTATTTATTGGGATGCGTGTAGCAGCTTCTTGACAGCTCCTTTTACCCACCCTTGGACCCAACCACTGAGGTACTTTAGGATACCATACCTAATTATTGTTTGGGCTGCATGTAGCATTTGTTTGTCAGCTCCTTAAAGCACCCGGTGTCCAAACCTATAAGCTGATTTGTGATCCTATACCTGATTATTTATTGGGATGCGTGTAGCAGCTTCTTGACAGCTCCTTTAACCCACCCTTGGACCCAACCACTGAGGTACTTTAGGATACCATACCTTATTATTTTTTGGGCTGCATGTAGCATTTTTTTGTCAGCTCCTTAAAGCACCCGGTGTCCAAACCTATTTGCTGATTTGTGATCCTATACCTGATTATTTATTGGGATGCGTGTAGCAGCTTCTTGACAGCTCCTTTAACCCACCCTTGGACCCAACCACTGAGGTACTTTAGGATACCATACCTAATTATTGTTTGGGCTGCATGTAGCATTTTTTTGTCAGCTCCTTAAAGCACCCGGTGTCCAAACCTATTTGCTGATTTGTGATCCTATACCTGATTATTTATTGGGATGCGTGTAGCAGCTTCTTGACAGCTCCTTTAACCCACCCTTGGACCCCTCCTAAACATCCTGGACACTTTGCTTTTATAAATAATTTTGCCTGCACTACAATGGTTTGCAGGTCATTTTATGCGAGACAGGAGACTTGCTTTCTGAAGTATTTGACGTACATACCCTGGTGGCCACTTCCAAGAAATGGAAGTGCCGGGTTCTGAACCTGGGCCCAGGCCAAGGTGTGTGCATCCCGGCTGGTTTCCCTCACGCTGCCGTAAACACCGCTCATGGCCCCACAGTATCGTTGAACTCGTACCACTGTGCTGTGGAAGACCTCCCTAAGGTGCTGCAAGGGAGTGCAAGGAGGATGCTCAGTCCCACTGACACCAACATATCCCCTTTGGGAAATGACATTCCCAACCTAATTAGGTTTTCCTTAGAGAACTTTCAGTCAAGAGAGGATGTGCAGGAGTTGGGCGATGATTTTATGGCCCTGATGAAAGCTATTGAGGCATTCTCTGACAAATCTTCCCAACTCAGCGTTAAGACCAAGGCAGAAGTGAAAGGACTATTGAACTGTGAGCTCTGCCGCTTTCTGAAGTCCAAGTTCGGTACCTGATTAGCTTGTAACCAGCATTAGTCAATTGGTTTGGTCCGAGGGTGTGTAAAAGTAGCTGCCCAGAACCTGGTACACGACACTGCGTTGTTTATCCTACATTATATAATAGTAGTACCTATTATATTTTGCACCCCTCTCCCGTCTCGTATGTCTGTAAAATATGTGCCCCATGACACCAATTTTCCACCTGCCCTTTGTCCGATATGCAGGCTTGAGTACCAAGGTGCTACAAAAAAACCTCGGGGTCCGAAGTTAGACAAGTTTTTGCTAGAAGGATCATTGTATCGATGTGTGTCTTGTTTAACTGGCGGCATCGCACAAGGATCAAAGCACTCACATTGGCTTCATTGCAAAGGACTAGAGGACGTTTCACCACTATTTGGTCAGCCTTATAATGATATGGAACTTAGTCCAATGGACACAGACGAAGGTATTCATGGAGTGACTGAAACAGTGACCCCAGGCCTTCAGGACCAGCAGATTAGGGGCTCACCGACTCCTAGTGATGAAAGTCCTGATGTTCGAACTATTCCCATTACTGGAGATTAATTTGTAGATGCGGAGAATGGAGCACCATGGTTAGTAGAAGAACCAGAAGATGAAGAAGAAGAAGAAGAAGTACCTGGTCGTAGACAAGAACAAGGGAGTGCAGATGATTGGTACACGGCGTACATGTTCCAACATGAAGGAGAAGGAGGAGAAGAAGAAGATGGAGCACCAGGCCATGGACAAGCACAAGATGAAGAACAAGACCCTCAATTTTACCAGCCTGTTGCTCAAGGAACTACAATGACTGTCATGGAGGCATGCCTTTTCCTCCTTCAATTCAAGGCTAAGCATGCTCTTGGAAGACAAAATGGGCGTTCCTGCTTCCCGGCCGATTTCCATTCTTATGTTCACTTTTAAGGGGTATTCTGATTTTTTACAAGTTCAATCTTATGAATTAAAACATAAGATTTCGGTCAATATGTTCAAATTTGACGAAATATGCTCAATTCGAGCTCATAAGAATGGATATAGCGAATCTTATGAGCATGAATTGCCCTATTGTGTAACAACTTAGAAACACCAATTTTACATCTTAGTTTTTTAATGTAAGGAAAATGTGTAAAACTGGCAGTTATTGACCGGAATATAGAATTTAGCATTCACGGCTTATGAAAATAAACGTAAGAGTGGTTTATGAATAATATCATTAAGGTGACTATGAAACGTCATTCTCCTCCTTCTCCCCCTCCTCACCCCCACTACCCCCCTAAACCCTCCTCCACCTCCTCCTCTTCTCCATCAATGTCTACATTATCTCCATCCGACTGCACGGCCTCCGGTCTAGTGTTGTCCTCAATGGCTTTGCAAGCTAAGAGCACGCTTGTGTGGTACTTCTTTGGTATCTTCATGTTGCTCGTGGGTTGGCAACTGAATTGCACGGCATCAAGGGGGATGTTGCCTGTCCATGTAGCCTTGTGGTTCCTCCCAAGCTTAACGGTAATCGGCACAAGCTTTTGGTCCATCCACTCACTAGGCCACTCTGGGTAGTCGGTGTCGGTGTACACCAATGCCTCACCTCTCTTAGAGTATAAAGGCATTAAGTACACACATTCTACCTCTCCAATGACAGTATCAGATTTGATCTCAACCACGTCCCATCCTCTCTCCCCCGCTAGAGTCTTCCACGGCAACCTTGACCACTGCTACATGTCCCAAAGCCAAATCTGTGTTGGGGTCGTAGGCGGCTCTTGTATCTGGCTTGGTCCCTTGCGAAGAATGTAAGTACAGCAGATCCGCAGTAGGTGGCCTTGCAAGTTCTGTTTCCATAGTGAGTATGTCCTTCAATCCCTTTGCCACCTCACTTTGTAGGATATCTGGCAAGTCAATGGACAAGTCATCCAAAGCTGCTATCAAGTTCTCGCCTAGGGATATCCGAGAAGCGTCCAATTGAATTGTCGTGCCTGTGGAATCATTGTCTTCTTGTTGTCCATGGCATCAATGGAGACGTGCAAGAATAGGTCTGGGAAAGTTTCAGAAAGTTTCTCGCGGATGTCATATCGTCTCCTACCAATGGAAATCTGTAGACGGTGCATTGCCTGGTCAAGACGAAGTGCCTCAACTGGCCGGTTGAAAAGAAGTGGTGAGTAGTTTGGCTCTGTACTTGACGCAGTCGTCACACTTGGCAAATGGCTGCCAATGCTTTATCTTTACGTGCCACCAATGTTGTCGCCACAGTTTGCGCACACTGCTGGATAGGGTCGTAGGCGGAATCATTGACTTCTTCTTGAGGTCGCTGATGACAGCTTGCTTGCTTTGAAATATGCCGCAATGTAAGAAAAATCAAAGGGCGTGATATCTTCAATTTTTTCCTCCGGTCGACCCTTTTGCAAAACAAGTCTGGTGCGGCAATGACTCCCCGAACTCCTCCACAAGGGATGTCATTGCAGCATTGAACGCATCCGTCAACTTCGCCGTGGGTGTTGTCATACGCCTTCCACCACGGCTGCTTCAAACCTGTATTGCGTGTGTGTGTGCGTCAGGAGGGGGGGGGGGGGGGGCTGTTGTAACATTTTATATTTGTGTGTATGTGTGGGGGTGGGGGTGGTGTGTGTTTGGGGGATGTAGTGGGGTTGGGGTTGGGGTGGGGGGGATGCTCCCCCACGCGTACGGGAGGACTTTGACTTTGCTTGCACTCAGTCGATTTAATGCAGCAGTGGGTTGGGGATGGAAATAGGGGGGGGGGGGGGGGGGGGGGGGCTCCCCCACGCGCACGGGGAGGACTTTGCTTGCACTTATTGGGTATGAGTCGTGGCTAGTGTGTGTGTGTGTGTGGGGGGGGGGGAGGGTGAAAGTGTGTGTGTGTGTGTGGGGGGGGGGTGGTGTGTGTGTGTGTGGTGGGGTGGGGGTGGGGGGGGGGGGGGGGGGGAATGCTCCCCCACGCGAACGGAGGACACAGCGTGCACTAGGCCACATAAATGTAAATTGTAACTTACGGTTTGACGTTTTTTACTTGATCTCGTACAGCCTTCCACGCTCGTGTCCCCAGAGCGGAGCTTCTCATGTAGAACTCTTTGCAAAACATCGTAGCCATGAATCCTGCACGCGCACACCCATTATTGGATTGTTAAGTTCAAACAACATTTCGTTCACGGACAGCAACGGAGAAAAATAATTGTTAAGTACCTAGTTGACCGTCCCTTAGAGACGTTTGCATGTCTGGCTGGCTCGCCATTGCACCTAATTCAATGTAGCACCGTTGTTGCCTCCCTGTTGGATTGAGCTGGATAAAGTCAGCTCGTCGTTTCTTAACAATGTCTCCAGGGACTGTGGTGTAACATTTGTTTGATGCACTTGCAACGGATACCATGGCCGTCTTCGTCTTCCTCGACTGTCTCGTTTTCTTCTTCGCTGTCTACCCTGGCTGTGTCGAATGCAAGTTGTCGTTCGACTCAGGCGATAGTGAACCGATAGAAAAGTCGATAACGACTGACCGATCGACATCAAGTTTTTGTAAGTAGTCCCCATCCTGTTCCTGGGGATGGTGTAGAGTCCATTATACCCGCGCAGGCGATTAAATTTATCGGGAGAGTGACTGGAAGCAAAACATACATGTATAGACTGGATGCTCGCGGAGGTACTACTATGGATGCATCAGGGACCGTACCGCCGCAATCCAGGAACGGTACAAATCAACTGCTGACATGCATCCACCATTATTTAGAACCATGCCTAAGGAAAGCGATGAAATTAATTCTCATCGCAGGCCAATTCACCCATTCTTATCTCAGGCCCCTCCTTCTAATAGAAACACGCGATTTAACCATCTAACCCGCAACATTCACCAGCAGGGAGCAACACCCCGTAGAACCGTCACCCTCCCTGGACCTAATAGGGGAGTAGCATCGCAAGAACAGCTAGCTTGGGGCACAGCGCACTTCGAAATTCCTCCCGTACGCGTATGGGAGCCCCCCACCCCCAAACACCCACCCAATTCACCCCAGTGCATGCACAGCCCTCCCGTACGCGAAGGGGAGCCCGCCACCCCACACCCACCCCCCAGTACATGCACAGCCCCTCCCGTACGCGAAGGGAGCCCGCCACCCCACACACCCACCCCCCAGTGCATGCGCAGTCCTCCCGTACGCGAAGGGGAGGCCCGCCACCCCACCCCCCCCCCCCCTTCATCTCACCCTCATTGCTTCGAAATTCCTCCCGTACGCGTATGGGAGCCCCCCACCCCCAAACACCCACCCAATTCACCCCAGTGCATGCACAGCCCTCCCGTACGCGAAGGGGAGCCCGCCACCCCACACCCACCCCCCCAGTGCATGCACAGCCCTCCCGTACGCGAAGGGGAGCCCGCCACCCCACACCCACCCCCCAGTGCATGCGCAGTCCTCCCGTACGCGTGGGGAGCAGATACCCCTCCCCCTTCATCTCACCCACAGTGTTTCGAAATTCCTCCCGTACGCGAATGGGAGACCCCCCCCCCCCCCCCCCCCCCACACACACACACACCCACCCAATACACCCCAGTGCATGCACAGTCCTCCCGTACGCGAAGGGGAGCCCCCCCACCCCCAACACCCACACAATACACCCCAGTGCATGCACAGCCCTCCCGTACGCGTGGGGGAGCAGGCACCCCTCCTCCTTCATCTCACCCTCAGTGTTTCGAAATTCCTCCCGTACGCGAATGGGAAGCCCCCCCCACCCCCCACACCCCCCACACACCCACCCACCCAATACACCCCATTGCATGCACAGTCCTCCCGTACGCGAAGGGGAGCCCCCACCCCACACCCACCCCCCAGTGCATGCACACCCTCCCGTACGCGTGGGGGAGCAGACACCCCTCCCCCTTCATCTCACCCTCAGTGTTTCGAAATTCCTCCCGTACGAGAATGGGAGACCCCCCCCCCCACACACACACACACCCACACACACACACACACACACACACTACCAAAACACCCCAGTGCATGCACAGTCCTCCCGTACGCGAAGGGGAGCCCCCCACCCCCAACACCCACCCCCCAGTGCATGCACAGCCCTCCCGTACGCGTGGGGGAGCAGACAACCCCTCCCCCTTCATCTCACCCTCAGTGTTCCGAAATTCCTCCCGTACGCGTATGGGAGACCCCCACCCCCAACACCCACCCAATACACACCCAATACGCCTGGGGGATTGCCCAAATAAAACTCATATAAAATCCCTTTATGTCAACCCTATTAAGTCATTTTGTTTGCATGTCTTTAGGTTCGCTTCAAATGGAGCAGCAGATGAGACCCCTGCCCACGCTACTGACCTTGGGAATGGACTGACACCATTGGGGGTCACTGCAGACCGTGGGAGGGCCAACTCCGCAGTCAAATCCGTAGGCGGCAAAGCGAGGATGAGCACCTCAGGCTTAGGGGGGGACAACACCCCACGCGTATCGAGAGCCAACACCCCTACCGTGGCGGACAAGGAGGACAAAACTTGGTTCACAACTCTCAGAGAAGCTGACATGGGCTAAGAAGCACTTGGCCGAGGGACAAACTCGCGAATGCACAAGGGGTCTACTTCTCCTTGGATGCTAGGAGGTTTTCTTCCCCAGAGCTTCCCGTCCGTATCCGTTTGTTTGACCCGATGCGAATCATAGCTTTGAAAAATGTCTTTGCACCCACAAGCATGACCCCGGCCATCATCTTGTTCATTCGACATTGATGCAAACTTGAAACCGCTGGGTACACTTTGAAGAACATCGACCTCGACTCTTTTTCGACATGTTCAACAATGTCAGCGATGTGTCAGCTGAGTTTGGCGAGCCATGGGTCATCGGAGGCTACCAAAGCTCCAAAACATTGATCGACCTGACCCCGAGTGGGATGCCTCTCCGACACATACTACATACAAGTTGGCATTGGATCATTTCAAGAAGGAAGTGAGTGCGGGCTTTGTGGTGTTCATCCTGAAGAAGCTTCTTGATATGCACAACATTGAGGAGGACGACTTTAAGGCCGAGTTGATGACCCGCTACTCTACGGTAAGTGTTTACAGACGTTTGCTTTTAAAAATACTTACCAAATGTCTCCCTTCGCGATGTACTGTCGTGGGGCCCATTTGGTTGACTTCCAGGTCTCCCCTACGCAAAGGGGAGCGGCTGCCTTCAAGCTTCCCTCAATTAATTACCGCGTACTTCCTTGTTCGCAGGAATCACCTAGCCTCGACAAGCCTGGACAACATCACTTCAGCTCCGTCAACATACCAGTTGTTTAAGGGTACCATGGACGCTGCCGTTTCCAAAAGTGGCACAAAGGCCTCCGGCGTCATGTTCGCCACCGGGAGGAAGTTGGACAGACGGCGGTGGAAGGTTTGTCAAAGCCTATGACAGCAAAGGCCTGGTTCTCGAGGTGCAGTTAGACTACGCCACTACAAGGAGGATGCACTTGACCTCCGTGGTACTTCAGAGCTTTTGATGCCCAAGCTGACCATCACTGAGTTCAAGAAAGCAAATGGGTTCATCACGTTCTAGACTAACAATCAGGAAGTCAACTGCCAACTGAACTGGTGGTTGACTGTGATCGAGAGCAGGGGCAAGAAGGTACAAGAACGTACACACTCTGACACAGTCATCTCGCAGCGTCACCGACATCGAGCTATTGACGCAACCAGATATGGTGTACTTCCAGCCTATCTGGTGGAGCTGTCGGAGCTATATCTGACGATATGGCCAAGTTCCTCCAAGCAGTGAGGGTACTGCTCCTTGCCTATCCCATTGTCGCTCGCAGTCCAGTAAGCAGTGCGTTGCATACCATCAAGGAAAGCGGTGGAGTTCCTTGTCCTCGACTTGTCAAGGAACGACGTTAGGTCTTGTAGCTTCGGGCTACTCACTGGAGCAAAGCAAACACAATGCTGATATGGGGGAGATCAGGCGCACTTTCGGCGACGTCAAGGATGTGTGGAAGAAGGGAAAACCTAGTCCTCTCTTCTTCGACCATCTAGAGGGCGGTACATTTGCGATGAAATATCTGCTCGTTCACCAGCGACAACAGTGTTTCCTTGACCTGGACCACCCGCTTGTACCTGCTGGCCAGCTCCTCCGGAAGGAGACCGCTAAGGTCAGCGCGCACCTATACAACGTGCATCTCAAAGACTTTTCTCTGTGACGACCTCATCAAGGTGCGCTTGGCTATTCTTGAATGTTTTTGGTGCATGAGCATTGCTCCACTTCCTGCAAGGGAAGGTGGTGTACTTATTCAGTGCATGTGTGTTCTACGTTTTCCTACGCAAAGGTTTCAGGTCGGTATGTATGGTAGGTTGGCCTTTTGAAATTGGGATGTGTGTTCATTGCTCCCCTTTGCAAAGGGGAGCAATGAACCTACCACTAACGTATTAATTTATATTATTTCCTACTATCACGCAGGTGCCTGCCAAATTGGTCGACTTGGTCATCATCGACCCGAGCTTGGTGATGACACTGGACCGCTTTGGGACGTTGGTGAGAAGGCTTGGACGGCGTTGATGCCTCAGACACTCTGCGAACCTTGATGGTCCAAAACAGGAAGTTTGCTGGGGTGTTCAAGGTGGTGATGTACAGCAAACATGGAGCAAGTGAGTACCTTCACTAGGGCTTTCGTTGATGCCACCGCTAAGGACGTGCATCATGTCCCCCATTACGCGGATTGGGCCTGACTTCAAACCAGCTTCCAACACAGTGGCCATAGTCGGGACTTTCTCCACTACTCGTGGCACGTCCGTGACAGCTTTGCGTGGTATGACGCCAAGTAACGGCCCTGAAGGTCTATCTCCCACCAAGTGATGCTGACAAGAGCGTGTTTGGGCGCCCCGATATTAGCGGGTGCTCCATCGGGTCCCCGGCAGGTTGGGTACAGCAGGAGATGTGTCGACGAAATACCGATACCTCGTGCGAGGAGTACAGCAACAAAGGGAACTGGGTGATGTGCTTGCACACTGTAGATGGCTCAGGCATGCTGGCGGCATTGCTAGAGGGTAGGAGCGTCGTCGGTTTGGAGTCAGTCCCACAGAGGCTTGGGGTCGCTACATGGCGTTTGAAGAAAGTTTCATGCCACGGAGAAAGTCTTGCTCAAACATCACGCCGCCATGCAAGAGGCTGGTGATGACGCCAGAGCTAAGAATCTGGTGCACAAGCTCGTTGAAAGATGACATGGAAGAGCTGAGTAGCCTCATGCCTGCAAAAAGCCTAGTGATGACATGCTAGGGCCGAGTGTGGGACGAGCTGAAAGGCTTACGTAAAGATCACAGCGGATCAAAGCTCTTTCCAACTATGACAGATGAGGAATTCAAGACCATTGGGGGCAGGATAGTTGTGAGAGGTGCACCGACATCGCCACAGCACAGGCATTCATCGACGAACCATCGGCCCTCTTGATCACCATTGGAAAAAATGATGAAGCAGATGAAGAGCATGGCTGAGGGGGGAATGAGGTTGTTAAAAGCGGGCACGTTGAATAATGGATTAAGACGTTGTCAGGTTAGGAAGTAGGGTGATGTGTTCAGGTGCTAGGATAATGTTTTGTCGTGGTGGTGTAGTGCGTGGAGGTCTCGTAGAGTGCTGCAGCACCAATGTGGACCTACCCAAATGTGTGTCCTCCACCACCATCGTGAATGGGGCTGTGAGGCAGTGAGGTTGGGAAGTAATATGAGTTATAAGGTAATGAGTTTTGAGGTTATGATTTACGGTTTGGAGATGCGAGGTTATGAGTTTATGAAGTTACAAGGTTATGAGGTAATGAGTTAAGAGTTCTGAGATTGCGAGGTTACGAGTTACGAATGATGAGTTACAAGGTAATGACTTATGAGGTTTTGATGTAAGAGTTCAGAGATTGCGAGGTTATTAGTTACGATTATGAGTTATGAGTTATGAGTTATGTAACAAGATTCAATAATTGTCTAGGAATTGTCTCTTTCTCCAAAAACTAGAAAACAATCTTATGTTTAAAAACATAAGATGATTCTAAGATAGTAAAGGAATTGTCTCTTTGTCGAAAAACTAGAAAACAATCTTATGTTCAAAAACATAAGAAGATTCGAAGAAATCCAGCAAAAACTCACAAATCAAGAAATTTGCCTAAACGGTCTTTTGATTTGAATCATAAGATTCCACAAATTTAGAAGCATCCACAAAATCGGCCGGGAAGCAGGAACGCCCATTACAAGCAATTGACGACTTATGTGGGTTCATCTGCAAAAACCTCCTACCAGAGGGAAATATATTCCCTATGTCTGTTTACCGTCTGAAAAAGATGGTTAAGGTACAGTCTTGGAAGGATTATGAAGTCCATGTTTGTACTGAGCCCGGGTGCGTAGGGCACGTTTTCCTTCCGGATGAGGAATGCTGCCCTAGATGCTCCAAGACTCGATACATCTCCAAGACTGTAGGGGGTCATCTCAGGAAAATACCACGGTCTTGGTTCATTGATTTTGGAGTTAAGGCCGCTCTGGACAAGATGTTTGCCAACGAGGATTTTTGTGAGCAGAGAGGTTCCACTATTAGCCGTGAGAAGTACCCTGGGAGCTATTGGTCAGGCACTGAAGCTACTCGCATGCAAAACAGTGTGTTCGAACATTGGGGAGTTGAGTTTGACCACTCTGGCAACAGCTGCTACAAGTTGTTGTTTGACTTTGTCAAGCCGTATGACCTCACAGGCTACTCCTCCGGAATTTTGGGATTGTCATGTGATGACGTACACCCCAGGAATATAGGTAAAAAGTACAACAACCAGCTGTTGTCCATCATCCCTGGACCTGCTGAGCCTCAGAACTTAACTCCCTACATCTGGAACACACTATGGGACTTCCAGAAATATGGAGAAGAAGGTGTTATTCTGACACAGTTTGGGGGAGATACAATCAACCACAGGCCCTTCTTGACTGGACTATTGGCTGACAGCCCTGCCCGACAAAAGTTGTCAAGGTGGAATGGCACTGGAGCATACAGAGCCTGTGGGTGGTGCTTGTTCCAGGGTCAAATGTGTGCCAACGTGTCTGGTAAAAAAGGTGGTACAATATACTACAAGGGGTACCATGACGTGTCCAAAAACCAGGAAGTTTACCCACAAGCGCCCACAGCTGCAGGCTACATACAAGTGCACGATGTCAAAGTGGGACACAGTTGTTTGCAACTTTCACACGCTCAACAGATATCACGTGCCCAGCGTGTTGAAGAGGGAGAGGAGGACCCAAGAACAGCTGGCTGCCATGGGCTATCCATGGTTGTACACGTCCTGCCTTATGTTGACTACAACAACTTCTTCCTTGTCCCTGTAGCACATGCGCTGTTGTTCGGTGTTGTCAAGGGGTTCGTAAAGCACTTATACCGCCCGATACCCAAAGCAGTAAACGACTGCCCCAAAGATGCCTTGTACAATCCTGTTCGAAGTCTCATTGCATCCAGGAAGGACGATATCAGGGTTACAAGTGAAATGGGAAGACCCTACAAGTGCATCGGGACCAATAGGGGGTACTACACTATGGAGGACTGGCTTCATTTTGTGGAGACATACTCAGCCTATGTATTTCAGGTTGACACACTACCTCCCAAGGTTAAGGAATTGTGGGGCTACCTGGTTGAGGTATGCCAACACTACTTCAGGGGTAACAAACACTACTCGGAGGAAGCGTCTGAAAAGGCATCCCAGACTCTGCGAAGGTATGCAGAGGTGATGGAGGAAGAAGGCATGGCTGACAACTTATTCACATACAACCTGCATATGGTTGTATGTCGCCTGAGGAAGCAGGAGGTAGCTCATGGCAGTACAGTGAAGGACCTTGAGTTCCGAGTGGAGAGGGAGATGCAGTCATACAAGGACCGACTCGGGAGGCGTGTCTGCGTCGACCCAGAAAAGATCTCGGCCAATGCCTATCTTATCGAGGAGGGAGTGGCCATTTTGAAGAAGAACGCTTTGATCACGTATAGATCCTATGAAGAGCTTGCAGGTCGAGACATGACTCCAATGGATATTAACGGTAAGTGCATGCATGATATAGTTCTTATATTCAACTGTATACATAGCGAGGGATATAGTAGATGTATGTGTGTGTTTACAGTGTATGCATTGAAAAAACAATTTACTTATTTTATTATTTCCCAGAAAACTGACTAATAAAACCCTTACTTCATTGTGTGCAGCCAAAATGAAAGACACGGCCTCAGATGTTTTTGGGGCTACCCTTCTATTCCTGGGACCTGGAAGATTGTTGGCCAAACAGGGACCTCACGCAAGAAAGACGCTCCCAGCTATTCGGAGACTACTCGAAGACTACAAGGGAGCTAAAGAGTTTACTGACACATATGGACACTGGACTGGCAGGAAGTTGAAGGCAGCATTTGGACCTGGTATTATTCGTCGGCGTTACATCCAAACATATCGTAGGGCTGAAATTGCTGAAGAAACATTCAGCACAAGGCAGTACAAGCGGACAAAGACCAGAATTAATTACATTGTGAGGGTAGACTACGGAGAAAAGCAATTCTTCGCTGAGCTTCTATTGTTCATGAAGGTAACAGACCTAGAGGACCAGAGCAATGAACCTTTGAAGGTTGCAATCGTCCGCTTCTATGAAGGGTTGGAGGTCGACCCAGGAAGAATGTGGAAGTTCAAGCTTTCAGGTGATGCCTACACTGCCCCTCCTGGTGCTGCCCCTGCCCGTGCTGGTGCTGCCTGCCGTGCCCCTGCTGGTGCTGCCCGCCGTGCCCCTGCTGGTGCTGCCCCTGCCAATGCTGGTGCTGCCCGTGGCACTGCTGGTGCCTCCCGTGCCGCTGCTGGTGCTGCCCGTGCTGGTGCTGCCCCTGCTGGTGCTGCCCGTGCCACTGCTGGTGCATCCCGTGCCACTGCTGCTGCTGCTGCTGCTGCTGCTGCTGCTGCTGGGGCTGCCCCTGCTGGTGCTGCCCGTTCCCCTGCTGGTGCTACCCCTTCACTTGCTGCAACTGCTGCTGCTGTTACTGCCCGTGCTGGAGCTGCCAGTGCTAGTGCTGTTGCTGACCCGGCTGGTGCTACACCTGCTTGTGCTACCCGTTCACGTGCTGCCCGTGCAGGTGCTGCTCTAGACCCAGTTGGTGCTACCCCTGGTGCTGGTGCTACCCGTTCCCTAGCACGTGCAGGTGCTGGCACTCATGGTGCTGTTACTGCCCGTGCTGGTGCTGACCCTGCTGGTGCTGCCCGTGCCCGTGCTGGTGGTGCTGCCCGTGCCCGTGTTGCCCGTGCTGTTGCTGCCCGTGTTGGGGCTGCCCCTGGTGGTAAACGGGGAAGGGACCTAGCGCGGAGACAGCTTAAAGATAAAGCACATGCTGAAGCAGAGAAAGAACTGCATACGTATTGTGCAATTCTGCCCAACACCATCTACGGTAAGATGGTTGTTGCATTCCCCAAAGGAGAGGATAACTCAGACGAACTCTTCGTACTCACGCAACACATCTCTACCAGCCGTTGAACGTAATACGGTGCCTCAATGTACAGCAAATATGCTATTGTACAGAAAATGTATGTACCTACGCATTTGGCAAATCTATCAAACAGTGGTGCTATCTTCCGAATGATGCAGCAGGGATGGGTAACCATTGTATTTTGTTTGGTACTATTATTATGGAGGTCAAATATCCAGCCCTTCTTGATTTAGTTTAGCAGTGGTACCAGCACCTTTAGGTAGTTACCTAATACATCATATGTTCCTTTGACAGCTAAGCTACAAGCAGCAGGTTCAAGGCATCAATCCTGACTGTCTAGCTTACATATCACAAGCAAAGATTTTATGTTCAGCTGAAATAAACAGAAATAAACAGAAATAAACAGGAATAAACAGAAATAAACAGAAATAAACAGAAATAAATTAGCTTATTTGCGATTTGATTTCGTTCAGCATGTGTACCTACACCTACCCAGGTACATAATACATCCATTGTCCCATTGACAGCTTAAAAATAAAAACATGATGTGACAGCCTACTTCGTGGATGCAGGGAGTCAGGCCTGGTCACAATTTGTAATGTTAAATTCCCCTTGTGAATCAACTCTTAAAATCAATTCAGAGACAGGACTGCAGCACAGAGACAGATAGAGAGAGGGTTCGTTACACAGACTCAGCAAATCAATGCCCAATCAAGGCTGCTGTGCTTGTGACAGATAGAGAGAGCTAGGGGCCGTTACATGAACTCAGGAGATCAATTCAGAGACAGGACTGCAGCACAGAGACAGTTAGAGAGAGGGTTCGTTACACAGACTTAGCAAATCAATACCGAATCAAGGCTGCTGTGCTTGTGACATATAGAGAAAGCTAGGGTACGTTACATGAACTCGGGAGATCAATTCAGAGACAGGACTGCAGCACAGAGACAGATAGAGAGAGGGTTCGTTACACAGACTCAGCAAATCAATACCCAATCAAGGCTGCTGTGCTTGTGACAGATAGAGAGAGCTAGGGGCCGTTACATGAACTCAGGAGATCAATTCAGAGACAGGACTGCAGCACAGAGACAGATAGAGAGAGGGTTCGTTACACAGACTCAGCAAATCAATGCCCAATCAAGGCTGCTGTGCTTGTGACAGATAGAGAAAGCTAGGGTACGTTACATGAACTCGGGAAATCAATTCAGAGACAGGACTGCAGCACAGAGACAGATAGAGAGAGGGTTCGTTACACAGACTCAGCAAATCAATACCGAATCAAGGCTGCTGTGCTTTTGAAAGATAGAGAGAGCTAGGGGCCGTTACATGAACTCAGGAGATCAATTCAGAGACAGGACTGCAGCACAGAGACAGATAGAGAGAGGGTTCGTTACACAGACTCAGCAAATCAATGCCCAATCAAGGCTGCTGTGCTTGTGACAGATAGAGAGAGCTAGGGTCCGTTACATGAACTCAGGAGATCAATTCAGAGACAGGACTGCAGCACAGAGACAGATAGAGAGAGGGTTCGTTACACAGACTTAGCAAATCAATGCCCAATCAAGGCTGCTGTGCTTGTGACAGATAGAGAGAGCTAGGGGCCGTTACATGAACTCGGGAAATCAATTCAGAGACAGGACTGCAGCACAGAGACAGATAGAGAGAGGGTTCGTTACACAGACTCAGCAAATCAATACCCAATCAAGGCTGCTGTGCTTGTGACAGATAGAAAAAGCTAGGGTACGTTACATGAACTCAGGAAATACTTATTTAGGTTAACTAAACTAGGGAGCACTTGTAACAATAACTTGAGGTCATGATTTGGGAATCAGGTCAGCCTATTATCTGATCTGTTTTTGGTCTGCCTATGTAGAGCGGTAGCAGCAACTGCAGGCTGAGCACACTGCTAGAGGCTAGTCAGGCTAGTTACAAGCATGTGCTCCCTGGTACTGGGACCTGCCTATAAAGATTCAGTGTGCGTGTGATCCTCTGAGGACGCCCCGTTTTCCCTATTAGCACGAAGCCTTTCCTTCTTCTCAAGATCGCTCACCCTGATTACCAAGGCTTTAAAGGCGATGCGCATCGTCTTGTAGGCGTCCTGCAATACATGTGTTTCCATGTATGATCAGTTTAACATGTATTGTGTATCATATGAAAATTAGCACAGGTACATACTCATTCAGGATGTGGATTGAAATCAATGTACAAACTATTCTGGAGACAATAGCTTATTTACACTCTTAACATTCATAAGATTTTTAAACAATATTCAAATGTTCGTACCGTTGCAAATCATTTTTTCTTCGATTTCTTCCCAGTAACTTGGACAAACGTGGGTTTGCTGCGTGGCCCAAACCAGTTCCTACCATTCAGTTGTAATGTTGGTGTATGCCTCCATTGGATCAATCTGAGCATTAGAAAAAGCAAGAATGTTGTGAGTTCATCACAAAACAATACTTGTATCAATTTAACATAACTTACGCGAGTCCATTCTTCTGAAGCCTCGTCTCGGGCATCTTCGTTCGGTGAATCGTCGGCCAGTGCAATTTCCCACATGTGCAACGGGGGTACTGCAGCCGGGGTAGCTCTGGCAGCCTTTGAAGCCTTGGCAGCCTTCTTCTGATGAAGTGCAGCTGTCTGCACAACTGCTGCTGAACCCTTACTCTGCACACGGTAGCTATTTGCTGCCTCTAGGAGCTCCTGCATTATAGGTAGGTGTGAAAGGAGGCACGTGTGTTTTAATTACTAGCATATTTGTATATGCATGCATAGATGTACATAACTACGTCTTCAATCAGGAGGGGGACGTATGTCATTGTGGAAGCAGGAGGGTCTGGTAGGCAGAGGTGCGTGTAGGTTTGTGTGTAGGAAGAAGGGGGACATCATGAACTATTTGATTAGCTCACTTGTACATGTGCTGGCAGCGTAAGGTGCATATATGAAGGCAGGTAAAACACTGGCTCAACTCGCTTGTATGGGACTGTCCACTTTATTGAAACATATAAGGACAGCATTATTCATGATTGATTATAAATCTTACCCCCTGCCAGAAGAGAACATTAGCAACATCTTCCTTGCCAGGACCCAGAGTTATGTCATCTGTGGGCTTGGAATCCCAGTTCTTCTTGGGAGGCAGGGGGTCACAGCATGAGGTAATCACCATACCTGCAGCATAATTATGTTTGGATGTCACAGTTGCGTTTTGAAAAGACCTGTGCTTTTTGAATGACTCATATATTTAGGACGGCACAGTGCACAACGACAATTAGTAGGGTAACATACGTGTACGTGTACGACAACGTATAATAAGTCCTGGGATCCTGAATGTCAGTGGTAAGGTCCAAGGGTGTGATAGAGGACCTGCGTAGAATCTGTTACATGTACGTCAACATTTAATCAGTCCTGGGATCCTGAATGTCGGTGGTAATGTCCAAGGGTGTGTTATAGGAGCTTGGTAGAAGCTGGTACATGTATGTCGACGTATATGTAGCATAACAGACATACGAAAAGCAAGGAGAGTATGGTCTGCTAAAGTTGCTGGAACATCTTCATGTCAGCCAGGTATTAATTATTATTTTTGACCAACAACATCCACCGTCTGTATAAATACATAAACCCGAAGCCCCAAACTTTGGCAATAAAATTAAATGTCCGCATGTATGTATGGTGTGGGCCTGTCTTAATGTAAGTACATATGTAATACAGTATGTATTTATGTATGAACTATGGTTATATAGCATGTATATAGTACATATATAACTAATAGAAACACCCCACCTGGGTAGTAGTAATTCTCCTTGTCAATGCTCTCTGACACCGTACCAAGTGTGGCTTCGCCATTGCCACTAGGAAGAAAACCATGGAACTGAATCGGATGGGATTCGTTGCTGACCTTGTGACCCTTGGGTAGAGAATTCAATGACATGACGCCCACATGCATGGCCTTCATGACATTCAGTGGTCTCCACGTACCAGGCGCTGCTCCATCAGGGTGGGGAAACTGATACCCACCCACCAACATCTGTTTTGTGGGTAGGGAAGGGAAGTTTTCTAACCCTCTTCCTAACCCTAAAGGAGGAAGCGCTGGCTTCTTGACCCCACTGGTACTCTCCCCTGCCTCCTTGCCCCCGCCCCTATGCTCCGCGGGATCCTTGCCACCGCCACTTTTGTCCCCTTCCTCCTTCCCACTGCCACTATTCTCCCCTGGCTCCTTCCCACCGCCACTTTTCTCCTCTTGCTCCTGTCCACCGCCACTATTCTCCTCTGGCTCCTTGCCACCTACACTTTTCTTCCCAAGCTCCTGTCCACCGCCACTATTCTCCCCTGGCTCCTTGCCACCTACACTTCTCTCCCAACCTCCTGTCCACCGCCACTATTCTCCTCTGGCTCCTTCCCACCGCCACTTTTCTCCTCTTGCTCCTTTCCACACCACTATTGTCCCCTGCCTCCTTGCCCCCCCCCCCCCATTTCATTTCATTCTCCTCCTCCTCCTCCTCCCCCGACACAGTGTCTGGCAAAGAGCCATCCATATCATCCTCATGTAACAACAGGAAGGCTACACGATCAGCTGTCCTTAGGACTACTGCCCACTGGTCATGCAGAATGGGGTGTAGGATGTTGCCCGTTTCAGGGGTCGTATAATAAATGTGCATGAGTACCGCGCAGTTGGGATCTGTCTCCAACCCCAATCTGGCAATATCTCCTTTCAGGTAAACCACCTTTACCCCCTCGTACTCATCGCACAATCCGTAGTACACCCTACCCCCTACATCCATGAGGGAGTTGTTGTTCCGGTACCGGAAGTGTTTTTTCTGCATGTGGACCGGTACACAGCAGAGTTTTTTTCTCAGTGTACCGCGGCCTGCAAACAATGGTGGATAACATGTTTAAAAGTCATACATGTTTTGAGTGACTCTGTCTAACTAGTGCTTGGGATAGTTACACTAGTTAACAGACATCATGCTGACTTATGTCTTATGGGGAAAGGATTGTATTGCAAGTAAAGATGCAGTGATTCACACTGAATGCCGTAAGCAAGCCAGGAGCCACTCTTAATAAATGAGTTTTAATATATGAAGGTCGCTAAATTAGTTACTTGTTATAGCTTGTCGGTGTGTTGTACTACCTGGTGTCAAGGTGATGATGTGTTTGGAGTTAATGAGAGTGGTGTTATGCATAGTATATGAGCAAGTGTGAGTTATGCTAGCATGTGTGTGAATTGATCAAGCTGGTGTAGAGTAAGAGGTACTACCTCTGCCTTCCCGGGACCGTTCGTGTGCGGAATGATAACTCACTACAATGCGATTGATGTCACAAAGTGAAAGAATTTTAATGCAACTGAAGGTGCGCGAAGGGCAGTGCGAATGGCAGTGCCAGACGCGAGAAGCCTTTCTGAATGAATGAGCTTTAGATTAGCGTGTTTGGATGTCGTTTTTGTACTCGTCCTTACAATCAACTACACGATATCAATGTGCACCTGTTGTCCGTTTCCTTTTCACCATCGTCGTTGCGGAGTTTTGGTGGCGGCCAAGTTAGAGTAAGGTTAGAAATGTGCAGGTAATGCGTGTTGGGATGAATGCAAGGTTAAAGAAGAAAGAGTAGACCTCGGTTTGATAAATTCAATCAACTTCGGTTGGCGACCAAATCGCTGTTGAGGGCGAGATGCGGGAGAAACACAGGTGAAATGTGATGGATTGCGTGGTTTGTAAGCGAAGACACCTGGCCATGTATTGCTAAGGCTCATAGATTACAAGTTTGGCACGAACAGGTCGACAGTAGACATTCTGCCTACTTGCCGCGTCCCATCCGCCTTGGCTAAATGTACATGAAAGGTCACCCTGCGAAGACATCTATCAAAATTAGTAAGAGCCCTGACACGTCATCGCAATTCACACTAATATTTCAGTGTGACTTAGGCTTTCATCACAGTGATAAAATCGTCATGGTTTCGCCCTACAACAGCGCCATTTTTGACGCATGCAGCAAAAGCACATCGGTGACTTGAGGTGTCCATTTTTCCGAATGAAAGCATTTCACCAACGAGTAGTTCGCGCTAGTACTTCGTTGCCTAATTGTTCATTCTATCTCGGAATTGCTGGCAGAGCTTTGCAGGTTCGCGAGAATGACCCCTCGAAAAGGTTGCTAACAGACCCTCGAGCGACAGAAAGTTGCATAGCTCTTCGCGTATTAG
This sequence comes from Microglena sp. YARC, assembly GCA_022414725.1. Classification (NCBI taxonomy): domain Eukaryota; kingdom Viridiplantae; phylum Chlorophyta; class Chlorophyceae; order Chlamydomonadales; family Chlamydomonadaceae; genus Microglena; species Microglena sp. YARC. The sequence goes on from CM039463.1 coordinate 53,388,467, forward strand.
AACTCAGTAGTTAACGTGCGATCGAGGAGTTATTGGTCACGCTTCAGTCTACGCAAAGTTCTGGGTGTCTGTCGGGATCGCTGGTTTGAGGTGAGCCAAGACATTTCGTCCACTGTACGCCTACATTTCTCTGTAGTTCCGCTGCAAATCGTGTCTTTCGCCTACATTTAGCGAAATTGTCACTTCCCCGAGTGGTGGTGGTGGTGGTGGTGGGTAGGGTGTGTTGGGTGGTGTATGTGGGGGCTTTGTGTTGGGTGGTGGTGGTGGGTATAGTGTGTCTTGTGGTTGTGGAGGTGGGTATAGTGTGTTGTGTGGTGTCTGTGGGGGCATTGTGTTGGGTGGTGGTGGTGGTGGGTAAAGTGTGTCTTGTGGCGGTGGTGGTGGGTAAAGTGTGTTGGGTGGTGGATATAATGTATTTGTTGTTGTTGGTGGTGGAAAGAGTGTTTTGTTGGTGGTGGCGGGTAGAGTGTATTTGGTGGTGGTGGTAGGTAGAGTGTATTGGGTGTAGGTGGTGGTGGTGCGTATAGTGTGTTGGTTGGTTGTGGTGGTGGGTAGAGTGTATTAGGTGGTGGTGGTGGGTAGAGTGTATTGGGTTGTGATATGATAGTATTTGGTGGTGGTGGTGGGTATAGTGTGTTGGGTGGTGATGGTGGTGGTGAGTATAGTGTATTGTTGTTGTTGTTGGTGGGTATAGTGTGTTGGGTGGTGGTGGTTAGAGTGTATTGGGTGGTGGTGGTGGTGGGTAAAGTGTATTGGGTGGTGGTCGTGGTGGGTAGAGTGTGTTGGGTTGTGGTGGTGGGGGGTATAGTGTGTTGGGAGGTGGTGGTGGTGGTGGGTTTAGTGTGTTGGGTGGTGGTGGTGGTGGTGGGTATAGTGTGTTGGGTAGTGCTGGTGGTGGTGGTGGGTATAGTATGTTGGGAGTGGGTGGTGGTGGGTGGAGTATATTGGGTGGTGGTGGTTGTGGGTTTAGTGTGTTTGGTGGTGTTTGTGGTGGGTATAGTGTGTTGGGTGGTAGTGGTGGGTGTAGTGTGTTGGGTGGTGGTTGTGGTGGGTCTAGTGTTCTGGGTGGTGGTGGTGGTGATGGTGGGTATAGTGTTTTGGGTGGTGATGGTGGGGAGAGTAAATTGGGTGGTGGTGGTTGTGGGTAGTGCGTATTGGGTGGTGGTGAGTATAGTGTATTGATGGTGGTTGTGGTGGGTAAAGTTGGTTGGGTGGTAGTGGTGGTGGGTAAAGTGTGTTGGTATTAGAGGTGGTGGTGGTTGTGGTGGGTAAGGTGAGTTGGTTGGTGGTGATGGTGGTGGGTAAAGTGTGTTGCAAAGTGTGTTGATTAGTGGTGGTGGTGGGTGAAGTGTGTTGGGTGGTGGTAGTGGGTAAAGTGTGATGGGTGGTGGTAGTGGGTAAAGTAGGTTGGTTTGTGGTGGTGGTGAGTATAGTGTAATGATGGTGGTGGTGGTGGGTACAGTGGGTTGGTTTGTGGTGGTGGTGGGTAAAGTGTGTTGGTATTAGTGGTGGTGGTGGTGGGTAAAGTGAGTTGGGTGGTGTTGATGGTGGTGTGTAAAGTGTGTTGCAAAGTATGTTGTGTAGTGGTGGTGGTGGGTGAAGTGTGTTTGGTGGTGGTAGTGGGTGAAGTGTGTTGGGTGGTGGTAGTGGGTGAAGTGTGTTGGGTGGTGGTAGTGGGTGAAGTGTGTTGGGTGGTGGTAGTGGGTGAAGTGTGTTGGGTGGTGGCGGTGGATACAGTTTGTTGGGTATTGTTAGTGTTGGTGGTGGGTACATTGTGTTGGGTGGTGTTGGTGGTTAGTGGTGTTGGGAGGTGTTTGTGGGGACGTTGTGTTGGGTGGTGGTGATAAGTATATTGTGTTGTGTAATGGTGGTGGATGGTGGGTCAAGTGTGTTAGGTAGTGTTGGTGGATAAAGTGTGTTGAGTGGTGGTTGTGGTGGGTAAATTGTGTTGGTGATGGTGGTGGTGGTGGGGAAAGTGTGTTAGTGTGGAGGTGGTGTTCAGTAATTATTGTTGATTGGTTGTGGTGGGTGAAGTGTGTTGGGCAGTGGTGGAGGTGGTGGTTAAAGAGTGTTGGGTGGTGGTGGAGGTGGTGAGTAAATTGTGACCTTCATTCAAGTAGCCATCAATATAAAGTTGCGTGTAGTGCCCTTGTCACACACACAACATTTTCCACACCGTTTTGGCAATACGATGCACCCCTTGTTGTCACGAACCCTTGCTTTGACTAACTCTCAAGCCTTGGTAAATAAATATCAAATTCATGTATACGTACATGGCGTGTGTGAGTCTGTGTGTGTGGGGTGGGGGTGGGGGTGAGATGATATCATTCATTGCACTTTTTTGTCTCCTTTGGCCAAGACACCCAAACATAACAAAAAACATCCCTTTAATAAATTGGTAGCCTAGGCGGTTCCAACTCAAATTATAAATAACATGTATACAATTAACACAAGGCTTAGGAGATGTGTGTATTTGTGGCCACCAGCCACACGGGCCACTGTAATAGTACGTTATATATGTATATATATTATATATAAGGGTTTAGGGTTTACACACACCAAGGGCAGGTACACAGTGATGGATGGAATCGGTGTAGGGGGTGTGGGGGGCTTGCTCCATTATGTGTGTTACTATACCTCAGCCATGTTGCTCACTCACTAAATAACATATGCACACACACGGTGTGCAGGGACACACTGGCAGTATTGGAAGTGTGGCCTTCAGCCATGTTGCTCACTCACTAAATAACATATGCACACACACGGTGTGCAGGGACACACTGGCAGTATTGGAAGTGTGGCCTTCAGCCATGTTGCTCACTCACTAAATAACATATGCACACACACGGTGTGCAGGGACACACTGGCAGTATTGGAAGTGTTGCCTTCAGCCATGTTGCTCACTCACTAAATAACATATGCACACACACGGTGTGCAAGGACACACTGGCAGTATTGGAAGTGTTGCCTTCAGCCATGTTGCTCACTCACTAAATAACATATGCACACACACGGTGTGCAGGGACACACTAGCAGTATTGGAAGTGTTGCCTTCAGCCATGTTGCTCACTCACTAAATAACATATGCACACACACGGTGTGCAGGGACACACTGGCAGTATTGGAAGTGTTGCCTTCAGCCATGTTGCTCACTCACTAAATAACATATGCACACACACGGTGTGCAGGGACACACTGGCAGTATTGGAAGTGTGGCCTTCAGCCATGTTGCTCACTCACTAAATAACATATGCACACACACGGTGTGCAGGGACACACTAGCAGTATTGGAAGTGTTGCCTTCAGCCATGTTGCTCACTCACTAAATAACATATGCACACACACGGTGTGCAAGGACACACTGGCAGTATTGGAAGTGTGGCCTTCAGCCATGTTGCTCACTCACTAAATAACATATGCACACACACGGTGTGCAGGGACACACTGGCAGTATTGGATGTGTTGCCTTCAGCCATGTTGCTCACTCACTAAATAACATATGCACACACACCATGCGCAGGGACATACCGACTGTGTATTCAGCGTTGCATTCAGCCCGGATGGAAAGCAGCTGGCCACTTGCAGTAATGACGTCACCGCCAAGCTGTGGGACCTCTCAAGCGGGCAGTGCACAAGCACATTGATGGTGGGTGCAAGCTTTGGTGGAGGAGGTGGCAGGTCATGTGATGTTTAAGTGGTGGCTAGGCTGGGACAGTTGCCTCTGAGTTGTTGTGTGGGATAACTGCATGTCTGATAGTGTGGTTGGGTGTTACAAAACAAATCAGAACCTCAGTTGTGGAGTTTGATTTTGATTTGAAGGCATTGGAGGAGGCTATGCCGGTTACTTTGTCTTAGATCCAAAGGATCGCACCTCCATATTTACTCGTTGTCAGAAAAACAAAATTGTCAAGCTTTTCGTCAATTTCTTTTTTGCTGTTTGACATATTTTTAACCATTGGACGACGGCTTCACACCTCAATGGCGACTAATTCCATTCAAATGCTGTATATAAATGAGTGAGTGCAAAGTGTTTTCGTGTGTGAACAGGGAATATGATGGAGGGGGGGGGGGGGGGGGGGGGGGGGGGGGGGGGGGGGGGGATTGGAGCACCCCTTGAGTAGTCCAACAAGTGGTCGTCGGGAAGTAGGTAGAGTGTGTTGGGTGGTGGTGGTGGTGGTGGGTATAGTGGATGGTCGTGGGTAAAGTGGGGTGTGTGGCCCTGTTGGTTGGTAAAGTGTGTTGGGTGGCGGTGGTGGGTCAAGTATGTTGGGTGTGAGTTGTGGGTGAATTGGGATAGGCGGTTGTGATGAGTAAATTGTGTTGGGTGGAGGTATGGTGTAGAGTGTATTGGGTGGTCGTGATGGTGATGGGTAGAGTGTGTATGGTGGTGGTGGTGGTGGTGGTGGTGGGTAGAGTGTGTTGGGTGGTGTCAGTGGAGGCTTTGTGTTGGGTGGTGGTGGTGGGTATAGTGTGTTGGGTGGTTGTGGTGGTGGGTTGAGTGTGTTGGGTGGTGTCAGTGGGGGCTTTGTTTTGGGTGTTGGTGGTGGTGTAGTGTGTCTTGTGGTGGTGGTGGTTGTGGGTAAAGTGTGTTGGGTGGTGGTGTTCTTGGAGGATAATTTGTGTTAAGTGGAGGTGGTGTGGAAAGTATGTTTGGTGGTGGTGGTGGAGTGTAAAGTGTGTTGGGTAGTGGTGGTGGTGGTGGTGGTGGTGGGTATAGTGTGTTGTGTGGGGGTGGTGGTGGTGGTGGTGGGTATAGTGTGTTGTGTGGTGGTGGTGGTGGTGGTGGGTATATGTGTGTTGTGTGGTGGTGGTGGTGGGGTATAGTGTGTTGTGTGGTGGTGGTGGTGGGTATAGTGTGTTGTGTGGTGGTGGTGGTGGTGGTGGGTAACATATGTTATCTTGTGGTGGTGGTGGTGGTGGTGGTGGGTAAAGTGTGTTGTGTGGTGGTGGTGGTGGTGGTGGTGGGTATAGTGTGTTGCGTGGTGGTGGTGGTGGTGGTGGGTATAGTGTGTTGGGTGGTGGTGGTGGTGGGTATAGTGTGTTGTGTGGTGGTGGTGGTGGTGGTGGGTAACATATGTTAGCTTGTGGTGGTGGTGGTGGTGGTGGGTATAGCGTTTTGTGTGGTGGTGGTGGTGGGTATAGTGTGTTGTGTGGTGGTGGTGGTGGTGGTGGTGGGTATAGTGTGTTGTGTGGTGGTGGTGGTGGTGGTGGTGGGTATAGTGTGTTGTGTGGTGGTGGTGGTGGTGGTGGGTATAGTGTGTTGTGTGGTGGTGGTGGTGGGTGGTGGGTATAGTGAGTTGTGTGGTGGTGGTGGTGGTGGTGGGTAACATATGTTAGCTTGTGGTAGTGGTGGTGGTGGTGGGTAAAATATGTCAGCTTGTGGTGGTGGTGGTGGTGGTGGGTATAGTGTGTTGTGTGGTGGTGGCGGTGGGTATAGTGTGTTGTGTGGTGGTGGTGGTGGTGGTGGGTAACATATGTTAGCTTGTGGTGGTGGTGGTGGTGGTGGGTATAGTTTGTTGTGTGGTGGTGGTGGTGGGTATAGTGTGTTGTGTGGTGGTGGTGGTGGTGGTGGGTAACATATGTTAGCTTGTGGTTGTGGTTTAGTGTGTTGGGTGGGGTTGATGGGGAAACTGTGTTGGGTGGTGGTGAGTATAGTGTATTTATGGTGGTGGTGGTGGGTATAGTGTGTTGGGTGGTGGTTGCAGTGGGTATAGTGTGTTGGGTGTTTGTTGTTGGTAGAGTGATTAGGTGGTGGTGGTGGGTACAACAGTGTGTTGGGTGGTGGTGGTGGTGATGGGTATAGTGTGTTGGGTGGTGGTGGTGGTGGTGGTTTGAGTGTACTTGTTGGTGGTGGTGTGTGTGTGTTGAGTGGTGGTGGTGGTGGGTATAGTGTATTGGGTGGTTGTGGTGGGTAGAGTGTATTTATTGTTGGTGGTGGTGGGTAGAGTGTATTGTTGTTGTTGGTGGGTAGAGTGTATTTGGTGGTGGTGGTGGGTAGAGTGTATTGGGTGAAGGTGGTGGTGGTGGGTATTGTGTGGTGTGTGGTTGTGGTGGTGGGTAGAGTGTATTGGGTGGTGGTGGTGTGTATAGTGTATTGGGTTGTGTTATGATGGTGGTTACAGTGTATTGGGTGGAGGTGGTGGTGGGAAGAGTGTATTGGGTGACTGTGGTGGGGAGAGTGTGTTGGTTGGTGGTAGTGAGTAGAGTGTATTAGTGGTGGTGGTGGGTAGAGAGTGTTGGGTGGTTGTGTACGTGGTGGTGGGTAGAGTGTGTTGGGTGGTGATGGTGGTGGTGAGTATAGTGTATTGATGGTGGTGGTGGTGGGTATAGTGTGTTGGGTGGTGGTTGTGGTGGTGGTGGGTACAGTGTGTTGGGTGGTGGTGGTGGGTAGAGTGTGGTGGGTAGTGCTGGTGGTGGTGGTGGGTAAAGTGTGTTTGGAGATGGTGGTGGTGGGTGGAGTATATTGGGTGGTGGTGGTTGTGGGTTTAGTGTGTCGGGTTGTGTTTGTGGTGGGTAGAGTGTGTTGGGTGGTAGTGGTGGGTGTACTGTGTTGAGTGGTGGTGGTGGTGGGTATAGTGTTCTGGGTGTTGTTGGTGGTGGTGGTGGGTAAAGTGTTATGGGTGGTGGTGGTGGGTGTAGTGTGTTGGGTGGTGGTGGTGGTGGGTAGAGTGTATTGGGTGGTAATGGTAGGGACGTCGGTAAGTTTCGCGCCTCTTGTTTCCCCCTCTTAAATAAGCTAAACCTCTTGAAAGCTCTTGTGGCTTGAAACAAGTCGAATACAAGAGCGGCAAGCAGTGATTGATACACCACTTGTGCAAGACATGTCTCCAAGAGCCTCGCAAGAGGATGCGTCATGCAAGCAAATGCTTCTTACGTTCTCATCTGTTGCCCTTCGACAGATGGGGGGCTTCGAATTCGATTCGAACAAGGCGGGAAATGGTTGTTTGGACTTGGTTTTAGGACCAAGCCATGGAGTACAGCCTCAGGTACTGCCGTGGCCACGATCACGACTTGATTCTGACCTGAATCGATCATCTTTCAAAAGCCGCTTCCTAAAGCGTTCTTTCCTTTCCATTCAAGCTCCCGCAGCTCTTGTTCCTCGCATTCGTGTTCCCTCTTATTTCGTTCTCAATTTCACTGTGCGGTTGATTGTGCGACTCTTGGTAAGTTGTCACTTGTCTCTATGCCCTTGGCCACTTCTGCGCTTGAACCCGCCCTCCTACGCCTGCTCAGGTACTGCCGTGGCCACTTCTTGAATCTGACCTGAATCGATAATCTGTCAAGGTCCCGCAGCTCTTGTACGTCGCATTCGGGTAGGTCTATTTCTGTTTAGTTTGCTCCTGCCCCTAAGGTAAGTCGGGTATGCAGGCGTGACTTCCTCATGATCCATAAATCCATCCATCCATCCATCCATCCATCCATCCATCCATCCATCCATCCATCCATCCATCCATCCATCCATCCATCCATCCATCCATCCATCCATCCATCCATCCATCATCCATCCATCCATCCATCCATCCATCATCCATCCATCCATCCATCCATCCATCCATCCATCCATCCATCCATCCATCCATCCATCCATCCATCCATCCATCATCCATCCATCCATCCATCCATCCATCCATCCATCCATCCATCCATCCATCCATCCATCCATCCATCCATCCATCCATCCATCCATCCATCCATCCATCCATCCATCCATCCATCCATCCATCCATCCATCCATCATCCATCCATCCATCCATCCATCCATCCATGCCATCCATCCATCCATCCATCCATCCATCATCCATCATCCATCCATCCATCATCCATCCATCCATCCATCATCCCTCCCTCCTCCCTCCCTCCTCCCTCCCTCCCCTCCCTCCCCTCCCTCCCTCCCTCCTCCTCCCTCCCTCCCTCCTCCCTCCTCCCTCCCTCCCTCCCTCCTCCCCTCCCTCCTCCTCCTCTCCCTCCCTCCCTCCCTCCCTCCTCCCTTCCTTCCCATCCATCCTTGTAATGCTGCTCCTATTTATTTGTTGCACAGGATGGCTGAACCTGGCTCATCAGGTCATGCAACAGCTCGCTTTTGGAAGCATGACATGCAGATGGGGGACACCCTTGTGTACAACCCGGACACCGTGATGCTAAAGCACGTGCATCAGCAGCTTGTCTTCTGTGTGTTGGGCAAGGATGCTGTGCAAGGTAACTGCCTTGAGGAGAGCAAGCACTTGGTCTTTCAGAAGTTGCAAGCAGGGGCCACGATTACGTATCGCAACGCAAAAGGTGGGTTTGTAAGTAGGTTGGTAGGTTGGTGTGTTAGTTGTCTGGTAGAAAGTTAGATAGGTGGGTGGGTGGGAAAGTAGGTAGTTAGGTTGATAGGTTGTATGTGTGTTAGTATTCAGATAGGAAGTTAGGTAAGTGGGTGGGTATTTAGGTAAGTAGGTAGGTAGGTAGGTACTAGGTAGGTTTGTAGGCCGGCTGGCTGGTAGGTAGGTTGGTGAGTAGGTTTGTAGGGTTTAGTATGTAGGTAGTTATGTATGGTGGGGTATGCACCTAGGTATGTAGTAGGTAAGTGGGTGGGTATTTAGGTAAGTAGGTAGGTAGGGAGGTACTAGGTAGGTAGGTAGGTTGTTACTACTAGGTAGGTTGGTAGGCCGCCTGGGTGGTAGGTAGGTTGGTGAGTAGGTTTGTAGGGTTTAGTATGTAATCCAAATGAAATCACCAAAAGGCCTATAATGCCTTAAAACTTATTTGCAACTTGATTCTGTGATCCTACAAAAAATCACATAAAGGCCTATAATGCCTTAAAACTTATTTGTAACTTGATCATGTGATCCGACAAAAAATCACCTACAGGCCTAAAATGCCTTAAAACTTATTTGTTACTTGATCCTGTGATCCGACAAAAAATCACTTAAAGGTCTATAATGCCTTAAAACTTATTTGTAACTTGATCATGTGATCCGACAAAAAATCACTTAAAGGCCTATAATGCCTTCAAACTAACTTATCCGATGCACAACTCCTCCCCTCCCCTCCCTCCCCCCCCTCCCCGTCCCCCCCTCCCTCCTCCCTCCCTCCATCATCCCCCACAATGTCTCCCTACATTTTATCCTACACAATCCTCCATCCATCCATCCATCCCCACCAACACCAACTCCTCCCTCCCTCCCTCCCTCCCTCCCTCCCTCCCTCCCTCCCTCCCTCTCTCCCCCTCCCCCTCGCCCCCTCCCTCCCTCAATCATCCATGTTCCCCCCTCCATGTCTCCCTCAATTTATCCCACACAAACACCTCCTCCCCCACCCTTATCCACACATACCCCCCCTCACAAAAAGGCCTATAATGCCTTAAAACTTATTTGCAACTTGATACTGTGATCCGACAAAAAATCACTTAAAGGCTTATAATGCCTTAAAACTTATTTGCAACTTGATCCTGTGATCCGACAAAAAATCACTTAAAGGCCTATAATGCCTTAAAACTTATTTGTAACTTGATCATGTGATCCGACAAAAAATCACCTACAGGCCTATAATGCCTTAAAACTTATTTGTTACTTGATCCTGTGATCCGACAAACAATCACAAAAAGGCCTGTAATTGATGCCTTAAAACTTATTTCTTACTTGATCATGTGATTGGCGGGTAATTAGGTGGGTAGGTATGTTTTTTAGTAGTAGGCAGGTAGGTGATGTAGGCAGGCTGGCCGGCCGGTAGACAAGCAAGTAGGCATGTAGGATGGTAGGTTGTAGTTGGTACATAGGATACAGGGAAGCAGGTAGTTAGTTATGTAGATAGGCAGGCAGGTATGTAGGTAGGTAGGTACGTATGTAGTTAACCATTCATCCATCAATCCATCCATCCATCCATCCATCCATCCATCCATCCATCCATCCATCCATCCATCTATCCATCCATCCATCATCCATCCCATCCATCATCCATCCATCCATCCATCCATCCATCCATCCATCCATCCATCCATCCATCCATCCATCCATCCATCCCTCCTCCCTCCCTCCCTCCTCCTCCCTCCTCCCTCCTCCTCCCTCCTCCCTCCCTCCCTCCTCCCTCCCTCCTCCTCCCTCCTCCTCCCTCCCTCCCTCCTCCCTCCTCCTCTCCTCCCTCCCTCCTCCCTCCCTCCCTCCTCTCCCTCCTCCTCCCTCCCTTCCTCCCTCCCTCCCTCCCTTCCTCCCTTCCTTCCCATCCATCCTTGTAATGCTGCTCCTATTTATTTGTTGCACAGGATGGCCTGAACCTGGCTCATCAGGTCATGCAACAGCTCGCTTTTGGAAGCATGACATGCAGATGGGGGACACCCTTGTGTACAACCCGGACACCGTGATGCTAAAGCACGTGCATCAGCAGCTTGTCTTCTGTGTGTTGGGCAAGGATGCTGTGCAAGGTAACTGCCTTGAGGAGAGCAAGCACTTGGTCTTTCAGAAGTTGCAAGCAGGGGCCACGATTACGTATCGCAACGCAAAAGGTGGGTTTGTAAGTAGGTTGGTAGGTTTGGTGTGTTAGTTGTCTGGTAGAAAAAGTTAGATAGGTGGGTGGGTGGGAAAGTAGGTAGTTAGGTTGATAGGTTGTATGTGTGTTAGTATTCAGATAGGAAGTTAGGTAAGTGGGTGGGTATTTAGGTAAGTAGGTAGGTAGGTAGGTACTAGGTAGGTTTGTAGGCCGGCTGGCTGGTAGGTAGGTTGGTGAGTAGGTTTGTAGGGTTTAGTATGTAGGTAGTTATGTATGGTGGGGTATGCACCTAGGTATGTAGTAGGTAAGTGGGTGGGTATTTAGGTAAGTAGGTAGGTAGGGAGGTACTAGGTAGGTAGGTAGGTTGTTACTACTAGGTAGGTTGGTAGGCCGCCTGGGTGGTAGGTAGGTTGGTGAGTAGGTTTGTAGGGTTTAGTATGTAATCCAAATGAAATCACCAAAAGGCCTATAATGCCTTAAAACTTATTTGCAACTTGATCCTGTGATCCTACAAAAAATCACTTAAAGGCCTATAATGCCTTAAAACTAACTTATCCGATGCACAACTCCTCTCCTCCCTCCCTCCCTCCCTCCTCCCTCCCTCCCTCCCCCTCCATCATCCCTCCACAATGACTCCCACATTTATCCTACACAATCCATCCGTCCATCCATCCATCCCCCCAACACACAACTCCTCCCTCCCTCCCTCCCCCTCCCCCCCTCCCTCCCTCCTCCCTCCCTCCATCATCCCTCCCTCAATGTCTCCCTACATTTATCCTACACAATCCTCCATCCATCCATCCATCCCCCCCAACACACACTCCCTCCTCCCTCCCTCCCTCCCTCCTCCCTCCCTCCCTCCCTCCCTCCCTCCCTCCCCTCGCCCCCTCCTCCCTCAATCATCCCCCCCTCCATGTCTCCCTCAATTTATCCCACACAAACACCTCCTCCCCCACCCTTATCCACACATACCCCCCTCACAAAAAGGCCTATAATGCCTTAAAACTTATTTGCTACTTGATCCTGTGATCCGACAAAAAATCACTTAAAGGCCTATAATGCCTTAAAACTTATTTGTAACTTGATCCTGTGATCCGACAAAAAATCACTTAAAGGCCTATAATGCCTTAAAACTAACTTATCCGATGCACAACTCCCTCCCTCCCTCCCTCCCCTCCCCCCTCCCCCCCTCCCCCCGTCCCCCCTCCCCTCCTCCCTCCCTCCATCATCCTCCCACAATGTCTCCCTACATTTATCCTACACAATCCATCCCGTCCATCCATCATCCCCCCCCAACACACAAACTCCTCCCTCCCTCCCTCCCCCCCTCCCCTCCCTCCCTCCCTCCCTCCCTCCATCATCCCTCCTCAATGTCTCCCTACATTCATCCTACACAATCCCTCCATCCATCCATCCATCCCCCCAACACACAACTCCTCCTCCCTCCCTCCCTCCTCCCTCCCTCCCTCCCTCCCTCTCTCTCCCCTCCCCCTCGCCCCCTCCTCCCTCATCAACCCCCCTCCATGTCTCCCTCATTTATCCCACACAAACACTCCCTCCCCCACCCTTATCCACACATACCCCCCCCTCACAAAAAAGGCCTATAATGCCTTAAAACTTATTTGCAACTTGGATACTGTGATCCGACAAAAAATCACTTAAAAGGCTTATAATGCATTAAAACTTATTTGCAAACTTGATCCTGTGATCCGACAAAAAAATCACTTAAAGGCCTATAATGCTTAAAACTTATTTGTAACTTGATCATGTGATCCGACAAAAAATCACCTACAGGCCTATAATGCCTTAAAACTTATTTGTTACTTGATCCTGTGATCCGACAAACATCAAAAAAGGCCTGTAATTGATGCCTTAAAACTTATTTCTTACTTGATCATGTGATTGGCGGGTAATTAGGTGGGTAGGTATTTTTTTAGTAGTAGGCAGGTAGGTGATGTAGGCAGGCTGGCCGGCCGGTAGACAAGCAAGTAGGCATGTAGGATGGTAGGTTGTAGTTGGTACATAGGATACAGGGAAGCAGGTAGTTAGTTATGTAGATAGGCAGGCAGGTATGTAGGTAGGTAGGTACGTATGTAGTTAACCATCCATCCATCAATCCATCAATCCATCCATCCATCCATCCATCCATCCATCCATCCATCCATCCATCCATCCATCCATCCATCCAAACCATCCACTCAAAACCTGAACCCTAAACCCCACAACCCCTCCCTCCTCCACCCGCACCCACACATAGCCCCCCCCCCCCCCCCCCCATCCATCCATCCATCCATCCATCCATGCCATCCATCCATCCTCCGACCCCCCCCCCCCCCCCCGCAAACACAACTCCCCCCTCCCTCCCTCCCTCCTCCCTCCTCCCTCCATCCCGTCTCCGTCCGTGCCGTCGTCCCGTCCATCCATCCATCCATCCCCCGCCCCCAACACACACAATAATCTCCCTCCCTTCCCCCTCCATCCATTCATCCATCATCCCTCCCTCAATGTCTCCCTACATTTATCCTACACAATCCCTCCATCCATCCATCCATCCAAACATAAACCATAAACCACAGAACCTCCCTCCCTCCACCCACACCACACATAGCCCCCCCCCACCCCCCTCTCCCCTCCATCCATCCATCCATCTATCCATCCTTCCATCTATCAATCCACACACTCACACAACTCCCTTCCTCCCTCCCCCCCTCCCCCGTCCCCCCCCTCCCTCCCTCCATCCATCCATCATCCTCCCTCAATGTCTCACTACATTTATCCTACACAATCCTTCATCCCTCCATCCCTCCATCTATCCATCCATCCATCCCCCCAAACACACAACTCCTCCCTCCCCCTCCTCTCCTCTCCACCTCCTCCTCCCTCTCTCTCCCCTCTCTCCATCATCCCCCCTCCATATCTCCCTCAATTTATTACACACAACCACCTCCCTCCCTCCACCGACCCTTACCCACACATACCCCCCCTCCCCCTCCTTACATCCCTCCCTCCCTTCTTCCTTCCAACCCACACTCACACACACATAACTCACCCACCCTCCAACACACACTACCTCTATCCCTCCCTCCCTCCTGCTCTCCTTCCCCCTCCCCCCCTTCACAACACAACTCCTCCCTCCTTCCCTCCTTCCCTCCATCCATTCATCCATCCATACGAACCCTAAACCCTAAACCCACACAACCCCCTCCCTCCCTCCACCCACACCCACACATAGCCCCCCCCCCTCCCTCCCCTCCCTCCATCCATCCACACACACACAACTCCCTCCCTCCCTCCCCCCCCCTCCCCCTCCCCTTGCCCCTCCCTCCATCCATCCATCATCCCTCCCTACATGTCTCCCTAAATTTATCCTACACAATCCCTCCATCCATCCATCCATCCTTCCCCCCAATACACAACTCCTCCATCCATCCATCCATCCATCCACACACACACAACTCCCTCCCTCTCCTCCCCCCCCCCCCCCCCCCTCCCCGTCCCCCCCTCCCTCCCTCCCTCCCTCCACCATCCCTCCCAATGTATCCCTACATTTATCCTACACAATCCCTACATCCATCCATCCATCCCCACCTAACACACAACTCCCTCCTCCCTCCCTCCCCCCCCTCCCCCTCGCCCCCTCCTCAATCATCCCCCCCTCCATGTCTCCCTCAATTTATCCCACACAACCACTCCCTCCCTCCACCTTATCCACACTCCCCCCCCCCCCCCCCCCCCCCTCCTTACATCCATCCTGGACCTTCTTGGCGGACACATGTGGTAATGCGAGCGAGGGAACACCTTGCGTGTTCACCAAGCTCATGTACCCTGGGCGAATCTATGTCAGCCCCCCTGGCTACATGCACGGAGTTATGAACTTACGATTGTAAGTATATTTATGTTGTTCATGTTACATGTGCATTTTATCGTCTTATGTTTATGTTTTTATGTTTATGTTATATGCTTATGTTATATGCTTATGTTATATGCTTATGTTTATGCTTATGTTTATGCATATGTTATATGTTTATGCTTATGTTATGTGTTTATGCTTGTGTTATATGTTTATGCATATGTTATATATTTATGCTTATGTTATATGCTTATGTTTATGCTTATGTTTATGCTTATGTTTATGCTTATGTTTATGCTTATGTTATGTGTTTATGCTTGTGTTATATGTTTATGCATATGTTATATGTTTATGCTTTTGTTATATGTTTATGCTTATGTTTATGTTATATGTTTATGCTTATGTTTATGTTACATGCTTATGTTTATGTTATATGTTTATGCTTATGTTTATGTTATATGCTTATGTTATATGTTTATGCTTATGTTATATGTTTATGTTTATGCATATGTTATATGTTTATGTTTATGCTTTTTATCGTCTTATATTTATGTTTTTAATCTGGAATGTTTTGTCAACCACGCAGGTGTGGAAAGTTGGCTGTCGAGTACGTCAGGCCGACCGAGGTGGTACACTGTGCCGTGTACTCCCGCAAGCTAGGGAGCGAGACATTCGGAGGTACCTCTTCCGAGGACTACGCTGACATCTTTTTGGGTGTTTTTTATGTGTTACGCATATGTTACCAATTTGGTATCATATGATTCAGTCACTTAGTAGACGGTCAGGTCCAAGTTAAGGGGCTAATCAGTCGTTGCCCTATTAGAGGTCATGATTGCCCTTACTTGGTTACCATAAAGTTGATAGTCAAAAATCAACCCTGATCCCGAGGTTTTTCCTTGAGTCCTAATAAAATGGTGGTTTGCCATAGGGGCTCATCATTGGGATTCAAGGTTTTTTCCCTCTCAATAGTTGTAGTCGTGACTGAATTTTGTTCGTGTGTGCTAATTTATTATTAGACCCACCCGAGTGAGGTGAATATATTCCATGTTGTCAATATGGAAAATAATGGTTTCTTTGACAAGGATCACGTGTGAATATTTTGTTTCAAATTAGGTTTAAGTTATGCGTTACGGTAGTAAAGACGAACTACGTACAAAGTGACCTTCTGGTCATCAACACACGTCAGTCGGTCCTCCCCGCCCTTAACTTTATTAAGGGTAGTTAGGTCTAACTTGTTCATCGTTTCTGTTTAGGATTATCTCATAGGTGCTCATTTCCCATTGTAACTAGTCTCAGAATTCAATGTTGCTCTTGCTTCTCTTTCGTTGTCTCCCTTTCCAAGTACGACAATGTATTAATCCAACCAGGCAGTGCGTGCTTCCTGCCTCCCAGCCCCCCTCATAAAATTAGATTCACGTATGGGGTTAGTAGTAAGTAGAGACTTATGCGGCAGTGGTGTCAATACGAGCCCCCGCCATGGCATTTATTCCCCGTTAGCAACCTTTCCCAAAACGCTAATGCATTATTCGAACCAGGTGGTCCTTGGTGCCTCCCAGCCCGGCTAAGTAAATTCGTTCATTAGTTTTAATTAATTAGATTCACGTATGGGGTTAGAGAGTTATGCAGCAGTCGTGTCAATACGAGCCCTATGGCATTTATTCCCCGTCATCAACCTTTCCCAAAACGCTAACAAGTAATTGTAAGCTTTACCAGTTACATAATTGAGAGTAAGAACTATGTACATTTGCTCCTACCTATACTATAATGAACTTAGAATGTAATCCATGTCCATGGATTCATGGATGGATTGACAATACGTGCAACCCCGTTCATTGATTGTCGTTCCATCTGGTGGCTATGGCCAAGAGGAAAAAGAGAAGATAAAGAGTTTGGAAAGAATTTGACACCGTCGAATGACAGATTATTTAGCGTGGGTTACACTCCTGCTGGGCAGCACCAGGACATAATATTGGGCTATGACTTCCCAAGGCCTCAATGGTTCGATGTCAGACTGTGCATGTAGTTAAATAATAATTATTATGAGCTATGGCCAAGATGAAAAAGAGAAGAGCAAAGTTTGGACAGAAGTCGACACCCGTCGAGTGACAGGATTATTTAGCATGGGTTCCACCCCTGCTGGGCAGGCACGACGGAGGACATAATCTTGGGTCATGACTTCCCAAGGCCTCAATGGTTTGACCTCAGACTGTGCATGTGGTTAAATAATAATTATTATGAGCTATGGACAAGAGTGCGGAGGTGCCCGGTATTGTTCAACCCCAGGACACTGGGTTTCAGAGGGGGCGAAAGCGAAAAGAATAGAGAAAGAGTTTGGAAAGAGTCGGATGATAGGATTACCGTGCCCCCCCCCCCCCCCCCCCCCGCCCCAACCCTCCTGCGTCCTAGCTGTCAACTTACATCGGCTATTCAATTTGTTGCGGCAAAACCCTCCGCCCCCCCCCCCCCACCCCACCCCCCACACACACACACCCCGCCCCCACCCCCCACCCCCAACCCTCCTCGTCGTTCAAATTTCCAAGAAGACACCATCTAGATCTGCGAAATGGCAGACGATTGCGTGCGCCTTCTTAACAATGCTTCGCATCACTGAACCAAACCACTACTGCTTTACTCCTGCATAGAGCCGCTGTCTTCAACCATGCTACCTGCTGGACCATATTCAATTCGTCGATTAGTACACAGCTTTACTTGGCGAATGTCATGCTTTCAGGCAAGCCGATTGCGTGTTGCAATCGAGTGTTGCGGATGGAGAGGGAGGATTCGAATGCCGCAGGTAGTTGCGCAGGTTTGAAAGTCGAAGGTTTGAATCGCTGCTGGTCCTTTCTTGCCTGATTTCCTTGCAATCGTTTCCATCCATGACTCAGACGCCGAACCTGCGGCTCAGCCGCTTGCTCGGTTGCTGCAACCTGGTCCACCTCCTTGCTGCCTGCCTGCTTCACACCTGCATGCATGCCTATGTACCTCCATGATTGACAAATGCCTGCCTGCAGTTTCCCCTGACTAGGCTACACAGTGGCAATATGTTGTTATATAACCAACACATGTGAGTAGATCTGAACCATCTGTCTTGTATGCTGTACCATATGTCATGCACGCTGCACCATTTGTCTTGTAGGTTGAACCATCTGTCTTGTACGCTGCACCATTTGTCGTGTATGCTGCACCATTTGGCTTGTATGCAGCATGATTTGCCTTGCTGCACCATGTGTCTCGTATGCTGCACCATCTGTCTTGTATGCTGCACCATGTGTCTTATATGCTGCACCATCTGTCTTGTACGCTGCACCGTATGTCTTGTATGCTGCACCATCTGTCGTGTATGCTGCACCATCTGTCTTGTATGCTGCACCATGTGTCATGTATGCTGCACCATCTGTCTTGTACGCTGCACCATTTGTCTTGTACGTTGCACCATATGTCTTGTATGCTGCACAATCTGTCTTGTATGCTGCACCATGTGTCTTATATGCTGCACCATCTATCTGTCTCATCATCGTAATTGCTACCACGTGAATGCTTGCTCGCTTTCTTGATTGCTGATTCGTTGATTGTCCAACTGGCTTGTGCTTGGTCAAGCAACTAATAATCTTCTAACTCCACCTCCTTCCTTTCATGCTGCTGCAGTTCCAGCAGGCAGTGACTTCCGCATATTGCGACATGGTGGAGAAGGAGCAAGTCATCAGCATGCAGGGATGAGTAGACGAACAAGATCAAGAAGCCTTATGAGGACACTGGTCTTGCTGCTGGTCACTGCTGCTGGTCACTCATAATATAATAGTAGCTTGGCTAGACTAGCCAGTCGGGGTGGCAGGGGGGGGGCAGGGGCAGAATACATACTAGATAGCTAGTCAGAGCTCATCAGTTTGTCTTCTTAGGAGGTTAGGTTGAAGTTGGGTTTGGTTATTAGGAAGTTGGGTTTGGATGGGTTTGGGTTTATTTGGCTGCTGAGTCCGCGATATCACTTTGCTATTGGTTAGTTAAATGTGAAAATAAAACTGCCTTCCAAACCCTATACGTCCCCCCCTAGAGCAAGTCATCCTGAATCAATGGATACAAAAGTCACCCTCTTGGTTCCCCACTTAAATAAGAACGGTTCAAGCAAGCTGCTTTCAAGCAAAATGCCTCTTGGCGCTCGAATTATTTAAGAGCAGCAAGTAATCTTGATTCAAGACACATACAAGGCAACCTATTGATTCTACACTGAAACAAGAATTCAACAAGTGACCTTGAATCAATAGACGTACAAGACACCTCTTGATTAACCTCTTAAATAAGAGGGATTCAAGAGGGCATTTTTCAAGCTAATTGCCTCTTGGCGCCCGAATTACTTAAGAGGGGTGAATCAAGAGGTTTTTCTCTTGAAACAAGAATGGTTCAGTACAGCAAAACTTACCGACGGAGGGTAAATTGGGTGGTGGTGGTGGTGGGTAGTGTGTATTGGGTGGTGGTGGGTATAGTGTAATGATGGTGGTGAGTATAGTGTAATGATGATGGTGGTGGTGGGTACAGTGGGTTGGTTTGTGGTGGTGGTGGGTAAAGTGTGTTGGTATTAGTGGTGGTGGTGGTGGGTGAAGTGTGTTGGGTTGTGGTGGTGGTTGAAGAGTGTTGGGTGGTGGTGGAGGTGGTGAGTAAATTGTGACCTTCATTCAAGTAGCCATCAATATAAAGTTGCGTGTAGTGCCCTTGTCACACACACACCATTTTCCACACCGTTTTGGCAATACGATGCACCCCTTGTTGTCACGAACCCTTGCTTTGACTAACACTTAAGCCTTGGTAAATAAATATCAAATTCATGTATACATATATGGCGTGTGTGAGTCTGTGTGTGTGGGGTGGGGGTGGGGGTGAGATGATATCATTCATTGCACTTTTTTCATTGCACAAGGCTCATGAGATGTGTGTATTTGTGGCCACCAGCCACACGGGCCACTGTAATAGTACGTTATATATGTATATATATTATATATAAGGGTTTAGGGTTTACACACACCAAGGGCAGGTACACAGTGATGGATGGAATCGGTGTAGAGTGTGTGGGGGGCTTGCTTCATTATGTGTGTTCCTATACCTCAGCCATGTTGCTCACTCACTAAATAACATATGCACACACACTGTGTGCAGGGGCACACCAACAATGTTACCAGTGTTGCCTTCAGCCCGGATGGAAAGCAGCTGGCCACTGGCAGTAATGACAAGACCGCCAAGCTGTGGGACCTCTCAAGCGGGCAGTGCACAAGCACATTGGAGGTGGGTGCAAGCTTTGGTGGAGGAGGTGGCAGGTCATGTGATGTTTTAGTGGTGGCTAGGGTGGGACAGTTGCCTCTGAGTTGTTGTGTGGGAGAACTGCATGTCTGATAGTGTGGTTGGGTGTTACAAAACAAATCAGAACCTCAAAACAAATCAGAACCTCAGTTGTGCCTTTGAGTGTTATTTTTCTTGCTGTTGGACATCTCTTTTGACCATTGGACGACAGCTTCACGCCTCAACCGCGACTCCAATCAAATGCTCAGTTAGTGAGCTCAAGGAGGAGGGGGGGCAATCAGTTGACCAGGTTATTTTTAAGTTGGAGCTGTAGTGCTTTGCACTAAATCAGCCATCTTGCTACACATCCACTCAGCCACACATCGCTCATTACGTCCCTTGAGCTGGGTCAGCTTCCCTAAGCCCCGGAGGCATGTGTCTGCACATGTGGTTACACATCCGCGTTTTTTATGCGGCTGGACAGCAACTGGTTGTAAAGGACTCGTCCGTTCCAATTCATCTAAACATGAGTGGGTGCGGGTGTGGGTGTGTGTGTGTGGGGGGGTGTGTTTCTTGGCGGGAGGAAACTTCAGCACAACAAAGCATATGGTGCATGCAGTTGGTGGTGGTGGCGCAGGGATCGCAACAGGTAAAGATATCACTCCAATGCCACGGATATTGGTTTCAGTCATTGGAGGAGGCTATGCCGGTTACTTTGTCTTAGACCCAAAGGATCGCACCTCCATATTTACGGAAATAAGCGCGGATTTCGGAAAGTTTTTGTCAAGCTCAATGTCCAAATATTTTTTGCTGTTGGACATCTTTTTAACCATT
This sequence comes from Microglena sp. YARC, assembly GCA_022414725.1. Classification (NCBI taxonomy): domain Eukaryota; kingdom Viridiplantae; phylum Chlorophyta; class Chlorophyceae; order Chlamydomonadales; family Chlamydomonadaceae; genus Microglena; species Microglena sp. YARC. The sequence continues at coordinate 53,408,880 of CM039463.1, forward strand.
GGACGACGGCTTCACGCCTCAACGGCGACTCATTCCAATCAAACGCTCTCTATACATGAGTAAGTGCAAAGTGTTTTTGTGTATTGAACGAGGAATATGATGGAGAAAGGGGGTGGGGGGGGGTGGGGGGGGGGGGGATTGGAGCACCCCTTGAGTGGTCCAACAAGTGGTCAAGTAGGTTGAGTGTGTTGGGTGGTGGTGGTGGTGGGTATTGTGTGTTGGGTGGTGGTGGTGGGTATAGTGGATGGTGGTGGGTAAAGTGGGGTGTGTGGACCTGTTGGTTGGTAAAGTGAGTTGTGGGTGAATTGTGATAGGCAGTTGTGGTGGGTAAATTGTGATTGGTGGAGGTGGGGTGCAGAATGTATTGGGTGGTCGTGATGGTGGTGGGTAGAGTGTGTATGGTGGTGGTGGTGGTGGGTAGAGTGTGTTGGGTGGTGTCAGTCGGGGCTTTGTGTTGGGTGGTGGTGGTGGGTATAGTGTGTTGGGTGGTTGTGGTGGTGGGTTGAGTGTGTTGGGTGGTGTCAGTGGGGGCTTTGTTTTGGGTGGCGGTGGTGGTGTAGTGTGTTGTGGTGGTGGTGGTTGTGGGTAAAGTGTGTTGGGTGGTGGTGTTCTTGGAGGAGAATTTGTGTTAAATGGAGGTGGTGTGGAAAGTATGTTTGGTGGTGGTGGTGGAGTGTAAAGTGTGTTGGGTAGTGGTGGTGGGTAAAATATGTTAGCTTGTGGTGGTGGTTTAGTGTGTTGGGTGGTGTTGATGGGGAAACTGTGTTGGGTGGTGGTGAGTATAGTGTATTTATGGTGGTGTTGGTGGGTATAGTGTGTTGGGTGGTGGTGGTAGTGGGCATAGTGTGATGGGTATTTGTTGTTGGTAGAGTGATTAGGTGGTGGTGGTGGGTACAACAGTGTGTTGGGTGGTGGTGGTGGCATGGTGGTGGGTAGAGTGTACTTGTTGGTGGTTGTGGTGAAGTGTGTTAGGTGGTGGTGGTGGGTAAAGCGTGTTGGGTGGTGGTGGTGGTTAAAGTGAGTTGGGTGGTGCTGGTGGGCAAAGTGTGTTTAGTGGTGGTGATGGGTAAAGCGTGTTGGATGGTAGTGGTAGTAGGAAAGTGTGTTGGGTATTGGAGGTGGTGGTGGTGGTGGTGGTGGTGGTTAAGTTTGTTGGGTGGTGTAAGTGGGGTCATTGTGAGTTGGGTGGTGGCGGGTATAAAGTGTTGTGTGGCGGTGTTGGTGGCGGTGGTGGGTTACGTGTGTTGTGAGGTGGTGGGTAAAGTGTGTTGGGTGGTGGTGGTGGGTAAAGTGTGTCAAGTGGCGGTCGTGGGTTAAGTCTGTCGAGTGGCGTTGGTGGCTAAAGTATGTTGGGTGGTGGTGGCGGTGGAGATGGGGGGGAAAAGTGTTTTGGATGGTGGTAGTAGTGGGTAAAGTACGGTGTGTCGCTGTGTTAGTTTGTAAAGTGTGTTGGGTGGTGGTGGTGGGTTATGTATGTTGGGTGTGAGTTGTGGGTGATTTGTGTTAGGCTATGGTGGTGGGTTAAAATGTGCTGGGTGGTGGTGATGGAGATGGTGTTAAGAGTGTATTGCGTGGTCGTGGTGGGGGTGGGTAGAGTTTGTTTGGTGGTGGTGGTGGGTAGAGTGTGTTGGGTGGTGGTGGTGGTTCAGTGTGTTGGATGGTGTCAGCGGGGACATAGTGTTGGGTGGTGGTGGTGGGTAGAGTGTGTTGGGTGGTGGTGGTGGTGGTTCAATGTGTTGGGTGGTGGTTGTCGTTAGTTGTGTTGGGTAGTGTTGGTGGGGAAATTATGTTGGGTGGTGGTGGGTAAAGTGTGTTTAGTGGTAGTGGTTGGAAAGTGTGTTGGGTATTGGTGATGGTGGTGATGGGTAAAGTTTGTTGGCTCACGGTGGTGGGTTGAGTGTGTTGGGTGGTGTTGGTGGGTAAAGAGTGTTGGGTGGTGCTGGTGGGTTAAGTGTCTTGGTTGGTGTTGGTGGGTAAAGAGTGTTGGTTGGTGGTTGTGGGTTAAGTGTGTTGGTTGGTGGTGGTAGGTAAATTTGTTGACTTGTGGTGGTGGTGTTGGTGGGTATGTTTTGTTGGGTGGTGGTGGTGGGTAAAGTGTGCAGGGTGGCAATGGTGATGGGTAAAGTGTGTTGGGTGGTGGTTGTGGGTAAAGTGTGTTGGGTGGTGGTTGTGGGTTAAGTGTGTTGGGTGGTGGTGGTGGGTAAATTTGCTGGCTAGTGGTGGTGGTGGTGGTGGGTATATTTCGTTGGGAGGTGGTGATGGGTAAAGTGTGTTGGGTGGAGGTGGTGTAGGTGGGTAAATTATGGTGAGTGGTGGTGGTGGGTGAAGTGTGTTGGGTGGTAGTGGTGAGTATAGTGTGTTGGGTGGTGGTGGTGGTGATGGTGGAGAAATTGTGTTCAGTGGTGGTCGTGGGTAGAGTTTGAAGGGGTGGTGGTGGGTAACGAGTGTTGGGTGGATGATGGAGGATCATGGGTGGTATTGGTGGTGGGTAAATTGTGTTGGTGATGTTGGCGGTGGGTTACTGGTGTTGTGTGATGGTGGTGGTGGTGGGTTATCAAGTTTGAGGTTCAAAGTACGAAGTGGTTGGTTAACCAAATTCAAATCATCCGCTTAATGGTTATTATGGTATGTTTATGTCCATTTTGATACAACTTCAATCATTTCAGTTTCTCCGATTTCTTTCAAGCTGATATCAAATGTGTGATTCCTTGCAACTTTCTTTAAACACATAATTTAAATATATACCTTGAATTCATTGAAGTAGCCTATGAGGTTAACTGACTCAAATTTAAGACCAAAATATGAGATTAACACAAGGCCTAATAGGAAGCAAAACGCCATAACAAGTCTGACATTGTTGGAGTGCGGGTATTAGGAAGTGGTAGCGGTCAGAGGAGGGTGTAGGCGGTCGATCATATACATAGGGGTGTCTTTCCCCCCACCCTCCAATTTGTTTTCAACTGTTTTCAGTCATTTCTAACTTTTTATTGAGTGAGTCGTTTCACTCTTGGAATGCTACTTCTTTGTAAATTGAAACTTTATCTAGCATGTGTGGGTATAAATGTACATTATATATATATATATATTACTACAATGTAACCGCCCCTCCTTAGGGTCTAAAGCCGCCCTTGGTGCAATGACATACATAACTATAGTAGTGATCAGCCCTGAATCCCACGCATAGTCACAGGGCGCGCTTCAAATTACAATAAAAAGCAGTCCTTGCAGGTCCTTGGTTCCATATTTGGTGTGTCTATTGGTTGTAAGGTTGTGTTTTGTTTCCAATGTCCTCCTGCAATTATACTCATTTTTCAATTTAACCTTTCCTCTAGCGTATGCTGATGTACATGCAATTATATGAAGTATTCCACATGCACGTATATTTAGTATTCCAATTTTTAAGCCCAACCTTGGGGTTTGAAGCAGCCTACAGCGTGAAGTCCCGCCCTACATGTATTCTCAACATATAGCGACACATAGTACACAGCCGCGATAGTTTACCTTCAACACAAGCCTGCCCAATGGCAAAAGCAAATGGCATCAATAACTGTAACTGTTGCAACTGGCATCAATAACTGTAATTGTTGCAACTGATGCAATATATTCACTGGCTTTGGCTCTTTAAAAGGCAGCTTAGTGCAATACCCATGGAGAACAGCATGCGGCCTATTGTATGGATCTTAGTGCATTGGATTGTTATATGGTTGTTCAGCGAACTATGGACTGCTCTCCAACTTCACATTTATCTTCCTGTTCCAAATTCCTGCGTGCAATGCCCACAAAAAGAAGCACGTAGCATGTGTGAGGGAGCTGATTGACTGGACACATACGATAATGTAATTGTTTTAGACCGGCACAACTTGATGTGCTCTAGTAGCGTCCTGCCTGCCCACCGACTGCAGGCGGAATAAACATAGCCATGTAGTGTAAACATAACAATGCTACACCGCACTCCCAAGTACGCCATTAAGTCCCTTGGGCCCCCCAACATGGTAACACACACACACTCACAACAATCGCAAGGACAGATTGGCAATGTTTTCAGCGTTTTCTTTAGCATGGATGGGAATAAGTTGGGATCTTACTCACTTACTAAATGGCATATGCTAACACACACACACCATGCGCAGGGACATACCGACTTAGTATACAGCGTTGCATTCAGCCCAGATGGGAAGCAGCTGGCCACTAGCAGTGCTGACAAGACCGCCAAGCTGTGGGACCTCTCCATCGGGATGTGCACAAACACATTGGAGGTGGGTGCAAGCTTTGGAGGAGGAGGTGGCAGGTTATGTGATGTGCCTGTGGTGGGCAATGTGTGTTGGGGGGTGGTTGGGGGTAGGTTATTCAGCTGGCTGTCAACATCAACTTTGAGAGCAAGTCGGGTGAGGTAAGGGGAATTGGAGTACCCCTTGGTCATCTAAACATGTGTTGGGTGGTGGTGGTGGTGGGTGAAGTGTATTCATTGACGGTGGGGGGTAAAGTGTGTCGGGTGGTGGTGGTAATGGGTTCATAGTGATAGGTGGTGGTGGTGGTTAAGTGTTTTGGTGGGGAAATTGTGTTGGGTGGTGTGGTGGTGGTGGTGGTGGGTAAAGTGTGTTGGGTGGTGGTGTTAATTGGTACATAGTGATGTTGTTGGGTGGTGGTGGTGGGTAAAGGTTGTTGAGTGGCTGAGATGGGTAAAGTGTGTTGGGTGGTGGTGGTTTTGGTGGATAAATTGTGTTAAGTGGTGGTGGTGGGTGAAGTATGTTAGGAGGTGGTGGTGGTGGTGGTGTTGGGTAAAGTGTGTTGGATGGCAATGGTGATGGGTAAATTGTTGGGTGGATGTGGCGTAGGTGGGTATATTATGTTGAGAGGTGGTTGTGGGTAAAGTGTGTTGGGTGGTGGTGGTGGGTTATGTATGTTGGGTGTGAGTTGTGGGTGATTTGTTTTAGGCTATGGTGGTGGGTTAAAATGTGCTGGGTGGTGGTGATGGAGATGGTGTTAAGAGTGTATTGGGTGGTCGTGTTGGGGGTGGGTAGAGTTTGTTTGGTGGTGGTGTTGGGTAGAGTGTGTTGGGTGGTGGTGGTGGTTCAGTGTGTTGGATGGTGTCAGCGGGGACATAGTGTTGGGTGGTGGTGGTGGGTAGAGTGTGTTGGGTGGTGGTGGTGGTGGTTCAGTGTGTTGGGTGGTGGTTGTCGTTAATTGTGTTGGGTAGTGTTGGTGGGGAAATTATGTTGGGTGGTGGTGGGTAAAGTGTGTTTAGTGGTAGTGGTTGGAAAGTGTGTTGGGTATTGGTGATGGTGGTGATGGGTAAAGTTTGTTGGCTCACGGTGGTGGGTTGAGTGTGTTGGGTGGTGTTGGTGGGTAAAGAGTGTTGGGTGGTGCTGGTGGGTTAAGTGTCTTGGTTGGTGTTGGTGGGTAAAGAGTGTTGGTTGGTGGTTGTGGGTTAAGTGTGTTGGTTGGTGGTGGTAGGTAAATTTGTTGACTTGTGGTGGTGGTGTTGGTGGGTATGTTTTGTTGGGTGGTGGTGGTGGGTAAAGTGTGCAGGGTGGCAATGGTGATGGGTAAAGTGTGTTGGGTGGTGGTTGTGGGTAAAGTGTGTTGGGTGGTGGTTGTGGGTTAAGTGTGTTGGGTGGTGGTGGTGGGTAAATTTGCTGGCTAGTGGTGGTGGTGGTGGTGGGTATATTTCGTTGGGAGGTGGTGATGGGTAAAGTGTGTTGGGTGTAGGTGGGTAAATTATGGTGAGTGGTGGTGGTGGGTGAAGTGTGTTGGGTGGTAGTGGTGGGTATAGTGTGTTGGGTGGTGGTGGTGGTGATGGTGGAGAAATTGTGTTCAGTGGTGGTCGTGGGTAGAGTTTGAAGGGGTGGTGGTGGGTAACGAGTGTTGGGTGGATGATGGAGGATGTGGGTAAAGTGTGTTGGGTGGTATTGGTGGTGGGTAAATTGTGTTGGTGATGTAGGCGGTGGGTTACGGGTGTTGTGTGGTGGTGGTGGTGGTGGGTTATCAAGTTTGAGGTTCAAAGTACGAAGTGGTTGGTTAACCAAATTCAAATCATCCGCTTAATGGTTATTATGGTATGTTTATGTCCATTTTGATACAACTTCAATCATGTCAGTTTCTCCGATTTCTTTCAAGCTGATATCAAATGTGTGATTCCTTGCAACTTTCTTTAAACACATAATTTAAATATATACCTTGAATTCATTGAAGTAGCCTATGAGGTTAACTGACTCAAATTTAAGACCAAAATATGAGATTAACACAAGGCCTATTAGGAAGCAAAACGCCATAACAAGTCTGACATTGTTGGAGTGCGGGTATTAGGAAGTGGTAGCGGTCAGAGGAGGGTGTAGGCGGTCGATCATGTACATAGGGGTGTCTTTCCCCCCACCCTCCAATTTGTTTTCAACTGTTTTCAGTCATTTCTAACTTTTTACTGAGTGAGTCGTTTCACTCTTGGAATGCTACTTATTTGTAAATTGAAACTTTATCTAGCATGTGTGGGTATAAATGTACATGATATATATAAATATATATATAATTAAGTGTAACCGCCCCTCCTTAGGGTCTAAAGCCGCCCTTGGTGCAATGGCATACATAACTTTGGTAGTGATCAGTCCTGAATCCCACGCATAGTCACAGGGCGCGCTTAAAATTACAATAAAAAGCAGTCCTTGCAGCTCCTTGGTTCCAATTTTGGTGTGTATATTGGTTGTAAGGTTGTGTTTTGTTTCCAATGTCCTCCTGTAATTCTACACATTTTTTAATTGCAACTTTCCTCTAGCGTATGCCGATGTGCATGCACATATATGTAGTATTCCAATTTATAAGCCCCACCTCTACGTTTGAAGCCGCCTACAGCGTGAAGTCTTGCCCTAAATGTATTCTCAACATATAGCGACACATAGTACACAGCCGCAATATTTTACCTTCAACACAAGCCTGTCCAATGGCAAAAGCAAATGGCATCAATAATTGTAACTATTATAAGGCTTGCCAGGGTAGCTACATGGTCAGCAAAGTCCCATAACTCATGCAACAAGAGCGTATACAATATTAAGTAAGCAAGTGTCTGGTTGGTTTGTATGCAATATATTCACTGGCTTTGGCTCTTTAAAATGCCGCTTAGTGCAGTACCCATGGAGAACAGCATGAGGCCTATTGTATGGATCTTAGTGTATTGGTTTGTTATATGGTTGTTCAACGGACTATGGACTGCTCTCCATCTTCACTTTTATCTTCCATTTCCAAATTCCTACGTGCAATGCCAACAAAAAGAAGCATGCAGCATGTGTGAGGGAGCTGATTGACTGGACGCATACGATGATGTAATTGTTTTAGACCGGCACGTATTGATGTGCTCTAGTAGCGTCCAGCCTGCCCGCCTACTACAAGCGGAATAAACATAGCCATTTAGTGTAAACATAACAATGCTACACCGCACTCCCAAGTACGTCAGTAAGTCCCTTGGGCCCCCCAACATGGTAACACACACACACTCACAACAATCGCAAGGACAGATTGGCAATGTTTCAGCGTTTCCTTTAGCATGGATGGGAATAAGTTAAGATCTTACTCACTTACTGAATGGCATATATACACACACACACACCATGTGCAGGGACATACCGGAAGTGTAAGCAGCGTTGCATTCAGATGCAAAGAAGGGAAGCAGCTGGCCACTAGCAGTGGTGACAAGACCACCAAGCTTTGGGACCTCTGCACCGGGAATTGCACAAACACATTGGAGGTGGGTGCAAGCTTTGGGGGAGGAGGTGGCAGGTTATGTGATGTGTTAGTGGTGTGGAATGTGTGTTGGGGGGTGGTTGTGGGTTATCTTGTAAGAGTGAGCGCAAAGTGTTTGTGTGTGGAGGAGGAGAAGGGGGGGGGGGGGGGGGGGGGGGGGTAAGTTAAGGGAATTGGTGCACCCCTTGGTCGTCGGAAATTGTGTTGGGCGGTGGTGGTGGGTAAAGTTTGTTGAATAGCAGTGGTGGGTTAAGTGTGGTGGGTAATTGGTTGGTTGGTGATGGTGTCAATGGGGAAATTGTGTTTATAAGGGGAGGTTGTGTAGCGGGGTTGGTTTGTGATGTTTGTTGGGTGGTGGTGGTGGGTTAAGTATGTTTGGGGGGGGGGGGAGTGGGTGAAGTGTGTTAGGTGGTGGTGGTGGTTAAAATGTGTTAGGTGGCGGTGGTGGAGGTGGTGGGTATAGTGTGTTGTGTGGTGGTGGTGGTGGGTATAGTGTGTTGGGTGTTGGTGGTGGGTATAGTGTGTTGGGTAGTGGTTGTGGTGGGTAAGGTGTGTTGGGTGGTGGTGGGTATAGTGTGTTGGGTGGTGGTGGTGGTGGTGGGTATAGTGTATTGGTTGGTGGTGATGGTGGTGGGTAGAGTGTGTTGGGTGGTGGTGGTGGGTAGAGTGTGTTGGGTAGTGGTTGTGGTGGGTAAGGTGTGTTGGGTGGTGGTGGGTATAGTGTGTTGGGTGGTGGTGGTGGGTATAGTGTGTTGGGTGGTGGTGGGTATAGGGTGTTGGGTGGTGATGGTGGTGTGTTTAGTGTGTTTGGTGGTGGTGGTGGTGGTGGTGTTGGGTAAAGTGTGTTGGGTGGTGATGGTGGGTAAAGTTTGAAGACTAGCGGTGGTGGGTTAAGTGTGGCGGGTAATTGGTTGGTTGGTGATGGAGTCAATGGGAGAATTGTGTTTATAAGGGGAGGTTGTGTAGCGGTGTTGGTTTGTAATGTTTGTTGGGTGGTGATGGTGGGTTAAGTATGTTTGGGGGGGTTGGTGGTGATGGTGGTGGTGGGTATAGTGTGTTTGGTGGTGGTGGTGGTGGGTATATTGTGTTAGGTGGTGGTGGTGGTGGTGGGTATAGTGTGTTGGGTGGTGGTGGTGGTGGGTATAGTGTGTTGGGTGGTGTGGTGTGGGTATAGTGTGTGGGGTGGTGGGTATAGTGTGTTGCGTGGTGGTGGTGGTGGTGGGTATAGTGTGTTGGGTGGTGGTGGTGGTGGTGGGTAGAGTGTGTTGGGTGGTGGTGGTGGTGGGTATAGTGTGTTGGGTGGTGGTGGTGGTGGGTAGAGTGTGTTTGGGTGTGGGTGTGGTGATGGTGGGTAGAGTGCGTTGGGTGGTGGTGTGGTGTGGGTAGAGTGTGTTGGGTGGTGGTGGGTATAGTATGTTGGGTGGTGGTGGTGGTGGGTATAGTGTGTTGGGTGGTGGTGGTGGTGGTGATGGGTATAGTGAGTTGGGTGGTGGTGGTGGGTATAGTGTGTTGGGTGGTGTCGGTTGTGGGTATAGAATGTTGTGTGGTGGTGGTGGTGGTGGGTATAGTGTGTTGGGTGGTGGTGGTGGTGATGGATGGTGGTGGGTAGAGTGTGTTGGTGGTGGTGGTGGTGATGGTGGAGGGGATAGTGTGTTGGCTGGTGGTGGTGGTGGTGGGTAGAGCGTGTTGGGTGGTGTCGGTGGTGGGTATAGTGTGTTGGGTGGTGGTGGTGGTGGTATAGTGTGTTGGGTGGTGGTGGTGGTGATGGTAGTGGTGGGTATAGTGTGTTGGCTGGTGGTGGTGGTGGTGGGTAGAGTGTGTTGGGTGGTGGTGGTTGGTATAATGTGTTGGGTGGTGGTGGTGGTGATGGTGGTGGGTATACTGTGTTGGGTGCGTGGTGGTGGTGGGTATAGTGTGTTTGGGTGGTGGTGGTGGGGTAGGTGTGTTGGGTGGTGGTGGTGGTGGGTATAGGGTGTATTGGGTGGTGGTGGTGGGAAGAGTGTGTTGGATGGTGGTGGGTATAGTGGGTTGTGTGGTGGTGGTGGTGGTGGTGGGTATAGTCAGTTGTGTGGTGGTGATGGTGGTGGTGGGTATAGTGTGTTGGGTGGTGGTGGTGGTGGTGGTGTGTCGGGGATACGTATTGTAACTTTGTTGACCTTGTAATGTTTGTTTTGTTTTGTTGCCTATGTAATGGGGTGAGGGGGGGGGGGGGGGGGGGTCTCAGCCCTCATTTTGTCTTGTTGACTATGTCCTCCTGTAATGGTGGTGGGGGTGGGGGTGGGGGTCTCAGCCCTCATTTTGTCTTGTTTCCTATGTCCTCCTTTAATGGGGGGGGGGGGGGTCTCAGCCCTTATTTTGTTTTGTTGCTTGTGTCCTCCTGTCATGGGGGGGGGGGGGGGGGGGGGGGGGTCTCAGCCCTTATTTTGTTTTGTTGCCTATGTCCTCCTTTAATGGGGGGGGGGGGGTCTCAGCCCTTATTTTGTTTTGTTGCTTGTGTCCTCCTGTCATGGGGGGGGGGGGGGGGGGGGGGGGGGGGTCTCAGCCCTTATTTTGTTTTGTTGCCTATGTCCTCCTTTAATGTTGTGACTTATTTTTAAATTCAAACTTTTCTCTAGTGTATGCGGATGTACATGCACTAATATGTAGTATTACAATTTATAAGCCCCACCTTCGGGTCTAAAGCCGCCCTTAGCGTTGGAGGTGGACAAAAGTATTAGGACATGTATTTGTCTATCTCACACTCCCTACACTTTAGTTAATAAGAATACCAAACCATGATAGCTATATTTGTGTCATTTGTAGGCTTTATAGATATCTTCTTTTATGGACATATGTGTGTGCGTTTTCCTAGTGGGCCCTGCAGTTTTTCTGCCATTTCCTTGTGGCATAAAAGTTGTTATCCACATATTATGTTTTCCCACTTATGTAAGAGTACTATTTCCCACCCCTTTAGTACCAAAGTTGCTTTCTATGCCAGGCTTTTCTGATCCAAGGTCGACAATTGTTTAGAGGTTGGCACAACTGAGCAACGCGTGAGAAAACAAGAAGGCCCCACCCTACCTGAAAAACCATAGCCAAGGAAAACAAACCAGATTTTGTATTTCCCCCAGATTTTAAATTTGTAAACCCTGAAAAATAGTATAACACCTAGTTTACAGACCGCTCACAGTCAGACCAACCCTCCAGCACCAAAGCTATAAATAGGCTTCCTTTACTCGGACCTAGAAGCCTCTTTCCTAGGGTATTAGTGACAAGGAGATGGGGGCATTCAAAGTGCAGAAAATAGTTGTGAAATAGAAAATACTTATGGCCGCGCGTATGGTTACTTTTGTCCACCTCTAGTGTGAAGTCCCGCCCTTAATATATATCAGCACATAGTACACAGCTGCGATAGTTCAACACAAGCCTGCCCAATGGCAAAAGCAAATGGCATCAATAACTGTAATTGTTATAAGGCTTGCCTGTGTAGCTACATAGGAATCAACATGGTCAGCAAAGTCCCCATAACTCCTGCAACAAGAGCGTATACAACATTAAGAAAGCAAGTGTCTTGTTGGTTTGTATGCAATATATTCACTGCAAATTAACATCTCTTTAGCACTGGCTTTGGCCCTTATAAAGGCCGCTTAGTGCAATACCCATGGAGAACAGCATGCGGCCTATTGTATGGATCTTATTGTATTGGATTGTAATGCACTCGTAATGTGTATTGTATTCCCTAGTACATAAACCGTACCATACCGTTACATCTTACTCACTCACTGAATGGCATATGTACACGCAGGAACCGTGAGCAAGAACACATTGCCTTTATTACCAGCGCTGCCTTAAGCCTCCATCGCAAGTAGCTGGCCACTGGCAGTGAGGACGAGACCGCCAAGTTGTGGGACCTCTTCAACGTGGATGCTGATAACAACCCCTCAACATGTTTGTTGTTGTTAGGTGGTACCCCCAACTTGAATAATGACCATGGTGCTCACCACCTCTACCCTGATATGTTTGCAGCCAATTTATGGAATTGGTAGTGTACAATTGTAAGCTTGTGCCCTAATGTAGTGCAGCATTGTAGCACGAGTGATTTCCTAAATGATCCTCATTAACAACCTTTAGCAACATTAGTAACATTAGGGACGTTGGCACCATTGGGAGCATATACAAGTGCGTTGGAAAGAACCCTTCCACTAGCGGAAACTTCCATCCATGGTAAAGGTCCCAACACGGGAACAAAATTCTCCGGTGATATGCAGTTATGCCGACTTGTCCTAGGATGCGTGTATTCAAGAAAATAGGTGGGCCACTACCATATAGTACAAGCGTAGCATAGGCTAAGGCCAAAGTGACAATATAACCATACCTTTTTATTTTTCGGCTACAGTCAGCAGCTTCTAGGTAGCTCCCCTAGGTGGCAATTCAGCCAAAGCTAAAGAAAGCTAGATCACCTCAAAACTAACATAATCAGCTTTCTAGCACTGCTAAGATCATGGGGCATAACCTTGTGGCTGTGCCTAGAAGCCGCTTTCTAGCTCTCATAAGATCGTGGAGCATAACCTTGTGGCTGTGGCTTTGCCTAGGAGCGGCTTTCTAGCACTATTAAGATCATGGGGGATACTTGGCCTTGTGGCTGTGCCTAGAAGCCGCTTTCTAGCATTGCTATGATTGTGGAGCATAGCCCTGTGGCTGTGCCTAGAAGCCGCTTTCTAGCACTGCTATGATTGTGGAGCATAGCCCTGTGGCTGTGCCTAGAAGCCGCTTTCTAGCACTGCTATGATTGTGGAGCATAGCCCTGTGGCTGTGCCTAGAAGCCGCTTTCTAGCACTGCTATGATTGTGGAGCATAGCCCTGTGGCTGTGCCTAGAAGCCGCTTTCTAGCACTGCTATGATTGTGGAGCATAGCCCTGTGGCTGTGCCTAGAAGCCGCTATCTAGCACTGCTATGATTGTGGAGCATGGCCTTGTGGCTGTGCCTAGAAGCCGCTTTCTAACTTTTTTTTTTAACTTCTAGGCAGCTCCCTAAGCCAGCCACCAGGGGTTAAGCCCAAAGATTTTAGGAATACCAGAACGCTGATATCGCCGCCAGCTTTTAGGGGCGTTAGCATGCCTTTTATTTTGGGCTAAAGCCAGTAACTTAAAGGCAGCTCCCATTCAGCCAAACCTAAAGAAGGCACACGATCAGCTTTCTGGCAATGCTAAATTCTTGGGGTGTAGCTTAGTGGCTAGCTCGGGCAGGCCACTTTTGCTAATTATACAAATGGTATTTACATGTGTATCACACCATGTGTAACACCTACATTTGCATGGGTGGCACATGTGCATGTAACATATATGTACGTACGTTCTGCTACAACGTTCTTTCTACCCCAGGCCTTAATGATACAAGCAAGCACCTTGGCTGCTTTGCTAAGTCTCCTTGTCGCCTTATCTTGCTTGCAACTTGCGATGTAAATGTATGAGACGTAACCACTAGATCCTAGTACTTGTAGATCGGCCAGCCACGGAACGGTTCTAGCCGTGAATATGTTGAGAGGATTACCTTGAGCGCACATAACTACATAAGCTGCTCGCCAGTATCCAAGTCTTGTATAGCTCCGGAGTATTTGCTTTCGCCCCAAGGTTTGAGAGCCCGTTCTTGTGCCAGGCCAATACTCCGCATGTTTTCTTGGGTCGACCTAAGTGCTCAGAATTGATACCACGGTGGAGGGATTTTTTGAACTGCAATATTTTGCAAGTTGCGTTCGAACCCATCGTTTTGGAAATCGGCCTTGCGATAAAACGCCTAGGTATGAGAATCGGCCATGTGGGCTAGATTTTGCCTAAAACTTATCTGGCCTGGCTTCATCCAGCACTTTAGCTGCTGCTCGTCGTCTTCCAATTCCTGTTTGCTGTTATACGGTCGTATATATCTAGAGTGTGAACAAGCGCACCGGTCCGGGTCCCGAACTCCCGACTGGACTCGGTACCGCTTGCAGCTCTGTGGCGACGCCACCTATAGCTGCGAGCACTCCTGTTGCAGTACTTGTTGTACTGCTGCATCTCCTTCTATTGCGCTGCGGCGCCTATTGCTATCTTCTTCTCTGTAACATGAGTTTGAGTCTGCAGTATCTGCTTTCACCCTAAAATGTGCAGTCTACCCTTGTCAATTTTTCAGCAGATTAAGTGTAAGGATCGAAGCAAAAGCTCTAGTTCAAAAAAGCATATTTGAATTAGGAATTTCGAACTTGAATTCCAAGGGATATTTAAATCCTGCGATTTTTGCTCTTTCTGGATTCTGGGCAATTGGCTCCAACACAAATATTGCAATGAAGGGCGGGGGGGGGGGGGGGGGGGGGGCAACTTCCCATTTTTTCGAGACGGTGGTCGCCTGCATGTATGTATGTTACAGCCCCCAGGGATGGGCCCAATAGGCTAAAGGGACTTGCCTAGCCGTGATAGGAAGGGCTTAAAAGAAAAAAACATTGACGAATTGAACCCCAAAAAATCGTTTTACCAAGAGGGACCCTGTATCTGTGCTACACTGATAATTTAATTCTACAATATAATTTAATCGTCATCTCATCTGGGTCATATAATGAGATATGGTACCGTTGTAGAACAAATTAGTGCATGAGGTATGCTAAGACGTGAGGGTGGCCAGTGACTTCAACTATCCTCCACCTCACATAAGGATATGTTTTTGTAAATACCAGTAATTCACATGTTGATAATAATTCAAGTTTGAATTTAGTAATTAGAGAAGGTCTACCTGGCACTTGCGTCAGCCCCAGCCGCTCAGTGCCTGCACCAGCCGGCACCACCCCCCAACCCCGGGCCCCAACCCCCTCTCGGCCCGCCCCCCCAGGACCAACCCACCTTGAGAGGGCCACCATCGATGGTCGGCCCTCACCGGTGGTCGGCCCTGGGCCAGGGTTCGAAAACGTGGCCAAGCCAATTTTCTTTATCATTCTGACAAATCCCGGATCCCTTCATGAGATTGCTCCATAGGTTAGTTACGCGACCTGCACACCTTCCTACGCGAACCTTTCGCTGCTCCGGATACCCTGGCGACAGTCGTAGCGCAACAATCGCGAGACTCGATTCTATTGTTCTACCATGGAGACCCAATTGCATTATGATATTTCCCAGTCCAAGCAACTGTCCTTCAAGTTGAAGGAGCGCATAACTGCCAAACCAGACCTGGAATTCAAGGTTAAAGGCTTGTTCAATTCTGTTACCGGAAACCTAGACTACGTGGGCACTCTGAAGAAGAACTTCATCGGCGTTAGCGATGAGAGCCTAGGGTCAACTCCCATGAAGATTGGTGCGCATGATTGAAGGGGGTGGGTCTGGCGGGTGGGTCTGGCTACCGAGCCGCGACGGTCGGCACTTTATGTGTATGCCGCGCTGAGTCTCCCTTCTCGTTCGTGATCTCGGCTCCACAACCAGCGTCTTCAACAAGCTTACTCGCAAGTTGCAGTTCGAAGGCTTCAGAGGAATGATGCAATAGATAAGATGGAGCACTGATTGAGGGGTACCACACCTGAACACAGGGAGAGGCATTAGGTGACATGGGGTGCTGTATATAAAAATAAACCCACAGTAGGAGTATAGAAGCAAATATGCATGTTAGCAACCCATGATGACAGCTGGCCCGTACAACCTGCATGGGGTGGTTGACAGGCTGTGTGTGTGGACAGGGCTGTGCTCTTTTGGCACTACTTGATGCCCGCTAGTTGCATCGTCAAATGGTTTTCCAGCCATCTCTTGGCTCCTCACCATATTTCAATTCCAAGCCCCCCCCTGCGATACCCACAGAAACCAGGGAGCACACTAAACGGATTGATCAGTTTAATGACTTGTCCAGGTCAGACAAGGATCCGTTTTCGTATCTCAACACGATGAACAGAAGAAGAGCCTGTGCTTGCCAATTCCTGCTTTTGAATTCCACATACAGTCTACCCCTCCCCTGCCTCCCTCCTCACATCATGACAGCTGTATGCTCCATACATCCCATCCCACCCCATCCCACACACAGTCCACCCCCTCCCCTGCCTCCCTCCTTACATCATGACAGCTGTATGCTCCATACATCCCATCCCACCCCATCCCACACACAGCCCACCCCCTCCCCTGCCTTCCTCCTCACACAATGACAGCTCTTCATGTTCTCCTCTGCTGTTGCAGGCTTGGGAGTTAAGACGTCATCAGTAATCAGCAAGTCTTCCCAACCCGTGCATCTGACAGCGTCATTGCATAAGAAGTATTCTCTCCTTGATGGCCCAAACACCATTCTGGCAGCCAGGGCTTTCATTGATGTGGACCCTAAAGAGCCACAGAAGGTGAGTCTCTCCTTGATGGCCCAAACACCATTCTGGCAGCCAGGGCTTTCATTGATGTGGACCCTAAAGAGCCACAGAAGGTGAGTCCTAGGGTATGTGAGTAGGGACCGGCATATCATATGATGTTGACCAAAGGCGATTATGATATCATATGATATCATACAAACTGCATCATGTGATAATGTATTTATAGGGGGCGGCAAATAGATCTATATTGCCCCAACATATAGATCTATATAGATCTATATATAGCAAAATATATCTATATCTGGTATATCGGTACCTCAGGGAGGCCTCTGAAAAATCTGGGATTTATTTTACATGTAGTCTGCATCATATCAAGCTGCCTTGTGCCTTCAAAAAAAATGCAGGATTTATTTTTAGTTCAATAATCACTTGTGAAGCTTGCTGCCGACGCGGTCACATACTAAACAGTCACGATATAGCCTCCCAAACCAACCCAGGCCTAGTCCTCCCTACCCCCATCAGTTCATCACCCTCAGCAGTTCAGCATACATCAGGTCCTAGAGAAGCCTTTACACTGTCTATTTTTTGCACCTTTTAGGCAGCTCCCCTGGCTGGATATTCGGACTAAACTAACGCAAGCTAGTGCACAGGGAGCTGCCTTGAAGCTGCTACTGGTTGCTGAACAGTTCATCATCATCATCATCAATTCATCATCATGCCGCAATTGCTTCGCTAGGGTAGTAGACTAGTAGGGTTACATGGACACATTGTGCAGTCGCCCTGAATCATCCCCTAAAGGCCATAGGCTGAAGTGGGTGGGGGTGGGGGTGGGTGAAGGTGTGTGTGGTGTGTGTGTGGGGTGGGGTGGGGGGGGGGGGGGGGCTCGACTGCTTTAAAACCTCGTCAGGGACCAATTTAGAACACGCATCCGAACGCGTTGCGCGCGCGCGTTTTCTTGCCCAACTGCCGCTTGTGCGAAGCTGGGCGCGAAGGTCTAGGTGACGTCCAGCCTGGCGTAGAAGGGCTGTCCAGGTCCAGGTCCACAACGCAGCCGACTCGGTTGGTAGAGCCCCCCTTGCATGCCTTCATGTGCGCGTTCGTCGAGTTGCTAATGTTGTTGGGACTGACGCCAATGTCACAAGCGCGACGAATCAAGAGGCAAGGTCCACCTTCTTCAATCCGCGCATCGAAGTTTGCTCTCCAGTTAGAAGCCGGTGGGGCTTTCTCGAGAATGGCCAAGACGGCTGCAGGCGACTTACGATTGCTCTTATAAATTTGAGTTTCATTCAGAAGGCTATTTGCTGTTTTCATTTGGAACAGTGCGAAGAAAGCAAATAGGAGGAGCGAGGAGCAGTTCGGCGGCTCAAACGGCCCATATAGATCTATGTAGATATATCGGGACCGGCGGGGGCGTCGGACAAGGGATATCAGTAGATCTATCGGCTTCGCGAATATAGATATATATAGGTCTATATAGGTCTTTGCCGCTCCCTATGTATTTAAATGGTAACTTTGGTATAGTAAGACTGTCAGCATCATATGATATCATTATGCCATGATCACAACAGCACATGATATGTGGATAAATAAATACATAAATATTAAACCTTATTACGAGGTTTGAGGTTGAGGGGGGCTGCATTTTTCCTTGCACCGGGGGCAACCACCAAGATGAAATGTGAATAGGGAACGGCAATAGCGTATGATATCATGTGATGGCGGTGGTCTATCTAGGCCAAAGTTATAACTTCTATATGGTATCATATCATGCAATTTGCATGGTATCATATGATGTCGTTCTCGCCTTTGGTCAATATCATATGATATTCCGGTCCCTAATTGTAAGCAGTGCTTAGGTCGGTGCCACCGCCCATCCTACTGTTGGGTTTACCCACCACCACCCACCACTACCCACCACTCCCACCCAGGCCAAGACAGACCTGGCCTCATCTTTGGGACTCGCACCTACCCACACCAACATCCTCCCACACCCACCACCACCCACCACTCCCACCCAGGTCAAGACACTCCTGTTCCTCAGCAGCAGCACTGTGTTGATCACCAGCTCTGTCTGTATTCAACTTTGCATGAGGCACATCTTGGCCGCCATTTCCCTACATATGAATCTAACCCTGAATCTGAATTGTATCCTTCCTCTCGCAGCTGAACAGGCAGGCCACCATCAAGGCATGTCACCAAGCACTGTGTTGATCACCATCTATGTAGTCAGCTCTGCATGAGGCGCACCTTGGCCGCCATGGCCCTACATATAACAGCACTGAGTTTCACCTGTCCATCCTTCTATCATCAACCTCAACCTTTGACTGACCTTTCCATCCCTGAATAACCTCATCCTCAGCTGAACAGGCAGGCTGCCATCATTAAGGCAAATCACCAAGCACTGAGTTTCACCTTTCCATCCATCATCAACCCCAACCTCAACCTTTGACTTACCTTTCCATCTCTGATTTACCTCAACCTCAGCTGAACAGGCAGGCCACCATGAAGGCAAATCACCAAGCACTGTGTTGATCACCATCTCTGTGGTCAACTGATCAACTACAACCTTTGACTGACATTTCCATCCCTCATCAACCTCAGCTGAACAGGCAGGCCACCATCAAGGCAAGTCACCAAGCACTGAGTTTCACTGACAAGCAAGACCTGAAGGTGGCTGTCGGTATGGATCTGGACTGGCCTTCAACTGCACAGCAACCCACTGGAGTGAGTGTGCTAGCTGTTCATTTGGGTGCAGTTGGGATCTTGAATAAATGAATAAATACAAATGCATTTGTTACGGTAGTAATATTACCAAATCAAACACGGGGTACTCAACGAATAACGATAGTATGAGGGTCACACTGGTCCTTATCCTTCATCATGTGCTGTACAAATGAAAATTTGAATTTGACACACACACACACACACACACACACACACACTAACACGCACCTGCAGACCCTTCTGGCTCGGTTGCTACAGAATCAATTCAAACACCGGTACTCAACGAATAACGATAGTATGAGGGTCACACTGGTCCTTCTTATCCTTCATGATGTGCTGTACAAATGGAAAATTTAGAAGCCCTGCCATGGGATTTGAAATTGAAGGAACCCCATGCAGACCCTCCTGGTCCAAGTTCTGGTTCAAGGGGGGGGGGGGGGGGGGGGGGGACCACTGTCCACCCCCCACACACTACTCCCCCACGCACGCACACCTGCAAACACGTATGGTTCAAGTGCGTGAAAGAAACTTCCCACCACTTCCCACCCCCCACCCACTACTCCCCCCGACACACAAAATGCAGACGCTTCTGGTTCACGTGCGAGAAAAAACTTCCCACCACTATCCACCCACCACCACTACCTACCACTCCCCACACACCATTCTCCACCCACCACCCACTACCCCCCCCCCCCCCCCCCCCCCCTGCAGACCCTTCTGGTTCAAGTGCGTGAAAACAACTGGGGCCTACACTTCAGGCGCAACAAGTGGAGTGTCACATATGACATGTAGAATTGTTGCTGGACATGGGAAGAGCTTGATGACTTGTAGCAACGCTGCTGGACATGGGAAACACTTGCTGGCATGTAGCGTTGCCAGACATGGGGAACACTTGCTGACATGTAGCAACGTTGCTGGGCATGGGAAACGCTTGCTAGCATGTAGCGTTGCTGGACACGGAAAGATCTTGCTGAGATGTAGCGTTGCCGGACATGGTGAACACTTGCTGACATGTAGTAACGCTGCTGGACATGGGAAGAGCTTGCTGACATGTAGCAACGTTGCTGGGCATGGGAAACGCTTGATGACATGTAGCAACGTTGCTGGGCATGGGAAACACTTGCTGGCATGTAGCGTTTCCCATGGTCTATGGGGAATCTAAGGACTTGTAGCAACGTTGCTGGGCATGGGAAACGCTTGCTGGCATGTAGCGTTGCTGGACATGGAAAGAGCTTGCTGAGATGTAGCGTTGCCGACATAAGGAACACTTTCTGTCATGTAGCAACGTTGCTGGGCATGGGAAACACTTGCTGACATGTAGCAATGTTGTTGGACATGGGAAACGCTTGATGACATGTAGCAACGTTGCTGGGCATGGGAAATACTTGCTGGCATCACAGCTTTTTGCTGGACTATATTCGTCTACTTGAACTTGGTTACATAGCTTTAGCCAGCAATTTGGCTGCTCGCTGTCTTTGGCAGTAAAAACAAGACCAGGAAAATGTGAACGCGAACAAATCAAATGTCTACTAGCACAAACTATTCGTCTACTACAGGTCTACTAGCACATGTATACCCATACCCCCATAGACATGAGTTGCCTATACTATGTATTTATGTGTGTTGATATCTTTATTGTCAGAGTTCATCGTGGATGGCACTTCCTTGAGCATGCCATACTTTTACATTTTCCCTGTAGCACGAACTCAGGGCCCCCGTTGGTAAAACGATTGTTTGGGGTTCAGGACATAAGTGATTTTTCGTTTTATCCCCTCCTGCCATGGTTGGACGAGTCCATTTAGCCTATTTGGTCTACCCTTGGACTGTAACGATAAATCATGCCATACTTTTTCATATTGAAAGCAATTGTATCGAATTGAATTGTTACATGATTTTCTAGCCAACTCGGGGCTGCCCACCGTCTGCCAGTCCCAAGCCCTACCGTGCGATATCCATGAAAGGGAGCATACCAGGGTACTTCAGGAGGACCCCCAGCTCTGCTGCCTGAGACGCAACCAATTGTAAGCAAGCACCCAACCTTTACTGGGATGTATATTAATCGGCACAACCTTGCAGTAAAGTAATACAAAAAGCAGTGTCCAAAGATGAACAGGGGGGGGGGGGGGGGACTTATGTATATGGACGCTGGCAAGCTGGTGGACCACCCAAGTGAGGTACTGGGGAACAGGCCGCCCTCTTGGCTGAAACCCCCTAACATGGCCCAAATAACCTGCGACAAACTCAGACCAGACCTCCTTTTGACCCCAGATCAACAATCATTCTCCAATCACCTCATGCCCCCCCATCCACATAGTTGAAGTCGGCTACTGCTCTGACACCAAACACTCGGTTAAATATGCGGAAAAGGAAAAACAGCACAAGACCCTATCTCAGGCTCTGAAAGTGATATATACTCAGTTGTTACATAGGGTACCACAGGGACCATACCGATCAATGCACTTTCCTACCTCAACCGATTAGGTAT
Source organism: Microglena sp. YARC (assembly GCA_022414725.1). Taxonomy (NCBI): domain Eukaryota; kingdom Viridiplantae; phylum Chlorophyta; class Chlorophyceae; order Chlamydomonadales; family Chlamydomonadaceae; genus Microglena; species Microglena sp. YARC. The sequence goes on from CM039463.1 coordinate 53,430,095, forward strand.
CTCCAAAGTAGCCGCCCTCAAGCTCTGCACCAAACTCTGCACCCATGCCACTGTCTCCTTCCACTCCATTGTCGCGTGCAGAAGACACTTGGAACAGGCCCAAAAACCTCCCCCAGGGGGATGATAGCCCCCCCTATTGGTGGTTGGCCCCAGTGAAACGGGCTGGCCCCCTCAACCTCACGCCTCGTAACAAGGCGTACTATTTAATTATTTATTTACACTGTATTGATTATGTAAGGATGGTTGGAAGACCCCCCCGGAAGTTGGGGAGTGTGCTTGTCACGTGCCAACAGTGGCCTGCCTATGGCAACGCAATGTAATGTACTTAATGCTGAGCCAACCTGCTCTCAGTCATATGGCATATCCTCATTTTTTTAAGCCACCTGAACTCAAAGGGTGGGTCTCCGCGCGCTAGCCCTAGACTCAAGGATTACATGTGATCGGCGGAGTAAACACTCTCTTAGTGCTCCATCAACTGTCCTCTATCACATGAGCATCGCTTCTCCTCAGCTTTACCTGCCACCTGAACTCAAAGGGTGGGTCTCCGTGCGCCAGCCCTAGACGCAAGCATTAGATGTGGTAGGCAGTGTACACACCCTCTTAGTGCTCCATCAACCGTCCTCCGTCGTATGAACGTCGCTTCTCCGCATCTTTCAATACGTCGTAGGCCATCTGAAGTAGTAATGAAGCAAACCATCAGGAAACAAGCTTTATTCATAAAAAGGGTAATGCCATGTCAACCGATATATTTAATTTTTGGTAATGCAATGTCAACTGATACATTTATTTTTGGTAATGCAATGTCAACAGATACATTTATTTTTGGCAATGCAATGACGGAACTTGCCCAACTGTGAATCAGGAGGGGCTAAAACGAAAAAGCATTGGTGAAGTAAACTCCAAACAATCGTAGCAGCTCGCCAAGCCATCCACTGTAATATGTCCAAATATATCAGCACTTCTGGACAGTTGATTGTGTCAGCTTCAAGGTGCACTAGGTTGCATCAGGTTTTGTTGAATAGCCAGTCAGAGGAGCTGCCTAGAAGCTGCTGCATTGGCATCATATGATATTGTATATAAATAATAGCGTTAGCCTAGTCAGACTGCCGGCATCATATGATATGATACAAATTGCACCATATAATATTGTATATACATGGTAACTTTAACCTAGTCAGACTGACGGCATCATTCCCCCCCCCCCCCCCCCCCCTTTCAGTTGCGAAAGGATTTCACCCCAGGAGATATATGTATGACAACATGATATCATATTGGTGTTCCCAACTTACCTGCAGCTTCTGGAACTCGACGTGGGAATGCTTCTTCTCATCGTCATCCGCATCATATGATAGCGTATGATGACATGATATTATATTGGCGTTCCCAACTTACCTGCAGCTTCTGGAACTCAACGTGGAAATGCTTCTTCTCATCGTCATCTTCATCATATGATTGCGTATGATGACATGATATTATATTGGCGTTCCCTACTTACCTGCAGCTTCTGGAACTCAACATGGGCATGTTTCTTCTCATCGTCACCCACGTCAGTCATCTTGTCTGGATGGAGCTGCATGGCCCTAACCTTGGAGGCGGCCTTGCTCTGGCCAGTGCTACATACATATCATGTGATAGCATACAAACAACATCACATGATATTATATATAAATGGTAACTTTAGTCTAGTCCAACTGCCAGCATCATATGATAGCATACAATGACATTATATCACATTGCCGTTCGCAACTTACCTGCAGCTTCTAGAACTCAACATGGGCATGCTTCTTCTCATCATCATCATCATCATCATCATCATCATGATAGCTTATGATGACATGATATCATATTGGCGTTCCCTACTTACCTGCAGCTTCTGGAACTCGACGTGGGCATGCTTCTTCTCATCATCATCCGCATCATATGATAGCTTACGATGGCATGACATCATAAATGGTAGCTTTAGCCTAGTTAAACTGCGGTCATCATTTGATAGCATATGATGACATGATATCACATTGCCGTCCCCAACTTACCTGCAGCTTTTGGAACTCAACGTGGGCATGCTTCTTCTCATCATCATCTGCGTCAGTCATCTTGTCTGGATGGAGCTGCATTGCTCTAACCTTGAAGGCGGCCTTGATCTGCTCAGTGCTGATGGTATCTTGGGGGCCAGCCTCCACACCTAGGATTTTGTAGTACCCTAAGAAATCACGGCGACCCTGCAGTGGATTGTTTAGTAAACTAAGAAATCACGGCGACGCGGCAGTGGATTGTATAGGAAACTAAGAAATCACGGCGACGCGGCAGTGGATTGTATAGTAAACTAAGAAATCACGGCGACGCGGCAGTGGATTGTATAGTAAACTAAGAAATCACGGCGACGCGGCAGTGGATTGTATAGTAAACTAAGAAATCACGGCGACGCGGCAGTGGATTGTATAGTAAACTAAGAAATCACGGCGACGCGGCAGTGGATTGTATAGTAAACTAAGAAATCACGGCGACGCGGCAGTGGATTGTATAGTAAACTAAGAAATCACGGCGACGCGGCAGTGGATTGTTTAGTAAACTAAGAAATCACGGCGACGCGGATTGCCTGATTCCTGCTGGTGCGTGGTATTAAGGGGGCCTGCTGGTGCCTAACTGGTGCCTACTGAGTGCCTTCTGGTGTGTGGTAATAAGGGGGCCTGCTGGAGCCTGTTTTCTACCTGATGCCTGCTGGAGCGTGGTATTAAGGGGACCTGGTGCCTACCTGGTGCCTGCTGGAGCGTGGTATTAAGGGGGCCTGGTGCCTACCTGGTGCCTGCTGGAGCGTGGTATTAAGGGTGCCTGGTGCCTACCTGGTGCCTGCTAGAGCGTGGTATTAAGGGGGCGTGGTGCTTACCTGGTGCCTGCTGAGTGCGTTCCGCCCCATTTGATGCTGACGATCGCTTCGGCGGTGACTACCATGGAGGGGCGCCTGATGGCGCCTTGACTCTACCTCGGCTTCATAATCCTGCTGCAGCCTGAATAAATAAAGTGGGGTGGGAAGGGGAAGGGAAAGGGGATGGGATGGGAGGGAGGGGAGGGGGTGGTGTGGTGTGGTGTGGGGTAAGTAGGGGTAGGGTGGTGTGGGGTAGGGTGGTGTGGGGTAGGGTGGTGTGGTGTGGTGTGAGCTTGTGTGGTGGGGTGGGGATGCTATGAAGTGGAGGTAGAGTCAACGTCATTATTATGATCCCTATAGTATGATGAGCCAAGGTCATAGGAATGATCATCTTGAGCTTTGACTCTACCTCGGCTTCATAACCCTGCGGCAGCCTGAATGAATAAAGTGGGGCGGAAAAGTGTGGAGTGGGGAGAGCTTGTGTGCATGTGGTTGGGGTGATATGAAGTGGAGTTAGAGCCAAGGTCATAGGGATGATCATCTTGACCTTGTCTCGAACTCGGCTTCATGATCCTCCTGCAGCCTGGGCGGGGTGGGTGGGGGGTGGGGTGGGATGGATTGGGTGGGGCAGGGTAGGGTAGGGTAGGGTAGGGTAGGGTAGAGTGGGGTGGTGTGGTATAGGGTGGGGGGAGCTTGTGTGCGTGTGGGTGTGAATGATATGAAGTGGAGGTAGAGTCATCGTCAAGATTATGACCCCCATAGTATGATGAGCCAAGGTCATAGGGATGATCATCTTGACTCTACCTCCGTCTCATAATCCTGCTGCAGCCTGGGTGGGGGAAGGGTAGGGTGGGGTGGGGTCGGATGAGCTTACGTGCGTGTTGGTAGGGATGATATGAAGTGGAGGTAGAGTCACTATTATAATCCCTATGATGAGCCAAGGTCATAGGAATGACAATCTTGACCTTGACTCTACCTCTGCTTCATAACCCTGCTGCAGCCTGGGCGGGGTGGGGTGGGGTAGGGTAAGGTGGTGTGTGTGTGGGGGTGGGGTGGGGTGGGGTGGGTGGGGGGTTAGGTTAGGTTAGGTTAGGTTAGGTTAGGTTAGGTTAGGTTAGGTTAGGTTAGGTTAGGTTAGGTAAGGTTAGGTTAGGTTAGGTTAGGTTAGGTTAGGTTAGGTTAGGTTAGGTTAGGTTAGGTTAGGTTAGGTTAGGTTAGGTTAGGTTAGGTTAGGTTAGGTTAGGTTAGGTTAGGTTAGGTTAGGTTAGGTTAGTTAGGTTAGGTTAGGGTGGGGTGGGGTGGGGTGAGCTTGTGTGCGTGTGGGTGTGGGTGGGGATGATACGAAGCAGAGTCAAAGTCAACGCCAAGATTATGATCCCAATAGTATGATGGGCCAAGTTCATAGGGATGATAATCTTGAGCGTGACTTTACCTCGGCTTCATAACCCTGCTGCAGCCTGGGGTAGGGGGGGGGTGGGGTTGGGGTTGGGGTTGGGGTGGGGTGTTCGGGTGTTGGGGGGGGGGGGGGGGGGGGGGGGGGGGAGGGGGGGGGGGGGGGGGGGGAGCAGCGATTTGCACTGGGGTTGCACCGAATAACTAAATTTCCAGGGCGTCACATACAAAACAAACAAGTGGTCACCCGATGTTTTCACTCACTTGGCTGACTCAATCCTCTCCACAAATCTTCGCCTTTCCACTCGCCGGTATTGCTGCTGCTTCCACAGCTCTTCAGCAGCAAGCTTCTGCGTGTGGGATTGTTTTTTACAATTTTAATACACTAAAAGCATCTCCTCGTCAAGCTCTTTCATAAACTGCTTTCTTGCACAAACTACCTTATGTCATAAACTACCTTCAAATTAATGTTTCAATGAAGGGATACAATTGTATGCAAGCTTCTGCATGTTAAACACCAAAGTCAGAAACATAACAAAGGGCAAGTTCACCTGCTGCTATGGATCCTAATTGAGAGTGTTGACTATCAGAGCGAAGCCAGTCAGTCAGTTAGTCAGTTAGTTAGTAAGTTGGAAAGTTGGTTGGTTGGTTGGTTGTTTGATTGGTTGATTGGTTGATTGGTTTGTTAGTTAGTTAGTTAGTTTGTTAGTTAGTTTGTTAGTTAGTTAGTTAGTTAGTTAGTTAGTTAGTTAGTTAGTTAGTCATCAACGTTATCAACACAACGAAGAGTAAACGCACCTGCTTCTGTGGATCCCAATTGAGAGTTTTGGCTATCAGAGCGAAGCCATTTAGTTAGATGAACTGAACCCCAAACATCAACATGACAACTTAACTAAGAGCAAGCGCACCTGCTGCTCAGGATCCCAATTGAGAGTTTTTGCTCCTTCAGATAAAAGCCAGTTAGTTAGAGACAGTTAGTTGAGACAGTTGGCTTCCTGTGGTCGGACGATTAGACAGACGGGCAACAACAAGGTGACCTTGGGGGCTCCGCTAAAAAACAAAAACTCAGCTTAACCCGCATTTTTATCAACATCATCAATATAACAAGGAGCGAACACACCTGCTGCTGTGGATCCCAGTTGAGAGTGTAAGCTATCAGAGCGAAGCCAGTTCGTTAGATGAACTGAACCCCAAACATCAACATGGCAACAAAACAATGAGCAAACACACCTGCTGCTGAGGATCCCAATTCAGCTGGAGTTCATTCTCCCACCGCCTCCAGTCCGCATCCATCCACAACCATTGCATGAACGTGTCGGCATCTTCATCGTCAGCTGCACCAGCCACAGCCAGGTTGCCATCAGCGTCTGTTGCTACCGTTACAGACTTAGCCTCACGTTTGTCATACTGGCGGTAGAACTCGACTTCTGAACGTGCCTAGGGAAGGTAGAGAGGAGTGCTGGTATGTGTGTGTGTGTGTGTGTGTGTGTGTGTGGGGGGGGGGGGGGGGGGGGGGATGTTGTGTAACGACAGTTAGGGGCCTGGGTTGGAGGGTGGGAGGGTGTGGTGGGTGGGTAACAGACTTAGCCTAACACTTGTCGTACTGCCGGTAGAACTCGACTTCTGAACGTGCATGGGGAGGAAGGGAGCGGTGGTGGTGTGAGGGGGGAGGGAGGGGGAAGGGGTGGTGGTGGTGGTGGTGGTGGTGTGTGTGTGTGTGTTTGGGGGGGGGGGGGGGGGGGGGGGGGGGGGGGAGTGAGGGGGGGGGGGGGGGATCCACAAGCATTGCATGAGGTGTCAGCATCTTCATTGTCTGCAGCACCAGCCCACAGCCAGGTTGCCGTCAGCGTCCGTTGCCACCGTTACAGACTTCGTCTCACGTTAGTCGTACTGCCGGTAGATCTCGACTTCTGAACGTGCCTGGGGGAGGAGGTGTGTTGTGTATGGTTGGGTGTGTGTTTTGTAGCAGGGATTTTTTTTTTCAAATAAAAAATAGGAGATCTTATTCCTTATTCTTTTCTTCCCTCCTCTTTTTTTCCTCCCAAAATAGGATTCTTATTCCGAATTTTGTCGATTTGGGTAATTTTTAGTCAATTTCAGTATGTAAAAAAAAAAAAAAAGGTTTATTATTCCGGCAATTTGGGCAAAAACGGGATCTCGTATTCCGATCGAAATGTATTCCGGAAAAACAATTCCTGGTTTGTAGGGGACGGGTGGTGGGGGCGGTGGGGGTGGTGGGGCGTTGGGGGTGGTGTGGGGGCGGGGGTGGGGTTGGTGTGAGGGGAGAGGGGGTGGTGATTCTGCGGGGGAGGGGGGATCCACAACCATTGCATGAAGGTGTCATCATCTTCAGTGCCTGCTGCACCAGCCACAGCCAGGTTGCCATTGGGGTCCGTTGCTACCTGCCCCCCCCCCACACCCACCCACCCACCCACCCACACCCACCCACCCACATACACACCCACACACGCACCCACCACCAGCTTGCACCCACTTGTTTCACAGTAGCTTTGTTCATCTCAGCTTGCTCCACCCTCTAGCCCGCATTCCAGCATAGGCAGCAGCCAAGAAACCCCCCCCCCCCTCTCTCACACACACACACACACACACACACAACAGACACACACACACACAGACACACACACACAAACACATGCGCCCCCCCCACCACACACACACACCTCAAACACACACAAATCCCCCCCACCCCCACCCACCCCATCCTCAAACAACCAACCACACCCACATCCACCCACCAGCTCCCACCCACCTGTTTCACAGTAGCTTTGTTCATCTCAGCTTGCTCCCACCCTGTAGCCCGTATTCCAGCATAGGCAGCAGCCAAGAAAATCCCCCCCCCCCCCCCCCTCCTCACACACACACATACACACACACACATGTGCCCCTCCACACACACCCTCAAACACACACATCCCCCCCACCCCACCATCCTCAAACACCCAACCACACCCACATACACCACCAGCTCCCACCCACCTGTTTAACAGTAGCTTTGTTCATCTCAGCTTGCTCCCACCCTCTTGCTCACAGTCCAGCATAGGCAGCAGCCAAGAGGGCAAGGGTGCCAGCCTCAACAGCCCCCACTAGCGGCATTGGAGAGCTGATCCCAAACAGAGGCAGCCCCCCCCCCCCCCCCCCCCCCCCCCCCCCCCCCCCCCCCCCTCCCCCCACACCCACCCACCCACATACACACCCTCAACCACACCCACACCACCACCCACCCACCACCCACCCACACACACTAACACACACCCACCAGCTCCCACCCACCTGTTTCACAGTAGCTTTGTTCATTTCAGCTTGCTCCCACCCTCTTGCGAGCATTCCAGCATAGGCAGCAGCCAAGAGGGCAAGAGTTCCAGCCTCAACAGCTCCCGCTAGCGGCATTGGAGAGCTGATCCCAAACAGGGGCAGCGCGTGCTCTGTGAACATGATGCTCGCGCCCCCTACTATGGCCCCTGCTCCAAGCTGAGCTTTTAGTGGTGAGAAGTGAAGCGAGCCAGTTACAGTTCCTGCAATAGCAATTCAGAGGATGATTTTTCTATGTTAACATGACACTGGCACTAATTTCTCTGCCATCATAATGCTGGCGATCTGCTCCAAGCTGAGCTTTCAGTGGCAAATCGTGTAGAGATCCAGCAACAGTTCCTGCAATAGCAATTCAGCGGATGATTTGGATTTTGATACATCTCTGGCGCCCCCTACTATGGCCCCAGCTCCAAGCTGAGGTCTTAGTGGTGAGAAGTGTAGCGATCCAGTCACATTTCCTGCAATAGCAATTCAGCGGATGATTTATCTGTGAACATGACACTGGTTCTAATTTATTTGTCAACATGACGCAGGCGATCCTATGGCCCCAGCTCCAAGCTGAGCTTTTAGTGGTGAGAAGTGTAGCGATCCAGTCACAGTTCCTGCAAGGCAATCATGTCAGCCATAATAGAAATTCAGCGGATGATTTGGAGTTTGATATTAAATATCCCCCCCCCCCCCCCACACACACACACACACACACACACACAACCTGCTACACTCACACTGTCACACTGTCACACTGTCACACTCACCTGTCCTACAGCCTCCAACAGATGCATATACCTAATGCGGAAGGATAGCCCGTTCAAGTGATACGATTGGTCTAGTGGGACACCAAATCGCTTAAACGAAGCAGGGTCGGGGGTTTGAAACCCCCTACGGTTACACTGAGAGTTGCAGGTCGTTGTCAACTGCGATGGTAGCTTGACCAGTCGAAGTGGCAGACCGTTCTCTGCCCGCGTACGACGGGTTCCCTTAATACCATGCCCCAACAGGCGTTATCACTATAATGCGGAAGGATGATGACTGATGCACATCGCTTGTACCCCCTTTTACATTCCTACACATCCTCGAGGCATGTCTCACTCACACACAATCTCACACAGACACACCCACACACACGCACACACACACACACACTGTCACACGCACACACACACACACCTGCATGGCATGTCTCACTCACACACAATCGCACACACACACACTCACCTGTCCTAATGCCTCCAACAGCTGCATAAAACTAATGTGGAAGAATGAAGCCTGATGTACAGCATGTGTGCCCTCTTTTACATTCACACACACCTGCAAGGCATGTCTCACTCACACACAAACAAACAAACTGTCACACGCACACACACATACACCTGTATAGTACGTCTCAATCCCACACAATCGCACACACACACACACACACACACACACACACACACACACTGGCTCACGCACACACACACACACACACACACTGGCTCACACACCTGTGCTAAATCCTCATACTGCTGCATACAACTCATGTGGAAGGATGACGCCTATTGTACCGCGCTTGTACAGTCTCACACACATGCGTGCCATGTCTCACTCACGCACTTTTGCACAGACACATACACACCGGCATGGCATGTCTCACTCACACACAATCAAACACAACAACAAACACACACACGCAACTGTCACACACTTGTCCTTAAGCCTCCAACAGCTGTACAGAACTCATGTGGAAGGATGACGCCTGAAGTACCCTGGTTGTATTGCCCTGTACATTCAAACACACATGCATGGCATGTCTTACTCACACAAAATCACACACACGCACACTCTCTCTCTGTCATCACACACACACACACACACATATGCGCAACTGTCACACACACACACGCATAGTCACAAAAAACTGTCTTTAAGCCTCCAACCGCTGTGAAAAACTCATGCGGAAGGATGACGTCTGAAGCACCCTGCTTGTACCGCGTTTTTTATTCAAACACACCTGCATGGCACGTCCCACTCACACACAATCGCACACACACACACACACAGTCACAATTACCTGTCTTTAAGCCTCCAACCGCTGCGTAAAACTCATGTGGAAGGAAGACGCCTGAAGTACCCTGCTTGTACCGCGTTGTACATTCACACACACCTGCATGGCACGTCTCACTGACACACAATCGCACACACACACACACACACACACAAACAAACACACACACAATTACCTGTCTTCAAGCCTCCAACGGCAGCATAGAACTCATGTGGAAGGATGACGCCTGAAGTACCCTGCTTGTACCGCGTCCCAAACTTGTACTTCAAGATATGCATGGGAAGGTACAACAGCTTAGCTTTCCGCTCTAGCACCTTGATGCGAACGTAGACATCCTTTCCTGGATCGTCCGCTGATGCTCCTAAAAGCGTCTTGGCTTCTGCAATCTGCAACGGTGAACAACAGGCTTAATCTTAATGTACACGTTGACATCTTGGGTTATTTGTTTGTTGGTGTGGTGTTGGTGTGTTGTTGTTGTTGTTGGTGTGGTGTTGTTGTTGTTTGTTTGTTTGTGTGGTGTTGGTGTTGGTGCGGTGTTGGTGGTGGTATGGTGTATAACAGCCCCCACACCCTAAGAAGCTGAAGTCGTCTTTACATGTACGCTGAGACCAAAGGGTCGTCAATGACTTCAGCTATCCTCCTCCTCGCATTAGGATGAGTATTTGTAAAGGATTCACCTGTTGATCTTCATTCATGTTTGAATTTAGTGATTAGAGACTGTCTAGCTGGTGCTTGGTACTTGACTTTGCAAAACAAATATAGGCATACAATCCCTAATTGCTACCAGAAGACCCCCTTTCTGAAACGGAGCAATAACCTGCTTTTTCATGAGACCCCTCCATTCCAGCTGGATGCCAGGCCACAGACTGCATGGCGACACGTGGGTCAGGCAAAACTAGTTAGACCCCCCCCCCCCCCCCCCCCTGGAAAAATATCCCCCCTGTCCCTACCCCCCTGAGAGATGCCCCCCCCGAAAAATATTCCCCGGATCGCTCACCTGTTTTTTCATGAGAGCCCTCCATGCCAGCTGCCAGGCCACAGACTGTTTCATATCTGCCTGCTGCACTGTAGCATTTTTTGATGACAGGCCATTTTGAAGTGTGTTAGCGGCACTCATGGCGGCCTCTTCCTGCGTCGCTTCGCTCACAGACAGAGGGCGTGCAGTTGCAGAGCTGATGGGTGTTGCACCCATGAGACTCACTGCATCTCCTAGCAACGCTCTTGTATGTTTGTAGGACGCATACACCTGAGAGCCAAACACATGATGATGATGATGATGATGATGATGTTGAGATAATGCTGCTGCTGCTGCTGCTGCTAATGATGATGATGATGATGATGTTGATGATGATGATGATGATGATGATGATGGTGGTGGTGGTGGTGGTGGTGGTGGTGCTGCTGCTGCTGCTGCTGCTGTTGCTGCTGCTGCTGATGATGATGATGCTGATGCTCCTGCTCCTGCTGTTGCTCCTGGTGCTGCTGTTGCTGATGATGATGGTATTTCCTGGTGCCCTATTAGACTTCAAATGTGCCCGCAGCTTGAACGAGCCAAGGGGGACCTATGAACATAATTCTCCCCAAACAGAAGAAAAATGAAAAATAAAAAAGGAAACAAATGACATTTAATAGACGTGAAGCATGGATCCAGCATGAGCTCATTATAGAAATTCAGGGGATGATTTTGATTTGGGTCTTGTTGTTTGTAGTTTGTACCTCCCTGGAGTTGCACCGATTTGCTCAATTTGCGGCGCGTCGCACGAACAAACAAACAGTGTACAAACAGTGTACAAACAGTGTACAAGCAGTGTACAAACAGTGTACAAGCAGTGTACAAACAGTGTACAAACAGTGTACAAACAGTGTACAAGCAGTGTACAAACAGTGTACAAACAGTGTACAAGCAGTGTACAAACAGTGTACAAACAGTGTACAAACAGTGTACAAGCAGTGTACAAACAGTGTACAAACAGTGTACAAACAGTGTACAAACAGTGTACAAACAGTGTACAAACAGTGTACAAACAGTGTACAAACAGTGTACAAAACAGTGTACAAACAGGCAGTGTACAAACAGTGTACAAACAGTGTACAAACAGTGTACAAACAGTGTACAAAACAGTGTACAAACAGTGTACAAACAGTGTACAAACAGTGTACAAACAGTGTACAAACAGTGTACAAACAGTGTACAAACAGTGTACAAACAGTGTACAAACAGTGTACAAACAGTGTACAAGCAGTGTACAAGCAGTATACAAACAGTGTACAAACAGTGTACAAACAGTGTACAAACAGTGTACAAGCAGTGTACAAACAGTGTACAAACAGTGTACAAAGAGTGTACAAACAGTGTACAAACAGTGTACAAGCAGTGTACAAACAGTGTACAAACAGTGTACAAGCAGTGTACAAACAGTGTACAAACAGTGTACAAGCAGTGTACAAACAGTGTACAAACAGTGTACCAACAGTGTACTGGTCCTTGACCCCCTTGCCTCTTCAACCTCAATTGTGCGAGCCGCAGCAGCTACCTCACTTCTGTTCACGCCGTCTGTTACAAAGAGCTGAAAAATCAACGCAAACACCATACCCCCCCCCCCACCCCACCCACCCCCACCCCCCCACCCCCACCCCCACCCCAACCCACACACACAACAGCTACTCCAGCATATCAAGCATTCAGCCAAATGCCAGCATGATGTACTTAACAGAAATGATAACTCCTGGTGGGGAGTGGTATAAAGGGAGCCTGTTGTTCGGCCCTCCTCAGTTTTTTTAGGCATGGGGCAGGGTTTCCTAATTTTCTCCTCTTGTTTAACCATTCATCAAAACGGTCTATTAAAGGTGCTATAAGCGGTGGTATGAACAAAGCAACCATCTGATACAGATGGTCAAATGGCTTCACACACATTGTTTATTGTTTTTATTTCTGCTTAGTTTGTGAAGTGTCCTTTCTTGACGGCGCTTTTACTTGTTGTGTTGTGGCTGATAGCATGGTCTCGTGCTTGCTTTTATAAAGGGGGTGTTAAGGCTGCCTTTTAAGAGCTCTATGCCTCTCTCCTTGTTTGTCTGATTCAGGTGGTCGAATGGCTCACAACTCTGTTAATAACATAGTGTGACTCCAATTAAGGCACTACCCAGAGTTTCCCACAGCATGGGTATGAACTCAGTACTGATCAAGATGCCAAAGTAAGTGACCACCTCAGCTCTGCCGCACGCGCCATAAGTTCCACCACCACAACCACAACTAACCACCACACACACATCTACCTACAAACACACTCACCTACACGCATTCAAACATACCAGCTACTCAAGCTATTATCAAGAGCAAACGTACCAACAGGGCAGGGCATGAGTCATGGCCAAGAATATCTTCATCCTCAAACACGTGCCACTCGCTCCCTGTTGAAGGTGCGGGTGTCATTACCAAACCACCATACCCCCCCCCCCCCCCCCCCCCACACACACACACACACACACCCACACCCACACGCACACCCACCCACCCACCCACCCACCAGCTACTCCAGCTATTACCACCAGCTGACTCACCAACAGTGCAGGGCATGTATCAGGACCAAGAATCTCCTCATCCTTCAACACGTGCCACTCATTCCCTGCTGAAGGTGTGGGTGTCACCACCATACTACCATACCCCCTCCCCCCCACCCCACCCCCACACCATACCCCACAACCACCACCCCACCACACACACACACACCAGATACTCCAGCTATTGCAGAAAGCTGACTCACCAAGAGAGCAGAGCATGTGTCAGGGCCAAGAGTTTCCACATCCTTCAGCACATGCCACTCACTCCCTTCTTTTTTTTTTGTACCCCCAGGTTCCAACACGCCCAGAATAGTTGGCAGAACACCAAGAGCTGACTTACCAAGAGGGCAGGGTATAACATAATCATAACATTCATAACTTCACAACATTACTTATATTCATACATTTTTGTTTTAACCGCCGGGTTTGAACTTGCCCAGAGTACTTGGGGTAACACCAAGAGCTGACTTACCAAGAGGGCAGGGTATGTGCCAGGTCCAAGAGTCTCCTCATCCATCAACACGTGCCACTCGCTCCCTGCTGAGGGTGCGGGCGTCGGAGCTGCTGCAGCTGCTGCTGAGATGCGGGTGTCACCACCATAAGTCCCCCCCCCCCCCCCCCCCCCCCCCCCCGCACACACACACACACACCAGCTACTCCAGCTATTACCAAGAGCTGACTCACCAAGAGGGCAGGGCATGTGTCAGGGCCAAGAATCTCCTCATCATTTAACATGTGCCACTCGCTCTCGGTTGCTGCTGACGGTGCGGGTGTCGAAGCTGTTGCACCTGCTGCTGAAGGGGATCCTAGCCTGTACTGGGAGCTGATCTTGACATCGAAGGCCCAATAGGGCACATACGTGGGCGTGCATGAGCCTGTGTCCTTGCTGCGCTCCAGGAGGTTTGTTGCATTCAGCCCCTTACATTCTTTCGTCTGAAAGTGGCCAAACCTTGCTTCAGCTTCTGACTCACTGATCTGGAAGTCTACCAGCTCTGACTTTGTCTTGTGTTTGGATGCTGCAGACATTACAAAAGAGGGTTGATTAGCAGATAGATTGCACGAAGATCACTTTTTGGGGGGTGGGGGGGGTGGGGGGGGGCTGCACGTAGCAGCTTCTTGGCGGCTCCCTTTCCCCGTCCTTGAGCCAAACCTGAAGGTGGCTAGTGCATCTGGTTGCTGCAGTAGGGGGGCTGCACGTAGCAGCTTAGAAGGGCAGGTTGATAAGCAGAAACATTGCAGGAAGATCACTGTTGGGGCTGCACGTAGCACCTTCCTGGCAGCTCTCTTTCCCGGTCTGTGGGCCAAACCTGAAGGTAACTGGTGCATCTGGTTGCTGCATTCACTACAAGGAGGTTGATTAGCAGATACATTACAGGAAGATCACTTTTGGGGGGCTTTTTTTTTTGGGGGGGGGGGGGGGGGGGCTATTATGGGGAGCTAAAGAAGCTGCACGTAGCATATTCTTGGCGGCTTCCTTTCCCCGTCTTTGGGCCAAACCTGAAATTAGCTAGTGCATCTGGTTGCTGCAGACATTACAAGGGAGGTTGATTAGCAGGTACATCGCAGGAAGGGCACTGTTTATTTTGGGGGGCTGCATGTAACAGCTTCTTGGCAGCTCCCTTTCCCCATCATTGTAATGAACCTGAAGGTAGCTAGTGCATCTGGTTGCCGAACTCATTACAAATGAGGGTGATTAGCAGATAAAGCACAGGAAGATAACTGTTTCATTTTGGGGGCTGCATGTAGCAGCTTATTGGCAGCTCCCTTACCCCGCCTTTGGGCCAAACCTGAAGGTAGCTAGTGCATCTGGTTGCTGACATAACAGGCTCTCCTGCATATATGGGATATTTGTACTGCACCCATTCGCTGGCTAATGGAGCTGGCTGGAAACTGCCATGCGTAGCATACACAATAAACAGTGATCTTCCTGCGATGTATCTGCTAATGAACCTACTCATGTACGTAGGCTGGTAGGCTGCCATGCACAGCATACAAAAAAAACAGCGAGGCAGATATTCAATGCATTGAGCTTATTTGCGCCCCTGCCCCTCCACCCTGCTAAGAGCTCAGCTATTGGCATTTCCAATATTTGAAGAAGAAGCATAAAATATGTGAAGCCAGTCACGTGGCATTACATTTGTGAGAAGTGTTATTTGTTGAGATCGGCATATCATATGTTGTTGACAAAAGGTGAGTATGATATCATATGATATCATATAAATTGCATCTTATGATATTGCATATAAATGGTCACGTTAGCCTAGTCAGAATGCCTGCATCATATGATATCATATGATATCATATTGCCGTACCCTAGTTATTAATGCAGTTTGGCAATTGCATGCCCCACTATGTGCCTTAAGGCACCATGTTGAAGTCTAGATGAACGTCCTGCACACCATTGTGTTTTACTGCGCATGTGTTATTTGTGCGTTCTTCAATGACGAAGCCATTTACACCTGCACACGCAAGGGCCTCACCGTGTCGAGATGCATTTGCTGCAGTGGATGATGCGGCCCTGTTTAACACGGACCCATGCTGCCATAACTCGAGCTTCAAACACTCAAGCAGTGGCGATAGTGTCGCACGTCTAATGGATTGCATCGCACGGGTACGTTTTGTAACTGTGTGGTGGTCGACAGATCATCAAAAGCACCGCTGGGAGGGGGAAGAGGGTTTTCTACCTCTCGTATTACGGAAGAGGGAAGCAGACTGTTTTTCGTCCCAGTTGCATCCTGCAGTGTTGTGTGAGAGCAACATCGGTCCTCTAGTGGGGTTTTGAGCATGGAATGGAACGCGTGGTTCGTACTGCTGCTGCTGGACCCCCCAAGTGCTGATGCATGCATGGCTGGCTCTCTAACTTTTTAACGTCCAGCGTCCACCGGCACGGGATGAGTGTGATGCAAGGAGATGCCAGCTCGGATCTTCTGGTTGGACCTTCCCAGCGCACCTTGCCAGGTGCCTTGCCAGGTCAGACCAGGTCAGATGAAGCCACGCCACACCAAAGGCCTCTTGTTTTTACTGATGGCGACCGCCTGCGCCCGTCAGCCTCCTCCGTTACGCTAGCCTACTAGTCCGAACACATTTCAACCGAGCCGTGAAGTTGATCAGCTGTTTCATTTCCCCCAACAGTACCACAGCTGATGTCGACGGCGTTGAAAGTAGTTTTTAGCGGGCCGATAGCTGGTGATGTGGCTGCTCTGGAGAAGAAGATAGGGGCGTTGAACAAGAAAAATAGCTTCGATCTCCACTTTTGCGTGGGCCAGTTCTTCGGTGGGTCACAGCGCTTGTGTACGGCTCCCTGACTTAATATCGGACGTCCCAAGGTTGCGATAAACACATTTCAAGCTATTATTACTCTTGCATCGGATCATTATTATGGATGTTATAAGTGTTGAGGTATAGGAATGGCAAACATCTAGCAGGGAATAGAGTCAAGTAGGGTCAAACTGGCAGTGTGTGCATATCTGCCTGTCAAATATTCCCAGCCTGTGAACATTCTGAAGGCCAGTGGTGAATGTACTGATGTATGTGTGCTTGCATGGGACACGTGTGTGTTTGGGTGGGTGAGTGTGGATGGTGTGTGTGTGTGTGTGTGTGGTGTGTGTGTGTGGGGGGGGGGGGGGGGGGGGGGGGGGGGGGTGAATAATAGACTTAATAACATCAGCCACCCCTTTCATGATTCAACTGCATACACACTGGTAACAGAATCATACCTTGGCACTCCATGAGGTAGGTAGCCAGGTTGATGTCTTGCTTATTGGATTGGGAATGAAGTCCATGGCACCACACTGTTTTTCTCTTCAGTTACGAGCAGCTGCTTCTAGGTAGCTCCCCTGGCTGGCTAATCAGCCAAACCTAGTGCACCTTGGAGCTGACATAATCAGCTTTCTAACGCTGCTGAATATTTGAGGACACGAAGCTTGCTAGTGTGCCAGAAAGCTGCCGGAACAGGCATTCCAATGCAGCTGCCATATGAGCTGCTACGCGTAGCCTACAATAAACTGTGACCAAATCAATATTTGTCCACTTTCCTGCAGGTGACAATGGGTCGATGCCTGAGCAGTCAAGCATGCCAGTGGCCACGTACTTCATTGGAGGTCATGGTAGGTGGCATCCACGTACACCACACACACACACACACACATGGTATGTGGCATGCACCCTTGAAATATCCGCTTAAAATTAATTAGGGATATTTCCCGGCTTTTATGTAAAATTGTAAAGAAAACAAACAAGTAAATGTGTGAGTTGAACGGCTAGGGGGGGACATACAAAAATACGACATGTGGCGTCGAGCCTTGAGATATCAGCTTTAAAAGAGTTGGGGCTATTTTCTAGAATTGTACAGAAAATAAACAAAATAATGTTTGACAGTTGAATGGCTAGAGGAGGACTTCAAAATTATGGTATGTGGCATGGGGCCATGAGAGATTCGCTTAAAATAGGGCGATGTTTTTAAATTGTCAAGGAAAAAAGCAATACAATGTGTGACAGTTGATCAACTAATCGGGGACATAAAAATCAAAATCATGGTATCAAGCCTTGAGAGATCCGCTGAACATGAAATAGGTATATTTTATAAAATTATGTAATTGTTTTTTTGTGCAAAAAACAAATTGGGCTATTTTGTTAATCTGTTAAGAAAGCTACTGCCCACTAAAAGTTGCTGAGCAAGCAGTTGCTTTCTTTAAAATGTATTAGCGCCTGCTGGTGCAAGGGTTTTAATTCCCTGCTTTTCATTGCAGCTTCTAGGCAGCTCGCTGAGCCAGCCACTGGGCTGCTTTGAACTATTTCAGCACTTCTGGGGAGCTGACTATGACGGCATCTAAGTGCTCGAGGTTGTGCTAGGTTTGGCCGAATAGCCAGTCATGGGAGCTGCCCAGAACCTGCTGCTCGTAGCCAAAAATACAAATACGCTGGCTGGTGTGGATTTTTAGCCACCCTCCTTTTTGACGTACAATTGTGTGACATTTGTACGGCTATAGGGGGCATTTTTTTAGTTGTGAAAGGACTGTCACCCCAGGAGGTGTGTCTCTTGACACAAACCAGCGACACCGAGGATTCAGTTTAAATGGCGTTGCCACTCATACAAAAGAGTAGGCGCACAAATACAAAATAATGAATCATGAATTGTGGTCACAAGGTGGCTCAGGTATTTGTTTAAAAAGCTATAAACGCTGTTCCTGGAGGAGGCCTTAAACCATTAAGCTAGAAAAAAACAGTTTCAGATTTGAAAACAAATCCCTGAGGTTGCTGCATTGAATGAGGAATCATGAATGGTGCTATGCGAATGTGAGATACATGAATGATTAATAAATGATAGATGCAAATGGTGAGATACATGAATGATGAATAAAAGATAGATGACGATTGTGAGACTTGTTGTCATTTATTGAACTGTTCGATTCAGCCTGCCTAGCGCCCCCCGACTGAATACATACTCAATTCATACATACTCCACAATATTGTATTTATGACAAAAAAACAGCTTGCTTGTGTGTAAAATAGCTTGCTTGTACGCTATAGCCATAGTGTTTTGAACATAATTTCCAACTCAATGCATCCAATTCCCAACTTAGTGCATCCAATTGTGTGTGCACCAGGTCCAAGATATGAGACATTCATGGATAGTGCTTGCTTTTGTGTAAAATAGCTTGCTTGTACGTTGGAGCCATAGTGTTTAAAACATAATTTCCAACTCAATGTAACCAATTCCCAGCTCAGTGCATCCAATTGTGTGTGCACCAGGTCCAAGATATGAGACATTCATGGATAGTGCTTGCTTTTGTGTAAATAGCTTCCTTGTACGTTGGAGCACCAACCCTAAACCCTAAACCCTAAACCATAGTGTTTAAAATAGAATTTCCAACTCAATGTTACCAATTCCCAGCTCAGTGCATCCAATTGTGTGTGCACATGGTCCAGGATCCAAGACATAAATGATTAGTGTAAAATAGCTTGCTTGCACGCTATAGCCATGTGATAGTGATTGGAACATAATTTCCAACTCTAGGTATCCAATTACCAACACAATGTATCCAATTCCCAGCGCAGTGCATCCAATTGTGTGTGCACCAGGTCCAGGATCAGAGACATTCATGGATAGTGCTCCCAAGTACACATACCTTGGAAGGTCTGGTGTGGTGAGTTGTGCATTGAGTGATCACAGAACTTTATTTGTTTCATAACCTTGGAAGGTCTGGTGTGGTGAGTCTCTGTGGTGACTTTCCCCATCTGCGGCGTGCGGGAGGGTCCCCTTAACACCACGCCCCTCCAGGCTTTTTTTTTAGCTGTGCATTGAGTGGACACATACTTGTTTTCGTTTCATAACCTTGAAAGGTCTGGTGTTGTAAGGTGCGGTAAGTTGGGCATTGGGTGAACAAAGATTTGTTTCATTTCCTTGGAAGGTCTGGTGTTGTGAGGTGTGGTGAGTTGGGCATTGCGTGAACATTTTTTTCCTTCATATCCTTGGAAGGTCTGGTCTGGTGAGTTGGGCATTGAGTGATCACAGATTTTGTTTTGTTTCAGAACCTTGGATGGTGTGGTGAGTTGGGCATTCAGTAACCACATAGCTTGTTTGATTTCATAACCGCGGAAGGTTTGGTGTGATGACTTGGGCATCGAGTGATCTAAAAGTTTGTTTTGTTTCAGGAAGGGGGGCATCTAGTAGCTCTCAGGCCCCCGATCAGGGTGAAGGGATTTTGTTTTTGCCAAAACTTTGAGACACTCTGGTGAGGTTTTAAATCTAACTCCCTCATTAGAAGTGTGATTTATATCCCAACCCAACCCCAACCCAACTCAACCCAACCCAACCCCAACCTACCCCAACCCAACCCAACCCAACCCAACCCAACCCAACCCAACTTTGATGCTGTTATCCAGATTACCATTAAGGGCCTCACTGTTGCTTACCTGGACGGCACCTACTGCGAGAAATCATACAGCCGACCTGCTGTTGACAACCAGCCAAGCAAGCACTTCTGTGAAGCTGATGTGCAAAAGCTGAAGGATGAGCTGAACAACCTGGAGGGTGACGTGGATATCCTGCTGACATGTGAATGGCCCAAAGCTATTGCTGCTGGTAGGTAGGGTGAAGCGGGTCAGCACTTATTTTCATACACCACCTAAACTCAAACCACTTCAAACCAAGTGCTGACCAGCGAAGTTGAAGTTATCAAGGAGGGATATCATCCCGACATGTGAATGGCCCAAAGCTATTGCTGCATGTGGGTAGGGGGACGTG
Organism: Microglena sp. YARC; assembly: GCA_022414725.1. Taxonomy (NCBI): domain Eukaryota; kingdom Viridiplantae; phylum Chlorophyta; class Chlorophyceae; order Chlamydomonadales; family Chlamydomonadaceae; genus Microglena; species Microglena sp. YARC. The sequence continues at coordinate 53,450,528 of CM039463.1, forward strand.
TGTGGTAGTCTCAGGCGCAGAGGGTCTTAGTAACCAAACAAACCCAACATGGTAGCCATTCTCCAGTCTGTACACATGCATGCAAACGGGAGGGTTCCCTCATTCTCGCATCCTGTGGCAGCTGATTCTAATTTCCGTTTTTTAGGTGAAAGCTGATCAGCGCTTATTTTCATCAACCACCTTAACCACCACCACCTAAACTGCCAAAAACTAAACCACCTAAACCCAAGTGTTGACCAGCTTAGTTGTAGTAATCAAATACTACAAGGACCAGACATCACCCTGCCTTACATCATGTTTTCAACCCAGACGGTATTGGTAATATAAGTGCTGACCATATTTGACGAGTGGCTGAATGGTAGAGCTCGCTGAAATCAGGAAGTGCGGGGTTTGAATCCCTACGAGTGCGCTTTAGTGTTCGCGGTTGCTGCCAACCACCATGGTAGCTTTGTCCAGAATAAGTAGCAGTCCGTTCCCTACTGCCGTAAGACGGGGCTCCCTTGATACCACGCCCCATCAGGCATTATCATTAGTTTTGCTGACCAGCTCCCCCCTGCCCCTCCGGAGTCCCTGCTGCACAGCTACTTAAGTGACATACGCTACACAAGTTGCAGAAGTGCTGGCCAGCTTCTGCTGCACAGTTACCTGAAGGGCTGGATAAGTTACATAAGTGACATGAGTGCTGGCCAGCTCCCCTCTTCCCTGCTCAGGTGCATAAGTGACATGTTACATTAATTGCACAAGTGCTGACAAGCTCCGCCCTACCCTGCAGGTGTCCCTGCTGCACAGTTACCTGAAGGGCTGGATAAGTGACAAAAGTGCTGGCCAGCTAAGTTATGGTCATCAAATACTACAAGAGCCAGTCTCCACCTTGCCTTATATTTATGTTTCCACCCTGACCAGATCTCCCCCTACTCTGCAGGTGTCCCTGCTGCACAGCTACATAAGTGACCTACCATAATAGGGCAGACGGTATTAGTTACATAAGTGCTGGCAGTCTAAGTTTTAGTAATCAAATACTACAAGAACTAGACTTCAGCCTGCCTTACACTCATGTTTTCCACCCAGCCAGTATTGCTTAAATAAGTTCTGACCATATTCCCCCTACGCAGCAGGTGTCCCTGCTGCACAGTCACCTGAAGGGCTGGATAAGTGACATAAGGGACGTAAGTTCTGACCATATTCCCTCTACGCTGTAGGTGTCCCTGCTGCACAGTTACCTGAAGGGCTGGATAAGTGACATAAGGGACATAAGGGCTGGATAAGTTACACAAGTGACATAAGGGACAGAAGTGACATAAGTTACGTATGTACTGACGCGCCCCCCCACCCCCCCACCCCACCCCACCCCACCCTGCTGGTGTCCCTGCTGCACAGTTGCCTGAAGGTCTGGATCCCTCTACGTCTGGTTCAGAGATAGTGTCTCACATTGCAGCTTTAGCTCGCCCTAGGTGCGTGTGTACTTGTGTATGTGCATGTGTATTTGTTTGCTTATTTGTGTGACTTATTGTGCGTGTGCTTGTGTGTGTGCCTGTATTCTGCTCCGCATTCAAAAGAAGTGGGCAATGATGAAATACGTCTGCTTCAGCTCGCCCTAGGTGCTTGTGCGTATGCGTGTGAGTGTTTGTGTGCGTGTGTATTTGTGTGATTTTTTGTGCATGTGTGTGTTAGTATGTTTGTGTGTGTGCCTGTACTCTGCACCGCATTCAAAAAAAGGGCTCTATGATGACACACGCCTGCTTTAGCTTGCCCTAGGTGCATGTGTATGTTTGTGTATGTGTTTATTTGTGTGATATTTTGTGCGTGTCTTTGTATGTTTGTGTGTGTGCCTGTATTCTGCACCACATTCAAAAGAAGTGCTCAACGTTTGCACACGCCTGCTTTAGCTTGCCCGTGCGTGTGTATTTTTGTGCGTGTGTTTGTGCATGCGCGTGTATTTGTGTGATGTTTTGTGCGTGTGTTTGTATGTTTGTGTATGTATTTGTGTACACCTTCCCGACCTCATGCACCCTTCAATGTTACCCCCTTCCATGCCCGACACTTCACATTCAGCCTGTACGACATCGTTGACATTCCGCAAAGAGGTCAATGTTGAGACTAACCTCACATCTCCACACACTAACCACACCACACACACACTCACCACACATCACCTCACACACCACACACCACTCACCACACACCACCCCACACAACACACACAACACACACAACACACATACACCACACACAACACACACAACTCCCCACACCCCCATTGAACCCCTCCAGGTACCACATTTCCTCGGGAGAGCCCGTTCACTTTGTGAGGTTGCCTTACATTAACAGGGACCTAGGTGCTGGCATACGAATCACTCGATTTGTTGGTTTGCCTCCAACAGCGGGTGAGTACACAATCGTTGTTATTGATGATGAAGATAAATAATTTATTTAAGTATTTTTGATAGAGCCCCCTCTTCAAGGGGGTGGGAGCCTCCAGGGTCACCCTGCTATATGTCTGTGTGTGACCGTTTGACCGAGACGAAGGCTGACACGTCAGCCAATAGTCTTGTAACTGACTCGCTTTCGTTGCCACCTGTTGCTCCGTTGCGAACACTCTCCGCCATCTTTTAGCAACACTTGCGACGCTAATAGACCTTGTTCCTTGAAAATATATTCAAATTGTTGTTGTTGATGACATTCAAGAATTTGTATTAGTGTTTTTCCGTGAAATGTATTCAAATTGTTGTTGTTGTTGAAGTTCAAGAATGCCTTGAAGTCTTTTTCCTTGAAAATATATTCGAATTCTTGGTTGCAAGGTGGGAACCAAATTGTTATTTTTGATAAAGTTCAAGAATTTCTTGACATTGTTTTTCTCAAAACTATATTTTGAATGGCTGGTTTGCCTCCAACAGTGGCTGAGTACCCAATCGTTGTTGAGAGCCCGTTCACTTTGTGAGGTTGCCTCACATTAACAGGGACCTAGGCGCTGGCATGCGGATCACTCGAATTGTTGGTCCGCCTCCAACAGCAGATGAGAACACAATCAGTGTTTTTGATGAATAACCAAATTGTTGTTGTTGATGAAGACAAATAATGTATAAAAGGCTTTTCCTGGAAAATATATTCCACTCGTTGGTTTACCTCCAACTGCTAGTCCGTGAATCGGAAAGATCCCCTGGGGGCTATGCTGGCCATAGCCGCCAAGAATACTAAAATTATAAATTAATGAAATAAATTGATCCTTGTCGTTATATGTACGTGAAAGGCCAAGTCTATGCTCAACTTGACTCCAGCCTCTGCCCTAGACCCACAGGTGTTGTTTCAGAAGCCCGAAAGCTGCACGCCCTCTCCCCTAGATGCTATGCTGGTGAATGCCGCCAACAATAATGAAATCATAAATAAATGCAATACATCCATCATTTCCATTACATATGCAGGAAAGGCCAAGTCTATGCACGCGCTCAACCTGACTCATGCATCTGCACTATACCCTGAGGCGTTGTGTCAGAAGCCCAAAGGCTGCACGCCCTCTCACCTAGACACTATTCAAGCGATAGCAGCCAAGAGCAATAAATTAATGGAATTAATTCATCCTTGCTATTATCTATACAGGAAAGGCCAAGTCTATACACGCGCTCAACCTGACTCCAGCCTCTGCTCTAGACCCAGAGGTGTTGTGTCAGAAGCCCGAAGGCTGCACGCCCTCTCCCCTTGATGCTATGCTGGCGATTGCCGCAAACGCAAAGCGTGCACAACAACGAGACCTAGACCTCCCAAACTCTGAAGACTGGAGGTGGCAAGCCCCACCCAATAAGCGCTCTCGGAATGATGGGGGTAGAGGCTCCAGTGTCATTGAACATACTGAAGGGGTCACAAAGGATGCGTCATGCACAGTTATCGCGAGGAACGTGGCCTTCGCTGCATCGGAATCTGATATTGAGCACTTCTTCTCACAAGCAGGCCACGTGAGTAGCTCTCACTACTGTAACTATAATGCAGCACCAATAGCGATACAACTTGGCAGTGGGCCCTCTCACCAGGGGTAGATGCTCCAGTGTCATGAAGCATACAGAAGGGGTCACAAAGGTCATGCACAGTCATTCCTAAAAACGTGTCCAGAAACCCACGACAAACACACCACCACCACCAGAACCCCAGCACAACCACACCACCACAAATCACACATCACCAAGGACGCGTCATGCACAGTTATCGCTGGGAACGTGGCCTTCACTGCATCGAAATCTGTTATTGAGCACTTCTTTTCACAAGCAGGCCATGTGAGTAGCACCCACTACTGTTACTCTAATACAGTTCCAATAGCGATAGGAATTTCACCACCAGGGGGTAGAGGCTCCAGTGTCATCCAGCACTTCTGTTCACAAGCAGGTCACGTGAGTATATCTCACCACTGTTACTACAAAGCAGTACCAATAGAGATAGGACTTTCAACACCATGGGTAGAGGGTCCAGTGTCACTGAGGACTTTTTTCACAAGCAGGCCGCATGAGTAGCTCTCATCACTCTTGCTCTAATGCTGAACCAATAGCGATACAACTTTCACCACCAGGGGTAGAGGCTCCAGTTCCATTAAGCATAGAGAAGGGGTCACAGAAGTCATGCACAGTCATGGCTAGGAATGTGGCCAGATCCCCACCACAAACACACCACCACACCGACACAACCACCACCAGAACCCCAGCGCAAACACACCACCACAAATCGCAAAGGACACTTCATGCACAGTCATAGCTATGAACGTGGCCAGAACCCAACACAACCACAACACACCTCCACCACCACACCACCACACCACCACCACATATGCCACCACCAACATAACGCCACCCCATTCCCAGGTTATTGACATCTTCAGAGGAGCAAGAGATGATGGTGAAACCAACTCTACGCCACAAGTAACACACCACCACCAGAACCCCACCACAACCACAACTCCACCACCACATATACCACCACCAAGACCACAAGACAACACCATTCTTAGGTGGTTGACATCTTCAGGGGGGCAAGAGATGGTAAAACCAACCCATGGATCAGCGTCAACCACACACCACCACAACCTCAACCCCACCACACAACCACCACACAACCACCAGATCCCCACCACAACCACAACACCATTCTTAGGTGGTTGACATCTTCAGGGGGGCAAGTGATGACGGGAAAACCAACTCATGGATCAGCGTCAACCACAAACCCACCACAACCACAAACCCACCACAACCACAAACCCACCACAACCACAAACCCACCACAACCACAAACCCACCACAACCACAAGCCCACCACAACCACAAACCCACCACAACCACAAACCCACCACAACCACAAACCCACCACAACCACAAACCCACCACACAACCACCACACAATCATCACACAACCACCACCACAACCACACACCATTCTTAGGTGGTTGACATCTCAAGTGGAGCAAAAGATGACTGCAAAAACAACTACACACCACAAGCACATCACCTCACCACCACCACCACCACAACCCCACACCGTGTTGTTTTTCCAACGCAATGAAAAGTACTGATATTGTTTGTACTCTCTGCTCACCTGTGCTCGTGCTGCTCATTCTTAGGTGGTTGGCATCTTCAGGGGAGCAAGAGATGACGGGGAAACCAACGAATAGATCAGCGTCAACCACACACCACCAAAACCTCAACCCCTCCACACCACCACCACACATCCACCGCCAAAAGACTACCACCAAAGACCACCACCACACAACCACCAAATCCCCTCCAAAACCACTACCCCATGCTTAGGTGGTTGACAACTTCAAGGGATCAAGTAGGTGGGAAATCCAATTCGTGGATCAGCATCCACCACACACCACCACAACCATAAACCTACCACACAAACACCGCCACGACCACAAGAGATGACAGGAAAAGCAACTATACACAAATGCACCACACCACCACCAGAACCCCACCATACAACCACAACCCCACACCATGCTTAGGTGGTTGACATCTTCAGGGGATCAAGAGATGACGGTAAAACCAACTCGTGGATCAGCGTCAACCACAGACCACCACAACCACACCACACAATCACCACACAACCACCAAACAATTACCACAACCACACACCATGCTTAGGTGGTTGACATCTTCAGGGGATCAAGAGATGACGGTAAAACCAACTCGTGGATCAGCGTCCAGTTTAAGGATCGGGAATCTGCAGAGAAGGCTGTGCAACTAACTGGCGGGGATCTAATGGGCCGTGAGGTCAACGTAGAGCTGTCGCATGGAGGTGGGAGTGGTGGTGGTGTGGTAGTGGTTCTGGTGGTGGTGGTGTGGCGCCCAGTTTAAGGGTCGGGGATCTGCAGAGAAGGCTGTGCAACTAACTGGCGGGGATCTAATGGGCCGTGAGGTCAACGTAGAGCTGTCGCATGGAGGTGGGAGTAGTGATGATTGTGATGGGGTGGTGGTTCTGGTGGTGGTGGTGTGGAGCTGGTTGTGTTGGGGTTCTGGTGGTGGTGTGGTGGTTGTGTTGGGGTTCTGGTGGTTGTGTTGGGGTTCTAGTTTTGGTGTGGGGTGCAGAGAAGGCCGTGCAGCTGTCTGGCGGAGGTCTAATGGGCCGTGAGGTCGAGAGTGGGGTGGGGTTCTAGTTGTCTTGGGGTTCTGGTGGTGGTGTGGTGGTAGTGGGGTTTTGGTGGTGGTGGTGTGGTGGTCGTGGGGTTCTTCCGCGAGGTCAACGTAATCTGTTGCGTGGAGGTGAGAGTGGTGGTGATTGTGGTGGTGGTGTGGTGGTTGTGATAGGGTGGTGGTGTTGGGATTATGGTGGAGGTTGGTTGGGGTTCTGGTGGTGGTGGTGTGGTGGTGTGGGGTCAACGTAGAGCTGACGCATGGAGATGTAAGTGGTGATGATTGTGATGGGGTAGTGGTGTGGTGGCTCTGGTTGTGGTGTGGTGATTGTAATCGGTTGGTGGTTCCGGAGGTGGTAGGTTGTGTCGTGAGGTAAACGTAGAGCTGTCACATGGAGGTGAGAGCGGTGGTGTGATGGGGTGGTGGTTCTGGTGGTGGTGGTGGTGGTGGTGGTGTGTGTGTGTGGGGGGGGGTCAGGTGGTGGCTGTTATGGGTCTGTTGTGTGGGGTCAACATAGAGCTGGTACATGAAGTTGATAGTGGTGGTGGTGGTGGAGGTCTGGTGGGGGTGGGGGGTTAACGTAGAGCTGTTACATGGAGGTGAGCGTGGTGGTGGTGGTTCTGGAGGTGGAGGGTGTGTGAAGGTAATGCGGTTCTGGTGGTGATGGGTATGTGGTATGGTGTGCGGTCAATTTAGAGCTGTTACATGGAGGTGCGCACTATTTTAGGGGAGGGGGGGGGGGGGGGGGGGGGGGGGGGCTGCACATAGCAGCTTCTAGGCAGCTCCTTTTCCCTGTCCTTAGGCCTTACCAGAAACATACAACGGACAACATGGTCGCCCTGGGGGCCCCGCCTCTGGAAGGGGGGCTCTGATAAAAATAGTGCTCCTGTGGGAAGAACTCCAGCGTGCCTCCCCCACAACACACACACACACTTCCCCCCCCTCCCACTCACACACACCACACACCACCACCACACACACACCACTACCCACACCCAACAACAACAACCAACCACGCACCAACCACACACCACACACACTAAACCCAAACAGGTGGTGGGCGCCAAGGGAGACACAACCTGCAGCGGGAAGAACTCCAGCGTGCGTCCTCTCACACACACACACACACATACCACTACCCCCCACACACCACACTCCACACTCCACACGCACACACACACCACTACCCCCACCACTATCCCCACCACCACCAACCACCCTACACCCAAACAGGTGGTGGGCGAGTAGGTAGACCGGACGCTCCTATGGGACAAGCTGTGGAGAACTGCTGGTTCTGCTTGGGCAGTCAAGCCGCAGATGTGGGACTGGTGGCATCTGTGGGCGAAGAAGCATACATCGCTGTTGACAAGGTTGGCATGTGTGCACATATAATTGTTAGCACCAAGATTCCTAAGCACGCACATTTGTTAGCTCATATAATTGTTAGCACCAAGATTCCTAAGCACGCACATTTGTTAGCTCATATATTTGTTAGCACCAAGATTCCTAAGCACGCATATTTGTTAGCACACACATTATTGTCTCGTGCAAGTTTCACTTATTTGGATGAATCATTGAATTAAATGTTCACTGTAGTACAAAGTGTGCACATGTATTCATTAACACAAACAGTTGTTAGCGCATATATATTTGTTTGCGCATACATACTTGTTAGCACATACCAGGCAATAGATGTGGGACTGGTGGCATCTGTGGGCTAAGAAGCATATATCAACACGGTGGACAAGGTTGCCGTGTCTGCGCATATATCTTCTAGCACATCAAATTTGAAGAGGAAAAAACTTCCAGGTTTGAAAAAAACATCCCTGCTGCATTCGATAGCTTTTCTTGCCAGCTACCAGCAACTTCTAGGCAGCTCCCCATAGCTTTTCTTGTCAGCTACCAGCAACTTCTAGGCAGCTCCCCATAGCTTTTCTTGTCAGCTACCAGCAGTTTCTAGGCAGCTCCCCATAGCTTTTCTTGTCAGCTACCAGCGATTTCTAGGCAGCTCCCCACAGCTTTTATTGTCAGCTACCAGCAGTTTCTAGGCAGCTCCCTATAGCTTTTCTTGTCAGCTACCAGCAGTTTCTAGGCAGCTCCCCATAGCTTTTCTTGTCAGATACCAGCAGTTTCTAGGCAGCTCCCCATACCTTTTCTTGGCAGCTACCAGCAGCTTCTAGGCACCTCCCCATACTTTTGCTTGGCAGCTACCAGCTACACACACACACACTATATGCAGGGTGCCGACAACAAATATATCCTTACCTCCACACACCCAACCCAACCCACACACCCCGCCCCCGCCCCCGCCCCGCCCACCCCCAACACACACACACACACCCTTTGCAGGGTGCCATCAACAAATGTATTCTAACGTCCACACACCCAACCCAACCCAAACCCACCAACCCCTTACCCCCCCCCCCCCCCCCCCCCGCCCACTCCTTACACACACCACACCATTTGCAGGGTGCCAATCAACAAATGTATTCTAACGTCCACACACCCAACCCAACCACAACCCACCAACCCCTTACCCACCCCCCCCCCCCCCCGCCCATCCTTACACACACACACACCATTTGCAAGGTGCCATCAACAAATGTATTCTTACGTCCACACACCCAACCCAACCCAACCCACCAACCCCTTACCCACCCCCGCCCATCCCTTACACACAACACACCAAATTGCAGGGTGCCATCAACAAATGTATTCTCACCTCAAACACACTGCCCAACCCAACCCAACCCCCCCTTACCCCCTCCTGCCCACCCCTGACACACACACACACACACCATTTGCAGGATGCCATGAACGCTAGCCATGTCCTGGTGGTGCCCATATAACACTACCCGACCCATGTATGCTTACATCCATACACCCAACCCAATCCACTTACCCCTCACCCCATACACACACACACAACCCATTCCCCCACCCCATTACCCCCCACCCCACCCCACCCCATCCACCCACCCCCTGCACACTCACACACTCCAACTGCAGGGTGCCATCAACGCTAGCCATGTTCTGGTAATCCCCATAGAGCACTACCCAACTCGTGCATTCTTACCTCGTCCATTTGCAGGATGCCATCAAGAAATGTATTATTAACTCCACACACACAACCTAACCCAACGCATCTACCCCCCGCCCATCCCCTACACATACACACACACACACACAACCTAACCCACCCACCCCCAGCCCACCCCCTACACACACACACAACCCAACCCATCACCCCCCCCGCTCACCCCCTATACACTCACACACACCAATTGCAGGGTGCCATCAACGATAGCCATGTTCTGGTGGTCCCCATAGAGCACTACCCGAGCAGTGCGGCTCTTAAACCCGAGACATTCATTGAGGTGAGTACTGTTTGTTTTCTGTTTGTTTTCTGGTGGTCATTGAGGTGAGTACTGTTTGTTTTCTGTTTGTTTTCTGGTGGTCATTGAGGTGAGTACTGTTTGTTTTCTGGTGGTCCCCATAGAGCACTACCCGAGCAGTGCAGCTCTTAAACCCGAGACATTCATTGAGGTGAGTACTGTTTGTTTGCTGAAGGCGACATACTCGATGTACCTTATTCATATACATTACTATCGCTCCCTATACCTTATTACGCTGCATATACCTTATAACCGCTTCCTACACCTTCTACTTTATACCTTATCCCTACACCTTATTCCTATACCGTATACTGTATTACGCTTCATATACATTATTACCGCTTCCTTATTCCTATAACTCATTACCTTATTCCTATAACTCATTACCTTATTCCTATACCTTCAACCACATCCTCCTGATACGGCTTCCTCCTGCAGGTTGAAAAACACTTGTCTGCGCTGCACTCATGCTATGCTTCACAAGGCCGGGAGCTCATTGCACTTGATCAAATGCTACAGGTTGACACATATGTATCTGCGCTGCGCTCATGCAACCTCTTCCTCATGCACGTCACCAATTCCTATACCTTGTTCATATAACTGATGCCTTATTCCGCTTCGTATACCTTATTCCCGACCTTGACAAATACTGCAGGTTGAAAAATACCTGTCTGAGTTGCGCTCATGCTATGCTTCCCAAGGCTGGAAGCTCATTGCACTTGATCAAATGCTGCAGGTTGAAACCTACCTATATGCGCTGCGCTCATGCAACCTCTTCCTCATGCACGTCACCGCTTCATATTCCTTGTTCATATAACTGATGCTTCATGCCGCTTCATATACCTGATTCATGTACCTTGAAAAATACTGCAGGTCGAAAAATACCTATCTGCGCTGCGCCCAAGCTCTGCTTCCTCGTGCACTTCACCGCTTCCTATACCTTCTTCATAAACCTTATTCCACTTCCTCCTATACGCACTGCGCTCATGCAACCTCTTCCTCATGCACGTTACCGCTTCATATACCTTGTTCCTTTACCTTGACAAATACTGCAGGTTGAAAAATACTTGTCTGCGTTGCGCTCATGCTATGCTTCCCAAGGCCGTGAGCTCATTGCCTTTGAGCGATTCCTCGCACTGCGCAAGTCAGGAGGCAACCACTGCCACATCAATGTCATTGGTGTGCCTAAAGCAGCTGCAGACAGGGCTAAGGAGGTCAGTCACTACATTCATGTTTCTCTCTAATAGTGTGGTAAAAAGGTACAGGGTATAGGAATCAGGTATAGGAAGCGGTAGTAAGGTATAGGAAGCGGTGATAAGGTACAAGGTATAGGAGTCAGGAACAAATCCCTGTCACATCAATGTGATTGGCGTGCCTAAAGCAACCGCTGACAGGGCTAAGGAGGTCAGTCACTTTATAAATGTATCTCTGTGATGGCTTGGTAACTATGATGGCGTGGTAACTATGATGGCGTGGCAACTATGATGGCGTGGCAACTATGATGGTGTGGTAACTATGATGGCGTGGTAACTATGATGGCGTGGTAACAAAGGTATAAGGTATATGAAGCGGTGATAAAGTATAAGGTATAGGAAGCGGTAATATGGTATAGGAGTCAGGGGGCAACCACTGTCACATCAATGTGATTTGAGTGCCTAAAGCAGCTGCAGACAGGGCCAAGGAGGTCAGTCACCATATCCATGTATCTCTCTGATGAAGTGGTAACTACGGTATAGGAAGCAGTGATAAGGTATAGGAGTCAGGCATATGAAGTGGTAATACGGTATAACAGTGAGGAGGCAACCACTGCCACATCAATGTCATTGGAGGGCCTGAAGCAGCCGCTGACAGGGCCAAGGAGGTCAGTAACTATGTTCATGTATATCCGAGGGGGGGGCAAGAAAAAAGCTGCCGTACCGCACCTTCGCTTTGGATAGAGCCTATCCTCAAACTATATAAATAAAAATAAAGGTTTTTTTTTTGAGCCAAAAAAAAGTTGTACAAAAGTTAGAGGGGTCCAAAGTTTATTTCAACCAAAGCGGCCCAAATCTTAACTTCGCGATAAATCACGTTTGGGTAACCCCATGAAAGATGTAAGAGCATAACTGAAATGGGCTTTAAAAGATCTTTCGAATGACCCCCATTTTAGGGGGGGTAGGGTGAGGTAATTGGGTTTTAGGAGGGGGGGGGGGGGGGGGGGGGTAAAAAAACTTGTAGCCAACTTTATTTTCCCCCTATTTTTGTATGAAACGTCCACAATTCCAACTCCCATCTGAATCGGACACCATATCGAAGGTGCGGTCCAAAATCTGTCTTTCTGCCCCCCCCCCCTGTGTATATCTATGATGAAGTGGTGATAAGGTATAGGGTATAGAAATCAGGTATATAAAGCGTTAGTAAGGTATAGGAAGCGGTGATAAGGTACAAGGTATAGGAGTCAGGGACAAACCACTGTAACATCAATGTCATTGGTGTGCCTAAAACAACTGCTGACGGGGCAAACGAGGTCAGTCGCTCTATTAGTGTATCTCTCTAATAGTGCGGTAATAAGGTAAAGGTAGCGGTGGTCAGGTTTAGGAATCAGGTATAGGAAGCGTTGATAAGGTATAAGGTATAAAAGGGCGAAAATAGAGTATAGGAGTCAGGAGGCAACCACTTCCGCATCAATGTGATTGGGGTGCCTAGAGCAGCTGCTGACAGGGCTAGGGAGGTCAGTCTCTTTATTCGTATATCTCTCTGATGGAGTGGTAATAAGGGTTCGGAATCAGGAGGCAGCCACTGTCACATCATTTGTCGGGCAAAGGAGGTCAGTCACTATATTTGTGTATCTCTCTGATGGAGTGGTAATAAGGTGCAAGGTATAGGAGTCAGGAGGAAGCCACTGTCACATCGATGTCGTTGGTGTGCCTAGATCAGCCGCTGACAGGGCTAAGGAGGACAGTCACTCTGTTTGTGTATCTCTCCTATGGAATGGTAATAAAGGTATAGGGAGTGATAATCAGGTATAGGAATCAGGAGGCAGCCACTGCTGCGTCTATGTGATTGGAGACCCTAGAGCAACCGCTGACGGGGCAAAGGAGGTCAGTCACTCTATTCATGTATATCTCTAATAGTGTGGTAATAAGGTATAGGTAGCGGTGATAAGGTTTAGGAATCAGGTATAGGAAGCAGTAATAAGGTATAGGAGTGAGGAGGCAGTCAGTACCACATCAATGTGGTTGGAGTCCCTAGAGCCGCAGCTGACAGGACTAAGGAGGTCTGCCACTATATTCATGTATCTCACCACCACCACCACCACCACCATCACCACCACCATCGATGACAATGTTATGTCATGACTGCAGGAGTTCATGATGGCTGCAGTGGGCCCTCCCCCCCCCCCCCCCTCTTACCGCTTAACGCCCCACCTCCCCCCCTCTCCCACCCACCACCACAACCACCATCACCACCATCGATGAAAATGTAATGTAATGTCATGACTGCAGGAGTTCATGAAGGCTGCAACAGTGCCCCCCCCCCCCCCCCCCCCCCCCCTTCCTCACCCCTTAACGCCTCACCTCACCCCCTCTTTCAGACTCCACCACCACCACCCACCACCACCACCACCACCACCACCATCACCATCAATGACAAAGTAATGTAATGTAATGTCATGTAATGGCTGCAGGAGTTCATGAAGGCTGCAACAGCAGCAGGTTTTGAGATGGCGGAGGTGATGAGTCCCTCTGGTGGTGGCAGCAGCCAGTCCTCCTTGCGAGCGCTGGTGGGAGGAAATGAATACTTCCAAGCAATCCTGCCAGGGGGCCTGCGTCTGGTCAAATCAATCATGAAAGGTGGGTTAGGGTTGGGTGGGGGTTATGGGTGGGTGGGGGTGAGGGTGGGGGGGGGGGGGGGTCTGCGTCTGGTGAAAATCGATCATGAAAGGTGTGACATGTTGAAATGTTGGCCCTGTACTGTCCAATACGCTCACTCCATCTGAATGTGTGTGTACGTGTACAGATGAGGGGCGGCCCATAAACCTTACAGACACACATGTACACTCCAAAACATGACTCACTACATCTAAATGTATTTGATGTAAGTGATGTGGCAGATGAGAGGTGGCCCATGAACCTTGTCAAAAACAGACTCACTCCATCTGAATGTGTGTGCAGATGAGAGGTGGCCCATAAACCTTGTAGACACCCATGTCCACTCAAAATCATGACTCACTCCATCTAAATGTATGTGATGTGTGCAGATGAGAGGTGGGGAAAAAAGGCTTCAGGGACTTGCCCAACCGTGACAGGAAGGGCTAAAAAGAACAAGCATTTATGAACTGAAACCCAAACAAACAAACAAACAAACAGGGGTCCTGTTCCTCCCAAAACATGACTCACTCCATCTGTATGTATGTGTGTGTGTGCAGATGAGAGGTGGCCCATGAACCTTGGCAGAGAGGTCCTTGCCAACCTTGCTGGTGTTCCTGAAAAAGCTGACTGGAAGCTATGCACATGCGCTAGCCCAGAGGCGGAGGAAGAGCGTACCGAGACCTTCAAGCAGATGTTCAAGAAGTACGATGTCATGCAGTAAGCAAGCCTAAACAGGATTGGAAGCTATGCAAGTGCGCTAGCCCAGAGGCGGTGGAAGAGCGTACCAAGACTTTCAAGAAGATGTTCAAGAAGTACGATGTCATGCAGTAAGCGAGGTCAGGCTTGGTTGGTACAGTAGTTCCAGCTTTGAATGAAAGGTCGGGGGGTTGAACCCGTTGCTAGGTTAACAATTGCCGACCTGCCGCCTTGAAAGTGGCCAAGAACTTTCCTACATGCTGTCGCTTGGTAGTCCGAGCTCAGGTGCAGTAGCGGCCTGCAAAAGCAAACCCCTCAGTAGCCATTCCCCTGTGCAAGCATATGGGAAGGCTCCTTCAACTTCGCGCCCCGTGGCAAGGCGTAACAATTTACAATGTCATTTAGTTACAGCAGTCCTTGATATATTTGAGATCGCTACTCGTGTGTGTTTTGAGCGAGCTTCAACTTGGACTTGCTTACATGGCCCCAGCCATCAATTTGGCTGCTCGCCATCTTAGGTAGTAAAAGTAATATTTGTTAACAGGTAAAGCTTTTGGGCGAGGGTTGGTGCCAGGGTGGGGGGCAGGGAGGTGGGGGTGTTGTATGCTCAATGAGCTGGCTGGCTGAAGCTATGTAACAAAGTTCAAGTATGCAGACGCAACGTGGGGAGGGTCCGTTGACCAGAAAGAAGTGTCCGTTGCGTCGCAGGACGCAGGCTGTACAATTGGTTGCGTCTCAGACAGAAGAGCTGGAGTGGGGTTCCTCCTATACCGGTAGCCTGCGTCCTGTGACGCAACGGTCCCTTCCACGTTTCATCTGCGACGGAGGCCGCAGCGCCCTGAACACCCCTGATACATACATACCTAATAACACAAAAACAAAGTGCCGCTGCAGTATTGAGTGGTTGGGATTCCATGGAATAGAGGAGAAGAGTCCAATCTGGAGCTGTCGCAGTTGTTACCAATGGTCTTTGTTATGGTAGGTCGAAGCTGGAGGGGTCATTCGACAGCTGAAGAAGCTTGTTTGGAATATCGTAGCTCAGACAGACGTTTCCATCCATCAATTTCCACCTTTAGATAGTGGGAGGAAGTTATAAATACATCCATATTACGCACCACCTTGTGAAGTTGGTCTCGGATGAGATTATTGGGCATCTCAGGTCTCTCACTCTCATCCCATGTGGAGGACATCCCACTCTGGTACACAGCTAGCATTCTTCCTCCCTGGTGATCCCGAGCTGTCATCTGTAGGGCGCGGATCTGATGACTTGGTGATATAGTACAAGAAAAGATGATTGGAGAATAGGACCTTCTACACTTTGACATGCTCCAACAATATTTGCGTTCTCTAGCCATATTGAGATCGGTAAGGGCAACGTCCTCTGGGCTTGCAGACTTCTGGAATAATATAAGACGAATTGTTACAAGGTGAATTTATGCCCTGACAATTCGGCATCCAACCGTCTGCAGAATATAAGACTCCCCCCCGATCGATTACCATGGAAACAAAACATACCCAAGTCTCAACTCCCATAGTCCCATTCCAGACCGAATATAGACCTGCCCAAGTCTCTACCCCCATACATCCCAGACCGAATATAGACCTGCCCAAGTCTCTACCCCCATCTCAAACCGAATATAGACCTGCCCAAGTCTCTATCCCCGTACATCCCAGACCGAATATAGACCTGCCCAAGTCTCTACCCCCATCCCAGACCGAACATAGACCTGCCCAAGTCTCTACCCCCATCTCAGACCGAATATAGACCTGCCCAAGTCTCTACGCCCATCTCAGACCTAACATAGACCTACCCAAGTCTCTACCCCCATCTCAGACCGAATATAGACCTGCCCAAGTCTCTACCCCCATCCCAGACCGAATATAGACCTGCCCAAGTCTCTACCCCCATACATCCCAGACCGAATGTAGACCTTCCCAAGACTGTACCCCCATACATCCCAGACCGAATATAGACCTGCCCAAGTCTCTACCCCCATACATCCCAGACCGAATATATACCTGCCCAAGTCTCTACCCCCATCCCAGACCGAATATAGACCTGCCCAAGTGTCTACCCCCATACATCCCAGATGAAGAGGAAGAGGAAGTGGCTAGAAACACGCATGGAGAACCTTCATACGAATCTTCGGCATAATCCGAAAAGTTTTTGGAAAGACGTGCGAGAGCCTAACAAGGCCACTACGGCAGATATCACAATTCATGATTGGACTGATTATTTTGCAGACCTCTTTGATGTGCAAGTAAGTATTGATCCAAAACTGGATGCTAGGGACTTTGTCCCTCAAGCTGATGGACCTCAGATAGAGGCCGCACCAACGTGGTTATGTCAAGACTTTACCACCCAAGAGGTGTTTTCTGTTCTCCAATCCCTACGGAAAAACTTTTCCCCCGGGGTAGATGGTATCCCTGCAGAATGGTACAGATTTGCTTCCCATGAGGCCAACTCCCGATTTGTACAAGCTATGACTAACATGTTTAATCTCATCTGGAAGACCTCTTACCCTAGCCAATGGGTTGCAGCTGCCTTGGTACCCGTACCCAAATCCAAAGGCAGTGTTTATGACAAGGACAACTATCGAGGTCTTGCGGTGAGCAACTCCATAGGAAAGATCTTCTCCCTTTGCATGCTACGTAGACTAGATGATTGGTCAGAAGAATTCAACCTCAGAGCCGCTGGCCAATATGGATTTAGAAGTGGTAGGGGTACTGCAGATGCATCATTCATTCTTAACCATATTGTAGATAAATATAGAGAGAAGAAAAAAAAAACTCTTTGTGGCTTTTGTCGATTTCAAGAAGGCTTATGATTGGGTCAACAGAGACTTGCTATGGGATTGCTTAGCAAGGCTAGGAGTCAAAGACCCCTATCTTAGTATTCTTAAGTCCATGTATAATCATGCCGTTTTCCAAGTTCGCCTACATGGGGATATTGGATCCTCCTTTCCATCCCTTGTAGGAGTTAAACAAGGAGACCCCCTATCCCCACTCCTATTCGGTCTGTTCATTGATAGAATTGAATCGTTCCTCCCATCCAAGCTCCCAAATGTAGTGGCTGAGCTTAGGGGAAAGATTCTGCAATTGTTACTTTATGCTGATGACCTAGCTATAATGGCAGAATCCCCGGCAGATATGCAAGCGATGCTTGACTGCCTGAGAGATTTCTGCGAGGCTACTAAGATGGCTGTGAATATAAAGAAAACTGAGATTGTCGTTGTCAACAAGCAATTCTGTGATGAGGCCCGTATGGATCCTGATTACAAATTTGTTTATGATGGAGCACAGCTTTCTACAAAGTTATCTTTTATCTACCTGGGATCCCTCTTTGTGGATGGTGACTCAAGCATTCGTGCAAAAGCTGCTTTTTCTAGGATGCTCACTAAGGCCCAAAAGGCACACCACATGCTCCGTAGGCGATGCCATACTATGGAGATATACAATATTGATATTCTCACCCACCTGTTTGATTCTCTTGTACAACCTATCCTGAATTTTGGCTGTGAGGTGTGGGCTCCTTCTATTCTGAACAACACACTTATCTCAAATGACCATGCTTGTGAGAAATGGCATAGAGGTATACTTCAACAAATGTTGGGTGTTTGCCAATCTACTACATCTAATATTATCATGGAAGAGCTGGGTAGAACCCCGTTGTGTTTTGCTTGGCTTAAACAAGCTTTGCGCTTCTGGAACAAGATCATAGATAAAGAACCTGAGGATCTCATTAGAATGGCTCTTGAGGAATCTTTTGATTCCAACACTGGCTGGGTTATGACTTACGTTGTGCTCTCCACAAGCTAGGATCCAGGAAAAACCTCACCATTTTGGAGGCTGTCGATGTCGAAGGTATTATGTCTGAAGTTTTTGAGTCGTGGAGGTTTAAGTACCCAAGTGACACCAATGCAGTCAGAGACATCCCTGATGAGAGAAGGGTTGGCTTTAAACGCCTCCGATGCCAGAAATGGTTCGCAGCCAACAGCAATGATGAGAATGGCTTGATTCCCTTTACATCTGCCTTACATAAGCAAGATCAGATTCGTTCTGTAGCACAGTTTAGAATGGGTTCCCATTGGCTGAACACAGAAAGAATGAGGGTGGTGGATAGAGCACACATCCCTCGTTCAATGAGACACTGTCAAATGTGTGGGTTCCAAAAACCTGAGGATGAAATGCATATGTTTGAGTGCCCTTTTTATAATGATATTCGCCTTCGCTACCAGAAGCTGTTTACAGATATTTATAGGCATGTCCATGAGGATACCGACTTAACCGTATGGAATGTGGAATTCTGCGATTCCAAATTCAGAACCTTTATGAATGGAAATTGCACTAAGGCTTTCTGGAGCAACCTAGCCGACTATCTTTCTACTTGTAGAAGAGCAAGACAGGGAGCCCTGGACTGCTTAGTGGCACCGTAATTTATTATCCCTTTTTTTCTTCTTGTGACTTCTCATTTGTTAGCTTCTTACCTCCGCCACTGTAAGTGGTTGAGATCTGGGTCCTGCTCTAGGGGGTTTAATACCTACGCCACCAAAACGGTGGTTGGGAGTTTGGTTTGTTTGTCCTCGACACACCCCTGATGTAATGGTTTTTTTTGCTTTGTGTGTGCTTTATCTTTTTGTTTAAAGCACTGAGTCTCATACACCCTCGCGGTGTCAAGTAGACTTTAACATGTAATGTAATGTAATCCCAGACCGAATATAGACCCGCCCAAGTCTCTACCCCCATACATCCCAGACCGAATATAGACCTGCCCAAGTCTCTACCCCCATCCCAGACCGAATATATACCTGCCCAAGTCTCTACCTCCATCCATTTCACCTCCTGGGGTGAAAGTCCTTTCACAACTAAAAAAAAAAACAGACCGAATATAGACCTGCCCAAGTCTCTACCCCCATACATCCCAGCCCGAATATAGACCTGCCCAAGTCTCTACCCCATCCCAGACCGAATATAGACCTTCCCAAGTCTCTACCCCCATCCCAGCCCGAACATAGACCTACCCAAGTTTCTACCAGTTAAAGATAGAGGAATATAGTAGGTGATAGGCTTGGTCAATAGCAGCTCAGAGAGCTGCTTTATATTGGTTTACAGAGTGATAGAAGCCCCTCTCTCGCTTCTATCTGTCTTGCCCGACCTTAGGGTTTAGCGACAAGTCCATTCATGGCAGTACATTCACTTGTACTGCATATTACTCATATAGTATAGCAGTCTCCATCCAGTACATTCACGCGTACTATAGACTACGCACACACGGCAGTCTCAAGATACATATGGCTCAGTTGATTAATCTCAACACTCCCACGCAACTAGCCGATATGTATCAACTGTAAAAGGAAACTCTGTCTCAAAAGAAAGTGCTCAAAGAAAACATTGTCTCAAAAAAATAAGTTCTCATTAATGTCCATATAAATATATAAATATATAAATATAGTAAATAATAATATATATATATCCTCATTTACTACTCCCACGCATCTTAAGTCCATACCAGATGTCCCTCAAACTGGTTGGCTTAAAACCGATGCTCAAGGATTACTTAATTTGCTGGAGTCCAAGCTTGTTCCTCAGGTAAGAGAAAACAGAGAACGTTAGTGCCTTGGTAAACACATCAGCTGTGTTCTCAGATGAAGCCACATAAATGAACTTCAGATCATGGCGAATAGCACGATCTAGCACAAATTGGAAAGCGATGTCAATGTGCTAAGATCTATTGATGGATCCTGGATCCTCAATATGCTTCAGAGTTGCAGTGTTATCTCCAAAGATAGTCATACACTGAAATACAGAGCCACTCATTTCACCATAGAGCTTCCTAAGCCAGAGTCCTGTAGAAGCAGCATTAGCCATAGCAATGTACTCAGCATCATCAGAAGATCTAGCAACAACAGGTTGTCTCTTGCTTTGCCAAGCAACTGAAGTACCATTAGACATGAAGACAAAACCAGAGGTTGACCTCCTGGTAACCGTCTCATCTACAACAGGTAGCTTAGCATTGGCATAGTCACTGTCACTGTAACCAACAACATTCATGAGACCAGAAGAGACATCAGAGCCAAAGCTAAGGCCAAGATCCTGTGTGACGATACAGTACTTCAACAGATGCTTTGCAGACTTAAGATGAGCAAAATGAGGAGTTCTCATGTGCCTGGCCATGATACCTACAGCATAGCTGATGTCTGGTCTAGTGCAGTTGGCCAGGTACAGGAGAGAGCCAATCAAAGAGGCAAAGTCACCAGCATCCTTTTGGCTCAAAGGAGCGCCAGGCTCAGGGTTGTCAGTGCTGATGGGAATAGAGACCTTCTTGTTAGGGTACTCAGAGTCAAAACCAAACTTCTTAGCCATGTCCTTGACGTAGGCTAATTGAGACAAAGTCAGGGTCCTGTTAGCTCTGTCCCTGGTGATAGCCATACCTAGAAAAGATCTAGCTTGTCCTTCATCAGTGGCATCATAAGCATTCAGAATGATGTTGACAGCATCGTGCACATCATCAGCATGACCAGCAAAGAGGATGTCATCAACATAGACAAGGCAGTAAACAAGACCTTTTGCACCTTGTTTGATAACTTGGGCAGGTCTATATTCGGTCTGGGATGGGGGTAGAGACTTGGGCAGGTCTATATTCGGTCTGGGATGGGGGTAGAGACTTGGGCAGGTCTATGTTTGGTCTGGGATGTATGGGGGTAGAGAATTGGGCAGGTCTATATTCGGTCTGAGATGGGGGTAGTGTTGAGATTAATCAACTGAGCCATATGTATCTTGAGACTGCCGTGTGTGCGTAGTCTATAGTACGCGTGAATGTACTGGATGGAGACTGCTATACTATATGAGTAATATGCAGTACAAGTGAATGTACTGCCATGAATGGACTTGTCGCTAAACCCTAAGGTCGGGCAAGACAGATAGAAGCGAGAGAGGGGCTTCTATCGCTCTGTAAACCAATATAAAGCAGCTCTCTGAGCTGCTATTGACCAAGCCTATCACCTACTATATTCCTCTATCTTTAACTGGTTATGGGCCCATACACACGCTGCAACCCCACTGCGCGACTCTGATCCAATAATGAAGGATAAGGAGGGATTTATCCCTTCCGACCAACGTCTCCTTGGCGCCGTAAATGTGGCTGCCTTCCTGCTGATAATCACCGCTACCCTGCTCTCTCTGGGTTATCTGGAATTCGCCAGTCCCCAGCCAGAGGGGCAGACTGCCACTGAAGCCAGGCGGTGGGGGCTCTCTGGCAACACCGATCACTCCAAGGCCTACGGCCATGTCGTCAAGAACATTGCCGACCACTCTCTGATTGAAGAGGCGCTGGAATACCAGAGAACCGGCATTCCCCTTCATCAGTACCTTGACCATCTGCGCGAGCTACAACGCTCTGAGCTGGAAATCTCCACAGACCTGGACGCTCTAAACTGGGAGGAGGCTGACACCATTGAAACCTTCTTCAAGCGAGGCAAACTTCTATACTCGGAGATGAGAAGTGCTCACAGTGGTGCGATGAATGAATACAGTTTTCTGACCCGCATGCTTTCAAAGCTCCCCTCTCACTTCGATACTTCAGCTCACACAATCTCGGGCAGTGGCACCCTTACTGGTGTCCAACTGTCTTTAGAACGCGCGATTCTGTTTTTGAAGCAATCAGAAGTCCATCAGAAACTGTCTGTTAAGCGTAAAGCAGGACATATTTCCACTCCATCGAAATCCGCCCGTACAGGCGATGCTGGCCCATCCGGCAGCGGCATTAACATGACCTCGATTGATCCATCCTCTCTCGCTATGTTTGTTTCTGATGCTGTTCGAAATGAAGTGCAACAGTCTCTACAATCCTTTCGCGCTCGTAATGGCAATAAGGGAGGTAACTCTGGTGGCACCTCAAGTGTTAATCGGGGTGGCTATGGCAATGGAAATCGTGGTGGTTCTGGGAATAGAAATGGGAATCAATCTGGAAATGAAAATCGGGGATATGGTGGAGGACGCGGGAATGGGCGCGGTCGAGGTCGCAGTTCATCAGGCCGCAATTCTTGCAACACCTGGAACGGTTTCACCAAGAGGTGTTTCACTTGCGGTTCAACGGAACATCTGAATTGGCAATGCCCTCACCGAGATGGTGGTGGTGGCTCATCTTTCCCTGCTCCATCCCTCACACCCACTTTGGTCACACCCCATCATCAACCTCACACCAGCACTCTCATCAGTCACATGGCAAACAACATGGATCCAACCAAAGGAATGTGAACTATACTCACTTTCATTGTGACACTCCTCAGCCCTCATCAAATGTCTATAGCACCCCTTATCACCTCATATGTGCTTCTATGCAAAGTGCATTTGTCGGGCTCCATTCCCATGACTATCTTGCAGATTCAGCTGCCACCACCCACATCTCAAATGATCTATCTCACTTTAGTGTTTATATCCCTCTCGATTCAAATCGCACTGATTCCGTCATGACTGGGGCTGGTCCACTTCAAGTGCATGGTTATGGGTGTGTCTCTGTGCAAGATGAGCACGGCACTGGGTATTGCATGGAACATGTCATGTACGTAACCCGCAGCCCCGTATGTCTCTTTTCCACCATCAAGCTAAATCAAGAAGGAGGTGAATTTAGAACCTCCTCCGCTACAGCCACACTCATCACACATGCCAACAAAACCCTCACCACATCCAGACAATACAAAGGCATCTACTTACTATCCCTCTCCCCCATGCATGAGTCTCATGCTCATGTTACACAGGCCACAGCTGGATCATCGAGAGCTGCAGCTGGCACCACTTGGCAGCAGTGCATGCTAGACTTGGCCATGTTGGTATCACCACGCTGCAGAAGATGATCCAGAACAATGTGGTAACGGGCATGGCAGTATTGGGAGATGTGATGGGAAAGTGTATGTCCTGTACCTTGGGGAAATTCAAGAAATCCCCATACCCTTTACAATCTCCTCCTGATGGTCCACTAGACCTCCTGTATTCAGATGTATGTGGCCCTCTGCCATGTGGTCTCAATGGCCACAAGTACTTTGTTACTGTCCGAGATAGGTTCTCAGGCTACTCCATGGTTAAAACCGTACATGAGAAGAAAGAGGCAGCCACATTCATCATTCAGTGCATCGAATCTCTTGAGAGAGGCACCACCTTCACAGTTAAAGCCATTAGGCTTGATAGAGGCGGAGAGTATACCTCTACCTCTCTTCTCTCTTACCTTTCATCTAAAGGCATTATTGCTCAGCATACCGCCACTGAATGTTCTGCAAGCAATGGCACTGCTGAACGGCTTAACCTCACTATCATGGACAGAGTGAGAGCCACGCTTATTGAATCCAATCAACCCAGGCTGTTGTGGCCTTGGATAGTCTCTCATGTAGTTACCGCAATGAACTACGTGCCCTATGCGGCCAGGCCACCACCACCCCCACACGAGGACTTATTTCTCACCAAACCTGACGTTCGCCATTTGAGAACCTTTGGTTGCAAGGTGGTTGCCCACATCCCCTCACAGTCCCAGCCTGACAAACTCTCAGCACGAGGAGCCGAAGGCAGACTTGTGGGCTACGTCCCAGGCAGCACCAGCATGTATCAGGTGATTGAACATAGACCTGCCCAAGTCTCTACCCCCATCCCAGACCTAACATATACCTGCCCAAGTCTCTACCCCCATCCCAGACCGAACATAGACCTGCCCAAGTCTCTACCCCCATCCCAGATCGAACATAGACCTGCCCAAGTCTCTACCCCATCCCAGACCGAACATAGACCTGCCCAAGTCTCTACCCCCATCCCAGACCGAACATAGACCTGCCCAAGTCTCTACCCCCATCCAAGACCGAATATAGACATGTCCAAGTCTCTACTCCGTCATTTTAGCGACTTGTCAAGGCCATTACAGATACAGACTTATAGAGAGAGGGGTACTAGCATTAATATAGAAATAACATATGTGACTATCATACTGTTTTCTTAAGATTGCAATGTTTCTTTGGAAATCAGTATGAGATCAAGGGACTATAACGTGTATTAGCGTTACTTTGTCTATACATAATACATCAAGTCAAATGAACCAATACTGGAGAAGATAGAAAAATGAGCTTATAGTGTGCTCGTTTACGCACCATATATCGCCATACATATGAGCATACAATATTATGTGGTCGAGTGTTGATGAAGCACGAATTCAAGTAGTGAAAATGCCATCATGGCATCACACACACTGCGTCGGCATCGAATGCTATCTCTTAACTACCGTATGCACCAAAATACAGAGAAGTGCACTATAATTTCTCCAATACCTGGCAGATTGATTCGACTGTTTGTCACTGAAAAACTCCTGCTGGGAAATATAAAAACGACCCATGACAGCCGATCCCAAACAACAAGTGGCAACAACAACAAACACACACATCTTATGTGTTCAAGGACGGGATACAATGGGCTGATACCCTTATCATGGAGACACCATAGATTTTCTTTCCACTACGAGCAGCAGCTTTTAGGCAGCCGCTTGATCCAGTCACTGAGCTAGACCCAAATATTTCAGCAGTTCTGGACAGCTAATTGTGTCAGCTTCAAGGTGCACTATATTGCAAATGGTTTGGCTCAAAAGACAATCAGGGGAGCTGCCAAGAAGCTGTTGCTCGTACCTGAAAAGACAAGTCCTATGCAGCGGGAAATTAGCTGGGAATGTTGACTATCGGAATGACAGGTGGCAGCGGAATGGACTAGACCTCAGCCTTTTAGTTACGAAACAGTTAGCTGACGTGTCACGCTTTTACTTTAGGGGGGGGGGGTCAGACGCACCGACGGACACCGGGGTGAATCTGGGGCTCTGGCCCCCCAGGAGGGGGGGGATCCGCCAAAAAAGCCATGGGGGTCACCATATGACCAAGCATGTAAAATAACACAGCACGTACAGCGGCACACTGGTAAAATGGTCGCGACAAGTCCTATGCAGCATCGCAAGCGACACGGAAAATTGGCGGAGTGTGTTGGCAACAGAACGAAAGGTGGCAACGATGGAGCTGACCGAAAGCAGTTAGTTATGAGACAGTTGGTTGATGTGTCAGGCTTCAATTGTTTTGTCGGGTAAACAGAAAAATTAGTAACCCAGGGGGCTCCCGCCCCCCAGAAGGGGGGCTCTGCCAAAAATCAACCGGTTGTGCTCGCTTTTCAAGGTGAGTTGGCCATTGATTTACGGGCTGTTGTTGTTGTTGTTTTTAGGCCACAACAAGGGTCGAATTGTCATGGTTATTTTACTAGTGGCAGTCAGGTTTTGTTCTTGTTGTCAATTATGTAACGTCGAAGAGTCTGTTGCGTCGCACGACGCAACGTGGTGAGGGTCCTTCGACCAGAAGGAAGGGTCCATTGCGTCGCAGGACGCAGGCTATACATTTGGTTGCATCTTAGGCATCAGAGCTGGGGGTCCTCCTGAAGTACCCTGGTGGCAGTCCCTAGCTGACATCTGGGGGAATCCTAGATTGATCCTCGCAGTCACGAGGCCCTAATTCAGGGTACTTCAGGAGGACCCCCAGCTCTGCTGCCTGAGACACAACCAAGTGTATAGCCTGCGTCCTGCGATGCAACGGACCCTTCCTTCTGGTCAAAGGACCCTCCCCACGTTGCGTCCTGCGGCGCAATGGACCCTTCGACATTGCGTCTACGACGGAGGACGCAGCGTCCTGAACAACCCTGGTCTAATTTTCATGTTTTTTTCTAGTGGCAGTCCTTAGCTGACATCTGGGGGAATCCTAGATTCATCTTCACAGACATGACCTACAGGCCACAGCAGTTCTGGATTCTTTCGCAGTGCAGCCATCACGCTGGCGGTACCGTAGTGGGAGTGGCCCTCTGCCCCACCACAGCCTTGGCTGCCACCACAGTGGCCGTCTGCCCCACCACAGCCTTGCCTGCCACCAACAGAGACATCCTGAAGTTCGGATGTGAGCCTTGTCAAATCCGAACTTACAGAGTCCAAGCCTTCCACTAGGCCTTCGCCTCTGTTGATTCTCACCAGCTCCCTCAATTTTGAGAGATCGTACTCAGGACAGGGTGTAGCTGAGCTGGACTTCTTGCTTATGTGATTGCGGATGATCTGCATCTCGTTTAGAACCCTGTGATGGGAAAGTTTCACTTTATTTGGGGGGGGGCCCAAAGAGTGTTTCATTTTTGCTCGTGTGATTGCGGATGATCTTCATCTCATTTAGAGCCCTGCGGTGGGAAGGCTTCAGGTTTGGAGGGCCCCAAACAGTGTTTCATTTGTGCTCATGTCATTGCGGGTGATCTCCATCTCGTTTAGGACCCTGCGTTGGTCAAGTTAAAGACAAGGAAATAAAGTAGATCCCATCATTCTTCGGGGCGAATTAGTGGCAGCAGTGTTTGTGTTGGTAAGCATTCAACGGACAATAAAGTATATCCCAGAACTATCTGCGGCGAATTAGTGGCAGCGGTGTTTGTGTTGGTAAGCATTCAACGGACAATAAAGTAGATCCCAGAACAATTTGCGACAAATTAGTGGCAGCGGTGTCCGACTTCCTGGCGTGAAAAGCAAGGGCAGTTGGCTTGGCATCAAACTGGCCAGGCCTGGGTCGCTGCTTTGTAAACGGTGTCAAAAACATGAAAAATGCATCTGCGGACTTACACATACTAGTCCGCCATCCTCCAAACACCAAACCACGCCAAACCACCCCAAACACCAACCTTCCTGGGTTGAAAAGAAGAGAAGAACGTACCAGTTCACCATGCCTCCATCAAAGGATCCATCTTCCATTTCAACTTCTCCCTCTCATCCAGGCATACAAATCAAACCTCACCGCCCACCCCACCCCAAACACCAACCCACCAAACATCAACCCACCACAAACACCAACACCAAACAGCAACATGTACCACTGCACCATGCCATACTCAAAACACCAAACACCAACACGTACCACTCCATCATCCCATCCCCCAAACAACAAACACCAACAACAACCAACCCCCAACACGTACCAGCCCACCATGCCAGCCTCCATCAAAGGATTCACCATCTTGCGATTCAACTTTTCCCCCCTCATCCAGGCTACACATAACACTTAAGAAAGGAAGCAAGAAATAAAGTACGCTTACCAATCCACCATCCCATCGTCCAAACACCAACCCCAAACAACCCCCAACACGTACCAGTCCACCATGCCAGCCTCCATCAAAGGCTCCATCTTGCGTTTTAACTTCTCCCTCTCATCAAGGCCCGGTACAAATCGGATCTTCTCATGGGTCACTGGGTCGACAAACTTTTTCAACATATTCCCTGTATGTGTGCACATGTTGGTGGTTACTAGTGGCGGTGTGGGTGGTGGGTTGGTGGGTGGTGGTCTCATCCAGGCCAGGATAAAATCGGATGTTTTCATGGTTCACTGGGTCGATGAACTTTTTCAGCATATTCCCTGTATGTGTGCACATGTTGGTGGTTACTAGTGGCGGGTGGTGGGTTGGTGAGTGGTAGTCCCGTCAAGTTCAGGTACAAATCGGATATTTTCATGGCTCACTGGGACGACAAACTTTTTAAATATATTCCTTGTATGTGTACAAATGTTGGTAGTTACTCTTGGTGGGCTACTGGGCTGGTGGGTTGGTGGTTGCTGGTGGTGGGTGGTTGGTAGGTTCGTGGGTGGTGGTCTCATCCAGGCCAGGTACAAATTGGATCTTCTCATGGGTCACTGGCTCGATAACCTTCGTCAACATATTCCCTGTATGTGCACATGTTGGTGGTTGCTAGCGGTGGGTGGGTTGGTGGGTGGTGGTCTCATCCAGGCCAGGTACAAATCAGATATTTGCATGGGTCACTGGGTCAACAAACTTCTTCAATATATTCCCTGTGTGTAGATGTTGGTGGTTGCTGGTGGTGGGTTGATGGGTTGGTGGGTGGTGGTCTCATCCAGGCTAGGTACAAATCGGATATTTTCATGGGTCACAGGGTAAGCAAACTTCTTCAACATATTCTCTGTATATGTGCACATGTTGGTGGTTGCTGGTGGTGGGTGGTTGATATAACTATCCTGAACAAAAAAAGGGGGGTCCAACTCACACATGGGACCCACTGCAGACGGGGCATCCAGGACCATGAGCTGTCCTAGGCGCTCGGGGTAATGGGCTGCACTGAGATCCAAGAAAGCTCGTGCTAGGCCTGGGTTGCAATCACCTAAGCCAAAACCTGTGGGTTGGTTTGGTTTGGTTTGGTTTGGGTTTGGTTTGGGTTTGGGTTTCGGGTTAGGGTTGGGGTTGGGGTTGGGCTGCACTGGGATCCAAGAAAGCTCGTGCCAGTCTTGGGTTGCAATCTCCTAAGCCAAAACCTGTGGGTTGGTTGGTTAGGTTGGTTTGGATTGGTTTGGTTTGGGTTTGGGTTTGGATTTGAGTTTGGTTTGCTTTGGTTTGGTTTGGGTTTGGGTTTGAGTTTGGTTTGGTTTGGTTTGGGTTTGAGTTTGAGTTTAGGGCTGGGGTTTGGGTTAAGGGCTAGGGTTGGGGGTTAGGGCTAGGGTTGGGGTAGGTAATGGGCGGCTCTGAGATCCAAGAAAGCTCGTGCCAGGCCTGGATTGCAATCTCCCAAGCCAAAAACTGCGGCCAGCCATGGTTGGTTGGTTGGTTGGTTGGTTGGTTGGTTGGTTGGTTGGTTGGTTGGTGCCAGGCCTGGATTGCAATCCCCCAAGCCAACACCTGTGACCCAGCATGGTTGGTTGGTTGGTTGGTTGGTCGGTTGGTGAGCGGCCTGGATTGCAATCTCCTGAGCCAAAACCTGTGGCCCAGCATCCATGGTTGGTTGGTTGGTTGGATAATATAATAAAATGTAATGTAATGTAATGTAATGTAATATAATAAATAACTGTAATATAATACAAAACAATATAATATAAATATAATAATATAATGATATAATACAATATAATCAGGAAAATAATATAATATAATCTAATATAATACAAAACAATATAATATAATAATATAATAATATAATACAATATAATCAGGAAAATAATATAATATAATCTAATATAGTATAATATAATATAATACACCGGTAATATAATATAATATAATATAATATAATATAATATAATATAATATAATCCAATCTAATATAATATAATAGGGTCATGTGGCCTCGCCATGGAAGTCATTGATGTACACCCATGACTCCACTCCCTCTGGCATCATCCGCAGCTTTCAGCCGATCTGCCTACCGAACTCACTCAATAAAAAAACATAAAAACTCACACAATCTTTGTGGCCTCACCAAAACAATGTCAGCTTTCAGAGGCACTAGCTAGCTTCAGGTTCGGCCTAAGGGTGGGTGCAAGGAGCTGTCTTGAAGCAGCTAAGTGCAGCCCAAAAAGGAAACAGTGCTCACCATGGAAGTGTAGGTAAGTTTAGCTGAGTGTAGCTAAGTGTAGCCCAAAAAGGAAACAGTGCTCACCATGGAAGTGTAGCTAAGTGTAGCTAAGTGCAGCCCAAAAAGGAAATTGTGCTCACCATGGAAGTTCAGCTAAGTGTAGCTAAGTGCAGCCCAAAAAGGAAACAGTGCTCACCGTGGAAGTCATTGAGCCACACCCATGTCTCCACTCCCTCAGGCATCATCCGTATGGCACGCTCAAACTCAACCATCATGTGCTCAACGGTCCCAGTGACAGCCTTGCTGTCCATCATACCGAAGCATGAGTAGAAGACGGGTCGGCCAATGCGATCCTCCCCCACCAGATGCATGTAATGGGAGTGAGGATCCTTAGCACATGCACTGCACTGGATGCGGTCGGGCTTGGTCTCTGCTCGCCACCTGTATTTGTATGTAGGTAGGTAGGTATGTAACAGTCTAGTCTCCAGGATGCATCACTCATTTTTCTGAGGCTTGCGTAGCACTGCTCACCGTGTTTTGTTCTGCCTATTCAAATGAATGTTACAGTCTAGGATTAGGCCCAATAGGCTGAAGGTACTTGCCAAGGTACTTGCCCAATCGTGACAGGAAGGGCTAAAAAGAAAAAGCAATGATGAAATGAACCCCAAACAATCGTTTTACCAACAGGCACCCGGAGTTTGTGCTACGCCGATCATTTAATTCTACAATTATAATTAAATCGTCATCCCACCTGCTTGCTACATGTTCAGAGATACCAATAAAGTCATATTCAACCTTCATGTATGTATTTTACAGTCCAGGGGTAGCCAATAGGCTAGAGGGACTTGCGCAACATTAAAAACAGGAAAGGCAGTTTAAAACACAAGCGCTAGCGAACTGAACCCCAACAAATTGTTAACGACCTGGTTCCAGAGTTCGTGCTATGCAGATACTTCAACATTATTACATTAACATTCATTTATAATGTGAATTGTACAATATGTGCCAACAATCTGCCACGTCCTATGCAATTGTGTGCATCCTTCAGGACATACAGTGAGAGGGGACTTTCCCTCAGCAGCCTGGAAGTCGTGCAATGCAGATAATTTAATATTGGCATTCATGAATAGTGTGAATTGTGCAATCTGTGCCAATGCTTTGCCACTTCCTAAAGAGTTGTGTCCTTCCTTCAGGACATACAGAGAGAGGGGACTTTCCCTCAGCAGCCTGCACATAAATGTTAATAAATGCAAATGAATATTAATGAATGTTAATGAAAGCACATGATTGTAAATGAGTGGTAATGAATGCAAATGAATGCACATGAATGATAATGAATGCAAATGAATGTAAATCAATGCACGATATTATACAGCACACAAATCTCTGGTATGAGAGAGGTCTCAGGGTTGCAATCACACTCTGATATCAGCAACAACATAAACGCCTGGAGGGGTATGGTGTTAAGGGGAGCTTTCAGGGCTGCAATCGCACTCCAACGGCACACTCTGATAGCAGCAGCACACAAACAAACGCCTGGAGGGGCGTGGTATTAAGGGGAGCTTTCAGGGCTGCAAATGCACTCAAACTGCACACTCTGATATCAGCAGCACACAAACAAATGCCTGGAGGGGCATGGTGTTCAGGGGAGCTTTCAGGGCTGCAATCGCATTCTAAGCACACTCTTATATCAGCAGCACACAAACAACGCCTGGAGGGGCGTGGTGTTAAGGGGAGCAGTCAGGGCTGCAAACGCACTCTTAAGCACACTCCTACATATACAATGGCCAAACCACCAGGAATAACATGATCCTACACATACAGCACATTAATATATATATGAAAGGAGAGAGCTTTCAGGGCTGAAATCAAACTCTGATATCAGCCGCAACAAAACGCCTGGAGGGGCGTGGTGTTAAGGGGAGCTGTCAGGGCTGCAATTGCACTCTAAGCACACTCTAAGCACACTCCTACATATACAATGGCTTAACCACCAGGAATAATATTATCCTACATACTGGTATACAGCACACCAGTATATACCTCTGATAGGAGAGAGCTTTCAGGGCTGCAATAACACTCTGATACCAGCAGCCATTAGTTTGAAATCAGCAGTGTGGCTCCAATGACTATTAGCTTAGCAGGAAATCCAAAAATACTTATCTTCGCTGTGCTGCCTCCTGCAGGTTGAAAATATCAGCAGCAATTATTTCGAAACCTGATAGAAAATGCTCTGTTGAACTTCAGTCTGGATGCAGGACTAGCAGCAATGGAGTGGACATTTGGACAGGAATACTGACACTGTCTGGCACCTTCTACTCGACTACTCCCACCCTTCTCCCAACCTACTCATTACTCCCACGCCCTACTCCCACACGCTAGGCCCCACTGCACACTTCTCCCACCCTACTCCCACCCTCCCACTAGACTACCCCCACCCTTCTCAAGGCCAGGCCACCCAACCTCAACGAAGCAGATGACATCTGACCTCATCCCACCTTGCTGTTGCTATCAACCTCTTGATGGTCAGCTTTGTGTTTCCCCCAGTGGCCCTGTAGAACCTTGCGATGGTGGGGTCATCAACCCCATCGCACAGCTCGTCGCCGAGTTGGTCCCACAGCTCAGCCCGTATGCCAGCGCGAACGTCGGAGTTCATCGAGCTTTTCTCCTTATGGACACTTCGTATGGCTAAAGGGGTAGCGATCAGTACTGCATTGTCAGGCAACGCTCAGGACTGCAGTGCCTGGCAGCGTTCTGAAGGCAATGCCACCTGAGAGCTCTGTTGGCACCGAGGGAGGCCTCCCGGGAGGGTTATTGGAGCACACTGTTCCGTAGTTTGTCTTAATATGACTCACCTTCCCGCGCCCGCGTCATATACTCATTGAGTCATAGGGCACCGCTATACCAGGTGAGGGCGCTACACTACGATATCGTTGTCGTCAGCAAGGCGGCCCCCCGCTCCCCTCGCCAGGAGGGGTCTGGGGGGGGCGGGGGGTCCGCGGCGCAGGACTTGGGCGAATTCCGTTGACTTGATGCTTCAGCGAATGTTCAAGAGATTATAAGAGAGCAGGTGGTGGGGTTGGTGCGATTACTGCGCTAGGGTTGCTTTGGTATGGATGTGGTATACGAATACCTTAAACGTGTGCCTTTGTAACTGGGCGCCAAGGGACTTATCTGTAGATGATAACGTCAGTTAAATGGTAGTGTGTAGGTACCCGTGGTCAAGTACCTCTACCGCCCAGCACGATCTTAACCTTAACCCTACATGCCGGATGCAGGACAGCAGGAGGTTACTGCCAGCCGGTCAAGGTCGTTCGAGTAATTGGCATAGAGAGAGACTCCCCTATCGACGGGAAGTCGTCTCCACCACGAGGTGTCTCCATGTGGGGATCGTTAATTCGTTATCCACTACAATTCCCCCTTCTCTAGTCCTAGCCTTCCCCTGAAGCCATTTTTCGGATGAGAAACTCACCAAGGTTTGCCGACTTACAGTTGCATAATCCCTGTCAGTTAGGGGTTTAAACCGGTTTCGGGTTTGGGTCGTTTGCATCTATCTCGCTCAGGTCGTACCCGTGAGGTGTGTTGTCTCCAATACAAATTGATTTGGTCTGCACACGTAGGCAGAAACTCTGTCTCAAGTTCCCAAGATTGAACATGGTCAAAGTGTAGCCGCTGCGCGTAGTAACACACGGCATTAGACTGGATCTCGTGATCAACATTGCTAATCTCGTACACAGGTTCACTGGTTGTGCGTCAGGATTTGTTAGAACAAAAACAGTCCCATCGGAAAAGTGTTCTTAGACAAGAGATACGTGAAAAGTCAGATAAATCTTCCATCCTTCGAAGAGTAAAGGAGCTCAAAAACATAAACGTCAACATGTGGTAGAATTATACTTTACTCGAATTGAGTCAGAAGTTCAGAACCCTTGTTAGTAGAATAATTGGTGGCTTACACATTAACCCACAACGATTTTTTTGGCAGCGCACAACGCAACTCCCCAGGCCTACTATCAAATAGAGACCTTCAAAAGGGTCTCCGCAAAACGAAACAGCAATTAAATTGTTTCGAAGTCATCGTCACAGCAGTAAACAAAGATGATGCCAAATTCACTGTTACACTCAACGCAGCACGATCAAACACGGAACGCCAAACGAAACACGAAAAAATATTCTCTGGATGTGAGTCAGACTTTTTTATCTCACCTGCAGATTAAATTTCAGACTTTAGGGATGATACCCCGTTCGTATACCCCCTCACGGAGTCGACACCCCCACGATTATCTAGAGGGCACAGGGGTGGGGGCAAGAAGGGAGAGGGATGAGTGTCGGGTTGTGTGAGGTAAAGAGAGATGGTAGGAGGGGTAGGTGGAAGGGGTTTTTGGGGAGTGTATGTGGGGTGTGTGCGTGTGGCTGTGGGCTTGGAAGGTGGCCGTGCAAACCATATTGAATTAGGTATTAATTGTGTAAATCAAAGAGGGAAGAGTCGTCATCATTTTCTGCGTCCTCGTTGTCAAGTCCGAGGGCTGCCATTGCCTCGTAGAAGTGAAGAATAATCTCCTCACTGGCAGTGATAGGGGCGGCAGGGTGGCAGGTAGTCAAGGTCCATAAAGAGAACAGGCAGAGTGGGCTGGCAGATATTTAAGCTCCAGTAACAAACTAGCTGGTAAGGTCAGAAGATCTCATGCGATCATGCATTAAAACATGATGATTGACCTTCTCACCCTTGGTTCCTACTTTCTAGCACCCTTCATGGGCGGTTTGAGCAGGTCTGAGCATGCGGGCAGGAAGATATTTGAAAACGAGGAGCGATTCGACTAATGAGCGAAGACGTGTAGAAAGAAAGAAAGATAAACGCCTAGTCGGACTACTGCGCCCATTGTGTAGCTCGAACACTTCCAAGCAGGGGGGGGGGGAGGGGGGGGGGCAGCCCTCCTCAGTTTTTTAGGCGTGGGGGGAGTGAACTTTTTTTTCTACTCCTGTTATTATTATTACTATCATACTATTATTATTATTATTATTATTATTACTTTTTTTTTTTATTATTACCGTACTACTAATACTACTACTACTAATAATAATAATAAAATAAATCATTGTTATTACTACGAAACCTGCGTCTGCAACGCAACGAACCCTACCCATATTGCGTCCTGCGATGCAGGACGCTGCGTCCTGCACAGCCCTGGTGAGCTGCAGCTGGGAGCTGCCCTCCCGTCACTGCTGGCGTGAACAACATGCAGTTAACCGAGTGCGCCTGCTGAAGGCAACAGCCTCTCGTTTCACCACTTAAAAACAAGGTGCTACCAGATGTAATACTCGAGGTAGACCGCCTAGGCTTCTACACCGAGCTAGAGAGCCCTTCCAGGGAACTTCAAAACGCGCCTGGGAGCGTGCAATCACGCTGGGTTAGGGGGGGCGACAGCGTGATTAATGCTCCCTTTTCAAGGAGACATTTTTCTGAGGCAAAAAATGCTATTTTGAGGCCCCAAACGCTCTGTTGTCAAGGCTGGCGTGATTAACGCTTCTGATTTTTGGCCAATCATTGGCTTCATTGAATGAAGTACCCCGAGCCCTTCCCTGTAGGGATGGGTCATGGCTTGATAAACGTTCAAAGGCACGGGTGACAGGCTTTGGATAGACGGGTCACCAATACATCCTAAGGTTACGTCTACTAGATTCACGAAACGTTGCTCAAGCCCGCCCTCCACTATCTGAAAAGATACTATTGGTACAGGTCAGAATACTACATTTTGTCAAGTTGGTCAGCGCTTAAAGCGCACAAACGGCAAATTGGTCAGTGCTTTGTAGTGCAAAAAGCGCAAAAACTGCGTGCTGCGCCCACAGGGGGTGAAAAATCTGCGCAGTGGAGCTCAAAAAGTGTGCGCAAAATTGCGCAGCTGTGTGTGCTTTGTAGTACCCTGGTACAGATAGTGCGCAAAACGATCCAGAGACTCCCTCTCTGAAGATCTAGATGGTGCGTGTAAAAATCCTCAGGCCCGCTCCTAGCTATATATCCGTAGGAATTTAGGGAATACATAGCAATTAGTCTATGAAAGTAGGTATCCAATGAATTTCTTATAGGTATCCAATGACTATAGTACGCCTACTTTATTGTAGGAGGGGCAACGCCATTCGAACTGAATCCTCGAGGTCGCTGATATGTGTCGGGAAACCCACCTTACCTTCTGGGGTTAAAGTCGTTACACCTAAACAAATCGGAGACTTCATTAATCCGCAGACTTCATCAATCAGCTTAAGTACTGTTTTTAAAGAGCAATACTGCTCCTGCAGCCTTACTGTATCGTCTTTAGCAGGGTAGTTCAAGCCCAGTGAGCGGTATTGGGGTATTTTTGATGAGAACTACTCCAGCTGCATGTTTGATGAAACCTAAAGAAGCTGCATAGTTGATGAGATCCTACAATTATTAGAGGTGGGCAAGTAATGTATATATTTTTTTGC
The DNA here is from genome assembly GCA_022414725.1 of Microglena sp. YARC. Taxonomy (NCBI): domain Eukaryota; kingdom Viridiplantae; phylum Chlorophyta; class Chlorophyceae; order Chlamydomonadales; family Chlamydomonadaceae; genus Microglena; species Microglena sp. YARC. Next base: position 53,486,913 of record CM039463.1, read on the forward strand.
TTTGGGCAAAGTGCAGCAGCTTCTAGGTAGCACTCTCGGCCAGCCACTGGGCTAAGACCTATTAGTTCAGCAGTCCTGGGAAAATGATCATGCCAGCAGGGTACTACTAGTTGCCAAATTGGTCAGCGCTTAAATCGCACAAACGTCAAATTGGTCAGCGCTTTTTAGTGCAAAAAGCGCAGTAACTGCGCGCTGCTCCCACAGGGAGTTGAAAAAACTGTGAGAAACGCGCAGAGGGGCTCAAAAAGGCAGCGCGGCACCGCAGCCGCGCGCGCTGAGTAGTACCCTGATCCTGGGAAATTGATCATGCCAGCCTCTGTTGAACGACACATATACAGGCTGCGAGTGCTTCTGGGCATGCAAGCTTCTGGGCTTGCAAGATGTCTAGAAAGCCTTCGCAGCCATGTCGGTCAACAATCATGCATGTCCCAAGAGGGGAGACGAAGATTACCCAGCAGTCCCATCCACAGCCACAGCGGGTCTTACGTATGGTGGCAACTTAATACTTGCCAAGATTCCACACCCTACCTGCGTTTAGTGGGATTTGATACCCCCCCCCCCCCCCCCCCCCCCCCCTCCCCCCCCCCTTACGTTATTGTTGAACGGCACGGCTGCGAGTGCTTTCTAGAAGTCTTGCAAGATGTCCAAAAGCACTCACAGCCTGTATAGCTCAACAGCCTCCAAGTGCTACAGGTTGCTTTAGGTTTGCCTCAATAACCAGCTAGGAGCCCCTTTCAGTGATATACATTGGTCTAGTGGTAGACCAAATCACTTTTAGGATGAAGAGTCGGGGGTTCGACTCCCCTTTCGGTCGCTCTTGGCGTTGCAGGTCGTTGCCAACCGCGATGGTAGCTTGAGGTAGAAGACCGCTCCCTACCCGCGTACGACGGGTTCCCTTAACACCACGCCCCACCAGGCGTTATCATAACCTTTTTTTTAACCAGCTAGGGGAGATGCCTAGAAGTGGCTTTGAGTAGGCGGAAATAAATACAGTGGGCAACGTTGTTTATCGTTTGGGGTGCACATGGTAGCATCCAGCCAGCTCTATTTGCTAGCCACAGGGCCTAGCCCAAGGCTTTCAACTGCATCAGAATGCCTGGCATATCAGTTTTCAGATAGACAGACTAGCTAGATTCTGTTTTTGCCCAAGTATGGGGAAAGGGAGCTGCCCAGAAGCTGCTACGAGTAGCCCCCCCAAAAGACACTAGCGTTGTCGCTTTCCAATGTGCCCCTCGTTGACAAGTCACACAACTACATCAGCCGGCATTGAGGGTGAGGGGTCATGGGGGCCTTGTGGTAGTCACTTTGTAAGTTGGCCTCCGATGAGTTGCACAATAAGATCAGCTGGCATTGAGGATGTAGGGTTGTGGCCTAGTGGGAGCCTAGCGGTAGCCACATTCAAAAGCGCCCCTGGTTGATGAGATGCAAAATTTCATCAATTGTCTGTGTGTTAGTGAAGTCGGAGACCTCTCGTGTACATGCTATGTTTGACACAAGTGGCAGCTTCCAGTTATAGCAGGCGAACATGACCAATCCGTAGGATCCATCCACACCAGCAGCTGATTTTGCTCCCTGTAGATCCGTAACCAGCTGTTGGTGCACGCTTGGACCCTCTTGTGCCACGGTGGCAAGGGATAACACCATGAAGTCTCGAATCTGAGAATACCAAGAGTTAGCGTGTGTACGTTACAGTACAGGGGTAGCCAGGGGGAAGGGGGCAATGAATGCACGTAAGTTACTGCATGGGAGCCAGGGTGAGGGGGCAATATATCCATACATGTGCAAGAGCCAAGGGGTAGCCAAATAGGCTAAAGGGCCCTGCCCAACCTCGAAATAATCCAGATCAATGATGTATTGATTGGGGCTAACAAAAGCCCAACAAGGCAGGAGGACGCGACAAAAGAAATGTTCCAGCACAGCCCCCGCACTCTAAATTAAGGTTGGATCCTACCGCCAAAAGCAGGTTTAACAGAGGTATAACTGATGTCGGTCAAGTATAACCAACCCTCCCTATGCCCCTCCCTCCCTATCAATTAAGTATAACCAACCCTCCCTATGCCCCTCCCTCCCTATCGGTTAAGTATAACCAACCCTCCCTATACCCTCCCTCCCTATCGGTTAAGTATAACCCTCCCTCCCTATACCCTCCCTCCCTATGCCCTCCCTCCCTATGGGTTAATTTTTGGTTACCGACCTGGTTTACGTCTTGCAGTCTGCCATCCCGGTCTTACACTACAGTAGCGGTACGGAAACTTCGAAGGTCATCTCTAGGCCTGCTGTGTAGAGTACATGGGCGATACAGGGTACTCCAGCAGCTTTCAGACTACTCTAGACTCAAAACACCAGACAACCACCTGTCAACCCCCCCACCCCACCCCACAAACCTTAACACGCGCTCACATCCATGCCCTAAACCACACCCACCCACACCCACACACACACAAGCACCCACCCACTCACACAAACACCCACCAACCCACACAAACACCCACCACGCAAACACACAAATATATACAAACTTACTTTAAAGTGAGGCCTCTTGTCCTTGTGCTCAAGAAGAATTTGAAGCACATGGGTGTCACTCTTCTTGTGCAGGGCTTTGAGCACTGAGTTTCCCATGATGGGGAACATCCGGCTAATCCACTTGGTCTGTTGCCTTACAACTAGTCCCACTGCATCCCCCTCTTTCTCCTGTAATGTCTTGTGCAAGTCCTGATGTTGTTTGCACCTACGAGAAAAGTTGAAGGGGGTAGGATGGGCAAGAAGTGAAAGCATGCGTGGACTGTGAGCAGGGTTATGAGCATTGTTGGAGTGTGAGGATGCATGGTTGGAGTGTGAGTATGGTTGGAGTGTGAGCATGGTTGGTTGGAGTGTAAGTATGGGTGGAGTGTGAGTATGGTTGGAGTATAAGCATGTATGGTTTGAGTGTGAGTATGGTTGGAGTGTGCGCATGTATGGTTGGAGAGTGAGCATGTATGGGCGGAGGGTGATCATGTATGGGTGGATGGTGAGCATGTCTTGCTGATGGAATGGCCTGGCATGGTTTGGTATGGTGTGGTGATTGCATGGGCGCATGGCATGGCAGGGTGGGGGAGATCTCACTCTTTTTTGTGACTTTGCCAGTCTTTCTTCTGGCACTCCTGCCCGCAGTAGGTGGCACCTTGGCAGGGTTGGCATAATTGAAGCTTCTTACCGTCCTTCTCCCCCAAATAGCATACTCTACATACTTTACTCGCTTTTTCACGCGAAGTGCTGGGTCTGGCGCCACTCATTGAGAGAGGAGGGAGGAATTAACGAAATTAGAAGCCAGGAGGCGTGGTTTATGGGTTACGAACTTGGTAGATGGGACCAGACGTATGGGACCGATCAACCCAGTTCGCAGGGGGAGAGGCGAAACTAGTACCTGTAATTTCGGCAGTACAGTACAATTATCCGCCCATGCCCCCCCACCCCCCTGTGACCCCACCGCCGACCAGGGTACTTCAGAGGACCCCCAGCTCTGCTGCCTGATGCAACCAATAATATAGCCTGCGTCCTGCGGCGCAACGGACCCTGCCTTCTGGTCAACGGAACCTCCCCACGGTCGGGGAATATTTTCGGTGTCACAGCCCGTTTCTTTAGCTGCGCAGTGGTCAGGGTTCGTGGCCCAGGTCAGCATTCTGGTCGACGGCAGTAACTGACTGTTAAAGTATAGGTATATATGGGATAACTGTTCTGCTATAGATCAGTGATTTCCACTGATCTATAACAGCGCGTTTCCGCGCGCGCGCGCGCTGTTATAGATCAGTAGATCAGATACAAATCCTGTTGACCGCGCATCTGTCCTCCCGCGCGTTATATATATATTTCGTCCGCATAAATTATTGTCCTCCGAATGTGAAAAAATTGTTGCGCCTTACTGTGGTATTTGCGAGTACCGCGTCCCACTGACGTGTTCCGCGTCCCACTGACGTGTCCTATGCTACGGTGCCGCGTCACACTGTCGTGGTTATATTGAAGATAAGGGTTTTTAGGGTAGAGTGTTCCGATGGGTTTCTTTTCCGTCCCTGATTTTTTGTTTCATTATTTCTTTCCTAATCTAACGTCGCAACTTCTTCTGTATGAAGAACAATCGTGGGAAGAAGAAGGTGGTTGCGCCTGCATCGGTAAGTGGTGCAGGTGCGGAACAGGAGCGTCTACGGGAGCGTTGCAAAAGGCATCGATTTGGATGGGCTTGCTTTCTGTCGTTGCTGGTTTTGTTCCTAGCTGGTTTGTTGGGGCCTGGCATGGCTGCAGTCGGCATTTCTGCGTTAGCGAAGGCTGTGAGGTCAGTCAGTTTTGTTCAAGCGCAGATTGTGGATGTCCGGTTTTCGCATAATGCGTCCGTGCAGTATTTTCCCGGGAATGGACTGTTCGCTGATCCGTGTCAGGCTTCCTTTTGTCCCCTTCATACGGGGACCCGCAATCAGACGGTCACTCCCCCCCGAACGAGTGTCCGCCCATTGTTTGCCGGCAAAATACATTTCCCTCCTGTTTTTAGTTCCGGATGGTGGAGGCGCTGGAATGCGCTGTCTCTGGGCAACGCGCCGAAAGATAGGTGAGTTGTATGGTTTTTGTGTGATCTGGGTTGCTTTATGGTAGGATTGGTTGATGCGGTGTTGTTTGGTGATCGTTGGAGTGTCCTGGTGCGTTTTTGATTCGACTCTCGCCGTTTTTCCCCGTGTAATGGGGTTTGTATTGTGTTGGCTGTGTTTTGTGTGGTATGATTGTGTGGTTGGTTGGGCTGGTGTGATTTGTGGTGTGTTTCGGGGCGGTGGGAGGGGCGGGGGGGAGGGAGGGGAGGAGGGGGGGGGGGGGGGGGGGGGGGGGGGGGGGGGCAGCGGACGAATAACGGGCGAAAACCGGTCTCGGGAGTCCTGCGGTTCCGAGCGTACACCCCTTTGGCAGGTACGGTACTCCTGTTCCAATGTCCCTGTTATGTAGCGGTTCTTAAGAGTTTGGCGCAATTTTGATCGACCGAAAAGTGAGGGCAACAAATCGTTTTTTTGGTCAATGTCGATTCGATCATGTTCATCTTGCTGCTGCTTGCGTCCTCGCTTCTGCTTGCGTCCTTCCTGCTGCTGCTTGGGTCCTTGTGGGGAGGGGGAGGAGGAGCGTCGGAGTGAGGGAGAGGAGGGTCGCTGGCATGATGGGGGAGGAGTAGCATTGGGGGGAGGGGGAGGAGTAGTGTTCAGGGGAGGGGAAGGAGAAGTGTTGGTCACTTGGAGGGAGGGGGAGGAGGGTCGGTGGCAATAGGTGGAGGAGTAGCATTGGGGGAGGTGGAGGAGTAGCATTGAGGGTAGGAGGAGGAGTAGCGATGGAGGGAGGGGGAGGAGGGTCGCTGGAAAGAGGGGGAGGAGTACCATTGGTTGGAGGGGGAGGAGTAGTGTCGAGGGGTGGGGGAGGAGATTTGTTGGAATGTTTGAGTGAGGGGGAGGAGGGTTTCTGGCAATTGGGGGAGGAGTAGCATTGGGGGGAGGTGGAGGAGGAGCATTGACGGTAGGGGAAGGAGTGTTGGAGGGAAGTGGAGGAGTGTTTCTTGTGGGAGGGGGCGGATGGAGTAGCATTGGTTGGAGGGAGAGGAATTACATTGGGTGGACGTGGAGGGGAAGCGTTGGTGGGAGGGGGGCTGGGTCACTAGCGGGAGGGGGAGGAGTAGCATTGAGGGGAGGAGTAGCATTGTGGTTGGATGTTCTGATATGTAGTGATTTGTGGTGCGTTTCGGTGCTACTGTTTGCTTGGGGGGGGGATGGGGCGGGAGGGGGGGGGGGGGGGGGGGGACGCCAGCGGATGACCTGAGGGAAAAATCCAGTCTTGGGTATTGCCTCGCTCATGCTGTTGCTTGCGTATTTGCTGCTGCTGCTTGTGTCCTCGATGCTGCTGCTGTTGCTGCTTGCGTCCTCGATGTGCTTGCCTCCTTGCTGCAGTGCTTGTGTCCTTGCTGGTGCTGGTGCTTGCGTCCTTGCTGCTAATTCTCCTGCTTGTGTTTTGCAGCTGGTGCTTGCGTCCTTGCTGCCGCTTGCGCCCTTGCTGCTACTGCTTGCGTCCTTCCTCGCTGCTTGTTTTATTTGCTGCTTGTTTTATTTGCTGCTTTTGTCCTTGCTGCTAGTGTCCTTGGTGCTTGCTGTATCGTACGTTGCTTTGATGTGTGGAGTGCGGACTGCTTTATGCATCTTTGGTATCATTTGGGCTATGTGGACTCTGTGTTATTTCAGTTTGGTGTGATGCTCTTACTTTATGTCGTTTTAGTCTTGGCTCATTTGCGCAATCCCTTCTTCATTCTAATGATTCCCTTTTTTTGTCTTTGCAGGCTGTCCGGGTTGCCTTTTTCCGACTCCTTGGCTCGTTCTTTTTTTATGGTACTTTCCGTAGCTATGATTCCCCCGGCCTTCCTTTTATCCTTGCTGAAAGGAGCTGCTGATAGTAACTGCTTGGGGTCTATGTTTGCTTCTGCAAAATTGATGACAAGGCAAGGTGGTTTTTCCCTTTTCCCTTGTGTGGGCATGTGTGTTGCTTGTTTTAGCCTTCATATTTCATCATGACATCCTTCCTGTTGTCAATGTTGCGACTACCTTTATTGCACCCCTTTCAGCTGTCTTGTGTGGTTGGTTGTGGTGGGCACTTATCGAATATCCAGTTGAGTGGGCTACTTGTCCTATTGTTGTAAAAGGTACCCCCCCTAGTCCCCCTTTCAAGGTTGTGCGACGCATTGATACGATTAAGTGCATGCGTCCGTCTGTCCTTGCCTCGGTTCTTGGCTTGGCTGTGGTCTTCAGGTTGTACGTAATTTGTGGAGTTGGACCATGCCTGAAGGCTGCATTGTTGGCCATTTCGTTTGGCGGTGTGGAAGGTGCTCATTGGTGGACTTTCTTCTTCATCACGGTGCGTGTTTAAATGTACATTGTGTTCTATATTTATACTGAATTCCATGATTGAATCTAGTGTTTTATTCATGTTGCAGGTTCTTGCTAACAATCCATCGCGCGATGCACGCTTTACTAAGGTCTTGGTTAGCGCAGCTGTCTTTTGTACTTTATGCCAATCGGCATCATGTGCGGTGGTCCTCCCAAATGTGATGGTCCTGCGTCAGGACTCTGCATGGATGAGCCCGGTCATCTATGTTGGGATTGGGCTTGTTGCTGTTGTAGGCTTCGCGCTTGTTGCGCTTCCTAAGGTAAGCTGTTGCATTGGTTATTGTTTTCATTATACCACGCATTGGTATGTGTGCAGCTTTGTCCACATACTTGGATTGCTATGTTTGTGTATTCGAGTTGGGGTTATTGTTGTGGGATTGTTGTACATTTTGCTATTTGTGGTCATGGTAGGGTACCGTGGGGCAATGGATGGTGATGTTGGTCTGTACATTTCATGAGTTTTTTCTCATTCGCTCTTCCTTCCTAATGTTTGCGCTGCTGTCATGATGTATGGGTGTGACTTAGGTAAATGTTTATGCGTCTTTATACTTTGTGTTATTTGTGCTGTCGCATAATGTATGCGCTTGTTATCAATGTTCTGCAGGTACACTCTGTACTGTCCTTTGATGAAGACTTGGAGGCTTGCTTTAGGCGATTCGAAGATGATGATGTTGTTGATGCCTTGGACAATTCGAATGGCCTTCAATCGCAGGATGTCAGTGCTCGTGATGTTTTGCCTCCTTTGTCGGACTCATTTGTTCGGGGTATTCACCCTGACGAAGTACTTGGTTGCAATGGCATGAAGGCTGCTGCCCACGTGCTAGGGAACGGACGTGCTGTAGCCCGTGAGTTTCAGCAACAAGGGGCGAAGGTCAATGCCTTAGACCTGGACCAGGTATGTGTTTTGTCCATCCTTTGCTTTTTGGCAAACAGGACACATATTGTTATAGGGGTTGCTAGTGTTAGTATCATCTGGATATTTGTATATGTACGCTACTTTTATAGTCCATATGTGTTCCCACCTAGCCTTGCGAGCTTTACTGTATTGCCACTTCTTTATGTTTGTGGAATGCCCTAAGAAATTACTAGCTGTAGTGATGATGAAGGAGTTTGCTAGGTCCCACATGCAGGAGTTTATGCCCTTTGTGTTAGCCTGTCTTGTGTGCAAGTGGATTTTATGGTTAGCCTTCATATCTTTGGTCACATTGTTGGGCGTGTGTTGTTTGGTTACGGTTATGGATAACCCCGCAAACTGTAGTGCGGCAGTACTCGTAACCCGTGTTCTAGCCAATCTGCCCAGTACGCGTAACCCCGCTGTACAATTTAGTTTTTCTGATTGTCCCTGAAATCTGGGTTATGGGAAGATCTGGGTTATGTGATCGTTAAATCAGTTGTTCGACAGCTTGGAAGCGTTTGAATTATTTACTCGCCGGCTTGACTTTCTTTCGTGCAGCCGTCTCGCAATTCGAGTTCATGTTCTGACTCCAAGACTTTGGCCGTGTCCTTTTCCATTTCGTTACCATATCCCAGAAGCTTCTAGGGTGTTCGTTGATGCCCCAATGCTGGTTCTGCTTGAAAAAAAAACCTTGACCAGACGAATCCATAGCGGTGAGCGTCAGAGTTTCTAGGAAATTGAAGGGATCGCGCGTGACTGCGCGATCTACAAGATTGCAGCGCTCGCGCTCACCACATTATGGCCGCAAGTGGCCGCTGCTGCGGTCAAAGTGCCAGCGTGGAACCAAGGAGACAGGTGTGATGAGGGTAGTTATTGTGTTTGTGTATGTGTGTGTATGTGTGTAACTTGTGTGTATGTGTGTGTCTTGCTTGTGGCACCACAGTTGATACTTTCACATTTTTTAAGATGTGATATGATCAAACATACCCTATGAGGCAGCGCATGATGAGGTAGCGCAGGATGAGGCAGCTGAGCGTGGGGTATCTGTGGATGAGGTAGCAGACCCTTTTCTCATGCTACGCAAGGAATGTGTATTGGTAATGACTTAATGAGTATGTGTCAGGTGTGTTGGAATGCTGGGGCTAGTTTGTAGTACAAGACTCGTGGTTATTTTTCTACACAATTCAGAGGCTTGACAAAGTTGTTACAAACGTGTGTGACAGATGTCATCTATATGCAAAATGCATGTTTCTTTAGGGAACCCTAAAACAAATCCTCCTTGAACAGGCTGGCTTCGCGCCGAGCTTAGCTCTACATGACGGGTGCTACGCAAATGTCCTGGAATCAGGCTTGCGTCCCACATTTTGCTAGTTAGCACCAGCTGCCCTACATGAACTTGAAATAAAAAACACTGCCAAACCCTACATCCTCAACTCAAACACCAATCAACCCCCCCTCCAGTCACCCACCTCAGGCATTGGATTCAAATTCCTCTGGAGGAGGGCCTTCCACTCTTTGCTCATTACATTTCCATTCTCTTGTTGATGTTGCTCAACGATCTTCTCGACCTTGTCCCTGTCAGTGGTCTTGAACAGCTTGAGGAGCAGCGCATCAGTGATCTGGGCCTCCGACACCTTCCCCGGGAAATTAAGACCATCTAGTTTCCTACATGCGGAAGGTGTGTGTGTGTTTCTAACTCTCCAGGGGTGGCCAGATAGGGTTAATGAGCCTGCCAGACCTTGGCACATCATCAGAAAGGGCTGATTATATGAACTCTCTATGAACTGGAGACTAACAAAGCGCAAATAATCCTGGATGCGTGAAGATAGCTTGCATTGAATTGGTAACTTGATAGGCTTGAAGGGAATGATAGGATGAATGGTTCTGTTGCTCACCTCAACAGAACAATCAAGAAGAACCTCCACACACAATAATGCTTAGATGAATTTAACTGTAATTTAAAACAGGTTTAAGAAAGTGGAGGGAAAGAAAACATATTGTTGTGTGTGTGTGTGGGGTGGGTGGTTGTGTGTGTGTGTGTGTGTGTGTGTGTGTGTGTGTGTGTGTGGGGGGGGGGGGGGCAATTGGGTGGAAACAAAAGCGATGATGCGGTATGAGAGCTTTATTATTACCACACACACACACACACAAACACACACACACCACCACCACCAGTTCGAGTTGTTTGCAAGGCTTCAGCGTTAAGGCTGCTCGCCGTCTGAAGCAGTAGCAGTAACAAATATTATCTTCATATTCATTTGAATCTAGTACATGGAGACACTACAAGGTGGTAGGGACTTCAATGTAGGACGAGGAGGGAGGAGAGATGGGGGATTGAGGGAGGGAGTTACCCTAGAGCAATGGGGGACAAGGAGGATAGAGGAAGAGAGGGAGAGATGGAGGAGGGAGTTCAATGGAGGACAGGGAGGGGGGAGAGAGAGGTGAGAGACTTACCCTAGAGCAATGGCGGCAGCATCATATGCTAGGGCGGCCTCTACTTCATCAATGAAGCGGCCAATGGTTGTTCGTCCATTGAGGTGCAAAATTTGAACAACCCATCTCTCAATAGCTTTGTTCCAGCAAACACCCCTGCAGTGCGGTTGAAATGTCAAAACCTCAACAACCTGAAAGGGATTCACAACTCAATCCACCTTAGAAAGATACTGAACAACATTGATTCTGGTCACTGGGGTGTTTTGAAGGTTGCAACCATCGTGTTTTGGATGAGGGTTAAGGGTGTAGGGTATAAGGTGCACACAGTTTGGTATCCACCCAACGCTCCCCCATATGCTCCCCCATCTAACCCTCCACCACCCCCACCACCTCCATACCTGTATGCACTAGTTCCCTGCTTAGGCCCCATAGGAAAATTAAAGGACCACCCTCCTGCAAAAGAGTGAGTAATAGCAGTTGATAAATAGAGGTTGGGAAATAAAGGTTAGGAAATAGCAGTTGGGAATCAGCAGTTGGGAAAAGGCAGTTGGGAATAAGCTGTTGGGAAATTAGAGGTTGGGAAATTGAGGTTAGGAAACAGCAGTCGGGAAATAGCTGTTGGGAAATAGCTGTTGGGAATCGCCTTGTTTGCTGTCGCTGTCTTGTGGTCTGTAGATGATAGCGACAGATTGAATTGACTAAATCATGCCTTTATAGTGGGATGTCATAGGGTAGTGGTGTGCATGTGTTTGTGTGGATGTGCATGGTGCAAGGATGGAGATCGCATTGGACTGTGCATGTTTTATTTGGGGTGTGCCTGCCTTGGTACAATGGTGGGGATTGTTTGTTACTGTGCGTGCATGTGTGGGGACGTGTATAGTGCAGCAATTAAGATAACCTGGGATTGTGCATGTGTGCGGATGTGCCTGGCACAACGATGGGGATCGCATAGGACCATGTATGTGTGCAGATCTGCATGGTGCAATGCTTGGGCTAGCACACACCAGCTAATGCCAGCACCCTGGTCACTCTACCTGGATTCAGAGCCTTATCCTGTGGCTTGCAACTCTAGCTGCTCTCTTGTTGTCGGATATGTGTGCACAACACTCTTCTACGCAGTACACTTCGATCAAAATATTCGTACGCAAAACAGATCCCTAATATGAAGGGCAGGTAATAAACAATCGCAAACTAACGCTCAGGGCGATCAATGGAATTCGAGTGTGTGGCGTCGATACCGATTTTTTGAGGTTGGGTCAGTTAGCTCGCGTTGGGTGTGAACAGACGGTGGTATACGGTTGCCAGAAAGACATAATTGATAGAGTAGAAAGCGCAGCGGCAGAACGGAAATAATGGACGAACGACGCCTCAAGAGGCAGGACGGCTCCGGTATAAGTAAGATTACTAAGAGGATGGGGTTAGCACCACGATCATATTGTTGATTTTCGTCTTGGGTCCGGTCGTGAGTACGTCGACAACTCGCAGAGCTACGACGATTTGTGCCGTTACTTCAAACGTTATTTTATGCCTATGCTTCGTTCGTCTGGATACCTCATATTAGGGAGTTATTGTCTGGTAGCTTATGTATGAAACATACCAAATGCAACCCTGGACGCGGTCATGGTTCCAGCTTCTAGGCTGCTCTCCGGAACACCACCACCACTATCGCTCACACCAGGTGGCCTGTAGCTGTACTGGTCTGCTTTTCTATGGCTAAAGCTGGCTACCAGTACAGCACTACAGCCAGGTGTTTTGATAAGGAAAGGAAGCTGTGTCTTTAGTCCCACGGTGCTCCTAGCATCCTTCGAGGTCCTACTGGCAGCTTTCTGACCCCAAAAGCAACACCAAAAAGGCTTAACGTTAATGTGAGGGTAGGACGAAACTCACAGAAGCCTTCCTGGGATTTGTGGCCAACTACAATATTGTCTTCACCCCAGTGGTGCACTTATGGTGGCATTTTGGGGCGCCACATTTTTTACATACGATATTCTAGAGTCCCTTACTTGCCTTGCCCCATATGACTTCAATCAACTTTGATCAACTTCGCTAGATCTCATTAAACTGAAAAACCATGCACCTATTCCGCCTAACAGCGGCCCCAATTAAAATACAGCTGAACACATGGGTCACCTAAATGTACGGTAATCAGCTTGGGCATAGTCTAGTGGTTGGCTAACAGATTTCAAGATTGGTACACCGCGTTGAATGGGATCTTGCTTGCAGCTAATCAAGGCTTTCATTTCGAATTTCCATCTCAAAGTTAGCCCTCAGCAATATTGTATGTCCTGAGTTCAAATCCCTTGGTTCTAAACGCTAAGTCCAAATTCAGAGGGAGTGTTGGATACTCTGAGTCAGCCTGAAACCTACTCAGCCAAATCAAATATCGCTGATCCCTGATCAACGGATGATCAAACCGATGGTGGGATTTTTGGGTGTCGGTCAAAATCCGGGGCTACAACCTCGTTGTTGCGCTGTGCAGTCATCTACCATTCATGTGATCACACTGTGTACTCGGAAATGTGGCGTAGTATTGTTTATATACACTCTCCATGTTTACTACGCCCGAAGACGGTGAGCAGCGTGACGGCTGATGCGTATATGTACAGTATCTTAAAGTCCACGGGGTGGCCAATTAGACTAAAGAGGCCTTACCGATCTCGAATAATAAAGCACATTATGTGATTTAAGGAGGGGTATATTTAAAAAAGCACTCTATGGCCTGTAAAACCATGTAATCAGATAATCAAACCCAAGTGGTCGTTACCTCAACATGCATCCCGTACCTCATGCTGTCCCAAAGCTTTTTCGTAGGACTGCCCACACGTTTCTCACACAATCTTCTTGTCCCCTGGACATGTTTTTATAATCTAGATAGCATGCTCCCTGGGTTCCGCACGGGGATACTTAGGATTGGAAGACAGTGCGCAGCCCAGAGTTGGCTGGAAAACCATGTAACAACTAAAAAATACCCTGGTTGTATGTATGTATGGGACAAGCCTTTAATCTGTATAATTCGCTTACAATTCTCCCCAGTTTCCGTGGGTATCGCACAGAGGGACTTGGAACGTGAGGACAGTGAGCATCCCTGACTTGGCTGGCAATCATGTAGCAAACCAATCCAACCAATGATTTCATTATACAAAAAGTAGGTAGACTTAACCTGTACTAGCCTGTCTTCATAACACATCTGTACAACTCTGCACTACTGCACTGTATTGCACTGCACTACTGTACTGAATGTACGCATTTGCACTTTGAGCCTTCCACCTTACCATCATTCAAAAGTTACCCATCCTATTGCCTGGGGGGTCTCATTACTGACCTCAACCTATTGTATCTTGCCAGTCAATAAGGGGTCCACTGGTGCTCCCAACTCAGTTGTACGGGACTGAACTGGCAAAGACCCGCCAGAAAAGTCTACAGGTGTCAGACCAGCCAGTTTTGTGTGGCTCGTACCCACACGCTAATATGTGTTGCGAGCTAACAAGCCACCCAATTGTGAGGCTTTGTCAGACAAGTATACAGCCAGAGGCAACAGGCCTGCCAGCCACAAGTAGCTTACGCACACACTCTGGTGAGTTGTATGACCCAACTGAGCATCCAATGGTGCCGCTATGCTGTCACATGCCACATAACACCCTGTGGTGTGTGATATCTGGTCACATGCCACATCATACCCTGTGGCGTGTGATATCTGGCTAACTGAATCAGGATCGGAATTTGACTGGTCACCATCTGGGGTACCTAAGGGTCCGGGAACTAAGGATTCGGATTCTAGGGCCAAGCTAGGTGTCCATGCTTGAAGGAAGGACCGAGGCAAACTCTTTGGGAGATAATGCAGGATCCTGGGCAGGGAATATGGATGCCTGGTCAGGGAACACAAGGCCAGGAGGAGACCCACCAGCTTGCTCCAGACAGTCTGGCTCCTGCTTTACTACCACAGCGCTTTGCAGATTTGCAGGAGCCACCAACCCACCAGTACACAGTATCTGCTGCTGCTGATCACCAATCACCAGGGGGTCCCCAACCCAACGAGGACCCCTACTCCCAGCATGTATTTCCCGAGGAGGCTCGGCATCCTCTTCACCACTCATCCCTTCACTTCTCCTCTCACTCCTCCTCCTCTTCCTAGGCAATGGACCATCCTGGTTACTGCTGGCAGCATTTGGGCCCTGGTCCTGCACATTGTCAGCGCCCTCATCCTCCTGCATAGCTTCCTCATTGTCACCATTGTCCACACTGTCATCATCGTGCATGGGCTCCTCCTCCGCCTCTGCCTCAGTGTCTTCCTCACGACTCACACTCAAGTTTGCCTTCTTCTTCAAACCCCTTGGCTCAGGCTTCTTCCTTTTCCTTCCTACCTCACCGCCAGTGAACGCAGGGTCCTATCCACAGGTTGGGAAACGTTGGATTGGGGCAGGTTTGGGGCTATATGATTATATACATTATTATACTCACACTGTCTCACGTATATTTTTGTCAGGGCGTTAGTCTTCAGTACAAACATGATGTGGAATACTCTGGTATAGTGGTATGCAATCTTAAAAAAATAGGTTCTTCCCAGACTTATTTTTCTAGAAGCTGCTTGGTGTAGCCAAAAACGAGGAGCCCCCCCCCCCCCCACACACACCACACTACATGACCTACCATATCTTTTAGTGCTTGTTAATAGCCTCTCTGGATAATTGAGAATCATCTTGATTATTTGAGGTTGGGTAAGTCCCTTTAGCCTGTTCGGCCTACCCCTAGACTGTAAAAACATACATACATACATACATCTATATATATATATTAAAGAAATCATGGTCGTGGTCGTGGTGGTGTCATCGCGCAACCGACTTAACCGACTTCCCGCCCAGCCATTTCCCGCCCAGCCAATTCCCGCTCAGCCAATTCACGCTTTTAATCCCTCAATGGCTCTCATCAGCCTTAATTATGGCCAAAGAATATGGCCCAGAAATGTTTGCCCCCAATATTATGATTCACCCTTCGTCCCACTCCATCACCTGGAATGGCCCTTCCTTTAACCAACCTATGTCTTTCCCCATCTCAGGCCAATCTTCATCCCTGTAAGCAAGTTTTTTACAGCTTTATAGCAACGCTTTCTTTAGTTGCTTTGGTACTCAGTAATCCTCGATAACACTACCCTATCAAGGGGTAGTTTTGTCGTCATACTGCTGAGTACCATCCCCTTGTACCTCTATCCTGGTAGCCCTCGACAAAACTGCTCTATCGGGCAGCTCGGCGGGGATATCTTGGTTGCCCTCGACAACACTGCTCTATCGGGCAGCTCGCCGATGTAATCTGCCAAGTACCACCTTAGAGCCTGGTTTGAGGTACCTAGGCGGCCCTCGACTCCATTGCTATATATTGGTCAGCTTCGCCGATGGACTGCCAGTACCTTGACCTTGTTTTTCAGTTTCTATCACTTTATTGTTACGTCCTCCCCTACGTTCTACGACTGGCAGCAGTTACTTCCTGCCAAGTCCTTTGACCCAATTTATTATTATTATTCACGCAGGCCAGCTAGGGCTACGTACCGGCACCGCCCGGCATTGCCCTAGTGCTATGCCCTCCCTAGTCCTGCCATCTAGATCTGGTTTGCAGGACTGCTTAGCTTGCAGCCCTCGACGCCACTGCCCTATTACAGCCTGTTTCCAATTGAGGGTTAGGCCGGGTTATGGAGCATAACCGTCCTCGGCAATCGGAAACACTAAAAAAATTGTACTTCGCTCGACCGACTTGTACACCAGTTTCCGGCAAAATTTGTTGACGTGCCGGTGCAGATCGGGGTTACCAATAACCGTGCCCCCCCCCCCCCCCCCCCCACGGTTAAGCGTAAACCCCAATCCGCCTTGGTTCCACGCTGGCACTTTGACCGCAGCAGCGGTCACTTGCGGCCATAATGTGGTGAGCGCGAGCGCTGCAATCTTGTAGATCGCGCAGTCACGCGCGATCCCTTCAATTTCTTAGAAACTCTGACGCTCACCGCTATGGATTCGTCTGGTCAAGGTTTTTTTTTCAAGCAGAACCAGCATTGGGGCATCAACGAACACCCTAGAAGCTTCTGGGATATGGTAACGAAATGGAAAAGGACATGGCCAAAGTCTTGGAGTCAGAACATGAACTCGAATTGCGAGACGGCTGCACGAAAGAAAGGCAAGCCGGCGAGTAAATAATTCAAACGCTTCCAAGCTGTCGAACAACTGATTTAACGGTCACATAACCCAGATCTTCCCATAACCCAGATTTCAGGGACAATCGGAAACACTAAATTGTACAGCGGGGTTACGCGACAGGAAGCTGGCTAGAACACGGGTTACGAGTACTGCCGCACTACAGTTTGCGGGGTTATCCATAACCGTAACCAAACAACACACGCCCAACAATGTGACCAAAGATATGAAGGCTAACCATAAAATCCACTTGCACACAAGACAGGCTAACACAAAGGGCATAAACTCCTGCATGTGGGACCTAGCAAACTCCTTCATCATCACTACAGCTAGTAATTTCTTAGGGCATTCCACAAACATAAAGAAGTGGCAATACTGTACAGCTCGCAAGGCTAGGTGGGAACACATATGGACTATAAAAGTAGCGTACATATACAAATATCCAGATGATACTAACACTAGCAACCTTTATAACAATATGTGTCCTGTTTGCCAAAAAGCAAAGGATGGACAAAACACATACCTGGTCCAGGTCTAAGGCATTGACCTTCGCCCCTTGTTGCTGAAACTCACGGGCTACAGCACGTCCGTTCCCTAGCACGTGGGCAGCAGCCTTCATGCCATTGCAACCAAGTACTTCGTCAGGGTGAATACCCCGAACAAATGAGTCCGACAAAGGAGGCAAAACATCACGAGCACTGACATCCTGCGATTGAAGGCCATTCGAATTGTCCAAGGCATCAACAACATCATCATCTTCGAATCGCCTAAAGCAAGCCTCCAAGTCTTCATCAAAGGACAGTACAGAGTGTACCTGCAGAACATTGATAACAAGCGCATACATTATGCGACAGCACAAATAACACAAAGTATAAAGACGCATAAACATTTACCTAAGTCACACCCATACATCATGACAGCAGCGCAAACATTAGGAAGGAAGAGCGAATGAGAAAAACTCATGAAATGTACAAACCAACATCACCATCCATTGCCCCACGGTACCCTACCATGACCACAAATAGCAAAATGTACAACAATCCCACAACAATAACCCCAACTCGAATACACAAACATAGCAATCCAAGTATGTGGACAAAGCTGCACACATACCAATGCGTGGTATAATGAAAACAATAACCAATGCAACAGCTTACCTTAGGAAGCGCAACAAGCGCGAAGCCTACAACAGCAACAAGCCCAATCCCAACATAGATGACCGGGCTCATCCATGCAGAGTCCTGACGCAGGACCATCACATTTGGGAGGACCACCGCACATGATGCCGATTGGCATAAAGTACAAAAGACAGCTGCGCTAACCAAGACCTTAGTAAAGCGTGCATCGCGCGATGGATTGTTAGCAAGAACCTGCAACATGAATAAAACACTAGATTCAATCATGGAATTCAGTATAAATATAGAACACAATG
This sequence comes from Microglena sp. YARC, assembly GCA_022414725.1. Classification (NCBI taxonomy): domain Eukaryota; kingdom Viridiplantae; phylum Chlorophyta; class Chlorophyceae; order Chlamydomonadales; family Chlamydomonadaceae; genus Microglena; species Microglena sp. YARC. Next base: position 53,504,781 of record CM039463.1, read on the forward strand.
TACATTTAAACACGCACCGTGATGAAGAAGAAAGTCCACCAATGAGCACCTTCCACACCGCCAAACGAAATGGCCAACAATGCAGCCTTCAGGCATGGTCCAACTCCACAAATTACGTACAACCTGAAGACCACAGCCAAGCCAAGAACCGAGGCAAGGACAGACGGACGCATGCACTTAATCGTATCAATGCGTCGCACAACCTTGAAAGGGGGACTAGGGGGTACCTTTTACAACAATAGGACAAGTAGCCCACTCAACTGGATATTCGATAAGTGCCCACCACAACCAACCACACAAGACAGCTGAAAGGGGTGCAATAAAGGTAGTCGCAACATTGACAACAGGAAGGATGTCATGAATGAAATATGAAGGCTAAAACAAGCAACACACACATGCCCACACAAGGGAAAAGGGAAAAACCACCTTGCCTTGTCATCAATTTTGCAGAAGCAAACATAGACCCCAAGCAGTTACTATCAGCAGCTCCTTTCAGCAAGGATAAAAGGAAGGCCGGGGGAATCATAGCTACGGAAAGTACCATAAAAAAAAGAACGAGCCAAGGAGTCGGAAAAAGGCAACCCGGACAGCCTGCAAAGACAAAAAAGGGAATCATTAGAATGAAGAAGGGATTGCGCAAATGAGCCAAGACTAAAACGACATAAAGTAAGAGCATCACACCAAACTGAAATAACACAGAGTCCACATAGCCCAAATGATACCAAAGATGCATAAAGCAGTCCGCACTCCACACATCAAAGCAGCGTACGATACAGCAAGCACCAAGGACACTAGCAGCAAGGACAAAAGCAGCAAATAAAACAAGCAGCAAATAAAACAAGCAGCGAGGAAGGACGCAAGCAGTAGCAGCAAGGACGCAAGCGGCAGCAAGGACGCAAGCACCAGCTGCAAAACACAAGCAGGAGAATTAGCAGCAAGGACGCAAGCACCAGCACCAGCAAGGACACAAGCACTGCAGCAAGGAGGCAAGCACATCGAGGACGCAAGCAGCAACAGCAGCAGCATCGAGGACACAAGCAGCAGCAGCAAATACGCAAGCAACAGCATGAGCGAGGCAATACCCAAGACTGGATTTTTCCCCTCAGGTCATCCGCTGGCGTCCCCCCCCCCCCCTCCCGCCCATCCCCCCCCCCCCCCCCCCCCCCCCCCAAGCAAACAGTAGCACCGAAACGCACCACAAATCACTACATATCAGAACATCCAACCACAATGCTACTCCTCCCCTCAATGCTACTCCTCCCCCTCCCGCTAGTGACCCAGCCCCCCTCCCACCAACGCTTCCCCTCCACGTCCACCCAATGTAATTCCTCTCCCTCCAACCAATGCTACTCCATCCGCCCCTCCCACAAGAAACACTCCTCCACTTCCCTCCAACACTCCTTCCCCTACCGTCAATGCTCCTCCTCCACCTCCCCCCAATGCTACTCCTCCCCCAATTGCCAGAAACCCTCCTCCCCCTCACTCAAACATTCCAACAAATCTCCTCCCCCACCCCCTCAACACTACTCCTCCCCCTCCAACCAATGGTACTCCTCCCCCTCTTTCCAGCGACCCTCCTCCCCCTCCCTCCATCGCTACTCCTCCTCCTACCCTCAATGCTACTCCTCCACCTCCCCCAATGCTACTCCTCCACCTATTGCCACCGACCCTCCTCCCCTCCCTCCAAGTGACCAACACTTCTCCTTCCCCTCCCCTGAACACTACTCCTCCCCTCCCCCCAATGCTACTCCTCCCCCATCATGCCAGCGACCCTCCTCTCCCTCACTCCGACGCTCCTCCTCCCCTCCCCACAAGGACCCAAGCAGCAGCAGGAAGGACGCAAGCAGAAGCGAGGACGCAAGCAGCAGCAAGATGAACATGATCGAATCGACATTGACCAAAAAAACGATTTGTTGCCCTCACTTTTCGGTCGATCAAAATTGCGCCAAACTCTTAAGAACCGCTACATAACAGGGACATTGGAACAGGAGTACCGTACCTGCCAAAGGGGTGTACGCTCGGAACCGCAGGACTCCCGAGACCGGTTTTCGCCCGTTATTCGTCCGCTGCCCCCCCCCCCCCCCCCCCCCCCCCCCTCCCCTCCTCCCCTCCCCCGCCCCCCCCACCGCCCCGAAACACACCACAAATCACACCAGCCCAACCAACCACACAATCATACCACACAAAACACAGCCAACACAATACAAACCCCATTACACGGGGAAAAACGGCGAGAGTCGAATCAAAAACGCACCAGGACACTCTAACGATCACCAAACAACACCGCATCAACCAATCCTACCATAAAGCAACCCAGATCACACAAAAACCATACAACTCACCTATCTTTCGGCGCGTTGCCCAGAGACAGCGCATTCCAGCGCCTCCACCATCCGGAACTGAAAACAGGAGGGAAATGTATTTTGCCGGCAAACAATGGGCGGACACTCGTTCGGGGGGGAGTGACCGTCTGATTGCGGGTCCCCGTATGAAGGGGACAAAAGGAAGCCTGAAACGGATCAGCGAACAGTCCATTCCCGGGAAAATACTGCACGGACGCATTATGCGAAAACCGGACATCCACAATCTGCGCTTGAACAAAACTGACTGACCTCACAGCCTTCGCTAACGCAGAAATGCCGACTGCAGCCATGCCAGGCCCCAACAAACCAGCTAGGAACAAAACCAGCAACAACAGAAAGCAAGCCCATCCAAATCGATGCCTTTTGCAACGCTCCCGTAGACGCTCCTGTTCCGCACCTGCACCACTTACCGATGCAGGCGCAACCACCTTCTTCTTCCCACGATTGTTCTTCATACAGAAGAAGTTGCGACGTTAGATTAGGAAAGAAATAATGGAAAAAAAAATCAGGGACGGAAAAGAAACCCATCGGAACACTCTACCCTAAAAACCCTTATCTTCAATAAAACCACGACAGTGTGACGCGGCACCGTAGCATAGGACACGTCAGTGGGACGCGGAACACGTCAGTGGGACGCGGTACTCGCAAATACCACAGTAAGGCGCAACAATTTTTTCACATTCGGAGGACAATAATTTATGCGGACGAAAATATATATAACGCGCGGGAGGACAGATGCGCGGTCAACAGGATTTGTATCTGATCTACTGATCTATAACAGCGCTCGCGCGCGCGGAAACGCGCTGTTATAGATCAGTGGAAATCACTGATCTATAGCAGAACAGTTATCCCATATATACCTATACTTTAACAGTCAGTTACTAACAGTCGAAACAGGCTGTTAGGGGGGTTACTTTTATCAATTTGCCGGTCAATATATGGAGTACCCTATGATCTAAACCGGTCAAAATCGCCGCGGGTCTGGAGTCTAATCTCCCCCCCAACTTAACTACAGGGGGGGGGGGGGGGGGGGGGAGGCGCCGGTTGGAACGAAGATGGGGCACCAGAGGAGAGGGAGAGGCGTGCTGGATGGGTTGGCCGGAGAGGAGGACTGCGGTGGGACCTTGAAGGGGTGGGCATAGGGGAGTAGAGGTCACGGCGCCAGGCACTAGGCAGGTGCGCCATGAAGAGGGCCTGGGGAAGAATGGGCACGGTAGACAAGAGGGTGTGGTGTAGCCGGGGGGGGGGGGGGGGGGGGGGATAAGGAAGAGGTGCAGGGTAGGAGAGGGAGGGACGGGACAGCTCTGGCCTTATTAGCAGGGGGCACTGCGACTTGCACTTAGTGTGAGTGGCCCGAGATGGTCCGGTCCCGCTCGGTGGGCCAGGGGGAAGTTTGATAATCTGTAGAGGGAGACTGCAGACAGCGGGAGGAGATAGCTACTTACATAGATTACTGTAGGCATTCGATAGATAGTCGCCGCCGCAGCGGACTGATATAGAATGAAGCAGGCGGCAGTACAGGCAGTACTGCATGACAGTGCACGTAGTCACTGCCACTGCCATTATTGGGGCTTGTACTGGTACCACTGTCACTACAGGCTATACTAGAATTGCTACTACTACTGGCACTACAAGCACGACTGGCAGGGGATCTGGATCAGGGAGTGGTGGCTCCTGGGCCATGACATACCTACTGCTGTATACAGCAATCATGGAGGACTTAATCCTTCAGAGTTGGTCCATGGTGGTCTGGTGGTCCTCCTCACACTGTAGTCGTTGACTGTGTTGACTCCCCACTTGCTCACATTTCTGGGAGGCACAGGTGGGGTTATTTCAGTGTATCCAGCGTCTTTGTGGCAATCCGACCAATGCAGGTACTGGGGTGCAGGAGGTGGAATTGCATCTATCTCAGGATATGGAGGAGGGGGAGGAGGAGGAGCTGGGGGTGGAGCAGGGGGTGGAGTAGGTGAAGGTTCACCTTTGAACCGTTGCTCCCATCTGGATTCTTCAGGGTTCGGACGGTGTAACATGATTAGGGCTGTCAATATCGAACGGTATTTTCAATTACCGTACGATATATCGTGATATATCGTACGGTATCGATACCGTACGATATTTGTATACCCTTTTGGGGAAAATCAATATAAGTCCAAGGGGATATATCAGGAAATACCGTTTACACGTCCATACACTTAAAATCAAGTCAAATTAACCAATACTGAGGGAGATAAAAAACACGGTAATATCGTGGTCTATTACCGTACGATATATCGTGATATATCGTACGGTATAAGGCGATATACTGGATTCCCTGGCCCAGACCCAGTGCAAGGAAATCCCAGGCAAATCTGCTAATCATACCACTAGGCCAAACTTCACCTCCACTTGAAGCCCCAAACTACGCTTCCACATATAGCACCCACCCTATAGCACCAGAAGTGCATAGAAATCACGCCCAGCACTCTCAGTACTGCTGATGCCATGGTGAGTGTGATGCCCTCGAGAGCATCTGCGAGCGAGCAAAAATGTGCGCGCAGAGAGGTGTGTCTGCCTACCGGGATCAAACCCGCATCTCCCCCAAAATACGGCGCAGAAGAAAGAAAGCCGAAAAAGAAAGATTACAAGGGGCTCATGTAAGCCGATCTGAAATCGCGTGCTATTACACTGAGCACGATATATATCGTACGATACGGTAAAACTCTACACCAGTACGACATATACCGGTGGTTATGGTTTCGGCCACCGGAGTTCGAGCCCCGTTGCCGGAAGACTGCGGGTGGTTTCTCGAGTCCGACTTTAGGGCGGTGTTGTTTCACTGCTAGGACATGAGCCCCTTGCAATCTTTCTTTCTGATATATCCCGTTAAACATGATATATCGTACGATAATCCCGAAAATATCGTACGGTACCCATCACCCGAGACACATAATATCCATCACCTGATACGCATAATATCGGTTCACATAATAAGCATATCGTACGATATATCGTGTACGCGATGTACGGTACACGGTCAAATAATTATCGTATAATATAATGCTTGACAGCCCTAAACATGATGTCAGGTGGCAGATACCATGCATTATCCGGGTTGTCCATGTCAGATGTGGTCGCCTGGTCGGGTAGACATTCGTGACGTAGAAGCCGCCCGCCATGTGATGTGGTGCCCTGTGGGCCTGTGGCGATCCAGGGCTGTCTGGAAATAAAAAGTTCCCAGCCTCGTCTGTGTATGGCAGAGTGAGTGAGGCCTGGTAGGCAGTGACAGGGATTTCCATATTATAATAATCGTCCATCAGGACTGGGACACTGATAGAGTTGTGCACATGGTCAGCTGGCACCACAAGGACATTGTGTAGGTTTACCACTATCCCATTTGTACCCTCAATTATTGCAGTCCCTACTTGGTTGCAGATGATAGGGTTGATGGAACCAGGGAAATGGAGAGGCACTGGTTGGCAAAGGGTGTTTAATAAAATCAGAGTGCTGACATCGTAGGTAATGTGCCATTGAGATGCGGTATCAAGAGACCACCAGTTTGCAAGTATCTGGACTGGTGGTTGGGGCAGTGTTGCCCTAGGAGCTACATCAGCAGGGTCTAGATCAAGGGGAATGTCACTGTCTCTGTCATTGTCATCATCCGTCTCAAGGGGGTTCTCTTGAGGGATGGAACTTTCTGTCTCTGATACGGTGGGAGGACACGAAAGATGTTATGGAGCTGGAGGAAAGCGTTTTTGGCATATTGGTCATCTGGGAGGGTGGCGAAGAGGAAGAGCAGTGACTTGATTTACTAGCGCGTGCAGAAGGGCAAGGGAGGAACTGGAAACCGGAAAGCCAGAGGAATAAATTGTTCAGGAGAAGAGCCGAAAGCTTATCAATGGCTAGCAGTCTGGGGTGGGTGGCTAAGGGTCCCAGATCTGCACACTGCCCAAGATTGAATCGGACAGAAAGGGAGGAGCCACCCGATATGCTAATGGATGTATTAGGAATGTGGGAGCTATGAAGGATGGTCGGAAGTGGGAAAAGTTGGGGAGGAGGAGACTGACAGGGCATGAAGAGAGAGGAAGAGAGTCTCTTCTGCTGACGAAGTGCCACGACAATATAAGGAATGGAGTTGGGGGAGGGAAGGGTTCTTGAGCGATTCCAGAATCGTTCTTGCAATGGTGGTGTTTCCCCCCCCAGTCCACATGGGAGGTTGGTGGACAATGGGGGCCCGGGCTTAACTGCCAAAGACAGCGAGCAGCCAAATAGCTGGCTGGAGCCATGTAACAAATTCCAAGTATAACGGAGACTTGGGCCAAGAGGGATGCGGGATGGAACTTCTAATTAAATGTATTGTTTGTTAGTATAAAACGACGTAACAAGAAAGTGTAATGAATATACGAACATACTAAACAGATTAGAAGACGCATTAGCTAGCTTCAGCTTTGGCACAAACATATGTCAGCCTAAAAGCTGCTACGTGAAGCCTAGAAATGAATTAGTACCCAAAATATACACCTGGGGCTTAGCTTTTCTTTTTTTAGCCATGAGCAGCAGCTTCTAGGTAGCTCCCCGGACTTGCTATTGAGCTAATCCTAACGCGACCTAGTGCACCTTGAGGCTGACACAATTAGCTGTATAGAAGTTATCAGCTTGAAATCACTCCGGTAGAGTGGACAGTAGATTAAAGCAGCGGAACAGACGCACCAATCTATACACGGAGACAAGGATAACGTTACAGACACAGGAGACCCATAAAGGGGCACCTGTGGTGAAAGGAGACGGTAGACAGGAACCTAACAGGGTACAGATCAGACCGGAGACGTAGGTGACAGGAAGCTGCCACTGAGTCATCTCAAGATGACTCAGTCCCACGGGAAGCTGGCTCAGGAGAGCCGATAGTTCTAAGGGAGTACATAAGTAGTCACCAAGTCATAAAACGCGTGAGAGCACCGCTATACATGCTGATACTCCACCTATGACACAGGTGACATACAATAGTACTACTCCACCTATGGCACTGGTGACATAGAACTATATGTAACAAATTAAAAAAAAAAAAAAAAAAAAAATCAAAGAACTCCGAAAAAAAAAAATCGAGAGAAACTTCAAATGAAACCCAAAGGGTGTAAGGGAAGGTATGAAGCAAGGCAAAGAACCAAAATTTGCCAAGTGGATATAAGAGGACAACTAAATATCAAAGTCGGGTAACAACGGTATAGAAAACCCGATCCGGGAATAGGAACCTAATGCCAAGCAATGATAAAAGAACTATTAAGGTAACCAAAACAAATGAAACCAAAAAGGAACCAGAATGTAACCAAAACAAATGTAACCAAAATATAATGGTAACAACTGGTTTTAAGGAGAAGCGGTCATTCCAAACATGCGAATGAACCGCCAGAACACCATAGGATCAAGGGGCTTGGTGAAGGGGTCAGCACAGTTGTCCTTAGTGTTAACATAGGCAACATCTACCTGGCCATCCTCCACCAGCTCCTGGATATAGTGATGGATGACATCAATGTGCTTGTTGCGAGGGAGCAGCTGACAGTCATTGGCCCAGCTCAAGGACCCCAAGTTGTCACCCTGAATGGTGACCAGGTCACAAGGCAGCCCTAGATCAATTCTCAACTTTTTCAACCATTGCACCTCCCTGGCAGTCTGAGACAGGGCCTGATACTCAGCCTCACTGGAGCTAACAGCAACAGTGGGTTGCCTTTTGCTCATCCAGTTCACAAGGCAGCCACCAGCAAGCACAGCATAGCCAGTCTGAGATCTCCTGTCAGACCCATCATCAGCAAAGGATGAGTCACTAAAGACAGTAAAAGAGAAACCAGGGTTGTGAGTGTAAGTGAGGCCCAGATGGGAATGTTCTCTCAAATACAAAAGCAAGCGCTTGGCTGCAGCCCACAGGGGGGCAGTGGGTTGAGCAGAAAACCTGGACAGGTAGCTCACAGCAAAAGAAATATCAGGCCTGGTGCAGGTAGCCAGGTATAGCAAAGCCCCCACAAGAGAGAGGTACTGGCTATTAGAGGCCAGAGGTTCTCCAGGAGGATCAGTGACAGTACACTTGGCCATGGGAACTGAAAACTTGGGCTTGGTAGCAGCAGTGAGACCAAACTGCTCCACCAGCTCAACAATGTAGGAGTGCTGGGAGAGGTTGATCTTAACACACCTATCAGCTTGAAATCACTCCGGTAGAGTGGACAGTAGATTAAAGCAGCGGAACAGACGCACCAATCTATACACGGTGACAAGGATAACGTTACAGACACAGGAGACCCATAAAGGGGCACCTGTGGTGAAAGGAGACGGTAGACAGGAACCTAACAGGGTACAGATCAGACCGTATGAGACAGGAGATCAGAACGTAGGTGACAAGAAGCTGTCACTGAGTCATCTCAAGATGACTCAGTCCCACGGGAAGCTGGCTCAGGAGAGCCGATAGTTCTATGGGAGTACATAAGTAGTCACCAAGTCATAAAACGCGTGAGAGCATCGCTATACATGCTGATACTCCACCTATGACACAGGTGACATACATTAGTACTACTCCACCTATGGCACTGGTGACATAGAACTATATGTAACAAATTAAATAAAAGAAAAAAAAAAAAAAAAAAAAATCAAAGAACTCCGAAAAAAAAATCGAGAGAAACTTCAAATGAAACCCAAAGGGTGCAAGCAAGGTATGAAGCAAGGCAAAGAACCAAAATTTGCCAAGTGGATATAAGAGGACAACTAAATATCAAAGTCGGGTAACAACGGTATAGAAAACCCGATCCGGGAATAGGAACCTAATGCCAATCAATGATAACTTAAAGAAACTCTAAATGTAACCAAAGAAACCCTAAAATGTAACCAAAAATTCCAGAATACATGTAACCAAAATTCTAGAATACATGTAACAAAAAAAAAATTGGTTTAAGGAGAAGCAGTCATTCCAAACATGCGAATGAAACGCCAGAACACCATAGGATCAAGGGGCTTGGTGAAGGGGTCAGCACAGTTGTCCTTAGTGTTAACATAGGCAACATCCACCTGGCCATCCTCCACCAGCTCCTGGATATAGTGATGGATGACATCAATGTGCTTGTTGCGAGGGAGCAGCTGACAGTCATTGGCCCAGCTCAAGGACCCCAAGTTGTCACCCTGAATGGTGACCAGGTCACAAGGCAGCCCTAGATCAATTCTCAAATTTTTCAACCATTGCACCTCCCGGGCAGTCTGAGACAGGGCCTGATACTCAGCCTCACTGGAGCTAACAGCAACAGTGGGTTGCCTTTTGCTCATCCAGTTCACAAGGCAGCCTCCAGCAAGCACAGCATAGCCAGTCTGAGATCTCCTGTCAGACCCATCATCAGCAAAGGATGAGTCACTAAAGACAGTAAAAGAGAAACCAGGGCTGTGAGTGTAAGTGAGGCCCAGATGGGAATGTTCTCTCAAATAAAAAAAAAAAGCGCTTGGCTGCAGCCCACAGGGGGGCAGTGGGTTGAGCAGAAAACCTGGACAGGTAGCTCACAGCAAAAGAAATATCAGGCCTGGTGCAGGTAGCCAGGTATAGCAAAGCCCCCACAAGAGAGAGGTACTGGCTATTAGAGGCCAGAGGTTCTCCAGGAGGATCAGTGACAGTACACTTGGCCATGGGAACTGAAAACTTGGGCTTGGTAGCAGCAGTGAGACCAAACTGCTCCACCAGCTCAACAATGTAGGAGTGCTGGGAGAGGTTGATCTTAACACACCTATCAGCTTGAAATCACTCCGGTAGAGTGGACAGTAGATTAAAGCAGCGGAACAGACGCACCAATCTATACACGGTGACAAGGATAACGTTACAGACACAGGAGACCCATAAAGGGGCACCTGTGGTGAAAGGAGACGGTAGACAGGAACCTAACAGGGTACAGATCAGACCGTATGAGACAGGAGATCAGAACGTAGGTGACAAGAAGCTGTCACTGAGTCATCTCAAGATGACTCAGTCCCACGGGAAGCTGGCTCAGGAGAGCCGATAGTTCTATGGGAGTACATAAGTAGTCACCAAGTCATAAAACGCGTGAGAGCATCGCTATACATGCTGATACTCCACCTATGACACAGGTGACATACATTAGTACTACTCCACCTATGGCACTGGTGACATAGAACTATATGTAACAAATTAAATAAAAGAAAAAAAAAAAAAAAAAAATCAAAGAACTCCGAAAAAAAAAAATCGAGAGAAACTTCAAATGAAACCCAAAGGGTGCAAGCAAGGTATGAAGCAAGGCAAAGAACCAAAATTTGCCAAGTGGATATAAGAGGACAACTAAATATCAAAGTCGGGTAACAACGGTATAGAAAACCCGATCCGGGAATAGGAACCTAATGCCAATCAATGATAACTTAAAGAAACTCTAAATGTAACCAAAGAAACCCTAAAATGTAACCAAAAATTCCAGAATACATGTAACCAAAATTCTAGAATACATGTAACAAAAAAAAATTGGTTTAAGGAGAAGCAGTCATTCCAAACATGCGAATGAAACGCCAGAACACCATAGGATCAAGGGGCTTGGTGAAGGGGTCAGCACAGTTGTCCTTAGTGTTAACATAGGCAACATCCACCTGGCCATCCTCCACCAGCTCCTGGATATAGTGATGGATGACATCAATGTGCTTGTTGCGAGGGAGCAGCTGACAGTCATTGGCCCAGCTCAAGGACCCCAAGTTGTCACCCTGAATGGTGACCAGGTCACAAGGCAGCCCTAGATCAATTCTCAAATTTTTCAACCATTGCACCTCCCGGGCAGTCTGAGACAGGGCCTGATACTCAGCCTCACTGGAGCTAACAGCAACAGTGGGTTGCCTTTTGCTCATCCAGTTCACAAGGCAGCCTCCAGCAAGCACAGCATAGCCAGTCTGAGATCTCCTGTCAGACCCATCATCAGCAAAGGATGAGTCACTAAAGACAGTAAAAGAGAAACCAGGGCTGTGAGTGTAAGTGAGGCCCAGATGGGAATGTTCTCTCAAATAAAAAAAAAAAGCGCTTGGCTGCAGCCCACAGGGGGGCAGTGGGTTGAGCAGAAAACCTGGACAGGTAGCTCACAGCAAAAGAAATATCAGGCCTTGTGCAGGTAGCCAGGTACAGCAAAGCCCCCACAAGAGAGAGGTACTGGCTATTAGAGGCCAGAGGTTCTCCAGGAGGATCAGTGACAGTGGCACTTGGCCATGGGAACTGAAAACTTGGGTTTGGTAGCAGCAGTGAGACCAAACTGCTCCACCAGCTCAACAATGTAGGAGTGCTGGGAGAGGTTGATCTTAACACACCTGCCGTCAGAATCAAGTGTACAAGTCATGTCCAATGAAAGGAACTGGACAGGTACACCCATTTCCTTGACTTCCCACCCAGCTGCTTCCATAGCCTCGATCAGCAAGGCATACCTATGCAGCTCACTAAAAGCACGGATGAAGTCATCCACATAGGTCAGGACATAGCTCCACCCACCAGTAGAATCCCTCCTGAAATACAGAGCAGGTTCAGCTTTGCACATGGTAAAAAACCGTGGGCAACCAAAACCTGCTTTACATCTTTGCTCCAAGCCCTGGGTGCCTGCTTCAAACCATAAAGAGATTTAATCAGCTTGCACACAAGGGGAACATTGTCAGGACCAAGTTCATGAAAGCCCTTAGGCTGGTAACAGAACAGGTCCAGACCAGGTTCCAGCGTGGCATTCAAGAATGCAGTCTTGATGTCCAGCTGCCTCACAAACATCTTCCTATGAGTGATGGCAGCAAGGAGCACACGAAGACCTGCTTTAGAGGAGACGGGGGCATATACATCATGGTAGTCCAGCCCAGGACGTTGCAGAAAACCACGAACTACAAAACGAGCTTTAAAACAAAAAGAACCATCAGCCCCATGTTTCTTGACAAATAACCATCTGCCAGATAGAATCCTCTGCCTAGGAGGCTGTGGAGTGAGGACCCAAGTGCCATGAGCATGGAGGGAGGCCATCTCATCCTTCATAGCCTGCAGCCAGAGATCTCTGTCAGGGTTGGTAGGTAACATTGCAGCTTTATAAGAGAGTTCAGTAGAGGTAGAAATAAAAGCCCCACGTACAAGCAGTGTACTTGTACATGGGCAGCGGGGATATCAGCAGTATCAGCAGTAACCGGTAATAAAGCCCCCAGCGCAGCACTCATGCGTGGTTGAACAAGGCCGGCCTCCTTTGCCTCTAAATCGTCGAAGCCTGGGTACACTGGAACACCCAGCCATACGCAGTATCTGACCCGGACCAGTGTTCGAGGTCATCACTCACATCATCTGTGACGGCCACATCGTCGCAATGCCTGGTCCGGTATAAACCACCAGGTATAGCAGGGGGTGAAGTGATCAACAACTCCCGCGAGCTATCCGAATAGGTGGACGGGGGGTGGCGACTAGTGGGCAGTGGACCTGTACTAGGTTCCCACTATGACCCGAGGCTGTCCTAATCCTACGACTTCACCAACGAAACGTGGCGCAGAGGAAGGCCCGGCGACCCCCTGAGATTCGAATAAATTAGAGCTTGAAGGAACATCAGAATCCCCCTGGCCCAATGCCGCCGCACGCGATACAGCACCATCATTACCTGGCCTGGGACGCATCGTCATCCCATGACCAGTAAAGCGGTCAACAATCGGGGTTGGTAAAGGGCCCAGGACATTGTCAGTAGTATCAAGCCCCTTTACCGATGATAGCGGCAGGGGTGCGAGAAAAATACTGAGATCCATCATAGGGAAAGAGCCAGGGATACAGTTATAGCTAAACTGTTCATAGAAGAGCACATCACGACTCTCTACCACCTGGCGCAACTTCGGAACCCAAACAAAATAACCCTTACTCACCAGAGAATACCCAACCAGTCTACCAGATAACGCCCTTTCGTCAAGCTTATTGCGCTTCTTCCCATTCACTAAGGTAACATAGCATGGGCACCCGAACACGCGCAATAACGATACATCAGGTAGAACCCCAAAGAACAACTCGTATAGAGTCTTGTCACCCTGATCGGGCAGCCGGTTACGTAGATAACACACTCGCACTCTGCTGAGCAATGTATACCATCAATAATTCATGCACAGCCCAACCGATTCTAACCACGCCTCTATACCACTTAACTAAAAAATCCTTAGCCCTATCAGAACTCAAACACTTGAAACCCAAACTCACGTAGCTAAGGCATACACCTAAGGGGGGAACGAGGGGCACAGGAAAACAAAGTTAGCAACCTGTGTCGAACCACGGAACGCACCCAGGGGGTCACAAGGAGCCTAAGAGAGAAAAATATCCACCAAGATATCATGCCAAAGATCCTCCACGGCCGCTGGTCTAAGGCCAGGACGGCGTCCACTTCGGCCTGTAGCATGGGCGAAGTCCGGCGCTGCGAGACCTGGGATCACAGAAGGTGGGGAAGCGTTAGGGCGAAGGCGAGATTTGAGGTATGGGAAAAAGGAGACGAGGATGAAAGTGCAGCAAGTCGCACCTGGTGCAGAAGATCGCACCAATGGCAGAAAATCGCAAATCGCAAGGGCAGAATTCGAAAATTTATCGCTAGGATGCGAAGAGCAGAGCCGAGGCATGTAAAGGTCCTAATATCCCGCCGTCGATTATCAGTCAATCCCAAGTCCCCCCCTCTATCGCTCGACTCACCCGGTTGGGGGGTAGAAATCAGAAGTTGAGCACCGAGCTCCATATTGAATTGGTAGAGGGAGCAGCACCCGAGTGGTGCTGACCATACCCCCCTGCTTCCTACCACCTCCAGAATCTCCAGGCGTAGGTCGTCCTCCTCTGGCGAACCCTACGGCAGTGCCGGCGATCCGCCAGCTTGATTGAAAAAATTCTCCAGAAGGTAGCACAGAGCCACTAGAGCGGCAAGCTCATGCCAGTAGCCAACAGTCGGCTGGGCAGAGCAAAGGGGGGCACAGACGACGTAGACATCAGCAGGGAGCTTGGTCGGCTTGGCAAAACTCCGGTATGCAGGCAGAGCCTCAAACACCGGAGAAAGGTTAGCGACGTCAGGGACGCGAGCAGATGAAGACGGGGTATCTCCACCGATGTCCAGGCTAGTCGCCGACTTGAGTCTGCACGTCACAGTCATCTACGACAGACGGGAGGAGGCGACAGACGGCAGGGGAGGAAAAGAAGAGAAGATGGAGGAATGACCGGGGGGGGTTACTTCCACGATGGCGGAAGGATCCTCCTCTCCCGGCAGCAGAGGCCGCTGGCGCGCAGTCGTCTAGCCAATCTAGAGGAACCTGCACCCCGCGTCGGAGGATTCGGTCGCATCCATTGCTCACAATGACACTGCGGATCCCACGAGCCCATGAAACACCATTTAGTTTGGTAAGTTTCACAAGGCCGGCAGGAGGCCCTCGCGGAAGTTGCATTATCAAAGCAGTGGTAGTGATGAGGAGCCCAGTAACCTATCAGCTTGAAATCACTCCGGTAGAGTGGACAGTAGATTAAAGCAGCGGAACAGACGCACCAATCTATACACGGAGACAAGGATAACGTTACAGACACAGGAGACCCATAAAGGGGCACCTGTGGTGAAAGGAGACGGTAGACAGGAACCTGACAGGGTACAGATCAGACCGTATGAGACAGGAGATCAGAACGTAGGTGACAGGAAGCTGCCACTGAGTCATCTCAAGATGACTCAGTCCCACGGGAAGCTGGCTCAGGAGAGCCGATAGTTCTATGGGAGTACATAAGTAGTCACCAAGTCATAAAACGCGTGAGAGCACCGCTATACATGCTGATAGTGTCCTAGTAGTACAGCTGACATGCTGATCGTGTCCTAGTAGCAGATCGTGTCCTAGTAGCAGATCGTGTCCTAGTAGCAGATCGTGTCCTAGTAGCAGACATGCTGATCGTGTCCTAGTAGTACAGCTGACAACACCTGCCGTCAGAATCAAGTGTACAAGTCATGTCCAATGAAAGGAACTGGACAGGTACACCCATTTCCTTGACCTCCCACCCAGCTGCTTCCATAGCCTGGATCAGCAAGGCATACCTATGCAGCTCACTAAAAGCACAGATAAAATCATCCACATAGGTCAGGACATAGCTCCACCCACCATGAGAATCTTTCCTAAAATACAGAGCAGGTTCAGCTTTGCACATGGTAAAACCGTGTGCAACCAAAACCTGCTTTACATCTTTGCTCCAAGCCCTGGGTGCCTGCTTCAAACCATAAAGAGATTTAATCAGCTTGCATACAAGGGGAACATTGTCAGGACCAAGTTCATGAAAGCCCTTAGGCCTGGTTAACAGAACAGGTCCAGACCCAAGTTCCAGCTTGGCATTCAGAATGCCAGTCTTTGATGTCCAGCTCCTCACAAGCATTTTCCTATGAGTGATGGCAGCAAGGAGCCACACGAAGACTGCTTTAGAGGAGACGGGGCATATACATCATGGTAAGTCCAGCCCAGGACGTTGCAGAAAACGCTACACGAACAACAAAACGAGCTTTAAAACGCAAAGAATCCATCAGCCCCATTGTTTTCTTGACAAGTAACATCTGCCAGATAGAATCCTCTGCCTAGGAGGCTGTGGAGTGAGGACCCAAGGCCTATGACATTTGTCAATGGAGGATGAGGCCCATCTACATCTATCTATGTAACATCTCAGCCAGCCAATAGTCAGGTGGGAACCTCAGCGTTGACGACATGGCTCTCTACTGCAGTCCTTATAAGAAGTCTCGCACGCGCGTAGAGAGATGAGAGGAAGCCCCCCACCTAAGCACGTGTATTGCGTACAAAATGTCTGGGGCAGCGGGGATATCCTATCAAGCAGTAAACCGGTAAATACCAGCCCCCAGGCAGCACTCTCCTCGAACAAGGCCGCCTCTCCTTTGCCCTCTAAATGTCCGACCAGCCTGGGTACCCTGGAACACCCCAGCACCTATACGCAGATCTGATCCCGGACCAGTGTTCCAAGTCATTCACTCCACATCTCATCTCGTGACGGCCACATCGTCGCACCTGGTCCTGTATAAACCACCACGGCCTATAGGCAGGGGCGACAACGGATCAACAACTCCACACGCCGAGCCATTCGGAATAGCGTGGACGCGCCACGTGGCCGACTAGTGGGCCACGGACCGTGTGTACTAGGTTCCACTATGAGCGCCGAGGCTCCTGTCCTAATCCGTATGACTTCCCGAAGAGCGTGGCCGCAGAAGGAAGGCCCGGCGACCCCCCTGAATTCGAGATAAAGAGCTTGACAGAACATCAGATAAGTCCCCCTGCTGCCCCGCACGCGATACAGCACCATCATTACCTGGCCTGGGGACGCATCGTCATCCCATACCGAGTAACCCCGTCAACAATCGGGGCGTGTGGTAAAGGGCCAGGACATTGTCAGTACCTTTCCAAGCCCATTACCGATGATAGCGGGCAGCCGGTGCGCGAAAAATACTGGAATCCAAATCATAGCGAGATAGCCAGGGATACCAGTAAGTCTAATCTGTTCATGAGAAGAGCACATCACGGAGCTCTTCCCACCTTTGCGCAAACAGGAACCCAAACAAAAATAACCCTTACTCACCAGAGAATAACCCAACAGTCTTACCAGATTAACGCCCGTTCGTCCTACCGCTTATGGCGCTTCTTCCCATTCACCAAGGTAACATAGCATGCGGCACCCCCACGCCTACCAGGTCTAGAACCCCAAAGAACAAACTCAATAAGCCCCTTGTCACCCTGACATTAGGCGCAGCCGGTTGCCCGTAGGTAACACCCGGCGATGGAATGCATAGGCCAGAAGACTTAGTGAGCTTAGACTCCACCCAGCTACGTCTCTGAAGGACCCCAATTGTACCGTATCCACAGTTGCTCTACCCGAGCAGTGTAAGCCATGGACCAATTCCAGCACAGCACCCAAACCGTATTCACCAATCTCGAACCACTTCACTCTAAAATTCCTTAGCCCTGCCGACCTAAAACATTTGAAAACAAAACATGCGCTGAGTCATCCATCTCGAGATGGTGTTTGAACTGTACCCGCAGCTTCATTTTCCTGTCTCAGAGCACCAATACCTCAGCATAGCCAGAGTCATTAGGTCAGTGAGACAGCACGAACATCCCCCACGCAAGCCCATCAAACTCTACATGCCCCATGATACTCCGTGAAGCGTATTTCCCCTGGCACGGATCCTAGTTATGCTTCTCTTTCAGGAACAAGGAGATAGTTTTCCCTTGCCTTCTGACAAGCTCACATGGGATCTTAGACAGTCTTTGCCGCTGTGGGAGTGAGGGTAAGTTCTGACCAAACCCTTCCTTACAAGGTTCTGCATGGCATCATAGCCAGGCGCCCTGGTGACCCAGCCGCCACTGCCACAACCATTCAGCAATGTAGGGCATCCACAACTCCAACCATCCTCCATCAACATCAAGAGCAAAGCTGGTAATAATTATTCCCCCAAGCACCCCATACCAAACGGCCACGAGGGTGTGACACCCGGCCGACATGCAAACTGTACACCACCACCCACTGGCGGCAGGGAAAGACCCACAGACAGAAGATAGCCTTGTGTGGCCGCGTACAACTAGACTATTCTAAGAAATCTCGCAGTTGTGAGCATGGCAACAGTCATTTACTCCCCCCATGAGGTCACCCGGACAGTGCGCTGGGATGCTAGGAGAACATTGCGGTTTCAAAGTGATTGGTGTTGGTAACCAATCACTAACATAACACAATTAGAACCCTGAGCCCACAGACCGCTTCTGAACACCACCGATCACCACCCTCCCAAACACCCACTATCCACCCTCAACCACCCCCCCCCCCCTTGTCCCACACTTTTCTTTCTTTTGCCCCTATCTGCAACGCCCCTGGCCCAGTCTCAGACCACGCATGAAATACAACACATTTAACAAAGACATATCACCTGTGCCCATTGACTCCCAGCTCCAGAATCACATTTGCCAGACACCACTCCAGACAGCCGCCGCTGCAGACTATTTGAG
Organism: Microglena sp. YARC; assembly: GCA_022414725.1. NCBI lineage: Eukaryota > Viridiplantae > Chlorophyta > Chlorophyceae > Chlamydomonadales > Chlamydomonadaceae > Microglena > Microglena sp. YARC. The sequence continues at coordinate 53,523,122 of CM039463.1, forward strand.
AATGCGCAGTGCAAGAGAACCAAGGACTCCTTTCTTGTCCAAGCATACCCATTCACATCGACTTGCAAGGAGGCCAGCTGCGCCGCGGAGTAACACACCTGGAAGGGCCAAGCCCATAGTGTCACGGATTTGCGAAACCGGTGCACCAGGCTTGGTCTTACGCAGTGCGGATAGCTTCGGCAACCACCGATTCCTCTCAGTGGGTCGTCTTGCTGCAGCATGGGCCCCCACAGTCGCAATCCAGACGCCCCCGCCTTCTGTTGGAACCGGACACCTGAGAACAGATCCCTGCCCACGCTGAAACGAGGCATTGGCAGGAACCTGCGGAGCGTTTCCCGGACCACCAGGATGCCTGCGAGTCCGACCTGTGCCCCGGAGCAGCAATGTTCAAAGAAGCTCGAATACCTATATGCCTCCAGACAAGACCAGTAATCGACCAGTCGTCTGTTAGCCAACATCCATACCGTACTGGATCCGCTACCGCGATCAAATCGGATCAAACGGATCCCATTCACATGGTTTCCACGGCCGTGGCGCCGATCACCCAGTGACCCAGTGACTGTCCAGCACTGGGTGAGGTCAGCTGCACAGATCGACCATGCGACCAGGAAATCATCGACACGGTGTCCAGAAGGCCCCATGTGCGGCATTTATGAAGTTCGATACGCATGAGAGGACTCTAGAGGCGAAGGCATCAGACTCGCCGTCTTCCGGATATCCAAAAGGATATCCCGAGGTGCAAAGTCCCGGTCCTAACCGACATATCGTCCTCCCGCATGTTCCGGCATCATCGTTAAGCAATGAACTCCCTGACGTTTCGAGAGGCAGGCCACTTAACCCCAACAGTGCAGGCGATCAAACCGAGGGGGGGTGACCGTCACCATGAAATGGCGCGTCATTAGACCCCCCAGCTCCAATCGCAACCCGAAGGGACAGGAGCCCATGGGACCCGACGAATTCAATGAAATACTCCGCAGCAAGACCAGCCTTCAAGAGTTCGCGCGGCTGTCATCATGTTCTTAATCACAGGAATCGGACCCGCAACCACTCATCCGGCTAACAGGACACAGAGGAAGCACTCTCAGCAAACTGATAAACCAACCTTTCGTTGCTCACGTACCAAAGGACAACACCATAATCTGGGGGATACAGAATCCCAGAAGTGACCTGACCAGAAAAGAACGACACCGTGGTACCCAAGCTCAGAGCGAAAGCCCATCACCGGCGATGCCCCTCAGGCTTCACACTCTACATTCCCATGTAGCTTGCCATATCCATCCCGCACCCGTACCAAAGAGCGACGCCCACATCCCGTCGATCCCTGCGTTGATCAGCGGTAGTCCCGAAGGTTCAAACCGAATCGGAGGAGATCCGCCACGTGAGCAGATGCTCCCAAGATGCGCAAGACCCCCGCGTATCTGCAGCATAGGCGCACCGAGGGCCAGGGCAGGAGAAGCTCTCCACCGCCCGAGGACGTTCCAGGCGGCACCAGCCGCAGAGCAGTGCCGTGCCAGAGAACCAGCAGCCCCCCCGACGAGCGAGTGTGCGTTAGCTACCCATGGGCAGATGCCAGAGAAAAAGAAGCAAAAGCCTTCACAACGAAAGTGGCTTAGCCACCTCGGTATAAGCCGGGGAACAGGCTCAAAGGGAGGCGCCGACGAAGCTGAGCTGATCCACACAGGCGATCAAGATCCTCGATTAGGCATCCTGACTGCACAGCAGGCTCATTTACACCGGCGAAACAGTGGACAAGTCTCAAAGACAACGCAGTGCTGCAGCAGCAGATGGAGTCACGCCACCGAAGTCCCAGCACTCCGTAGCACTCTCAAGTCCTCCTCATTGCATCCAGTAGTAGGAGAGTAGTCTTCATCATAATTGAAAGGACGAATGAGGCTGCGTGTCGGATGCCACAACGGCACATGACCATGTGTCTGTACACACACAGCCTTCATCAGGAACATCCTCAACATCAGAGAGAAAGGCGTAGAACATTGAGAGAAGGAACCGCCAAAGTTGGAGGATTGATCGGGGGGTTACATCCTGATGGCAGCCCATCCTCCTCTCCGAGCGAGGCCGCTGGCGCGCATCATCTAGCCAATCCAGGGAACTTCACCCCCCCCCGTTGCGGAGGCCCATTCCGGTCGCACCATATGTCACAAAATGACACTGGGATCCCACCCAACACCCATTAAGTTGGTAAGTTTCACAAAGCCGGCAGAGGCCCTCGCGGAAGTTGGCACTACTCAAAGCAGTCGGAGTGCCATGAGCGAGCCCAGTTACCTATGCAGCCTTGAAATCACTCGGTAGCCCGTGACAGTAGATTAAAGCAGCGGAACACCCACGCACCATCTATACACGAGACAAGGAAACGATTACAGACAAGAGACCCATAAAGGCCGGCTATCCTGTCCCAGCGACCGGCGTAACAGGACTACACAGCCGGTACAGATCAGACCAGAACGGTAGTGACAAAGCTGCCACTAACTCCTCTCAAGATGACCCTCCATCCCCACGGAACTGCCTCAGGACCCCGCCGGATATTCTAAGCGATACCATACAAGTAGTCACCAAGTCATACAAACGCCCGTGAGAGCACCGCTATACATGCCTTACGACCCCAGTGCCCTGATATATTTTGAGTGGTATCACAGTGATGGCCACTGGAGCTTCCATAGCACCCCTGAAGCAGCCAGACAAGGTCCTATGCAGCGCGCTTGCCGAAGTTGGCGGAGAGTGTCTTCAGCAGGAAAAACAGTTGGCAACGATGAGCCCTCACCCTCGAAGCAGGTACGGTTACCGAAACGTTGCGCCCTGACGTATCAGGCTTCATCTCCTCTTCTCGCTCGGCCCCCGGCCTGCACAACGCCTTGCCAACCTCGCCCCCCCCCCCCCCGTGCGCGGCTCCGCTCCCCTAGGAGGGGTCGTGTCGGACTCACTTATTACGCAAGTATGAAGCACCAGATAATGGATATCCAAGATCTACAATACCAGAGCGGTTCAGTCCCGGGAGCAAAAAAGTCGGACAACGGAGACTCAAGCCGCCCATTTAAGACACATAAATCTCCAGAAAGCTACGATCTCCGGTCTTTCATCAAAGACACCTACCACTCATACATACCATAACCTGAGAGAGTCAATACATTGCTCCGACACACAAGTACGCTCGCCACTTTGTCTAAAATCAACCTCTCCTCTCTCT
>CM039463.1:53527320-53585771 GCA_022414725.1 Microglena sp. YARC
GGAGAACGAGCGATTGCCTATTAGCGTGATAGCCGCTGATATGAATATGATAGAGTGATGCTCCGTGCAATCAAAGCAGTATTCATCATGTCAACCCAACCTTTACAATGCCGTTCCCGCCCCCCCCCCCCCCCCCCCCCACCACCCACACCACACACCCACACACACAAACACACACAACAACAACACACACCACACGACCGAACTTAAATTGAGAACGCACCAAATTGGCTGATTAAGGTGATATGGAATGACTATGAGTGATTCTCATGCTATCAACCATATTATCTATGTCACCCAACCTTAAATGGTATCCCCCCCCCCTCCCCCCCCAGACACACACGACACCACACACACAAACACAACACACACACACAAACACAAACCACACACCTACTTATAATTGAGAGGACGAACGGTGCTGGCGCTGATTATGTGATATTATGCGAATGCATATGTGAGTGAATTCTTAATGCCATAGACATATTAATTTCGTAGAGCATATTTAATATAATATATCCAGTCCCATTCCAACCTGATAATGCGACCGCCTGAGTTATAGCCTCAACAAAACAAGCGAACTGCCACTTCCCAGTTTGCAGAAATCTCTTATTGCAGCAATTGGATATTTGATAATGTATCATAGTCCATACAACTTTCAAAATGGTCCCACCCACCACTACCACCACCACACACACACACCACTCTCATTGAAGAATGAGCAAGCAATTGGACATGATTTGAGCATTATCATGTCCCATACAACTTTCAACAATCAGTCCCACCACCACTACCACCACCCACCACACACACACTCCATTGATGAATAAGCAATTGGATGATTTGAGCATTATCATGTCCATACAACTTTCAAAGTGTCCACCACCACCTCACCACACACACACGCACCAACTCCATTGAGAGGATGAGCAATTGGCTGACATGAGCTGGTTCTTTATGCTTCTAAGTATAATTATCATGTGTCCCATCCAACCCTTATTAATGCTCCGCCCCACCCCCCCCACCCACAACACACCCACCACACCCACCACACACTCGGAGAAGATGGGGAAAGCGGACAGAGAGAAGATAAGAGGACATGTAGTGATAAGGCGATAATGTTTGAGTGATGTGCTGACGACTTGTGTCAGAACGAACCTCCCAAGCAAGCGTACAAAAACTGACATGGGGCGAACGGGGGGGCGTACATCAGCGCAGCCCATCCTCACCCATCTCACTCTCCAGTGCAACAGAAGCCATCTCCCTAATATGGTGCGCTCTGGCAAACCTTGAAATTGCAACCACAACACCACACCAACCGCCCCACCCCCCTAAAAGCACCCACCCACTACCCCCCTCAGCCCCCACCCACCCCACCCCACCAGCCCCACCACCCACCCCTGCCACCCCATTACCCCACCACCCACCACCACCCCCACTTACCATCGAGAAAATGACGATATGCTAATGTGCAGTGATTCGATCAAGCGACTTGTGTCGCGCGCACCTACCCAGCGCCCGTACAACTGACATGGGCTGGTAGTCAGGCAGCCAGCTCCTCAGCTATACTCGCCTCTCCAGGGCCCACCAGAGCGCCATCTCCCTAGAATGCGTGCGCCAGGCGAACCTTGAAAATGCAACACACACACACCAACCCTATACCCCCCACCCCACCAACCCACCCACTACCCCTGTGCCCCCCACCCCCCACCCAAACCCACCCAGCCCCACCACCACCAACCTCCTGCCACCCCATCCCACCCCACGCCCACACCACCACTACCACCCCCCTGCCCCGCCACCCCTGCCCCCCATTACCCACCACCGAAGCCACCACGCACGCCCACTTAACGAGATCAGTGATCGCGATTAGCCCCCACCCCTGCCCCCCAAAAAAACCCAACCCACCACTGCCCCCCTAGCCCCCCCCACCCACCCCACCCCACACCACCCGCCACCCCCTCCCACCCCCACCACCACCCCACTTACATCGAGATGATGAGCGATTGCCTGATTGAAGTGATTCGCTCGAGACTGTTCGGCGCGACCTCCCAGGCCGGTACAACTGACATAGGCGCGTACTCAGCGCAGCCAGTCCTCAGCCATCTCCACTCTTTGCTGCCCAGCCAGAGCCATCTACCCTAGTATGGTACTCCTGCAACACCTTGAAAAATGACACAACACCCAAACCCCACCACCTCCCCCACCACCCACCACCACCACCAACCACCACTACCACCCCCCCTGCCCCCCACCCCGTCCCCCCACCACCAACCACCAACCCACCACTACCACCCCCCTGCCCCCACCACCCCTAGCCCCCCATACACCACCACCCCACCACCAAACCCACCACTACCAGACCCCCCGCCTGGACCCCACCCCTGCCCCATACCCCCCACCACACACCAACCCCACCACTACCCACCCCCCCTGCCCCCCCAATACCCCCCACCCATCACCACCACCCACCACTACCAACCCCCTGCCCCCCACCCCTGCCCCCAAACCCCCCCCACCACCACACCAACCACCACTACCACCCCCCGCCCCCCACCCCTGCCCCCCATAACCCCCCACCACCACCACCAACCCACCACTACCCCCCCCCTGTATGCCCCCCCCCCCCTACCCCATACCCCCCCACCACCACCAACAACCCACCACTACCACCCCCCCTGCCCCCCCACCCCTGCGCCCATACCCCACCAACCCACACCCCACCAACAATCCACCCACTACCACCCCCGCTTGCCCCCCAATACCCCACCACCACCAACCACCAACCCACCACTACCACCCCCCCTGCCCCCCACCCCCCTGCCCCCATACCCCACACCAACCACCACCAACCCACCACTACCACCCCCCCTGACCCCCACCCTGCCCCCATACCCCACCACACCACCAATCCCACCACTACCACCCCCCTAGCCCCCCCACCCCCTGCCCCATACCCCACCCCACCACCACACCAACCACAACTACCACCCCCCCTGCCCCCCACCCCCTAAGCCCCCCATACCACCACCACCACCACCACGCAACTTACATCAGAGAATGAGTGATTGGCTGCATCGTGCAAGTGATCTCCTCGAGGCACTGTGTCCCGACCTTTCCCAGCCTGCTACACTGACATTTGGGGCGGGTACTCAGCCCAGCCAGCTCCTCAGCCATCTCTACTCCTTTCAGGCTGCAGAGCCATCTACCCTCGTATAGTACTGCCCCCCCCCCCCCCCCCATGAGCGAATTGCCTCGCGACGAGTAACTCGAGCAGATGGCCCTATCTTGCAGCATACAGGCCGTGCTTGCCATAGGTGCTCCTGACGTGAACAAGTTTCACGGGTGCGTCCTGCCTGTGGTGTGGTCGTGCGTTGGCTGCTGTAGTGTGTGCTGTGTATGTTGGTTAGGTGGCGTCGACCAACTCTAGAATGGCCCATCTTTGCACTTATTAGCGTTCTTGCCAGGTGCTCCTGAATAACAGTGGACGGTGGTCGTGCCTTGGTTGTGGTGGCTTGCGTGGTAGATGGTTGCGTCTGTGTGTGTGTTGTGTTGTTTGCGTGTGGGATGTGTGGTTTGTGGTGGTGGTGTGTGCTGTGTGTGTGTCGTGAAGTGCTACTGTGTGTGTGTGTGCTTTCTGTGTGTTGTGGTGTGTTTTAGTTCGCAGTCCGGTGTGCTGCTGTGAGTGTGTTTTGTGGTGGCAAGGCCGAACGGTGGCCGGTGAGATGACTTGAGAGCCTATCTTTGCAGACCTGACAGGGTCTTCCAAGGCTGCTCCTAGAGTGAAGAGTGCGGCGTGTTCGTGCCTTGGCGGTTGGTAAGTGCTTGGTAGGCAGTGTAGGTGGTAGTAGGTTGTGTGTGTCGGTGGTGGTAGTGGTGTGTGTGTGCTGGTGGTGGTGGCATTGTGGTGTGTGTGTGGTGATGTTGTTGGTTGTGGTGCCGTTGTGTGGTGTGTGTGTGTGTGTGGTTGGTGGATGTGTTGTGTGTGGGTGGTGGTGTGTGGTGGTGGGTGTCGTGCGGAGATGACTTGGGAGATGCACTTTTGCCAGCTGACAGGGTCTTGCCAAGTGCTCCTGGAGCGTGAACATGGGTGACTGCCTGTTGCGGTCGTGGGTGGTGGTGGTGGTGTGTGTGTGTGTGTGTTCGTGTGTGTGGTGTGTGTGTGTGTGTGGTATGGTGGCGTGGAGATGACGTGGGAGATGGCACTTGCAGCTACAGGTCTTGCAAGGTGTATCCTGAGTGAAGAGTGGGGTTCGTGGCCTGATGCGGTGGTGGGGTTGTGGGAGAGAGAGATGGTGTGTGGTGGTGTGGCGGAGAAATTTCTAGAGATGGGGTCTCCTGTGATGTGTGTGGTGATCGTGGTGTGTGTTTGTTGGTAAGAGGTGTTGTTGTGGTGTGCGTCGGTGGTGGGTGTGTGGTGTGTGGTAGTGCTGTATGGGTGTGGTAGTGGTGTCTGTGCACACACACTTTAAAATGCAAGCGGCCAACAACACACCAATCTTGAGTGATCAGCCAACACACATCACACTTTGAAAAGCGGCCTACCACACACACACTTGAATGAAGCGACAACACACACACACCTTCTGAAAATAAGCGTGCCTATCCACACACACACCTTGAAAATAAGCGGTCCAACACACACACACGTGAAAGAGCGCGGCTATACACACCCTTTGAATGTGATGCAGGCTCATACACACACACTAACCTTGAAAAATGAGGCAGCCAAACACACACACATCACCTATGAAAAGAGGCAGTTCTACACACACACACACACTTGAAAAGAGGGCAGCCTACCACACACCACAAACCTTGAAAAGAGCACCTACACACACACACACCTTGAAAAGAGCAGCCTACACACACACACCACACCTTGAAAAAGAGGCCAGCCTACACACATCACACCTGAAAAAAGCGCTCACACACACACCTGAAAAAGCAGTCTACACACACACACACCTTGAAAAGAGCAGCCTACACACCACACACCCTTGAAAGAACGGCCTACACAGCACCACACAACACCTTGAAAAGAGGCACCTACACACACACCATCAGCCTTTGAAAAGAAGCGCCACACACACACACCTTGAAAAGATGGCAGCACCCACACACAGCACACCTTCAAAAAAAGTGCCTACACCACACACCTGAAATGAAGCAGCCTTACAACAACACACAAACCTTGAAAAGAAGCGGCCTCACAACACACACCTTGAAATGAAAGCAGGCCAAAACCCACACACACTTTGAAACGAAGCAGCCAAACACATGCACTGCCTGATCAGGCGCCAACTCACACACACACAACAAAATCTTGAAAGACGTTGTAGTGTTCTGAGCCGAAGAACCGGATTCACTCTCTGAGCCCACTTGCCGAACAAAGTGCTAGCGATGAATCGCTGTCTGCATGAGCCGTAGATTCAAATCTCGCAAGAAGTGACTTTGAATTTGCCATAAAGCGGCCAACACACCACACTTGAAATGAAGTGGCCAAACACATGCCACATGATGCTGCCACACACACACACACTTGAAAAGACGTTGCAAGGCCGCCCAGTCCAAGTGTTCTGGGCCGAGAACCGATTCGACTCCCGAGCCCCGGCCGAACAAATCTGACTTCGAGCCGATGGATTCAGCCTGTCCGCATGGAGACTTGGATCCATAATCGTCACTGAAGAGACTCGCATTGAGCATTCCCTCATCGCTCCCGCCGTCTTCGTAAGGCTTGTTCAGCTTTGCGACGCAACCAGAAGAGTACGCAAGGACTGGTAAGCGCAAGGGGTGGAGGAAGTCAAAAGGATGGGAGGGGAGGCGAGGGGAGGAAGGGAGGGAGTGAAGGGGGGTTTTTTTCTTTCAAAAAAAGGGAGGAGAAGGGATTTGGAAGGGAGTGGGGTGGAGGAGGGGAGAGGAGGGGAAGAGAGGGAGAGGAAGGGAGGGGAGGCGCTGAGCGGGAAGAAAGGGAGGGAGATGGAGTGAGGGTGGAGGGGGAGGGGGAGAGGGTGGAGGTGGAGGGGAGAGGTGGAGGGGAGGGGGGAAGAGAGGAGGGGAGGGGAGGGATTCAAGAGAAGAAGCAGCAGGTGTCAGGTTGTTTTAGTACTAAATAATGCGCCTTGGTGTATTGCAGGGTGCCACGTTTGATCTTGGTCGGACGCAACTAAGAAGAGCGGACTGCAAGAAAGCACAGGGAGCGTGAGAGGCTGAGGAGTCAAAATAAGGAGAGGGGGAGGGGCGAGGGAGGGAGGGGAGGGGAGGGGCGAGCGGAGGCGGGGGGAGTAGGTGTGGTGGAGGGGAGGGGGAGGGGGGAGTGGGAGGGGAGGGCGAGGGGGAGAGGGCTGGTGCTGGTGCTGTGATGATCATACATCAACATTATCATCATCATCAAATGCATTTTTCCTGGTGCCTTACTGGACTCCAAATGTTACCGCCGGCTAGACGGATTCAAAGGGACTTGAGAATTATAATATAAAAACATTATGCGAAAAATTCATTAGTCAAATGCTTGGGGAGTGGGAGTTTGCAGGCATCAAGAGGGCTTCCCAGTCATGGGTCGGAACAGCTTAGCATCCTCTCTGGTTTCCGAGCGATTGCACAGGAGGATTTGAATTGGGAGCGAGGTGAGCAGCTCAGAGTCTGGCTGAAAACCATGTAAGTACCCAACGCGGTCACTGTGGGCTGCAATGAATTGTGTGCCTAGATATGTGTGAGTGCTAGACTGGGCTGGCTCACATGGCCTGCAGGTGACAAAGCATAGAATGGATGAACGAAAGGCTGGTCCATATCAATGGAACGGAGTTGGGGCGGAATAATCCTATAGTGTGTTTCCGACACCCTAAAAGCCGGCCGGCTAAAAAGGAATTTAGCGAATGGTTTCCTAAATGATCCCCGACACTCGACATGCTTTGGGGAGTGAGGCGAACGCATTTGGATCGCAGCATTACCGAGGCTACTCCTTTCATGGCCGCGGAAGCAGGAACGATTGGAGCTAGGGGCGAAGTGTCGGAATCCCTCGAAGTGGAGATCAGAGGTTGGATCAATAGTTGCGAGAATTAGAAAGGACCAATCGAAGGGCCTTAAAGGATCGAAGGGTGTGCTGGGTAGCGATCAATGGCAAGGGTGTTTCAATCGGGAATGAAGGGAATTGTTGTTGTTGAGTTCGGTTTTGGCCCTTCCACACGGCAACTTGTCGAGTAACTGACTGAAACCGGTCAGTTTTAGGTTTCGACCAGGTTAGGGGGTTTCGGAAGAAACCAGCACTTGGTCGTGGTGTCGGAAAACTGATGATCCTTGCTCTAAGGACAGGTGGCGTGGCCTGTAAAGCGGTACAAGTCCGCGGTACCGCTTGAACATTGATTCCCCCTGCCCCCTTGTTCTGGTTGGCACAAGTCTCGAAGGCGCTTCCACAATTTATTGCATTGATCCGTTTCTTTTCTTGTACTACCTAGTGAGATGCCTCTCGGAATGACCCAGCTGATGGGGGGTTACATTACAAAGGCGATGTTGCCTTCTCAACAGCAGTTGATGGGTATTGAATGTGGGGGTGGGCGTTGCCGCTGGAGGATTGCTCTTCGCCGTTCAGGTACGTTTACCTGGACGCCGTGATTTTCCGATTACCGCACGCTTTGCGCTAAGTTGCTGCTTATGACTGACTCCTTTCCTTCTTTGCATCTGTGCAGCCCTGGGATTTCCTGGCAGAGGCTGTCGGTTTGAAGGAGGTAGAGGAGAAGAAGTAACATCCTTGTCTAACATTCACTTCTTGGTCAATGCAACTAGCTAGATAGCTCTTCTTTCACATTCATATAGCATAGTCTCTGTAACGACCCTTTCACTGCTTGCGCTTTCTGTCCCTCTCCCCCCCCTCCCATCCTCGTCCAGCACTGTTTCATATCTCCCGGCGACAAGCACGGTCCTGACGGGGTAATGGCACTCGATACCACTCCTAGAAAGTTGGATGCCCTCTGAGCATTGGGCGAGACTGTAGAAACCTTGCGATTCACCTATGACGAACGCCTTGGAGGGGCAGGGAGGGTCGCCCGGTGCAGCTGGCCAAACTTGAAACCACACTTCGTCAAGATGTGTCCACCTTCGGCGCCTTTCTTTCTGGGGGAGCTGGTGGCACTGGTAATTCGAACTTACATAGTACATTCATTCTACTGAAAGACAATCATTGTCTTTAAGCCTTTCAGTTTGTGCTGCTAACCATGTGCATGCGGAGTAAGCATGAGCATTAATACACCACACTACCGAGTGCCATTGCAGAAAGCAATCAGATAGGTTAAGATAGGTTAGATACATGTTCAGGTCTTTCGAAAACCAAGAGAGGGAGTACCAGTACCGGTATAATATATTTACGCTAGGTATTTGGCATGCTGGTGCTAGCATGTATTCCCTTTATCCCGTAGGTGACATACAACATAGGCAGCCAGCCTAGCATCCCACACATGGGGCAAGGACATACAGAATTGAGATAACCATCCTTAGATCTAGATTAGGACAACCGACTACGACATAATGAGCTATGGGGGACCATCCCTACAGCTGCCTCAGGAACCAGAAACAGCTAGTCTGGGTGTTGGCTAAGCTAGCATGTACAGCAGTCAGGAGGGTACGCTCGGACGTCATGGGAGAGCTCGGGCTTGCTGGGCATTCATGATGGCCTCAAAGTGCAGGTTCCGTAGGCATGCTGCATAGACTTGCTCAGCACTCATCATGGACTGCCTGTCATGCTGAGCTGCAATACGTGGGCTCCTCCTTAATCCTGCAATGGGTTTGGGAGGCTGGACAGTATCTGTCGGTGGGGTACCGTTATGCGTGAATAGACTGTGTCTCAGCAGGTCTCGTATAACAACGACATTTCGCTAGTTGCAATAAAACCCGTCGTTTGGGGAATCGGCCCTGCGATAAAACCCATGGTTTCGAGAATCGGCTCTGTGGGCTGCATTTGCTATAGCTGATCTGGCCTGGCTGATCTGGCTTTGCATGGCCAGTGGTAGTAACCGCCACCCCCACACCCCACCCTCTTCCCCTCGAACTCCAGCAGCCTCCATCCACACAAATCCACGGGCCTGAAACTTCAACGAGAAACCCTGCCCTGAACACATGAGACCCTACCAATTGCATAGCCTGTGTCAGACGACACAGCCAACCCAATACAGCTGCGTCTGCGACGCAACGGACCCTCCCAATGTTGCTTCTCAGGATAAAACATACCCTTCGGCACTGCGTCTGCCACCCAGCGTCATTAACAACCCTGGCCCAGGACCAGTGATCCACTGGCCCCATTAAAAGCGATATCTTCAAATCTGCATCCAACTTTAACTTCATTACATGGCCCCATCCTTTTCCTGCACAATGTAACGGCTGGATAAAAAAATCACTGCTATCAAAGAATCCTGGGGCAATATGTCATTAAATAACACCTAATTGTGTTTGTGAATGATCCCTACATCAATTTGCCCATCTAACATCCGTCTTCGGCATTCAGCCTAAAAGTTATGTACCGTTTCCATTATATTTCACTTTCATATCTTCTCATATAGCTAGTGATAGTGAGAGTGACGTGAAGTGCTGTGAGAGTGACGTGAAGCTACATGGGCCACAGCTGCTTGCGTGACTGTTTCACTTTCAGCTCTTCTCAAACAGCTACCAGCTTATCTCTTCCCATATACTACATCAGGCAACCCTCCACAATAGACTGAGGGATTCAGAGTACCTCCAATATGGACGACGCATAGCTTTACTCATCTCTTCTGTTTTGAATAATGACAGAAGAGTGTACCACCTAAAGGACAGAACCTGTTCAAGTACAGTCAATACTTTACTCATCTCTTCTAATGCAACTACCAGGCCATCTCTTCCCACATACCATAGCAGCCCCCTCTCCATCATAGACTGAGGGATTGAGAGTAACTCCAACATGGACGACCGCATATCTTTCCCCATCTCTTCTCATACAACTACCAGGTCATCCCTTCCCACATACCATACCAGCCCCCTCTCCATCGTAGACAGAGGGATTGAGAGTAACTCCGATATGGACGGCGGCATAGCTTAAGCTATCTCTTCTCGTACCGCTACCAGGTCATCTTAAGCTACCAGTCAGCTACAGTCATCTCCGGCAAACCAGGTCATCTTCAGCTACCAGTCAGCTACAGTCATCTCCGGCTTACCAGGTCATCTGCAGTGTCTTTTGTATCCAGCTAAAAGCAGCAGCTTCTAGGCAGCTCCCCTGACTGGCTATTCAGCCGAAGCTAATGCAACCTAGTGCGTCCGGAAGCTGGCAGAATCCTCTGTCCAGAACTGTCAAAATCTTGGTTCAGGGGCTGGCTCAGAGAGCTGCCTAGAAGCTGCTGCTCGTAGCTACTGCTCGTAGCTGAAAAGAAAAAACACAGTCAGCTGTCAGTTACCAGGCTAGCGTCTCTTCCTAGATTGCCGAGCTACTGCTGCTGGAGGAGGAGTGTGGTCACTGTTTTTTAGAGATGCGTCGCAAATTGAGCAACTCGGTGCGACCCCAATGCTATAGGATCCCCCCCGAACGACCCTTCATTTCTTCCCAGACCCCTCAGAGTCACTGCTGCTGGAAGAAGAGTGCGAGGGTCTGCTTCAACTGCTACTGCCTTGGTTCTTCCCCAGATCCTTCAGACAATTGTTTTAGAGTAGCGGCTTGAGCGACTCGGTACGACCCCAATGCCGATCGACCCTTCACTTCTTCCCAGATCCCTCAGAGTCACTGCTGCTGGAAGAAGAGTGCGAGGACCCGCTTCCACTGCTACTGCCGCTGCTCCCGCTGCTGCTGCTGCTCCCGCTGCTTCCACTGGTCCCACTTGAGGATGGAGAAGAAGAGCGGGCTCGTTTCCTCTCTTCCCGCTCTGGCTTCCTTTTTGGTTCTTCTACCAACTTCTCATCCCGGGCTGGCCGCCTGTCATCCTGCCTGTCATCCCGCCTGTCGTCCCGTCTGTCACCCCGTTCTGGTTGTCGGCCATCCCTATCAGGGTTACGGCCCTCCCTCTTTTCCCCTCGACCCCCATCTCTGTCTTGAGCATCCCGATCCCTGTCCCCACGAACCACATCTCTGTCCCCACGACCCCTATCCTCACGGCCTCTATCCTCACGACCTCCATCATCCCTGCCCCCACGGTCCCTCTCCCGCCTATCCTCTTCCCCTCTGCCACCATTTCGTGCCCCACCCCGCTCAGCCCCACGCTCTTCCTGTCTGGGGTTGCGCTCCTCTCTATCGTCAGTCTTCGGATTCTCCTTGCCCACGTCCCACTCCTTTACACTCTTCCCTCCGGTGGCAGCCTCCTCTCGAGACGGAGGCTGCCCATCTGGGCTATCTTGACGCCTCCTCCTGTCAGGGCTGGCGATCTTCCTGGGAGCAGCCTCCTCTCCAGCTGGAGGTTGTCCATCTGGGCTATCAGGCCGCCTCCTGTTGGGGCTGGCCTGCTTCCCACGATCACCCGGGCTGTCATGTCGCCGTCTGACTGGGCTGGACTGCTTTCCACGATCACCCGGGCTGACCTGACGTCTCCTCCTGTCAGGGCTGGCGTTCTTCCTGGCAGCAGCCTCCTCTCGTGACGAAAGTTGTCTATCTGGGCTCTCCTGACGCCTCCTCCTGTCAGGGCTAGCGATCATCCTGGGAGCTTGGGCAACAGGGCTGTCATGGCGAGCTCGCTTGTCAGGGCTTGTAGGCCTCACTCTCTTTTCGGGGCTACCATGACGCCTCCTGTCTGGGCTGGCCGGCTTCCCACGATTGTCGGGGCTGTCGTGTCGCCTCCTTACTGGGCTGGCCGGCTTTCCACGATCACTGGGGCTGTCGTGACGCCTCCTTACTGGGCTGGCCGGCTTTCCACGGTTGTCAGGGCTGTCATGTCGCCTCCTTACTGGGCTGGCTGACTTTCCGCGATCATTGGGGCTGTCGTGTCTAACACGCTTGGCAGCAAGCGGCTCTGCTTCCCCGACCTCATCGGCAACATCCCTCTTGTGGCCCCGCCCGCCCCTGTCCTCCCTCTCATCAAGGCGATCACCACCGCCAGGAGCCTGGCGAGAGGGCGGCCCAGGGAGTCCCCTGCTTCTCTCTGACCCCCCTCGATCACCACCGCCATCAGCATCACGAGAGGGCGGCTCAGGCAGTCTCATGCTTCTCTCTGACCCCCTTCGATCACCACCGTCATCATCCTGGCGAGGGGGCGGTCCAGGGATTCCCCTGCTCTTCTCTGACCCCCCTGGGTAATCTCCACTGTCATCATCATGACGAGAGGGCGGCCCAGGGAGACCCCTGCTTCTCTCTGACCCCCCTCGCCTCTCATCCCTACCGTCACCAGCAGAGGGCGGCCCTGGCAGTCCCCTGCTTCTCTCCAAGCCCCCTCGATCACCACCGCCATCAGCATGGCGAGAGGGAGGCTCAGGCAGTCCCCTGCTTCTCTCTGACCCCCCTCGGCCATCCCCACCGTCATCAGCATCGCGAGGGGGCGGCCCTGGGAGTCCCCTGCTTCGCTCCGACCCCTCTCGCCTCTCGTCCCTACCATCCCCAGCAGCAGGCGGCCCAGGCAGTCCGCGAGCTCCTCCTTTGCTGGAGAGCTTAGAGCCACGCTTAGCTTCACGCCCCTTCCTGCCATCGGGTGAGCTGTCGCTGTCACTTCCGCTGCTGCTGCTGCTACCTGAGGATGATGAGGAGGAGGAAGAGGAGGAGGAATCGCTGTCGCTGTCGCTGGAGCTAGATGAACTGCTGCTACTACTGGAGCTACTGCTGCTATCATCCTTCCGCTTCTTTTTGGACGTCTTCTTGCGGGCCTTCTCTTTTTTCTCGGAGCCAGGCCGCTTGTCGTCGAGTTTAGAGGGGGCGTCAGCATTGGGGTCAAACCTGGGAGGGGAGGGCAGGGGATCACATCGTCAGTTCATAGGAAGGACGGGAAGGGAAGGGGAGGAGGGGAGGGGAGAGGAGGGCTGGGTGGGGAAGGTGGGCAGGGGATCACATCGCCAGTTTCATAGGAAGGGAAGGGGAGGGGAGGGCAGGGATCACGTCGTCAGTTCATAGAAGGAAGGGGAGGGAGAGGGAGGGGAGGGAGGGGGGAGGGAGGGGAGGGGAGGGCGAGGGGAGGGGAGGGAGGGGAGAGAAGGGAGCGGAGGGGTGGGTGGTGGGGAGGGGAGGGGAGGGAAAGGGAAAGGGAAAGGGAAAGGGAGGGTAGGGTAGGGTAGGGTAGGTAGGTAGGGGAGGGACCACAAAGTTAGCTCAAAGGAAGGCAAGGAATCAACTGTTAGTTCCACGAAATGGAGGAAGGAAGAATGAAGGGACAAAGGACAGAAGGACAGAAGGAAACCAAACCCTACCTGTCAGGAGCCTCCTCTCCCTTCTTATAAAAGCCGTCTTCCATATCACGGTCTCCTCGGCGACCATACCCTCGCCCCCGATCCAAGTCATCACGCCCTCGTCCACCTTTTCGCCTTCCATCTTCCCTTCGGCTGCGCCCGTTACATCCGTCGCCACGCCCGTCACGTCCGTCACCACGTCCGTCGCGCTCACGTTCAGCAACACGCTGCTCCCACTCCTCTCGCATCTTCTTGCGCTCCTGAGGGTGCGGTGAGTTGGGATGGGGTAAGGGTTGTACTTCTGAGCTGGGATGTCGTAGGTTTAAGGTTAAGGCATTTTCTTGCGCTCCTTAGGGGGGATAGGTTGGGATGGGTTGGGATAGGGTAGTTAGGTTTGGGAGGGTGTGGGTTCTCCCACCCCTCTGGCATCATCTTGCACTCCTGAGGGGACGGGTTGGGGTGAGGTGGGATGGGGTGGTAAGGGTGGTAAGAGTGGTAAGGGTGTGGGTTCTCCCACTCGTCTGGCATCTTCTTGCGCAGCTGAGAGGGGATGAGTTGGGGTGAGGTGTGATGGGGTGGTAAGGGTGTGGGTTGCCAATCAAAGCGAGCAGATTGTGAATTCAACTGATTGAAAATTACCCTGACTGAGAATTCCACTGACTGAGAATTACACTGACTGAAAATGACACTGACTGGAAATGACACAGACTGAAAATGACACTGACTGAAAATTACCCGCCCTCCTCAACACAAGATATACAAATGATGTGCGCACATTGCTAGGGATCGGCATATCATATGATTTTGACCAAAGGCGAGTATGATATCATATGATCTCGTATGATGACATGATAGCATATGATATCATATTGCCTATCCATACACATCGCAAGCTACTCGGAAAATTGGCGGAGTGTGTTGGCAACGGCACGAAAGGAGGCAACGGAAATGGAGCTGACTGAAGCCAGTTAGTTATGCGACTGTTGGCTGACGTGTCAGGCTTCACTTTTTCGGGGGGGCGGTCAAACAGACAAGGGGGGAACCCTGGGGGATCCTGCCCCCATGAAGAGGGGGCTCCGCCCCCCAAAAAACGCCCTCCTCAACACAGGATAGACCAATGATTAGTTTGACTACGGGATAGGATCACTCTTTCATGTTTGGGCTACTCATGGCAGCTTCCCGCCAGCTCCCAAAGCCAGCCACTGGGCCACACCCAATGCTCAAAGCTGCGTTAGAATGCTCGACATGGCAGCTTTAAGACGCACTAGCTAGGTACAGGTCTGGCTCGCGGACTGGGAAAGGGAGCTGCCTAGAAGCTGCTACACGTAGCCCTACAAGGGAACAGTGGATGGCATAGGCTTCTTCTGTAAATGTTGAAATATCTTAGCATCAGATGTTGTTACCACGGCTGAGAAGGTACGTTTTGAGTGGGTGGGTGGGTGGGTGGGAAAGGACGTTTTGAGTGGGTGGGTGGGTGGTCACCACACCACACCACACCACACCACGAAAGAAACAGAGGAAATCATGGTACATCCATTGACCAAATTGGCCAGCGCTTTAGCGCACTTGAAAAGAAAAAAACTGCGCTTTGTAGTGCAAAAAGCGCAACAATTGCTTGCTGCCCCCACAGGGGGTTGCAAAAAACTGCGCGAAACGCGCAGTGGGGCTCAAAAAGGCAGCGCGTCAGCCCGCAAAAGCGCGCGCTTGGAAGTACCCTGGTGGACATGACCCACGTACCTTGTCTTTCTTCTTTGCTTCCTTCTCCCTCTTCTCCTTTTCCTTCTCCCTCAACTTCACTGCCTGCTCCCTTTCGAGCTCACGCGTCTCTCGTTCAGCGATTCGGTCAAGTTTCTTCTTCTCCTGTACATCATTGGTGTGTTTTGTGGTAGCGGTGGTGAGAGGAGTGAGGAAGGCGTGTGTGTGGGGGGGGTGGGGGGTTGGGGTGTGGGGTGGAGGGTGGTGGGGTGGATTGGTCTTTATTGTCTGTGGTGTGATGTGATTCGATCAAGTTTCTTCTTCTCAGGTACATCATTGGTGTGTTTTGTGGTAGCGGTAGTTATGCGACTTGAAGTGAGTGTAATGTGACTGTGGTGTGAGTGTGATGTGGTTGTAATGTGATTGTGGTGTGCCTGTGTGAGGGTGGATGCGACTTATAAGTGAGTGTGATGTGGTTGTAATGTTATTGTGGTGTGCTTGTGGTGTGAGTGTGATGTGGTTGTAATGTTATTGTGGTGTGACCGTGGTGTGAGTGTGATGTGGTTGTAATGTTATTGTAGTGTGACCGTGGTGTGAGTGTGATGTGGTTGTAATGTTATTGTGATGTGACCGTGGTGTGAGTGTGATGTGGTTGTAATGTTATTGTAGTGTGACCGTGGTGTGAGTGTGATGTGGTTGTAATGTTATTGTGGTGTGACCGTGGTGTGAGTGTGATGTGGTTGTAATGTTATTGTAGTGTGACCGTGGTGTGAGTGTGATGTGGTTGTAATGTTATTGTAGTGTGACCGTGGTGTGAGTGTGATGTGGTTGTAATGTTATTGTAGTGTGACCGTGGTGTGAGTGTGATGTGGTTGTAATGTTATTGTAGTGTGACCGTGGTGTGAGTGTGATGTGGTTGTAATGTTATTGTAGTGTGACCGTGGTGTGAGTGTGATGTGGTTGTAATGTTATTGTAGTGTGACTGTGGTGTGAGTGTGACGTGGTTGTAATGTTATTGTAGTGTGACCGTGGTGTGAGTGTGACGTGGTTGTAATGTTATTGTAGTGTGACCGTGGTGTGAGTGTGATGTGGTTGTAATGTTATTGTGGTGTGACTATGCTGTGTGAGTGTGATGTGGTTGTAATGTTATTGTAGTGTGACCGTGGTGTGAGTGTGATGTGGTTGTAATGTTATTGTGGTGTGACCGTGGTGTGAGTGTGATGTGGTTGTAATGTTATTGTGGTGTGCTTATGGTGAGAGTGTGATGTGGTTGTAATGTTTTTTGGTGTGACTATGCTGTGAGAGTGTCAGAGTGTAATGTGGTTGTTATGTTATTGTGGTGTGACAGTGCTGTGTGAGTGCGATGTGATTGTAATGTTATTGTGGTGTGACCGTGGTGTGAGTGTGATGTGGTTGTAATGTTATTGTGGTGTGACCGTGGTGTGAGTGTGATGTGGTTGTAATGTTATTGTAGTGTGACCGTGGTGTGAGTGTGATGTGGTTGTAATGTTATTGTGGTGTGACTATGCTGTGTGAGTGTGATGTGGTTGTAATGTTATTGTAGTGTGACCGTGGTGTGAGTGCGACGTGGTTGTAATGTTATTGTGGTGTGACTGTGGTGTGAGTGTGACGTGATTGTAATGTTATTGTGGTGTAAATGTGGTGTGACTATGCTGTGTGAGTTTGATGTGATTGTAATGTTATTGTGGTGTAAATGTGGTGTGACTATGCTGTGTGATGTGGTTGTAATGTTATTGTGGTGTGACTATGCTGTGTGAGTGTGATGTGATTGTAATGTTATTGTGGTGTAAATGTGGTGTGAGTGTGACGTGATTGTAATGTTATTGTGGTGTGACTATGCTCTGTGATGTGGTTGTAATGTTATTGTGGTGTGACTATGCTGTGTGAGTGTGATGTGATTGTAATGAGATTGTGTTGTGACTGTGGTGTGATTGTGTTGTGTTGTGACTGTGACTGTGGTGTGATTGTGTTGTGATTGTGATCATCACCCACCTGCAGCTCGCGATCGAATGCATCACCCTCCTTGATTTCAGATATTCCAAAAGCATTCTTTAACTTTTCCATCTGCTCCTCCTTCCGCTGAGCGATGGCATGAGTCTCAGACGATGACTTCAACCTGCATGTATGGCCAAGAAGGCAAGGGGTGTGTGAGTGTGAGTGTCTGTAGGTAAGTATGATTTCAGATATTCCAAATGTGTTCTTTAACTTTTCCATCTGCTCCTCTTTCCACATAGCGATGGCATGAGTTTCAGAGGATGGCTTCAACCTGCATGTATCAGGTTTTTTTTTTCAAATCTGAAAGTTTTTTTTTCTAGCATTATGGTTCTAGCATGTAGACCTCCTCCAAGGACAGCATTTTAGTGTTTTTATAGCTTTTATAGCCTTTCTAGCTTTTTTTAGGAGGGGGGGGGGGGGGGGGGGGGGGGGACGAAAATTTTGCCAAAACAGGGTCAAAACTAGCGATCGCTACATATAGCGGGGAAAATAAGCCCTGGCATGTTTGGCCAAGAAGGCAAGGGGAGGGTGAGTGTGAGTGTCTGTATGTGCGTGCGGTGTAACAGCCAGGGTAGGAATAGTGAATAGGCTCAAGGACTTGCTCAGCCTCGACCAATCAATGTTGTCGTGGTGGTGGTGGACCGCTAGTGTTGAAGGACGGTGTGGTGTGGTGTGGTGTGGTGGTGGTGGACTGCTAGTGTTGGGGCGGCGGTGGTGGTGCTGCTGCTGCTGCTGCTGCACAACAACCTTGGTGAGGTGGGAGTATGAAGTATGTAGGTTCCAGTCCAAGGGTAGCCAAATAGTGAATTAGGCTCAAGGGACTTGCCCAACCAACTTGTTTTTGGCGAAATTACCGCTGTAAAAATGTATTAAAAACAGTTTTTTGTGTGTGCCCTAAATGGCCCTAAAAGGCTATAAAAGCTATAAAAAGCAATAAAACGCTGTCCATGCAGGAGGCCCCAAAACACCAACTTGTTTTTGGTGGAGCGGAGCCCCCAGGGTTACCCATTTGTCCGTCCGACCGACCGACCATCCGTCTGACCGAGACGAAGCCTGACACGTCAGCCATTGGTCTTGTAACTACCTCACTTCCGTTGCCACCTGTCGCTCCGCCGCAAACACTCTCCGCCAATTTTTAGCGTCGCATGCGTCGCTGCATAGAACTTGTTGCTAATGGAGTGATCCCAACAAAGTACTTGTCGCAAGCCATGGGGATCAGCAAGGAGTCTCAAGACCTGCTATACCAAGAAGCTCCAAAAGCAGGTTGCTGTTAACGCATAATTTGGATGGGCTTTGCACGTACGAATTGCTTAAGAGCAAGAGAGGGCTATGAGTCTCGAGACCGGCTCTACCAAGGATTACTAAGACCAGCTCTATGGCACCCTTGCTTCACAGGAGGGCAACCCGCCAGTCTT
The DNA here is from genome assembly GCA_022414725.1 of Microglena sp. YARC. Taxonomy (NCBI): domain Eukaryota; kingdom Viridiplantae; phylum Chlorophyta; class Chlorophyceae; order Chlamydomonadales; family Chlamydomonadaceae; genus Microglena; species Microglena sp. YARC. The sequence goes on from CM039463.1 coordinate 53,545,761, forward strand.
TGGCCCTGGCTTCAGGCATAATAAGATGCCTTCAACCTGCATGTACAGCCAAGAAGGCAAGGGTTGTGTTTTTGCTAATGGAGTCAGCCCGACAAAGTACTTGTCGCAAGCCGTGGGGACTGGTAAGGGCACTTGGGATTACCAAGACCGGATCTATGTCATCCCTGCTTTACAGGATGGCAACCCCCCAGTCATTGGCCCTGCCTTCAGGCATAATATGATGCCTTCAACCTGCATGTATGGCCAAGAAGGCAAGGGGAGTGTTTTTGCTAGTGGAGTCAGCCCGACAAAGTACTTGTCGCAAGCCGTGGGGACTGGTAAGGACCCTTGGGATTACCAAGACCGGATCCATGGCATCCCTGCTTTGCAGGATGGCAACCCGCCAGTCATTAGCCCTGCCTCCAGGCATAATAAGATGCCTTCAACCTGCATGTGTGGCCAAGAAGGCAAGGGGAGTGTTTTTGTTTTCGATGACACGTCGCCATTCCGTCGACGCATGGGTCTGGCTAATCTATTCAGAACTGCCCCGCAGACCCCCTGGGCTCCGCACTCCACGCTCTGCGGGGTTTGGGGGGGCAGCACGTTGCACTAGGGTCGCACCGAGTTGCTCAATTTGTGACGTGTCACACACACAATTTGTGACGTGTCACACACACAATTTGTGACGTGTCACACACACAATTTGTGACGTGTCACACACACAATTTGTGACGTGTCACACACACAATGTGTGACGTGTCACACACACATTGTGTGACGTGTCACACACACAAAATGGGCAAGGGGTTGGGTTAAGACTGATCAAGATACATAGTGAAGTCTGAGTTGGTGTTGGCCCAAGCGCAAGCAGATAGGCTTGTTCACTCAACCGCAGGCCGCGTCAGAAGGCACGGCAATATATTATATTTATTTATTCAAGACTGAGTCAAACGAAAACAATAATTGCATTAAGCATGGAAGTCAAGCCTTGATGAATTACTGCTTCCAGCAAGTTATACCACACCCACATACATATGTAGAACTTACCACACGAGCTGCTTTTTACCACCACACATGGTTAGGGATCGGCATATCATATGGTGCCGGCCAAAGGTGTGTGATATCATATGATCTTGTATTTAAATGGTAACTTTGGCCTAGTCAGACTGCCGGCATCATATTACCTTGTGTGATGTCATGATATCAAATATGCCAACATGTCATGATACCATGTTGCCGTTCCCTACATATGGGAAGAAGCAGATCAAGCATATTTGGATCAGAATGCCTTGCATTGATTATGTTACTGCCAAAGACCGCGGGCAGCCTTAAAAGGCTGGGGCCATGAAACCGAGTTCAAGTTCAAGTAACCAACTCATACATACACACCTGGCTACCCCCTGGCCTGCAACATGCACATTCTATCACACCAGCTCCTTGAGCCGCCCACCTGGCACCCACACCAGCTCCTTGAGCCGCCCACCTGGCACACACACCAGCCTCACCTCTAACGCCCTCCTGATACCATGCAAATCTGGCTACCCCCAGACTTTGAACATCTAAATCTGGCTACCCTGGATTTGCAGCATACACAAGAGATATTTAACAAATATCAAGAAATGCAAAGACAAAGAATACAACAACATCTCCCTAGCCGAACCACACACCAGGCACACAGACCAGCCTCACCTCTATTGCCCTCCTAATACCTGATTCCATCACATCAGGCTACCCCCAGGCTTCCAACATCCACACCTGGCTACCCTGGATTTGCAACATACACGAGATGTTTAACAAAGCAAAAAATGCAGAGACAAAGAATGCAACACCATCTGCCTAGCTGAGCCACAGGTTTTTTTCAAATCCGAAAGTGGGTTTTTTCTCGCTTAATGGTTCTAGGCCTCCTCCAGGGACAGCGCTTTACAGCTTTTTATGGCTTGTAGCTTCTTACAGCTTGTTAGGGGCATTTAGGGCAAAAACAAGACATAATAGCGATAATTTGGGCCAAAGACGGGGTCAAAAGTAGTGATCGCTATAAAAAGCAGAAAAACAATCCCTAGCTCAACCACCCACCTGGCAGACGCCTCAGCCTCTGCTCCGTTGTCCTCCTCAAACTTGGCATACTCCTGCTGTCGCAGGATCACGACCAATTCCTCAATTTCCTCTGGACCCAGCCTGCATACATGGCGGGGTAAGTATCCTCAGCGGTGAATATTCTCTTCGGTGAATACTCATGTGTGGGTGCGTGGGTGGGGGGATGTAAGTGGGTGGGTGTATGCAAGCAGCCACTTTGATGCCATCTCTGAATCCTCAGCATGCATCATGCCCGTGTGTGCGTATGTGTGTGTGTGTGTGTGTATGTGTGTGTGTGTGGGTGGGTGGGTGGGTGGGGGGGGGGGCTGATGTAATTGTGTGTGTATGTGTGCAGCCACGTTGATGCCATCTCTGCATCCTCAGCATGCATCATGCCTGTGTGTGTGTTGCGTGCGTGTGTGTGTGTGTGCGTGTGTGTGTGTGTGTGTGGTGGGTGGGTGGGTGGGTGGGGGGGGGGGGAGGGGGGGGGGGTATCCAACGATGCTACAAAAGTGGTCCTTGATTTTCTTTTCAGCTACCAGCAGCAGCTTCAAGGCTCCCCTGGCTTGTTGCCCCGCCAAACCTACAGCAAGGTAGTGCATCTGGAAGGTGGCAGAATCAGCTTTTCAGTACTGTTGACATCTTGGGGCTTAGTCCAGTGGCTGGCCCAGGGAGCTACCTATAAGCTGCTGCTCGTAGCTATAAACAAAAGCCATGTCTCGACCTGTCACCATGTTTCCCCCCATGACTATTCGGGTCTTTCACAGTCCCCCTTGACTCTGTCAAACCGAAGACACATTTTGGATTCCAGTAGGGCACCAGGAAAAATGTAACCATCGTCACTAACTATGAGATGCTGCCATACTTTAACAGTATAAACACTAATGGACAGGTCATTCCACCCCTTGGTTAGCACCGCAGGAATGACTTTTCTTTTCAGCTACGAGCAGCAGCTTATAGGCAGCTCCCCTGCCTACCTATCCATCCAAACCTATCATATCTACTGCACCTGGAGGCTGTCACAAGTATTCTACACTAGTTGAAATCTCGGCGCACAGCCCAGTGGATGAGTCAGGGACCTGCCTAGAAGATGCTGCTTGTAGCTGAAAAGAAAAGCACTGCCGCAGGTAAGGTTGTTGTCATGCGCTCTGTATAGTTGGGAGCTCATCATAGCAGCACCTCCCAACCTCGTCACGACGAATAATTGCAATACAACTTCAGATACTGTTTTTTCCAAGTCATAAAGGCTGGTATTTTCATAATTGATCTGGCACAAGGCTATAAACAAGTACAAAGCTCTCCCCCACCCCACCCCCCCACACACCACCACCACCACAATTGATTCTCTATCGCCCATCCTGTATTCTGTTTTCCTTTCTTGAATGCTGCTGCTTTGTTCACTTGAATTGGAAATTGATCTCAGCTTTGAGCAATCTCAGGTCTGAAAGCACACTGATACACACACGTGCCACTCAGCTGTCACCCAGCCCTTCATCTTCCATCTTTGCCTGCTCCTGGGCAATCTTCAGCTCAATTTCGCGCTTGCGGTTGTGATCTATGATTCCCCTGTTGGCTTTCTTTACAACAGGACCCTCAGCATCGAGGCTCTGGGCAGTTTGGCGCTGAGGGGGTCCGCTTCGCATATTGAACTTGTTGCCTTGGACATGGCCGCTGGTGCCCGACCCCCTTGGGGTCAGAATACCCACACCGTTGTACATTGCTCACGAGCACCACGCGAAGGGATCGAAGATATTGCTGGGTCGTGGGCTAATAGAAAGAAAGAGAGCAGACGCCTGGAGGCGTAGCTTCAGGAACGGAACAGGTCAGGACAGCGCAGATATTGGGGAAATCTAAGTGTAGGAGGCGATTTGGTGATGGCGACCTCGGTCCAATGCGCTTGCGAGGAGAGTGGAAAATAACGCAAGAGCGAATTATGTACGAGGTCCAACATTGGCGAGCGATCAGAAGGAATGAAGGCGCCAGTGGCGTGGCTTGAGTTGGGCACACGAGCCACTGGGGTGACTGGGCCCACACACCAGAAGCCAAGGTCGGTGTGCTCCAGGGGCCCACTCCCCAACTGGTACCTGGCACATGGCCCATTTGCCCATTCTAGTTGCTATCCTGGGACTATGCATCTGGTGGCCAAGTTGTCCCCTTCCAACCCGCGATAAGACTGTAAAAGCCATTCATCATGACCACATCGACAAAAGAGACAAATGAGTCTAGGGCTCGTGCAAGGCGACCCATCCTTGAAGGGGAATAACTGGAACCCCTTAATTTAAAAAAGACATTAGCTCAATTAAAGGTCAATTAAACCAGCGACCGTTTTTCTGCTATCAGCTTAAGACACTTCAGAGAGTGGACAGAGATGCTTGCAGCGGTCAGACGCGCCAATCTATACACGGAGACGAGAATAATGTTACAAGCACTGGAGACCCATCAAGGGGCACCAGCGGTGGAAGGGGCGTCAGCCTGGAACCTAATAAGGGTACAGGCTACACAGTGCGTGTCAGGGGAACCGGTGATGCAGCCAACAGGAAGCTGTCACTGTGTCATGAAGGATGACACAGTCTACGGGAAGCTGACACAGTACAGACAGTAGCACTGTCAGGACCGATAGTTCTAAGGGAGTACATAAGTAGTCACCAAGTCATAAAACGATTGAGAGCACCGCAATTCATGCTGATACTCCACCTATGACGCAGGTGACATACAATACTACTACTCCACCTATGGCACTGGGGACAGAGAACTATATGTAACAGAAATATTTAAAAAAAATCAAAGAACTCCGAAATCCGAGAGAACTTCAAATGAAACCCAAAGGGTTAGAGGAAGGAATGAAACAAGGCAAAAACAAAATTTCGCCAAGCTAGAAAAGGATGAAAAACCGAATATCAAAGATGGGTAACAACGGTATAGAAAACCCGATCCGGGAATAGGAACCTAATGCCAAACAATGATAACCAAAGATACCGATGTAACCAGAAGAAAAATAATGACCCTAAGGAGAAGCGGTCATTCCATGCATGCGGACAAACCGCCAGAACACACCAGGATCAAGGGGCTTGGTGAAGGGGTCAGCACAGTTGTCCTTAGTGTTAACATAGGCAACCTTGAGTCTGCCATCCTCCACCAGCTCCTCATAGTGATGAATCACATCAATGCGCTTGCTGCGAGGAATCAGCTGCCAGTCATTGGCCCAACTCAGAGACCCTAGGTTGTCACCCTGAATGGTAACCATGGTGCAAGGCAAACCCAGATCATCCCTCGACTTCTTCAACCATTGCACCTCCCTGGCAGTCTGAGCCAGGGCCTGATACTCAGCCTCACTAGAGCTAATGGCAACAGTGGGCTGCCTTTTGCTCATCCAGTTCACCAGGCACCCGGCAGCAAGCACAGCATAGCCAGTCTGAGACCTCCTGTCAGACCCATCATCAGCAAAGGATGAGTCACTAAAGACAGAAAAAGAAAACGCAGGGCTGTGGGTGTAAGTGAGCCCCAGGTGGGAATGAGACCTCAAATACAAGAGCAAACGCTTGGCTGCCCCCCAGAGGGGGACGGTAGGGTGAGCAGAAAACCTGGACAGGTAGCTGACAGCAAAAGAAATATCAGGCCTGGTGCAAGTAGCCAGGTATAGCAAAGCACCCACCAGAGATAGGTACTGGCTATTAGAGGGCAGGGGGTCTCCAGGAGGGTCAGTGACAGTGCACTTGGCCATGGGGGCAGAGAACTTGGGCTTGGCTGCAGCAGTGAGACCAAACTGCTCCACCAGATCAACAATGTAGGAGTGCTGGGAGAGGTTGATCTGAACACACCTGCCATTAGAGTCAAGGGTAACGTTCATGCCCAATGAGAGGAACTGGACAGGTACACCCATCTCCTTGACCTCCCAGCCAGCAGACTCCATAGCCTTGATCAGCAAAGCATACAAAGCCAGCTCACTAAAAGCACAGATAAAATCATCAACACAGATCAGGACATAGCTCCACCCACCAAAAGAATCCCTCCTAAAATACAGAGCAGGTTCTGCCTTGCACATAATAAACCCATGTGCAACCAAAACCCGCTTGACATCCATGCTCCAAGCCCTGGGTGCTTGTTTCAAACCATAAAGGGACTTGATCAGTTTGCACACAAGGGGAACACCGTTAGGACCAAGTACCTTGAAGCCCTCAGGCTGGTGGCAGTACAAGTCAAGCCCAGGTTCCAACTTGGCATTCAGAAATGCAGTCTTGATATCCAGCTGCCGAACAAACATTTTTCTATGAGTGATGGCAGCAAGGAGAACTCTCAGACCTGCTTTAGAGGAGACGGGGGCATATACATCATGAAAATCCAGCCCAGGACGCTGCAGAAAACCTTGTACTACAAAACTTGCTTTAAAGCGCACAGAACCCCAACTTTCTTCACAAATAACCACCTGCCAGACAGGATCCTCTGCTTAGGAGGCTGGGGAGTCAGTGCCCAAGTGCCATGGGCATGTAGGGACGCCATCTCATCCTTCATAGCTAGCGACCATTGATCCCTGTCAGGGTTAGAAGGGTGCATGGCAGCTTTATAAGACAGTTCAGAAGAGGTAGAGATATATGCCCCCACGTACAAGCAGTTTACTTGTACATGAGCAGCACGTGTATCAGCAGTATCAGGCAGTAAAACCCCCAGTGCAGCACTACTGCCTGGTTGAACAGGGTCGGCATTCTTTGCCTCTAATTCAATGAATCCTGAGTCGACCGGTACACCCCAGCCATACGCAGTATCAGAGCCAGACCAGTGTTCAAGATCATCACTCACGCTTTCCGTGACGGCTAAATCGTCGCAATGCCTAGTCCGGTATAAACCACCAGGGACGACAGGAGGCGATGGGATCAGTACCGCCCGCGAGCCATCCGAACAGGTGGACGGGGGGTGGCGACTATTAGACAGTGGACCTACGACAGGCTTCACTATGACCTAAGGCCGGTCACATCCTAAAGCTTCACCGACGGAACGTGGCGCAGTGGTTAGCGTGATGGGCCCATAACGTAGTCCTAGTTGTATACGCTGACAATATTGCCTGACCTGGGAGGGAAACGGGGGGGGTCGATCCTCCCCAGAAGGTCGCGGTACACAGGCGGGGTGTGTTTTATACCGGTTCTCCCGGTCCAGCTAGAGTGTCTTGGGGCGCCAGGCCTTCCGCCTGGAAGCTTCCATAGTAGTGCCTCTGCCCGTTAGGGCCGGCACCTACCGGCGGCAGTACCCTGAGGTACTGTCGCCTTTTCCCTTCTTATACCTAGCTTGCCGCCTGACATGCTATCACGATTGTAAACGTAGCACCTTCGCCAATCCAGTGTGTCAGTCCTCACGAGATAATACTCCGGAAGCTAAAGGTTATCGCCCACCACGCCGTCCCGTGTTCCACTGCAACAGACTTCCACGTCTGTTACCCTGTCCGTAGATCCCGAGCTCCCGCGCACCTGCAGTGCTTCCACAGTTGCCGCCGCAACAACCGAAGGAAAAGGATCTCAGTTGCAGAATCTTCTCTGATTGCTAGGCACCCCGCTGGTCACCAGCCCCCAACAGTCTACCCAAGACCCCGCTGGACCGCCAGTAGGTTGCCCCCCCCCCCCCCCCCCCCCCCCCCCCCCCCCGCAAACAAACCCCTCTCCGAGTCTACCCAAGACCCCGCTGGAACACCAGTATGTTGCCCCCGCAACAAACCCCTCTCTGAGTCTACCCAAGACCCCGCTGGACCGCCAGTACGTTGCCCAAGCAACAACCACCACCCCACTGCGTCATCCCATCGTCCCCTCTCCCTAATCCCGCCATCCCATTACCTCTCCGGCCCCGCAAGCCAAATCTCCTGCCCTAAGTCACAAATAAAACAGTAAAATAAAATGTTTTATTAGTCAGAATATTTTACACTCTAGACTTCCCTTTTACTTTGAACCTCCTAAATTCCATGAATTCTTCTGAATGAAGAATACACCTTATTGGGGGGGATGTTATATACCGGTTCTCCCGGTCCAGCTAGAGTGTCTTGGGGCGCCAGGCCTTCCGCCTGGAAGCTTCCATAGTAGTGCCTCTGCCCGTTAGGGCCGGCACCTACCGACGGCCTTTTCCCTTCTTATACCTAGCTTGCCGCCTGGCATGCTATCACGATTGTAAACGTAGCACCTTCGCCAATCCCTGTGTCAGTCCTCACGAGATAATACTCCGGAAGCTAAAGGGTGCGGGTCTGATCAGTACTAAGTTGCCCCCAATCGTAAGACCAAAGCCGAAAGCTTGGCAGTGGATTAGAGGAACCTCTGGGTAATCTGTCTCCCTCCCGGGACATGCATTATTATCAGCGTATACTACTAGGACACGAGTGCCTGATTGGCATCTGATCAGATGCCAATCAGGCACTCGTGTCCTAGTAGTATACGCTGACATAACCTATCAGCTTAAGACACTTCAGAGAGTGGACAGAGATGCTTGCAGCGGTCAGACACGCCAATCTATACTCGGAGACGAGAATAACGTTACAAGCACTGGAGACCCATCAAGGGGCACCAGCGGTGGAAGGGGCGTCAGCCTGGAACCTAATAAGGGTACAGGCTACACAGTGCGTGTTAGGGGAACCGGTGATGCAGCCAACAGGAAGCTGTCACTGTGTCATGAAGGATGACACAGTCTACGGGAAGCTGACACAGTACAGACAGTAGCACTGTCAGGACCGATAGTTCTAAGGGAGTACATAAGTAGTCACCAAGTCATAAAACGATTGAGAGCACCGCAATTCATGCTGATATCTGCCAAGGGGCAAGGACGAGGTTGGCTCCCAGATCACCCGAGGCCCCGGTATAAAGCAGCTACACACAGAAAACATTTATGTAATCGAGACTTCCAACTGGTTTACTATGGGGATTTCAGATAACAGTCAGTTCAATTCCTATTGATGTTCGCCTTTCTCCGACTTTCTTTCTAAATCCTTAGTGAGCGATCTTTTGTGGGGTTGCACTTTCTGGGTTGAAAATTCTTTCAGTAAGAGCAAACAAAAGTGAAAAACCCCATCCCCCCAAAGTGAGAAGGCATCCTTCTGCAGACCCCCCCCCCCCCCCCCCCCGGCTCCGGAACCCACTGTACAGCCACTATCTCAGCCACCACTTCGTGATATGGTATGTAATTAAGCTCATTTGACAGGGTTTCTAAAGGCCTATTCATTGAGGAGCATTGGGAATGTTTGGAACGTAGAAAATAATCATCATCAATGTTGCATTGTTTGGTGGGGCTTGGGAGTTGAGGGCTTGGGGGGAAAAACCGATAATCAAATGTTTTGATGCGCTGCTGAGTCAGCAGCGCATCAAAGCATTTGATTACCGGTCAGCAGTGCTGACTCTCGACCAGGGTACTTCAATTGGCCAATTTGACCTGCGCTATAGCGCACTGGAGAAAAAGAAATCTGCGCTATAAGCGCAGAGGCAAAAAAAACGAAGCGCTTTCCAAAAGCCTAAAAAAAAGCGCTACACACAAAAAAAAACTGCGCTTTAAGCGCGCAACCGTTTTTTTTCCAGCGCTTTTCTTGTGCTGCTGGTGAACTGGTGGGGTGCCAGAGAGACTCTTGAGGGTGTGGGTGTGTGTGTGTGGGGGGGGGGGAACTTGTTGCAAATTGGAGGTGGAAACCTGTTACAAATTGAAGGACCGGCTGAAGCATGCACGGATGGAGTGGGAGTGTCTCGTGGAGCAGGGACAGAAGACCGCAAGGCCGAAGCATCCAGTGCAGCCGCAATGGTTCCCTTCCGCTTCGTCGGGGACGCAGAAAAGGCAACGAATCCGGCTGTGCAAAGTGGAAGGAGTTGATTTAGCCAAGAAGATATGATGGCATCCAGCAGATTCCAGGACATAGGTCGCATAAGCAAACACACACAAATACAGCTCGATCAAACTATGTACCCAAGCAATCGAACTTACTCGTGGCCCAGTAGTTCTTGGTCTTTGCTGTCGGGACCCCAGCGGTCTTGGCCTTCTTCGTCGGGTTATCCTGCTTGCCCATCTCAGCAGTAGGGGCGACTAGGAGAGCGGTAGGGGTGACTAGGAGAGCAGCAAAGGCGAGCAGCAGAGGCGAGCAGCAGAGGCTACAGGCGAGTTGGGCAGGAAGGAGGAGGCGGAAAGGAAGAGAGAGGGAGGAGGAGCAGGAGGAGGAGAGTGAAAAGGAGGTGGCGGAGGAGAAGTGAGGAGCGAGGACAAGGACTGCACAAGGGGGAAAGGAAAAGTTTAGACACTTGATGTCAGCGCGTTTCCAGGAATTCGGCAGGTCACAACTCAACAAGCTGAAAGAGTACTCGACTCGTCGATTCAGACGCAATCGAACTTACGTGTGGTGGGTTAGAAGGAGCCTATCAGACTTGAGCAGTTAGCTGTGACGAAATGGCAACAGATGAGCAGCAGATGAGCAGGGGCGAGGAACGGAAGCGTTGAATAGGATAGAGATAGGATTTTGACATAACCGCACTCTGCAGGGTGTTGAATTTAAGAGTCCAGAATACGGTTGTTTCTGTTAGCGTTCAAATTGCACGGTCGACGGCTCGCCGCGTGCTGCTACAGTGCTACCTAGTCAGGATGGCTGCCTGTCACACTATTTGAATCTCACCCCTTGAGTCACTCAGTCAGTCACTCAATGAGTCAAAGACTGTCACTCAAAAAATGAGAAAGCGCATAGGGGGACCGCGGTTCCAGCGCTTTCTGTGAGAGACTGAAAAGAGGAAAGCGCACTGGTGTTCAAAAAGACAGCGCGCTAAGCGCACAGGGGTTGCAAAAACCTGCGCTATAGCGCGCAAGGGTGTCAAAAAGTCAGCGCTCAAAAGCGCAAAAGCGCGCGCTTAGAAGTACCCTGCTCTCGACTTCTGTTCGACTTCTGTCAGCCAAGCACGCAGGAGAATTCTGATGGCGCACTAAGTTTCCGTGGTAGGCGCAATGCATTTTTTACCGCACTTGTCGCAGGTACTGCCCTTTGATTGTGGGTCCATCGGATAACATCCAGTAGCAATAGGCACCAGAACGAAAACAGACGCACAGTGACGGGAAGGGAACACGAAGAAGCATTGAACTATCACGAGGTCTTGCTCTGGACGTCGTTGTACAAGTGTTGCTGAGGTCGTTGTGTGTGTGGAGAGAGAGAGAGAGAGAGAGAGAGAGAGAGAGAGAGAGAGAGAGAGAGAGAGAGAGAGAGAGAGAGAGAGAGAGAGAGAAGAGAGAGAGAGAGAGAGAGAGAGAGAGACCATGGACCCCCCCCCCCCCCCCCTTTGCCCTGGGCTAAACATGTGTGGGTCTCTCCCCCAATAGCATTTTTGGACTGGTATTTAGTAGAGGAACACCGTAGTTCCACTCCCATGTCATTCTGAGGGCTAGAAAGAAAGTGCCTGGAAAGTACCTAATTTTTTGAAAATGTCAGATTTTTTCCTTGCCCCCCCCCTACCCCCCCCCACCCCCACCCCGCGGCCCCAAACTTAGGAGGACCGTCACTTTTTTTCTGCTGGGCCAAATCAAGGAATAAAACCGGATTCTTCATCCTCTCTATAATATCTACAATGTTGGACAATGAGGTCATTTTGGTTAGAAGCCCCCCCCCCCCCCCCCCCCCCTGCGAAATCGTGCTGTTTTTCAAATCTTCACATCTTCACATTTCCCCAAGAACGCCGGTCAAAATTGCCGGTTAATCTGATTGAGGGCTGGACTAAACCCTAATCTTACCGACTCGTGTTCGATTCCCGTCGTATGTACGTATCTCAGGGTTGCGGCCTGTGCCCTGTGGACGCGGCGTTTTCATTTGTCGTTTCCCTCCTGGCCTGTGGACTCAATCCAGGGACCTGGAGCATGTCTACGATTTCCCCTGGGGAAATTCGCATCTTCGCGACTCTTGTAGCTCATTACATGAGCTCTTTGTGCTTGACAAGGAAATCTGCTCTTTCACCCTAGTTCCTGCAGGTTGCGGAGTAGCAACTGTAGCCTCGGGAGTTGCTGCACCTGCCTCCATGGAACTTCGGGAAGTCAGTGAGCTAATAAGTTCATTAGCCTTACAGGCCACCAAGTTGAATAAGAATGCCATGCCATGCTACATTGATTCTTGACCGCCCCAATATTAAATTGTACGGATAAGCAAGCAACTGCTTGTGCATCCATCATTAAGGACTCAAGGAGGCTGCCAATGCTGCTTGATGAACATTACACCACCCCCGGCCGACCTCCAGGGGACCCGCCAGGGCCCCCTACTATTTTTTAGATTAGCTTTAGCTAGTCTATAAGCTTTGGGTTCCTCGTCTTTCTTTTCTTTTACTTTACTCTTTGTCACTTTTTTTTTCCTTTTCCTTCTCGAATCTAGGGTATAGCATCCTTCCTGTCAAGAAACTGCCACGTGTTTAAATGGCCACGAGTTCACAACCAGGTGTTACTAGATGACGCTGGCATCGTCCGAAACCATTGGACCGGCAGGAAGGAATGACGCATGGGTAGATGTAGGCGCAGGCGCAAACGCAGGAAGTGATTAGCGAGTTCGGAGACCAATCTAAACGAGGCTGATAAGGAAGCCTATCCATGTTTGTGTGACGTCTGAAAGACGTCTTAGCTTGATATAAAGTATCAGGAGAGAAAGGATTTGAACCTCTCTGTTTTCTGGCCTATGAGAGTTAAGCTCGACCTGAAGTCTCCTACATTCTCCCGCGGTTTAGCGATAAACCCGTCGATTCGTATTGACCTTCCAGGCGACTCGAATAGCCTGAAGGACGCGCGAAGGGCGCGGACGTGTTTAACGGTTCAAACCGTTAAGGCAGTTCCCCTTCCTCGGGGAAGTCGTCGCCGCCTCGAGGTAGCGCAGGTGACGGATCGTTATCTGTCACATTTCCCCCCTCTCTAGCTCGCGACTTCTCCTGAAGTTGTGTGCTGTTCGTAGGACGTACTCGTCAAGGGTTTATGTCGAGGCCTTGCGACGAGTGCAGGGGCGGACCGGCGCGTGCGGATCAGGGACGTTTGGGACCTCCATAGGACGGGAGCGTGTGGAACAGCGAGGTCGGATTCGAGTTCCCAAATAAGGACGTGATCAGAGTGCAGGCACTGTACGAAGTAGCGAAGGAGTCCTGAATCGATTTGGTGGTCGACCACTACGCTGATTACGTAGACGAACCCGTTCGAATTTCGTTGAGGGGTCGTTGGTAGCCCAGAAATATCGGGGTTGGGGCGGATCACCGGAGATCCATCGGGGACGTAAAGCCTTGAGTATGGACACGAGGAACGTAGGGTGGATGCGCCAGCCCTCGAGGAGGTCGATGGTCGTTGTCGTATAGCGTCTGGGCGCTGTCGATCCTCGGAAAGGCCTGTTTCGCACAGTCCAAGGCGTTGGTCACATGTTGAACCCAAGACACCGCCTGGGGCTGTCAGAAGGGAGTATCGTGTCGGGAGGTTGGAGAGCGACTCGTGTGAAGCAATCGGGTGCAATTGGTCTCAGTTGGTAAGGCGGTCGGGATTGCCATCGCTCGGGGTCAGCGTACGTGCGCTGTCGTTCGGAAGGGAGACTTATGAGGGGTGATCAGTCCCTGTTTTATCCCGGTTCGTGTTCGTTGTGTGTACGGTTCGTTGTGTGTGTGTTACGGACCTGGCCAGGTATCTTTTTGGTGGATTCAGACCCCTCTGATTTTGGTTAGCCCACGTATGGGGAGCGGTTGTAGCGTGCCTTGGCAGTGCTCGTGTGAAGCCTTCACCGATTGGCACGAATAACAGGATCGAACGTAATCGTAAACATCAAGGCGCATCGTAGGCCATCAGTAATAACGGCCGATAGAGTTGAACGTGCTTTCGAACCCCGGGTGCCCGCCACACTGGGTATAATGGAAGGCGAACAAGATGCGACTCTTGAGGGCGTTGCCATTTGGGACCACGATCTGCGCCTCGGATGCTGAACGTTTAAAGCGGCCTGAACCAACCCAGGAGCCATCGGGGTGTAGGGTAAGGTGTTGCGTGTTTCGAGGACACCGGAACCAAGAGTCACGTTCGGACGCGAGCAAAATATCGGGGGAAATTTCACGAGGGTGGATAGGGTCGAGTCGTTCCACAGAGAAAAATTCCATGTATTGCTTACGTTAAAGCCTCGGGCTTGCTTACGTGAAAGCATCGGTTGATTTGCGAGGTGGACTAGTGGTTCGTGATCAGTATCGAGTTCGAATTCGCCTGTACATTCTTCGAGATAGCATCGCCATTCCTTAAGCGCGAGTTTTCGAGAACTTGTGGGAATGGAAAGCAATCGGCCAACCCTCTTGAAGGAGAACGCCCCCCGGCCCTCGATGGAAGCGTCTGTGACAGCTCGAAATTGTAACGTTGGATCGGGGTGGGCAAGCAGAGGAGCGTTGGTAAGGCTTTCGTTTATAGCGTTGAAGGCACTTTGACAGTCTTAGGTCCAGGCCGCCGCAAAACCTGATCCCCGCAGTCCGGCGTTCCGTTACCCAAGGGCTTGCCTGCCAGCGTTGGTATTTAAATACCAACCCACGGGTCGTGTCGATTTTTCAGTCGCGGTCAGAGGGGCTGCGAGTGTGGGGTATCCTTAGTGGAACGGTTGTACATGCTTCGAGCAGGTCGGAGTCGGGCAGGCGTGACTGCCTTGACGTGCGTTTTGTTGACTCGATTGCCATCCCCCGAGAGCACGTGGCCGAGATACTTCACTTCGGGAGTTCGGGTTGGAAGAATCTGCCTGTTTCGGGTAGGACCATTCGGTTGTCCCTTCGTGTTCTGCATCGTCTACTGAAGAGGAGTATGTAAGTAAACGACGATGAATATGCCAATGAAATCTCAGGAGCTGTCTATCAAGGAGGCCGATGGGGCGATGGCGAGTCCGGACGGCAGGACTTTCTATACTTTTACTCGTGGGTAAAAAATCATGGGCTGACGAACCCTATCGTGACCAAGTCATGGACTCGTTGTTGAACCTCGAGGAGTCCAGCGGGAGACACTCGGTGTCCGAGTGAGGATTTCAGAGATGCCGCCAGTGATGGGGCAAACAAACGAGGTGTCCCATCGAAGGACCTGAATTCGTTATTGCATGGGGATTTCCGGAAGTTGAACGATTCCCAATAATTGAACAATCTCAGCTCGAGCTGCGTTCACTTTGCTGGTGAATAATCTGGTGGACACGAGCCCCGTCTCAGCTGGAGGTGCGTTCACTTCACTTGTGAATTTCTGGTGGACAGTAGCCCAAGGGCGTTGCGTTCTGCAATTTCGAAGAGCTCGTTTCGACCCAACCTGCAGGCTACAAGTTCAGGGTGTGTTGTCGTGAGCCGTTGTCGGGTCAGGCCCGTCCTGGGGACCCAGAGGGTGGCCCGTGACCAGAGGCGAAAGCATGGGAGGTGTAATTCGGGCCGTGAGTGGGGACGGGAAACGGAACAAGGAACGGGCATTCGCTGCTGCAACGGAACACGGGACAAGCGTAGCGCAACAGGTTTACAGGTATCAAAGGCATATTATCATGCCCCGTCCAAATGGGGGTCTTTCGAGGGCAGGCAGAGGCATCACGACTTCTTACCGACGGGGTAGCAGCCTCGAGGTAGGAGAGGCTCTGTTCCAAGAAGCGAGGCGGACGGGTGGGTGGGTGCAGTGTCCAGCGGGGTCCGGAAAGTAAGTCCACTGAAGAGGGCGTTGATCTGCGGATAGGTGGGGGGGTGGGCCAGCGTGGATAAAAAAGATCAGGCTCCGTAAACCAAATGTGACGTCTGAAAGACGTTTTAGCTTGATATAAAGTATCAGGAGAGAAAGGATTTGAACCTCTCTGTTTTCTGGCCATAGAGAGTTAAGCTCGACCTGAAGTCTCCTACATTCTCCCGCGGTTTAGCGATAAACTCGTCGATTCGTATTGACCTTCCAGGCGACTCGAATAGCCTGAAGGACGCGCGAAGGGCGCGGACGTGTTTAACTGTTGAAACCGTTAGGGCAGTTCCCCTTCCTCGGGGAAGTCGTCGCCGCCTCGAGGTAGCGCAGGTGACGGATCGTTATACGAAGAATGAAGGCATTAGTCTCTCTCTCATAGTCGTGTTACAGTTTACGTGTGAAAAACGGCACCTAACAACTGGACCCGAATTTATTATGAATCCGGGTCAAATCAGAAATGAAAATCAGGGGTTTCCCAAATATCAAAAGCTTCATCCAGAAAATGTCTAGAAAACGCACTAAAAATTTCAGAACGCTGAAAAGCTAATTAAGTCGAAAAATCAGGGATTTTTTAGATGTCAAAAGCATCATACTGGAAAATTCCAGAAATCATCACGCTGAAATCAGAGATTTCTCAAATATCAAACGCATTGTCCTAAAAAATTCCAGAAAGCGCAGTAAAATTATAGAAAGCTGAAAAACAAATAAAATTGAGTAATCAGGGATTTCCAGGTCTCAAAAGCATCATCCTGAAAATGTCCACAAATCGCAATGAAGTTTTTCAGGACACTGCAAGCAAGACATATTGGAAGTCCAAGTTATGAAGAAATTTCTATCAAACAACGAATATTTATAGGGTATCATCATGATGATGGTCAGACTCCTCAATTTTTCCAGATGTTGGGAAATCATCCTCGAAAATGTCAGAAAATCAGGAATCCACCTAAATGAACCCGACAAAATCCGGAGATCCCAAAAAGCAATTTGTGATCTAAACCTATTCAGAAAGGAAAGGTGTCCCATCCAAATAAATGCAGTAGAGAATCCTTCAGGCGGTCCTTTAGAATCGCTGATCTTAAACACGTGCTGGTCTTGCTATTTTCAATACCTGGGACTGCATCCATGGTCATCGTAAACTGCGGACCACGCCCTAGCCATCCTAAAACCAGGGAATGCTGACATGTGTCTCCTCTTTCATTATAAACCAGCCATCTAACTTGACAGTGATCCTTCCATTGTAGATGTCCTCCTAGAACATTTGTCAAGCGACAACATGCAGACACACGCACTGCCTCATGTATTCCACCTGCATAGCAATAAAGCAAGTTCTTCAGAAATAAATTGCGCATTCAGGGAAAGAGAGGTTCAAAATGGATCCTATGAGGTGGTTTATGTCACGGCTATCAGAGTTTTTCTCTTCTAGACAGCTCCCCTTCTGTCTATTCAGTTTGAACTTGAGTTTAGCTCTGACCGGCAGTTTGGCTGCTCGCCGTCTTCGACAACCTGGAAAATGACTAGCTATTCAGCCAAACCTAACGCAACGTAGGGCAAGTTAAAGTTAACACCCAATTGTATAATTATTTCGAGGAAAGAAAAGAAGACAGGCGAGGGTATAGTACATACTGCCTAAATTTCTGGGTGTAGCAGTCCTAAAGTCCTAGTCCTAAAGGCTTAGTCCTCAAAGACAAATTGGCTGAGTGTGTTGGCAACGGAACAACAGGTGGCAACAAAAATGGAGCTGACCGAAGCCAGTTAGTTATGAGGCAGTTGGCTGACGTGTCAGGCTTCAATGTTTCGGTCGGTTGGACAGTCAAACAGGCAACGGGTTGAATCTGGTGAGGGGGCTCTGCTCAAAATCCCTATCGGTATGATATACCAGATATGGCCCTACAAAGCTTTTGCAAGTCCTGTTCTTGGAAGGCTCCCTTAGAATTAAAGCGTACAGAGAAAGATAGATACACATTTGAGAACATTGCAGGAACTTACCAACATGGTCAAAGAAGTGCAGCTTTCCCTCCATGCATGATATCGTGACCTGAACAATGGATGCGAAACTGTTGATACCGGCTGGGAAATGACTGAGTACACAAGAAGCAGGGACAAGAAGTAGCATGCACTTTGGCTTACAAGATGCTTTCAAGCACTTGTTCTCAAGCAAGTTCGTTAAGGTTCATGCGACGGAAAGGAGGCTTCTATGGGTACGCCCCACCAAGTAGGAAGCTTTATACCGATAGTGGTTTGCTTCTTTCAAATGTGAGCTATCTAGCTAGCTGTGCGAACAAGGATTGCTCACCTCGCGTGTGCCTTGCACCCGTGTTCAGTTCTTCTAGGCTCATGCGACGGAAAGGAGTCTTCTTTGGACGCGCGCCATCAACCAGGAAGCTCCGTACCGGTGCATTCATCCGAATTGTCCATCATAACGTCGGAAGCACCTTATCATAATTGTCTAGAAGCATGGAATGAGGATGCATTGTAGGAAGAAGGAAGGAGGACGAATTGTCATAAAAAGAGGAAGATAATATGTTATGCTACGGTGCGATCTCGACACTTATATCGGCCTAGGGACAGCGTCAGCTCCAAGTCAGACAGTGGTACAGGCAGTACAGATGCCAGGCTAAGGTGTGGTGGGCTAAGAGTGTGTTTCCACAGAGATTTTCGCGTGTTCGCGAAACAAAAAGTAAACCCTCCCCGGTGCCAGGTAGGCAATTTTGTTTCCACAGGGGTTCCCCCGAGTCTCCCCGGAGAATCCCCGGAGTTCCAGGTCGGCAAATCTTCGCGACAGGTCGTCGAATCTTTACCCCTGGGTATTTTTGAATATTTCGAAATATTTACGAAAAATGACGGTTAAAAGTACAAAACGGACGATTAACGACTTTCCCCTGGCTTTCCAGGAGAAAAGTTTCGGGGAAACATGCCGCCCACCCCTGGAGATTTTGGAGTCTCCCCGGAGTCCACATCAGCATTTCCCGGAGTCCACATCAGCATCCCAGGAGAATCGCCGCAGGGTCGAGACACAAAATCGACAAGGCGTGTCATTGTTTGCGTTGTGACAACTTCAGCTTTTACTTCACAGCGGCTCTCTCTTTTGTTCTGTCGCTTGGGCTTCCCATGGATTGGGGTCCAGCAGTTGACCTGTCAGCTCAACTGAACCCAACCGAAACTCCCCGGAGAATCCCGAAGTCTCTGGGGCGAATCAAGGACTTCGGGATTCTCCGGGGATTGTCAGTTGGGTTCAGTTGAGCTGCCAGGTCGACTCCTGGAACCTAATCCACGGGAAGGCCAAACAGTCCTGTGGAAACACACCCTAACAGCTTGTTTCCAACCAGTTGGAGGTCCGGTTAAGGATTGTGTTTCGGAGGGTTTAGACTCGACCTCTAACCGAACCCTTAACTGGTTGGAAACATTCCACCAGTTAAGCAGTCTTTTGCATCTGGCCTGTTCATCTCAAAATGGATCAACGTGTCAAATGGGCAGCGCAGCACTTCCTCGCTATCCAGACGCTGATTTCAGCGTTTATCCCGCTCCTTGCCAGATCTAGAACACGCATCTGCGCCTGCCCCTTAGGAAGATCAGTCGAAAATTGCGTGGCAGGGACGGTGCCCTGCTGCTGCGAATCCATCTTGGTGAAACCGTGCGATCAATGATGAGTGTCCGAAAAAGAAAGAAAGGATGCGGCACTCCAAAGCAGCATGATTTTTAAGAGGCGCGCGCCAATTTCGTGACGTCACCAGATCTAATGCAACAACCGAATTTAACCGCCCCTTAGCCTTCTTCAACAGCGGGGGTGGGGGGTGCGCCGTTGCACTAACTGGGGCAGTTGGTCTTTAACCGGACCTCAACTTTTTGTGTTTCCGACCAAACACCGGTTAGCGCCGAAAATAACGAATTTAACCGCCGCTTAACTGGACCTCCAACTGGTTGGAAACAAGCTGTAAGGTGCGGTGGCTAACGCGCGCAAGAGAAGGGGGGCATTAGGCTGTCACAGTTTGAAACAGTCGTTACAGTAGGATAACACACGAACAACACGAGACTGGACGCATTAGTTTCCAGAGAAGATGAAGTCTGGATATTTTGTTGCGAATAATTTTGCTCGCTCCGTACTTTTCTAGTGTCTGCGCCTGCAATTCGCATGCGCTATGCAGTACCTACGAATTAATCGGTAAAAGAAGATCTGAAGGAGCAGGACCTTGCGCATGGTGAAATGATGAGCGAGGAGAGAGATAGGCGCAACCAGAGACTCTCTCTGGGCGCAACCTCTCAGCCTCGAGACGTCCCACGACAACCTGCATGCTCCATGAAAACACTGGACGAGGCTGTATAAATTGCCTCGCCATTGATGAAAGAGACGTAACTGCAGGGTTTTACTCGGGAACAAACGAGACTGAGTACGCATAATGATCAGAAATAATGAAGTCGTGAGATTTTGTTGCGAGTATCTCTTCACTCGTTTCCTACTTCTGTACCGCCTGCGCCTGCAGCTCGCATGGATAGAAGAAGGCCAAGACCGCACCAGCACCAGCTCATGGGATAGAGGTGGGTAACAGGCTCCATCAACTCCGCCATTGAAGAAGGGTGAGGCACCAGAATTTTGCTAGTCACGAAGCAAGGTGTTCGCATGATTGGAATAATTGTCGAATTCCTAGGTGTTGCGAGTATCTCCCCAAGCACCTGCGCCTGCTGCTACGATGCGCCATGCGGCAGCTGAAATTTCGATGAAAGACCGAGGCTGGAAATGAGGCTCCAGCACCTCCACCACTAAGAGGTCGTTCACACGGGACTGGTTTGGGTTTGGGTTAAGGGGTAGTTGGGCGTTTCTGTCGTACATCCAAACCTTTTTTCGTTCACACGGGAAAAAGTTGACGCGTTTGGGTCAAATTACAGCCTGTTTCTACTATAGTAACTGACTGTTATATTATAGGTATATATGGGATAACTGTTCTGCGCTAGATCAGTGATTTCCACTGATCTATAACAGCGCGTTTCCGCGCGCGCGCGCTGTTA
Source organism: Microglena sp. YARC (assembly GCA_022414725.1). Lineage (NCBI taxonomy): Eukaryota > Viridiplantae > Chlorophyta > Chlorophyceae > Chlamydomonadales > Chlamydomonadaceae > Microglena > Microglena sp. YARC. The sequence continues at coordinate 53,566,458 of CM039463.1, forward strand.
TAGATCAGTAGATCAGATAAAAATCCTGTTGACCGCGCATCTGTCCTCCCGCGCGTTATAGATATTTTCGTCCGCATAAATTATTGTCCTCCCAATTTGAAAAAATTGTTGCGCCTTACTGTGGTATTTGCGAGTACCGCGTCCCACTGACGCGTTCCGCGTCCCACTGACGTGTCCTATGCTACGTTGCCGCATCACACTGTCGTGGTTTTATTGAAGATAAGGGTTTTTAGGGTAGAGTGTACCGATGGGTTTCTTTTCCGTCCCTGATTTTTTGTTTCATTATTTCTTTCCTAATCTAACGTCGCAACTTCTTCTGTATGAAGAACAATCGTGGGAAGAAGAAGGTGGTTGCGCCTGCATCGGTAATTGGTGCAGGTGCGGAACAGGAGCGTCTACGGGAGCGTTGCAAAAGGCATCGATTTGGATGGGCTTGCTTTCTGTCGTTGCTGGTTTTGTTCCTAGCTGGTTTGTTGGGGCCTGGCATGGCTGCAGTCGGCATTTCTGCGTTAGCGAAGGCTGTGAGGTCAGTCAGTTTTGTTCAAGCGCAGATTGTGGATGTCCGGTTTTCGCATAATGCGTCCGTGCAGTATTTTCCCGGGAATGGACTGTTCGCTGATCCGTTTCAGGCTTCCTTTTGTCCCCTTCATACGGGGACCCGCAATCAGACGGTCACTCCCCCCCGAACGAGTGTCCGCCCATTGTTTGCCGGCAAAACACATTTCCCTCCTGTTTTCAGTTCCGGATGGTGGAGGCGCTGGAATGCGCTGTCTCTGGGCAACGCGCCGAAAGATAGGTGAGTTGTATGGTTTTTGTGTGATCTGGGTTGCTTTATGGTAGGATTGGTTGATGCGCTGTTGTTTGGTGATCGTTAGAGTGTCCTGGTGCGTTTTTGATTCGACTATCGCCGTTTTCCCCCGTGTAATGGGGTTTGTATTGTGTTGGCTGTGTTTTGTGTGGTATGATTGTGTGGTTGGTTGGGCTGGTGTGATTTTTGGTGTGTTTCGGGCGGGGGGGGGGGGGGGGAGGGAGGGGGGGGGGGGGGGGGGGGGGGCAGCGGACGAATAACGGGCGAAAACCGGTCTCGGGAGTCCTGCGGTTCCGAGCGTACACCCCTTTGGTTGTACGTTACTCCTGTTCCAATGTCCCTGTTATCTAGCGGTTCTTAAGAGATTGGCGCAATTTTGATCGACCGAAAAGTGAGGGCAACAAATCGTTTTTTTGGTCAAAGTCGATTCGATCATGTTCATCTTGCTGCTGCTTGCGTCCTCGCTTCTGCTTGCGTCCTTTCTGCTGCTGCTTGGATCCTTGTGGGGAGGGGGAGGAGGAGCGTCGGAGTGAGGAGAGGAGGGTCGCTGGCATGATGGGGAGGAGTAGCATTGGGGGGAGGGGAGGAGTAGTGTTCAGGGAGGGGAAGGAGAAGTGTTGGTCACTTGGAGGGAGGGGGAGGAGGGTCGGTGGCAATAGGTGGAGGAGTAGCATTGGGGGAGGTGGAGGAGTAGCATTGAGGGTAGGAGGAGGAGGAGCGATGGAGGGAGGGGGAGGAGGGTCGCTGGAAAGAGGGGGAGGATTACCATTGGTTGGAGGGGAGGAGTAGTGTTGAGGGGTGGGGAGGAGATTTGTTGGAATGTTTGAGTGAGGGGGGAGGGTTGCTGGCAATTGGGGAGGAGTAGCATTGGGGGAGGTGGAGGAGGAGCATCGACGGTAGGGGAAGGAGTGTTGGAGGGAAGTGGAGGAGTTTTTCTTGTGGGAGGGGCGGATGGAGTAGCATTGGTTGGAGGGGGAGGAATTACATTGGGTGGACGTGGAGGGGAAGCGTTGGTGGGAGGGGGCTGGGTCACTAGCGGGAGGGGGGAGTAGCATTGAGGGGAGGAGTAGCATTGTGGTTGGATAATCTGATATGTAGTGATTTGTGGTGCGTTTCGGTGCTACTGTTTGCTTGGGGGGGGGGGGAGGGGTCGGGAGGGGGGGGGGGGGGACGCCAGCGGATGACTTGAGGGGAAAATCCAGTCTTGGGTATTGCCTCGCTCATGCTGTTGCTTGCGTATTTGCTGCTGCTGCTTGTGTCCTCGATGCTGCTGCTGTTGCTGCTTGCGTCCTCGATGTGCCTGCCTCCTTGCTGCAGTGCTTGTGTCCTTGCTGGTGCTGGTGCTTGCGTCCTTGCTGCTAATTCGCCTGCTTGTGTTTTGCAGCTGGTGCTTGCGTCCTTGCTGCCGCTTGCGTCCTTGCTGCTACTGCACTCGGGGAAAGGCCCGTTTTGCGCGGATATAGCGAATGGATTGATTATATGCGTATTTGTATTTTATCGTACCGATCAGGTGTCGTCAGGCTTGAGCCATGGTTCGAAAAGAGTGTATCTTTGCGACGGACCCATACCATCCCGTTCCACCCATATATTCGCGGATACAGAAGCTCGACCACTGTTACCTTGATCGCTCATTAACTCGCGAGATTTAATACGCTCTCGTATGTGAAGGAAATTGCTGCGTATTGGCTCTCTTGGTGGCGATTCTCGCGTTCCTGCCGAGTGTAGCCCCTCATTCCAAGATCGGTAGGAAGCATAGACAGAGCTGAATGTGCTCAAACTGCGTAAATTTGAAATAGCATTCCTCGAAAACAAGGTTTGTGTGAAGGCCTATTGCCTGTTTTGCGACTGCCCCTCCTGTTGCGACAACGAACTGCTACTTCATTGCTTTGTGCGTGTGGCACAACAGGTACATCACGTGATTCGATGACGTGTCAGTTTCGAAGTAAATCTTCAAGGACATTTTCACTAAGCCACGCCACCCGAAATTGCAGCTGTGATGTTTACACCTCCCTCCCTGACGGCTACCCCTTAGCGCCTCATGCCCGCAACAGTTGCGATTATCTTTTATGACTACTCGAAATCTTGTCAGCATTATTAATCTCTGTCTTAGTCCTAACTATCAATTTTATTCTGCAGCCCTCCAAGAAGTCGCAATTACGACGGCGAATTCATTCGCACCTGCACTATGCCCCCCCACCCCCCACCTTCCACCCCCACCCCCCCTCCCCCTCTCTGTAGTTAAGTTGGGGGGGGAGGGGGGGGGGGGGGGGGGGGGGGGCGAGAAGACTTCAGTCCTGCGGCGATTTCTCCCGTTTTACAGCATAGGGTACCCGAGGGTACTCCATCTTCCTCCTCCTCCTAAGTAGTAAACGTCTTCGCTCCGTTCTCGCTACATTTCCGCCTGTCCGCTCCAAACAGTGATACGTAGCAACTACGCACGCACAGGCGTACCTGTCGACCGACCAACGGACACTGTACCATGAAATCCATGATACTCCGAGGATCTACCAATGCGCGCGTGCAATCCCAAAGAACGGGCCGCACTCGTACAGTTGGAGTGTTTGCATCCAGCAACAAGTATGTTCTGATCACCGGTACGTCAGTGTGTGTGGGGGGTATAGTTTTCCAAACCCGGTATGGGGGGTTCCGGCACCACCCCGGGGCACTTTTCCAGGTATGGAAAAGTTTCGGGGTTTATGGAAAAGTTTTGTACTGCCAGGCCAAAAGTCCGCCTGGGCAACTTTTCCATAAGCCCTCAAACTTTTCCACTGCGAACCTTCAAACGGGCCCATCTTTTCCACAGTCCAACACGTTTCCTCGAACTTGCTTCAAATGAATTCAATTTCAACTTCGAACTGCTAAGGCATCTCATCGGAAACACCTTATTGGCCTTTCACTGCTAGTCCGCCTCTCGCTGTGACGAAACGCATGGCAATTGCCGCATGGCGCATGTAATCGTCAAGCCCTACTCAGAAGATGCTGTCCAATTAATTCCCAGCCTTCATACCTGTTCTACTTACAGTCACCACGTGGCGTTGCCACGCCGCGGATACATGGCGGTCGATGGACGCTTCAAGACAATATGCGATCAATGGAAGCAAACAAGCGGGTACCCAGTGCTTCGCAAAAGTCGCTTAGAACCCGCGTACGATGAGTCCAAGCATGGCAGCATTATCCTGCACCCGACTCGCGGCCCCAAGAAGAACTCGCTCGCCAAATGAGATATACTCTCCGTACTGGCAAGCCGCTCGACCCGAGCGTGATCCAAGATTCGTTAGTGACTATCTACCGAGTATCGCCTCAGGTGCGTCTGGATAGATCGTCCAGGAGACTGACTGCATGAGCATGGGCGGGGCATGGCCTCATAAGCATGGGCATGACTGGTTGAGCATAGGCAAGGGCATGGGCATGGGCATGTCTGCATTAGCAGGGGCAGGGTCATGACTGCATGGGCAGGGGTAGGTCTGCATGACTGCATGGCAGGGGCCTGACTGCATGTGCATGGGCATGGGTATGGGTATGAGCTTGACTGCATGAGCAAGGGCAGGGGCATGGGCATGACTGCATGGGCATGGGCTTGTCTGCATGAGCATGGGCAAGGGCATGAGCATGGGCATGTCTGCATTAGCAGGGGCAGGGGCATGACTGCATGGGCATGAGCATTTCTGCATGGGCATGGGCATCTAGAGGGTCTTCAGGATGGTCAATGGTTGTCCAATGGTATCATCTCAGATTTCATCTATGTAATGTGCGAGGTCAGCGGTGTAGCCGCTCACATCACGACCGTGAGTCGGGGCCTGATGGCGGGCAAGAGGCCAGCAGTTAGGCTTGGCATGGTGAACACCCAGCTGCCACCCGAGCTCGGATATCACTGGTTGTTTGTCGCTACAGTGAGGTCCAACGGCAAACTTGTTGTTGTAGAAATTGACCCACTCAACCCGTCTCCGCCCCACAACTCTTCTGTTCACCCCTCTACAAAGGCCCAATTTTCATCTCTGGATATCCACGAGTGGTTGTCGGATGGAATGCAGGGATGGAGGCCATCCTTGAGCACCCGGGCCTTTCCCTTGGAGACCCTCCTGTCCTACAAACATGGATCCGACACAACAGAATGTGGAGTCTGGGTGCTAATGATGGTCAACCTCATTCTGGCCGTGTTATCTGGCAAGGTGGAGGTGCCGGAGGCTATGCAGAGTGTTCGTCGATTGGGCGGCGATGTGCGTCAATTCAGGAGGCACTTGCAAACTCTCCCGTAAGTCGACTCGCATTGGTTTCTAAGTTCCATCATACAATATTGGTATGATCTGTCCTTGCTCTTTTTGATGATGATGATGATGATGGTGATGACGATGATGACGAGAGGGAGGAGGAGGAGGAAGGTACCTGCATTTTTTACTAATGGCTTTTCTATCATCATTATGTTCTGCATGTTATGGAATTATGATTGTTATTACTGAACATAAATGCCAATCTATGTATATATTGCATATCCCTGTCCATCCAATATATAACCCTGATTTGACCTCATTCCTATCAACAGGGTACGGAGCTCGGCTGCTACAATGCCAGAAAGTCCACAACCAGGCAGCCTCAAGAAGTCAGCTGGCCCCAGCAAGTCTGCTATTTTGAAGAGCCCTCATGCTTCTACGAAGCGGAGCGGTGAACATCGTTCTCCACCTGCCTTCTTGAAGCGAATCAGGTTAAGCGGCCGACAGCCTACCATGACTGACTTCTACGACAGCACATTCTCGCCTAGTGATCAAGAGCTGTTTTGGCAGCTTCAGGGTCAGTTCCAAAAGGGAAACTCGTACGACTTCACAGCTTCATGGGGACATTCAACGCCCAGGTAGGCAGCTTGTCCAAGGTACAACTGCAGGAGGTCAGAAGCATGTCCTTCAAGACCGTGCCGGCATTGGAGTCGTTTTGTCAAGCAGAACATCAAGACAATGCAGCAGGCGCAAAGCGCCAAGTTGTTGCTGTTGCAAGGGGATGATGACTTCCAGCGCCCTGACGATCGTCTACCAGGTGTTCAGCAGAAGATTCCTACAGTTGTTGTTGAACCTCCAAGGACATCAGGTGCAACATCCAGGCCAGGGGCCACCACTCATGGAATTGCGATGCCATCCGTAAAAGGGGGTGCACGTCCAAACCCCCAAAGAGGGTGAACAAGTGTGGGCCTTGCTCTTCTCATGGGGGAGTAGATGTCCTCTGTCAAGGGCCACAATTGTACATGGTGCAAGGGCTGCTGGGGCAAGGGTAACAATCCCCCACGCTCGGGACATGGCATTTTTGAGAAAGAAGTCTGAGTGTTCCATTGAACACAAGCGATAGTTGATGCGCTTAGGACTTGCCGCTATTGCGTGATTGGGTGTACATGATGTATAATATCAAAAGTGCACCTACCACACAGTCTGCTACCCCTGAACATCCTGGGTAGTGGCCACTGCTTTTATTTCCTACTACCAGCAGCAGCTTCTAGGCAGCTGCCTGAAGAAACCAGGTAGCGGCCACTGCTTTTATTTCCTGCTACCTGCAGCAGCTTCCAGGCAGCTCCCTGAACAACACTGGCAGCGGCCACAGCTTTTATTTCCTGCTACCAGCTGCAGCTTCTAGGCAGCTCCCTGGTCAACACTGGTAGCAGCCACTGCTTTTATCTCCTGCTACCAGCTGCAGCTTATAGGCAGCTCCCTGGTCAAACCTGGTAGCGGCCACTGCTTTTATTTCCTGCTACCAGCTGCAGCTTCTAGGGCAGCTCCCTGGTTAAACCTGGTAGCGGCCACTGCTTTTATTTCCTGCTACCAGCTGCAGCTTCTAGGAACCTCCTTAGTCAAACCTTGTAGCGTCCACTGCTTTTATTTCCTGCTACCAGCTGCAGCTTCTAGGCAGCTGCCTGGTCAAACCTGGTAGCGGCCACGGCTTTTATTTCCTGCTACCAGCTGCAGCTTCTAGGCAGCTCCCTGGTCAAACCTGGTAGCGGCCACAGCTTTTATTTCCTGCTACCAGCTACAGCTTCTAGTCAGCTCCCTGAACAACATTGGTAGCGGCCACAGGTTTTATTTCTGCTACCAGCTGCAGCTTCTAGGCAGCTCCCTTAACAACCCGGTAGTGGCCAGTGATTTTCTTTCTTGCTACTAGCAGCAGCTTCCAGGTAGCTCCCAGAACAACCATGATAGTGGCAACTGCTTTTTCTTCCTTCTACCATCAGCAGGTTCTACGCAGCGCCCTTAAAAACCCGGTAGTGGCCAGTGATTTCCTTTCTTGCTACTAGCAGCAGCTTCCAGGCAGCTCCCTGAACAACCATGATAGTTGCCACTGCTTTTCTTTCCTGCTACCAGCAGCAACTTCTAGGCAGCTAAATAACGACCCTAAAAAACTCGTGGATGTAAACAACAATCTAGATTCTCTTGCTGGTGGAAAAGGTCGGGAGTCAAGCAGCCATCCCCATGTAACCAGTGTTGAGGATATGATACCGTTTGCAAACAACGACCTGGAGACCTGCATCGTAGTCTCGTGGAAAACTCATGGCAGTTAACAACAATCTAGAATCTCTTGCTGGTGGAAAAGTTCGAGAGTCAAGCAACCATCCCCATGTAACCTGTGTTGAGGATATGATACCGTTTGCAAACAACGACCTGGAGACTTGCATTGCAGTCTCGTGGAAAACTCGTGGCAGTTAACAACAATCTAGAATCTCTTGCTGGTGGAAAAGGTCGAGAGTCAAGCAGCCATCCCCATGTAACCAGTGTTGAGGATATGATACCGTTTGCAAACAACGACCTGGAGACCTGCATCGTAGTCTCGTGGAAAACTCATGGCAGTTAACAACAATCTAGAATCTCTTGCTGGTGGAAAAGGTCGAGAGTCAAGCAACAATCCCCATGTAACCTGTGTTGAGGATATGATACCGTTTGCAAACAACGACCTGGAGACCTGCATCGTAGTCTCGTGGAAAACTCATGGCAGTTAACAACAATCTAGATTCTCTTGCTGGGGAAAGGTCGAGAGTCAAGCAACCATCCCCATGTAACTATGTTGAGGATATGATACGTTTGCAAACAACGACCTGGAGACCTGCATCGCAGTCTCGTGGAAACTCGTGGCAGTAAACAACAATCTAGATTCTCTTGCTGGTGGAAAAGGTCGGGAGTCAAGCAGCCATCCCCATGTAACCAGTGTTGAGGATATGATTACCGGTTTGCAAAACAACGACCTGGAGACTGCATCGTAAGTCTCGTGGAAAACTCATGGCAGTAAACAACAATCTAGATTCTCTTGCTGGTGGAAAAGGTCGGGAGTCAAGCACCATCCCCATGTAACCAGTGTTGAGGATTATGATCCGTTTGCAAACAACGGACCTGGAGACCTGCATCGTAGTCTCGTGGAAAAACTCATGGCAGTAAACAACAATCTAGAATCTTGCTGGTGGAAAAGGTCGAGAGTCAAGCCATACCCTGTAACCTGGGTTGAGGATATGATACCGTTTGCAAACAACGACCTGGAGACTGCATCGCAGTCTTTCGTGGAAAACTCGTGGCAGTAAACAACAAATCTAGATTCTCTTGCTGGTGGAAAAGGTCGAGAGTCAAGCGCCATCCCCATGTAACAGTGTTGAGGATATGATACCGTTTGCAAACAACGACCTGGAGACCTGCATCGTAGTCTCGTGGTGAAAAACCATGCAGTAACAACAATCTAGAATCTCTTGCTGGTGGAAAAGTTCGAGAGTGCAAGCAGCCATCCCCATGTAACCTGTGTTGAAGGATTGATACCGTTTGCAACAACGACCTGGAGACCTGCATGCAGTCTCGTGGAAAAACTCGTGGCAGTAAACAACAATCTAGATTCTCTTGGCTGGTGGAAAAGGTCGAGAGTCAAGCAGCCATCCCATGTTACCAGTGTTGAGGATAGATACCGTTGCAAAACAACGACTGGAGACCTGCATCGTAGTCTCGTGGAAAACTCATGGCAGTTAACACAATCGTAGAATCTCTTGCTGGTGGAAAAGGTCAGAGGTCAAGCAGCAATCCCCATGGAAAACTTGAGATGCACTATGTCAGCGTATCCTAGCTAGTTTCAGTGGACGTGAGGAGACCAGGAACGAGCAGTGTTTAGACAATATTTTTAGTCTGACAGTTTAAAAGAGCGAGGAGAATCGCTCTGAGAGAGGAGTCCTACGGCAAACCCTCTCAAAAAGCCTTAGTTACGGAGAAGGACAGACGCGATAGGTTGCGTAGCATAGCAGGTAGAACCAATGAACAGCTAAAGCTGACACTCACCTGTTTCTAACTGTCAAGAAAATATACCTTCAAACCTTTAACAAAAACTTCGAAAAAGTGAAATCTGAAACTCAAAAGCAAGCAGAAAATTGAATCTATAGAGAGAGACATCCTCAAGGGCGACACCGATACTTCCAATATCATTCTAAGAATTTAACCAACCTAAATGTTCATTCTAAGGAGGGGAAAGAGCGCAGAATAGTACCACACTCCACTAACTGAAGCAAACTCTATTTACGCCAATCAGCGGCTAAGAGGGTAAAACAGTTACTCAGACCTCTGCAGGCTCCATCCTTGGAGCAGCAGGTGTAACAATCCCAAACCAGGTGCGATTTCTACCAAAAGAGGGGAAATCAAACAAAATAATAATAATTCAACAGATTACCAGCGAGTAGTCATGACCAGAGACTCGAGGTATAATCAACCCCAAGGATCCATGTGCGACAGGTCTATACAACTACATACCCATTCACCATCGCTTACAAGGATTGGAGTCGTACAACACTCGAGGTGAAGCATAGCGGCAGTAGACTGATAGCAAATTAATATTCTGAAATCACACGCAGGTGGGTCATCGAAACCGCGACTCCGGCAGAGAGCCACAAACCTGAACTGCAGAAAAATCACTGTAAATCAATAAACTAGGGCGAAGCTTGTACTTGACCAAACCAAGCATACCATTATACTCCCAAAACCTCTCGGGGAAGAGGACTTAGTGAACAAGATATCAGCAACTGCAAGGAGGTATGCACCTTTAGTAACACCGATGCGCTGGCTTAGAACCAAATCCTTGATGTAGTGATGCATTATATCTATGTGTTTAGCCTTGCTTTCAGTGGACGTGAACTAGTTCAGGGGACGTGAGGAGTCTGATCAGATGCCAATAAGGCACTCGTGTCCTAGTAGTATAACGCTGAACACACTAACCAGAAATGGAAGGATTTGTTATAGAAATGTCATATTATATTAAGTAAGTCGAATATATTCAACAGTGCAAATCTGTGCGAATCAGTTCAATTCTGTGGAAAAGTTCAGAAAAGGCTAGTGACAGCTAGCAACAGCCACACCGACACGGTTGCCCCGGAGTGCCTATATTCTCAGTGCAAAAAAAAATTCCCGAAGGCCGGGGTGCCTTTTGGTCCTGCCCGGTTTCCACAGGTAGCTGCCCCGTATATGTTTTCCAAACCAGGTCGGGGTTCAAGGTGGGGGGTGGTAGGGCGGTGCCGAATCTCTGTGTGGGGGGGGGCGGGGGTCGTGTGAACGAATTAGAGATGGATTAAGGGTAGGGCATGTGGGGGATAGGTGGTGGTACGCACTTGTGTGTGATGTGGTGTGGTGGTCTGCGTAGTTGTATATAGGCGGGGCTGCGTTGATGTGTGTTATGTTTGTTATTGGCTTCGGGCATGTTGTAGTGGTGTTTTGTGGTGCGTTGTGTGTGTGTGCGGTTGCGTGTTAGTGTTTTTTCTATTTTTCCGTGGTGTCCTGTGTGTGTAGTGTATTTATTTGTGCGTGTCTTGCGGTTAATGTGTTTTATGTTCTTCTGTGTGTCATGTGGTTAGTTGGGGTTTTTTGTTTGTGTATTTAGTTTGTTCACATTACTTCACTTACATTAAACATTACATTTACATTAACAATTACATGTTAAAGTCTACTTGACACGCGATGGTGTATGAGATCTGTGCTTTAACCACAAAGAAAAAGCAACCCACAACAGCAAGAAAAAGCCACATTACATCAGGGGTGTGTTTGTGTGTGGATGTGCAGTTGCAGTTTGCTGGTTCTGTGTATTGGTACCAGAGATGCCACTTGCAGAAGGACATTACAGAAACACGCAGACACACACAGCGACATCGACTTGAGACACACACACAGCACACACCACTCCCGCCCCCGCCCCCCCCCCCCTGCTAGCCTCGGCTGATCAGATGCAATTAATAACGTACTTTTAAGTATGTAGCGTGAAAATCCCTCTGAGCTGATGAACCCAGTTTGTTGAACTAGCATTGAACCCCCCTGCGGAATGAAGAACACGGTAGGAAACAGAATATTTGGGAGGGAAAGGGCGCCCGGCCGCCCAAAACTGAAAAGTCAGATTTCTGATCAGTGGGCGAATCATTAGCCTGCTATTATCCGCAAGCCTTCATCCGCAATGATCAAATAATCCCATAATTTATAATTTGTGGGGGAAGCAGTATGGCTGTGTAGGATCTACAGGAAGCACGGACCCGTGAAAATCAGAAGTGCAGGGTTTGATCCCTACAGGAGCGACTTCAGCTGTTTTGCGGCCGTGTCAACCGCACCATGGTAGCTTTGAACCCATGGTAAGTAAGGGCAGCTCGTTCCCATACATGTAAGACGGCGGATCGCTTAATACATGAACGCCCTATAACGCGTTATCAAATTACTTGCAAGAAATCCTGTTGTGCACAACCCATGTGCTTACATTATGTAACGTACTCTCAGGCCTCATTATGAGAGCTGGTGCAGTCCTATGCGTGTACATGTTAGAGGCACACTAGAATTTACGTTAATTAACTTGGATCACATTTAATTGAATGATAAAATCACATGAAATAACACAACGTTTAAGATACAATGAATTAAAAATCACCTAAAAATCAATTGAATTCAGAATTCTGATGAATTTTGCTCGGAGACGCGCCTGCAATTCTAGTGTCTACTTCTGTATCACGGCAGGTTTTTCAGAACATACTCGTGCAGACGCGTCTCATAGGCAGATTCAATAGGGTCCTCTACATCTGGTAAGTATATTTCAGAACATGAAAACCAAATAAGTCAAACGAACTGTTACAGGTTAGCGGTACATCCCAGGCCGCGATAAAAAAATCAGAAATGCAAGTACAATGATCGCGATATATTTGATGGTATATGTGATGGTCTGCTTAGTTCGTATGAAAGTGCCCTCGTGTTGTTTAGCCTCGTCCCAGCGTAAATAGATGCTTTTTGTTAAAGATGCCCCGCTAAACGTTGGCTGCACCTGCTGTTGCTCCCGTCGCCTCCCTTCGCGCTCGCCACTCCCTCTCTCCCTCTCTTCCTTCTCCTCTCGTCCTCCGGCTCGCTCTCCTCTCGCCTCTCCCTCCCCTCCGCTCCCCCCCCTCACCCTCCTCCCTTCACCCCACCCTCATACCCCTCACGCCCTCACCCCTCACCTCACCCTCACCACGATGCACCCTCCACTTCTCCCCGCTCCCCTCCCCGCCGCCCTCACCCTTCCCCACTACTCCATTGGAAGGCGCTCATCCTCCCTTGTCTTCCTCCCTCCCCTCCCTCCCCCTGCCCTTCCCCCCTCATTCTCCTCCCCTCGCTCCTTCCTTCTCCTTCCTTCCTCCCTCGCCTCCTCCTTCCCCCCTAGGCGCCCTCTCGGCCCTCGCCCCCCTGCCTTCCTGCCCTCCTACCTTTCCCTCTCCCTCCCCCCTGCCCCCCTCCCCTCCCTCTCTACCCCTTCCTACCTCCTATACCCCCTCCTACCCCCCCTCCCTTCCCCTCCCCCCCTCCTCCTTACCCTCACTCCTCTCCCTCTCCCTGCTTCCCTCTCCCTCTCTCTCTCCCTCTCCTCTAACCTGCTCCTCTCCCTCTCCCTCTCCCTTTCCCCCCTCTCCGCTCTCCCTCCTCCATTCCTCCTCAGACAGAAGCAGACAGCAATAGACGGAGGCAAGGGGCATTGGGACAGTGACAGACGACAAGGGCACTACGGCATACATTGTTGAATGACACATTCACCGTTTCGACATGAGAATATACATTGCTGCGAACATCTTATCATACACTGTGGACACAACAGCAACACTGTTGGGTGATGCATATACATCTGCGGACAAGACACACTACAATCTGTCCAGAGGCTTCACAATCACTGTTTCGGGTGGGAAATGCGGCATGAGGGGTGGGGTCGCAATCAGGGGTGGCGATGGGGTTGGGCTGGCCGACTTGAGTATGGCAGCCATCAAGGGGGGGGGGGGGGGGGGGGGGAATGCATTAGGCGGTGGGTGGGCTGGTGGTGGGGTGGGTGGTGGGTTGTTCTGGTGTGTGTGTGGGGGGGGTGTGGGTGTGGGGTTGGGGGGGGGGCTTGGTGGACGCGAGGCAGACTATCACGTAAAGGTGCCCTAGCACTTGCTGTCATGTACAATGCAGGAAGTCACTAAATTTAGATAATGTATACCTCCTAGTCAGGTGCGAGTCTATAGGTCTGCAGAAGTAAAGCTGTCCAGCTGATATTGAGGTTCTCAGATTGCCTCCTCTCCTCTCCTCTCTCTCCCTCTCCTCTCCCTCTCCTCTCCCTCTCCCTCTCCTCTCCTCTCCCTATCCCTCTCCCTCTCCCTCCCTCTCCTCTCCCTCTCCCTCTCCCTCTCCCTTCCTCATCCTCCTCTCCTCTCCCTCTCCCTCTCTCCTCTCCTCTCCCTCTCTCTCCCTCTCCCTCTCCCTCTCGCCTCTCGCCTATCCCTCTCCTCTCCCTCTCCCTCTCCTCTGCCCTCTCCCTCTCCCTCTCCCCTCTCACTCTCCCTCTCCCTCTCCCTCCTTCCTCCTACTCTCTTCCTCCTATCTCCTCCTCTCCTTCTCCCCCCTTCACACCCCTCACCCCGCCCTTCCCCCCTCACCTCCCCTCCACCCCCTCATCCCTTCCCCCTCCGTCCTCCTTCCTCCCTCCCCCCTCCCTCCTCCCCTCCGGATGCTCCCCCGCCCTCCTCCTCCTTGTTCTCCTTCCATTCCTCCTTCTCCTTTCCTCCTCCTTTCCTCCTTCCTTCCTCCCGCTTCTTCTTCGCTGGCCCTCCCTCTCACCTCCCCCTTCCCCCCCCCCTTCTGTCCTTCCTCCTCCTCCTCCTCCTCCCCCTCCCGGCCCCCCTCGTCCCCTCCCCTCCGCCTCCACCTCGCGGCTCCCTCCCCACTCCCCTCACCCCTCGCCGCTCCCCTCCCCTCCCCCTCTCCCCTACCCCTCGTCCCCCTAGCGCCCTCGCCTCTCCCCTTACTCCCCCTCTCTCCTCCTCCCCTCCTCCCCCCCACCCTACGACCCATACCGTCCCTCTCCCCCCCCCCCAGCCCTCCTCCGCTCTCCCTACCCCCCCTTCCCCTCCCGCACCCCCTTACCCCCTCCACCCTCGACGGATCCATCCCTCCAAGGTCCCATAACCCCTACGCCTACCTCCTCCCCCTGCCCCCCCCCCACCCCCCGCTACCCCTACCCCCTCCCCCACCTCCCCCTACCTTCCTCCCCTCCCTCCGCTACCCCTACCCTAGCTACGCCCCTCGCCCTCCTCGCTCCCACTCCTCCCCTCCTCCCCCTCCCCATCACCCTCCTCTCCGCTCGCTCCTCCCTCCTCCCTCCTCCGTCTCCTCCCTCCGTCCCTCCTCTACTTCCGTCTGCACATTCAACCTCCGCCCTCCTCCTCCTCGTCCTCCCTTCCTGCCCGTTACTCCCTCCTCCCCTCCTCCCTCTCCTCCCCTCCTCCTCCTCCCTCCTCCCTCCCTCCCTCCTGACATTCTCCCTCCTCCCTCCATCCCTCCTCCCTCCTCCCCTCCTTTCCTGCCCTTCCTCCCTCCTCCCTCTCTCGTCCTCTCTTCTCTCCACTCTTCCTTCCCTCCATCCCTCCCCTCCCTCCCTCCCTCTCTCTCTCCTCCAGGGAGGATCCTCCTCAGAGCAGAAAGCCAGAGAGCATTAGACAGAGGCAAGGGCATTGACAGTGCACAGAAACAAGGGCATATCGCATACACTGTTGGACGATACACATACACTGTTGGCACCATTAACACAACATTTGCTGGCACATCTCACTATCACTGTTGGACACGAAACATTACACTGTTGGGTATGCACATACACTGCCGGCACATACACGTAGCACTGTCAGACATTCACATACAATGTTGGGGTGGGGGGGGATAGGCCATGAGGGGTGGGGGTTCGCCATCAGGGGTGGAGATGGGGTTGGGGCTGCCATGAGGGGATGGCAGCATCAAGGGTGGGGGGAGGGAATGCCATAGAGGGGCGCGGTGGTGGGTGGTGTATGTGGGCTGTGTGGTGCTGTGTGGGGGGGGGGGGGGGGGGGGGCGGGGGGGGGCCTTGTGAATGCTGGTAGACAAATATGTAGGGTGACCCCACGCACCTTGCTGGTTGTACAATGCGCGCGCTAACCTCTAATTAGATCGAGAATCCTAGGGCAGCTGCAGTGCTATAGGCCTGCTATAGAGTAAAGCCTGTCCAGCTGAAATTATTTTGTGTTCTCAGATTTGCATCCCCTCTCCTCTCCCTCTCCCTCTCCCTCTCCTCTCCCTCTCCCTCTCCTCTCTCCTCCCTCTCCTCTCTCCTCATCCCTCTCCCTCTCCCTCTCCCTCTCCTCTCCGCTCTCTCTCCTCTCACTCTCCTCTCCTCTCCCTCTCCTCTTCCCCCTCCCCTCCTCCCTTCCTCCCTCCCTCCTTCCTCCCTCCTGCCTCTCCCTGCTCCTCCTGCTTCCCTCTGCCCTCACCCCTCCTCCCTTCCCGCTCCTCCCCTCCTCTCCTCCTCCCCCCCTCCCCCTCTCCCCCTCCCCCCTCACCCCCCCATCCCTCTCCCCCTAACCCCCCCTACCCCTGACCTAACGCCTTCCCCCCCCTAGCACGCCTACACCCCTCCCCCCTACCCCTACACCCTTAGACGGCTACGCTACCCCTCTCCCCCACACACACACAACCTACACCCCTACTCTCCTACCGCGGCCCTCTACCCTACCCCTCCGCTTCCTCCCCCATCCCCCCCCCTCCCCTCTCCCTCCTCCCTCCTCCCTCCTCCTACCTCCTACCTCATACCCACCTACCACCTACCACTTCAACCTCCCTCTCCCTCCTCCCTTCCTCGCCTCGACTCTCTCTTTCCGCCTCTCTCATCTCTCCGCTCTTCCATTTGCTCTCCCTCTCCTCTGCCCTCTCGCCTCTCCCTCTCCCGTCTCCTCTCCCTCTCACCTCTCCCTCTCCTTCCCTTCCCTCGTCTCCTCTCCCTCTCCCTCTCCCCTCGCCTCTCCCTCTCCCCTCTCCCTCTCCCTCTCCCTCTCCCTCTCCTCTCCCGTCTCCCTCTCCCTCTCCCTCTCCCCTCCTCTCCCTGCTCCTCTCTCATCCTCCCTCGCCTCTCCTCTCCCTCTCCCTTCCCTCTCCTCTCCCTCTCCTCTCCTCTCCTCTCCCTCTCCCTCTCCCTCTCCCCTCTCCCTCTCCCTGGTCTTCCTCTCTCTCCCTCTCCCCTCTCCTCTCCTCTCCCTCTCTCTCCCTCTCGCCTGCTCCCTCCTCCCTCTCCCTCTACCTCTCCCTCTACCTTCCCTCTCCCTCTGCCTCTCCCTCTTCCCTGCTCCCTCTCCCTCTCCCTCTCCCTCCCTCCTTCCTCCTCCCTTCCTCCCCTCCTGCCCCTCTCCTCTCTCCCTCCATCCTCCCTCGACAGAGGCCGAAGCATATAGACAGAGGGCAAGGGCATTGAAAGTGACAGAGCAGGGGCATACCCATACCACTGTTGGTTCAGTACACATACATTGCTTGGATCCATTCACATACACTGTTTGGATGCACATCACACTGCGACATGACATCGTGGTCACTGTCAGACATTCCGATACACTGTTCAGGTGGGGGTTGGGATACTCGCCATGAGGGGCTGGGCCGTCGCATCAGGGCGTTTTGAGATGGGGTGGCGCGGCTTGCATCAGCGGGTTGGCAGCCATCAAGGGGGGGGGGGGGGGGATGGGGGGGGAGGGGAATGCCAGTAGGGGTGGGTAGGTGGTGGCGGGTGGGGGTGGTGTGTGGAGGGGGGGGGGGGGGGGGGGGCAAGGAGGGCCTTGTGATGCGTGGCGGACTAATATGTAGAGTGCGCCAGCACTTGCTGTCTGTTACAATGCAGGAGCCAAACCTAATTAAGATTATGTGTATCCTCCTATGGCAGCTGCTAGGTTTATAGGTCTGCTACTAGTAGTAAGCTGTCCCAGCTGAATTATTGATGTGGCTCAGATTGCAGGGCACTGCCTAGTAAGCGGAGCAGGGTTCAATGTGTGTTTATATTGCAAGGTTGGCAGGCAGTATGTAGAGCGCTCCAGCACTTATTACTCTAACTCGTCAGGCGCCAAACCTCATTATATTATATGCATAGCGTAGGCAGCAGCTAGTCTGGTGGTCAGGCTAAATGTAAAGCAGGCTGAATTAGCTTATGTGCTCAAGATTGGCAGGCACTTGCCTACTCTATTGATTTGCAGGGTGAAGTACTTTGTTAAAGATTGCACACCGTGCAAGATGATATGTAGATGCCAATGATATTCTTGGTGCTTATGCCCATAACAAAATATTTGACTATTTGGAGTGCACACTTGAATTCTGGTTTGATTGAAAAATGAAAAAAGGTAACAAGACTTGAACTTGTTATATGGCTACAGCCAGCAATTTCGGCTGGCTTGGAGCACGGGGGGGGGGGGGGGGGGGAGGGGGGGATGTACCGGTCCTGGTTTTATTAAGCCCTAGAGTATGATAATCCTGTTTTGAATTGTCACACTGGTTTTACAGAAAACTTGGGCAGAACTGCTTTGTGACATGTAAACAGGAAATGTCTACAAAAACATGTAAGCAAAAAAGACGTATTTGCAACTGATTTCAGATCTAATCTGAGACAGTAAAGCCATAGACCCCCTTTGCAATTTAGTTTTGCCATTCTTTTCTGAGACCCAGTTAGGGGGTAAAATGAAATGTGCAATATTCATATGCCAATACTTCCGGCTGCCGTACAGGAGTCTCCACTTGTATTCGTTACAACGAGCACCCTTCTGTATGTGTCATGAGTTTCACAATTCTATTGCTACAAGAGTCGCCCGTATGAATGTATGTTTCACATTTCCAACATTGAATTCGTTCTATCAACCAAGCGTCCAAGGCCGTATATAAAAATCATCTGCAGAGTGTCTCTAGCATTGTATTCGTTTACACGAGTCAGGCCGTATATAATATATGATCTACAGAAGTCTCCACTTGTATTCGCAACACAAGTCCCCTGTGATGAATTTATGTTTCAAACGTCTCGTCAGCATTGTATTCGTAACACAAACAAGCGTATCTAGAAATGATAATACAGATGTCCTCCGACATTGTATCGTTACATCGAGGCTCAGAGCCGTATTATAGATGATCTACAAAGTCGCCCGGCATGTATCCGTTATATGAGTCATTCGTTAAATGATAAAAGTTTTAGATTGATTCGTTACACAGACTTGAACTTTGGCCTACAACGACGTCACTGTCTTCGTAGTAATATACAGTAATCAATCAAAATAAAAAATAAAAGCATATCGTCTGAAATATATATAGATGCAATCTCTTCATACAATATTCCGCATATATTTGACTTACCCACGCATATACCGGTATAAAAGAATAAGACTTATTTCATGGCATTGAAATGTAGTAATAGTTGTTTTCCAGGTAGTTGTGGGCAGTCTATTTTTATCAGATATTGTCCTACCATATCGAGCGCGTGTTGACTGCTTATTATATATAAACGCGAATGGGCAACAACAAAGGAAGTCCTACACAGATAGTCTGACTAGATTGGCCTGGCATGAAGAAGATCTAAACAGCAGGGCTTGTATCTCCCCACTTCTCATCTGCTTCAGACCTGGCGGGGACACACGCAGGCGGGGCACACTTCGTACGGTCGGACCAAATCGCCAGTGTCCGCTGTACGCATTCAAACCAGCCCCACGTGGCAGTCGGGTGCGCTGCTTCAGCTGTGGCTTGATGAAACTTATCTTGAAAACTGTCCGAGACGCTTACTGTGGGTTATAACAAAGTCTCTATTCAATCCTTTTGCAATAGCGATTGGTTGCAGAGAGGGCTTCCTCGAAAAATGCACATCGCTCTGGTGTCCAAACCCTTCCGATCCCTATCCTCCGAAAAATCGCATCGCATGCCGCGATCAGCTATCCCAGCCTCCCTGCACCCAATAGGCTGGATCTTGAATCTTAATTCGTTAGTCGTCTGCTGAAAACCCACCATGCCCATGCCTGTACTACTTGCCCATTGTCTCTTCTTACTCAGTAACATCCCTCATGCCACTTGGATTTCTTGCAGGCCAACAATAAACCCCCAGAAGCTGGCACTTAGTAAGAGGCTCTCATTCTATCCGTCTTCCATAGGTTCATGAAGGCGAATTCAAAAGTCAGCAAGCTCATAGCCGCCATGCCATGGCTTTACTTACCGCCTGTCCCTGATCTGGTGTTT